>CM059582.1:122705000-123905000 GCA_030407085.1 Trichopria drosophilae | reverse complement strand
TATAAAATGGTACAATTTTTCCATCAATTTTGGTTTGGTTTTGATGACTGTGGCTTTGCAGCTTTAATCCAACAAAAATATTATAAAAAATTATAATCAGACAAGGTGAAGTTAACATTCGAATATGCTATTAAACGCGACATACCTTAACGGAGAGAGCAGAAGGTAGGGTTCAACTCTGTGCGCTGCTGACAACAAGCTCCAGATACAGGCGCAGAGGCATAGGTTGAATCTATATCGATGGCTGGTACGAAGATACCGGACATTTCAGATTCGTGGGGGAAGGAAAAATAATGTGGAGATTAATGAGAGGGGCTAACCAACCGGATTTAACCAATTTAAGTGTCCTGTTCTTCGTAATACTGTAGAAAAAAAAATATATAAAATGATTGTCTTAACACTCTCTGTCACTCATCTTCTACAAAGTCTGTCCGCCTACCGGTTAAAAACTGAAGCACATAGCGTCATTTCAGACATGTTAACGTATATAATCACTTTTATAAATTTTATAAATGCGCCAAATAAAAAGAACTTACACTATATGAAAATTTCAATGTGTTTGAGACTTGCCCATATAACTTATAGGTGTATGTCCTATTTATCTTTGCTATTTGGGGCAACTTCCGACCGTGCTTACTACGATTTGACGTTGCGTCCATGTGACAACTCTGAATTTGCAACGCTATTCTTGCAACTTTATAGTCGGCAGCGCACAGAGTTCGACCGTAGTTTTGCTTTCCGTGTTGGACGGGTGTGCGGCATTTTTCGCGGCAACAGAAGCAAAAAAACCAAGCATGAACAAAACTATGTACATATAGGCCGTTTTTAAAAAAGCATTTGTCAAAGGCAAGTGGATGTAAGAATATAGATTTCAATTAATACTTACAGAGGTTTTGAGCGTTGTACAACGTCGAAGAGAATTAAAAGGAGACGAAAATGAAGGTTGGGAATTTAAAATCCGATCATGGATAAGCAAAAAATTGAAATCCGCCCGCTATACGCAAAAGAAAAGTAAAGAAACGGACAAGAAGGAAAAAGAGAAAGAACAGGAAGATGAGGAAGAAGAGGAAGAGAGGGAATAGGAAAACGTGGAAAAGAAGAAGAAATATTTTTCTAATTGTTTCTTAAGATTTTTAAAATCTTCGAGATTTTATGTGAAATGTAAAAGTGTTTACATTACATGTTTTGTATTAAAATACATTTAAAGTTTTTTATGAAGAGTTGAGAATAGTGTGGTACGCACGATGGGACCTATCAATTACAGTTATAATCCTTTGAAGAAAGCAAAGCACATTACGTGCCATCGAACCTAATGCCAATTTCGAAGAAATTCCAAAACCACCTAAGTAATGTATAATTCCTAATGCCAATTTCGAAAAAATTCCAAAACCACCTAAGTAATGTATAATTAAGTCATAGATATTTAAGGGGTAACACCACTGTAAAGTGCGAAAATGAAGCGTGTTTTGGTAATTTTTTTTTGGTAGAAGGAAAAGTAGGAAGATAATAATATTTAGGGATGTTGTTAAACATGTTTTGAAGTGCTTAATCAAATTTTTTTATTAAAAAATATTACAAAATGGCGGCTCAGGAGTCATTCCCGCAAGGCGCATATTTTTTCAGGCGCTCCGCGGCACGCAGTATAAGTACCGCAAAAATGAATCTGGAACAAAATAAAATTTCTTAATCTACATAAGTATAGCTAGAGGAATACGTAGGGTTTTTTGAAAATATTAATTTTTGAATAATTGGTGGTCATTTGAAAATAGAGTTCGATTTTCCACCTAAAATTTGGGTACTAATTCGTCCATATAAAATCGAAATTTCAAAATATCGAAAATCGGCTACGTACAACTCTTTGGAATGTTGTTTAAAAGACGTTGAAAAAAAATTCAGTGAAAAAAATGAAAATTGAATCAGTTATGCTGCGTGCCGCATTGAAAAAACGTGTTTCGAGAAAAACGCGTTTAAAGTTTAGAGTTGTATTTTACATATGTAAAAAAGGAAAATTCTGTTATTACAATTTTTTTACCATTAATCTGCAATCCCAGGACCATAAAGCTGCCCTTCTATATTCGAATATTCATCCTCAAGCTCTTTCCTCGACGATTTAATGCCGGAACGCGCCTTTTTCGCTGCATCTGTCAATGAACGCTCACCATACTGGATCCGCTTGGCATCGGCTTCGACACAAAAATTGTAGGATTGGACGCCAATGTCCATTTCCAGCACCTTCATAATTCGTAGAATGCTAGTCATTCCGTCGTTAAAATTGCAGACAGCTATATATGTTGCTACATTTAAAATCGTCTTGCCGCTTGAGTATGATTTTGGAGCCAATCTCCACACTGTCGCATTAAAACTTTCGTTGCTATTCTGCATGTACCCGCCCAAGCAACGGGTTAACAACTCGTCCCGGCTAAAATCTTCATAAGTTCCTTTGATGGTTTCAAAAACTTGCTGAGGAAGCGCTGGCTTGTGATGATAATCGTCCAAGGTATGTGCTTTCTGCGCCTTCTTCCAGTCGCACCAAGTTTCTGAGCATTTATCATGTTGCGGATTTTCGTCAGTTGACAATTTATGAAATAAGGTCGCCCAGATTTCATTTCTCATGTTTTCCAAAGAGTCTGGATTCCGACGAATGGCCAAACCATAATAAATGGTAAGTTGATCGATTAATTTGGCGGTTAACTTGCCTTTCCCTCCGAGGCCTTTATTTGATTTTTTCAGATTTCGGAGACGTGTTCCCATTCTCTTCTGAACATGAGCAATGCACTCTTTCTTCTTCACTGAGAAATTTTCATACGGTGCAGCATCGATCAAGCCTTTAAAGGTTTTACTATCACCATCTCCGATGTAATTTGAGTACTTGAGCTCGTGCAAATTTTCGGAGCGTTTGAACATCTCGACGACCGAGTCAACCTCCATTTTTCCAGATGAGCCTTCGTGGTTTATTTGACATGTATCGGCATGTGTTTGGTACCATTCTTCGTATTCAGATGTTTCTAATTTCTTCTTCCAGTATTCGCAAGTCTTACAGAACTTAGATTTCACCTCAACATTGACGATTTTTCCAGTGTACCAACCAATTAGCGACGTGATTCCAAAAAGCGAAGAGAACCCGCGCTTTCTCCAAGAACCATCACCGGAAACCGTTATTCCTTCACGTTGTCTGTTTCTTCGCTCTTCTTTTTCTCTTCTTCTGCTGCATTTTTCATACTAGAGTTTCTTACTGCTGTTGTTGCGATAAAAATCATGTTCATCGAAATAAATAATTTATCGTAGTAAGATTGAAATACCGGATGAGGAAGTTCCATAAAAGCACAAAATTTCACTATGCCATTTAATCCTACTCCTAATAATCTCATAGCTAGGACGATTCTACGATTAATTTCGTATGCATTTTTTATAAATTTACCGCTTGGAATTTCAACTTCTGTGCATTTAGGGCAAATGATGACAATTTTGAAGCCCAAGCCTCGAGGGCTTCTTTCTTGGAATGTAATATCGGAATTACATGTTTTGCACTTCACATTGTAACGGGTTATTTCGATGTTCCCCGTTACAAATTATCGAATATTATGTAACATCTAAGAGAACAGAGAATCTTATATCGAGAACGATTCTAATTCGTAATACATTCAATTGTTCCAAAAATAATAAACCTTTTGGTGACCTGGTGAACCTATACTCATTTTTCTTTTATGATCAATGATACTTATATCTTATATTTTTTTATTTTCGTATGATATACTCGGAGAACTATTAAGAGTTGGAGCGACGAGGATGTTGGTTGACTAGAGGGAGAGAGGCAGATTGGACTTGGCGAAATAAGATTGATAGGGCAGATTCAATATTATAATTCACTAATATGCTACATTGGATCAAATGAGTTCTGCTCTGGCTGGTATCGCCGTCTTGGTGAACCTTGGATTCATCCACCTTTCGGATTTCTCTAAATGGATATTCCACCTGTGTTTTCTTCTATCAAAGAAAATTAAATTATTTTAGCAGGGATCTATTTTACCGTCCGACTGTTGCCACAAGCTGAACTCTTTACCGCGTAGTGTCGTTCTAGACTACGGATTTAAGTCTCTACCCCCACTACACTGAGAGAAGTTTGGTAATCGGGGACTTCAAATTTTTTGAAATTCTGTTGTTCAAATTAAAGTTGAGGTATCTTAATACGAAAAATGAAGTTTAAAAGTCTCAGAATGGTGACGTACGTCTTAAATAATGTTTTGAACTCAACCAATACCAACTTGTAATCGTGACACTTCTAATTTGGTGGAGAGGCAGTTCAATGTGCGTTGAACTCTTAGAGGCCAACGATGGGCGTCTCACACGCCCATTGAACCCGCAGCACAGCCACGCTGTGTGCCGTCGGAAGCACAGATGTCGTTACTGCATTTTGGACGGATCGACATATTCTTAAAAGAACTACATAATGTCCGAAATTACTATGTAAGTCAATGGTAATTCATAATAGAATATTTGAACTATCCGTTACCATTGACTTTCATAGTGAATTTAAACATTACACAGTAATTTTCCGTAAAGATTTGTCGAATATCCTAAAATGGCAGAAATGCTTTTTTTTATATTATAATATAAAACAAAGATATAATATAAAATTTCTCTAAAAGTCTTCAATACACTGAATTTCACCGTAAAAAGTCAGAATTCAGCCACTCTCCTGAAAGTCACACTCTTTTTATACTAAAGTGAAATTTCGCTTCTTACTAAACCCTATAATGAAAATAATACAATACTTTAGTGAAAACATCAATAGACTATATAATGCATTTTTATCAATTGTTGTTGCTGCTTCTCATTGTTAAAAAATGTTTTAACCCTTAGCGTCACGGTTGTGACCCACGTTACTACCTGGATTTCTTTGAATTTTAATTATTTACGTCTAAGTTGACGTTTTCTGATCGGTCTTTTTGCTATTTTCTGTTATATTAATACTTTAAGAACATATCCATATGACTAAAAATACATAATTGTTTATTGTTCTCGTTATATAAATAAACACAGAAAGGTAATTACTTAAAATTTGGATTGTATAAATTTTTTTGCGAGATGTAGTAAGACGTGAATTTTTACGAAAATGTATTTGATGAATTTCGTAAAGCTGACATTGGATTCGTAATCAGCAAAATCGAAAACCCCGAGCATCGAGTTTCAAATTCAGTGAAAAGAAAAATGCGTGACTCAAAGTGTTGAACAATTTTTTCTACTTCTAGAGGTTCTAATGATAATCTTATAATTTTTGTGGATGTTTTAATTTTTTGTGCAAGTCATATTATTAAATAGTATTATTGAAAAAATGCGATGCGAGATCTCAGCGCCACGAATGGTGAAATTGGTACTTCTACCGATGGGCGTCTCAGACGCCCATCGTTGGAGCGTCACGCATCAAACTATAGAGCTCTGGGCGTTCAATGAAACGTTGAACTATTTCACGACTAGATTGGACATGTACCAATACACTTTTAGAGATGTCATAATACAGACTGTTATTGAAGTTCTGTAGTAAAAATTTAGTGCTAGGGAATCTCACTTTTTGACTTCATAAAGTTCAATGCAATGGGACTAGGGATATTCGAAAAACCGTTGAAGTTTCCAATTACCAAACTTCTCTCAGTGTATCACCGAATCGTTTCGCACGGATCTGAATCTATCAATCTTTTCCGATCAACGTCATTCTCTGTTCTCGCGGCAACCCTTAAGGTTGGTTAAAAATTAATAAATTTGGTAACATTATTGTATACATATTCTTTCTCTACCGAGAGAATAAATACCGAGTCGTGAAATATATTACGTAATTTACCGTCAATTGTTAGTGACCAATTTGGTGATACCAGGGAGGAAAAATCCAGATTTCGGTTCCGCCAACGGTCCTACCGATACGTAATATACCATTTTATTATTATTGGTTCTTTGAATTTTTCTAATTTTCTAGCTTTATAATAAGTTCATGAGTATTTTATATTTATTTCAAATTTCAAATTACCGTATCCTTTAGAATCTTTCTCGACGTTACCGACTACGTATTCTAATATGATTTATAAATAATTTTGTTATTAGATGAATGAATACCGAATTCTTTTAATTTTTATATATATTGTAAAATTCGGTTTTTCTGCAATAAGAATAGAAAATTCTAAATATCTTATTTCAAGTCTCTATATTTCATTATTGATTGTATATTCGTTGTTTTGTCTTGTTTCGTCTATATTATATTTATATAATTTAACAAACATTGAGTGGCAAAAAGGATCATTTTATACCGGTTGAACATACTACTCCCGAGGTTGAACGGTTACCGAAATTGAGATTTGTTTTATTAATAATAAAAACTATTAAATAAAAATAAATCCAATAAATAGCCCGTTACAAATTGGCGATTCTGCCAGGATATCACTCAATGTTCGTGTTTGTAACTTAAAAATTAAAACCTAGATACAGTGTGAGATTTTCTTGATGTGACAGTTTGAATTAGAACGAAAATAAATAGTAAATCATTAATATGACAATTTTCCATACTTCATTACAAAAATCCAATTAATAAAAGAATAATAAAAGGTGAATCAGAAATAAAAAGCTAAAATTGTTGAAAAATATAAGAATACCGGTAGCAGAATTTTGAATATTACTAATATTGATACCTTTTAATGTTTCATGTTTTAATTTATTATTAGCGTTAAGTTTTATATTTATGACGGATATTGGAATAGTGCGTGATACATAGTAGCATATAGTGATTTAGTTAATAAAATTTGAGTAAGTAAAAGAAAATAACCGGTAAAAATTCATAACAGTTAAATTTAGTAAACAAAAGAAATTAATTAAAAGAAACTCTGAAAGAGACGAGAATTTTTGGAGAAAGAATTTAAACAAATAATTGAAAATATAAATTGTTCTGTATTATTTTGATGTTAACTTATTAAAATTGTAAATGTGCTAAGTTATTTTGTATCAGTCCTGGAAATCATAAAAGTTAAAAAAATTTACCAGTACAAATGACAACAACTAAAAGTCAGTGAAATTGGTCAAATTCGAACACCGGTAAACAAAGATAAAAGTTCTATGAAAAGTTCAAACCTTGTTTACCGCGGCCGGAGGGAAAAGGGAGGTCGCGGCGACAATACACAGAAGCCGAAAGTAAACAACGGCCTTGAAAATTGAACTGATTTAAAAATAAAAATAATAGAATAATGATATTTAAAAGCTTTTAAATTAATTTGAAGTTGTCTTATATTAAAACTAAAAGTAAATATTACCGTAAATTAGTGATTTAAACTCAACATTTTTAGCATTAATTTGTTTCAATGTTTATTGGATATTCCTTTTAATTAGAATTCAATAGTTTATTCAAATTTTTAAAATATAGAATGGTTAAATGTTGCGCCAACGATATACAGATATTTTATAAAGAAATAAGTTTTTGAACTTTCGTTTTGAAATCGGAGATGCAAATGTAAACATTCAATGTTGACATTGGCCGGCGTAAATGATCCTCGATTGATAGCAATATCTCGCCCACGAAATGTAAATGAAAATTAACTCTTTAATTTAAATATTAATAATAAAGAAATACTCGACTTTAATTTGAAATAATTACCGCAACCCATAATAATAATTAAAATTGGAATTTATACAACGAAAGTTATTCATTTCAAATTACGGATTATTGAATTAATTTTTTCTCTCTTCAAATCTTTTTATTAATTTTATGATATTTTTATGATTATTTTTTTTTTTCTGTTATATTTAAATTCTAAATTTTATAATTTGAAAGTTTACAACCGTCTCAATTTCTTTTAGAAATTAATAAATAGGAAAATAAAATATAATTAAAATAAACAATTTATAAATATACTAAATAATTTTGTTTTCTCTTTAAAACTAACTAAATAAAAATTAATGAAGTTAATCAATAATAATGGATTAATTTGGTCAAAAAAAATTAAGTACTAATTATAAATAAATTATATTTTGATAAAAAAAAATTGTGAATATAAATTAACGAAAATTAAGTGTAAATACCAAGTGTACTTGTATAACCAATACGTTGAATATTAATTTATTGATTGTGGTGGTCTTAATGAACGTTTTTAATAATATACCAATTTAATATTTAGTTAAATAGTAGATTACCGGCGTAAAGAATTAAATAAAATATCGTTTTGCGTTTGATCGATAATAGGAAATTAGTAAGATCAATGTTAAATGAAAAAATAAAAGAAATGCAAAATTATGATGAAATTGATCTAATACTAGTACGGTATTGGAAGTTAATTATTTATGTGCTTTTTAAATTTTTATTCTATGTAATATTACTGGCGGATAAAATATACCGTGGTACTTTGGCAAATAAGCATAATGTTAAATGAAATTATATTAGGAATAAGTTTATATTCGATTTGGGTCGTAGTAGTATGTATATTAGTAATCGGGCGAAAATATATATAAGCGTTATAGAAATTTAAGAGGTGAGGATATGATAATTTAAAAAGTTACAATAATTAATATAAAGAAAATAGTGGTGTTAGAGATAAGTGCATTCCGAATTGAAAATGTCGTTACCGTGGAAAATTTTTTCAATTTCCGGAAAAGATAATTATAAGTCCCGAAAGAGTAACCAAGTTACTAACGATATGGAAAATGATGATGATATCGATTTAAATGGAGCAAGTGGGGAAGCAATTGATAATTTAAGAAAAAAATTGGATAAAGAATTGGAAAATATAGATTGCTCTGATGAGGAAATACCTAGAGATAGATTTATTACGCGTCGGAGAGGTAAGGATTTAGAAAATCGAGAAGGTCGTCGAAGTACCGATGGCCAAGATTCCCGATATCCAGAAAATGGAAACGCCTTGAGGGGGAATCATTTCTCGACCCGCGGGGATCCTGAGCGCGAAGACAGTCGATTGAGCTGCAATGATTTTCGATTCTCGACATGGGGAAGGGTTACCGAACGACGGCGTTCACCGTCACGCGAAGAACTCCTTTTCCCTACGCCTACGAATGGAGCGCGAAGGAAATATTTGCCACCACGCGAAGAAAATCGACGCCATTCGATCCAGCGAAATACAAATACTTTCCGAAAAGACGACGACTTCAAGAGCACGGAAAATGAAGACAGGCCCAAAAATCGCCATCACGTCGATCGAACTCCATCACCGTTAATACCGCGACGCCTACCGAATACCAGTACTTATATGGTACCCCAAATACATTATCACACGAAGCCGGTATGGGAAATGGTGTCGCGTTGGAATATCGATTTTTCCGGTAAACCTGGTGAATCGGCGGAGGAATTCTTGTTGCGAATCGAGGAATGTCAAGAAGCAACGAATGTGACAGGTCGTGAAATCCTAACCTGTTTACCCTACTTATTAAAGGGAGAAGCCTTGCCGTGTTTTCGGTTACATAAACGGACCTGGGGGTCATGGCGCGATTTTTTATACGACTTTCGACAACGGTATGGTCGCTACGATTACCAAGAAGCTTTACGAGAAGAAGCTCGACAAAGGGTACAGGGACCAAAAGAATCGGCCCTAAATTATCTTACAGCGTTACGAGCCATGTTGGATCGTATGAATCCCCCATTCGATCCGAATTATCAAGATAAATTAGCCTTATCCGGATTACATGAGAAATATCGAAAGTATATTCGATTTCAGGATTTCGCTAATTTAGACGAATTAGAACAACTAACGCGAGAATATGATAGATTCGTGGAATGTAAGCGAGAGGCAATAACGTCTGATACCGTCACGAATAAAGTCGCACCAGATCTCGCGTATACCGATAGATTTGAAAAAGATCAAAATAAAATAGAATCACGAAAGAAAAGCTCATTCAGTCCAGCATTCGCAATTAGAAATAGTAGTCCCCAGAAAGAAAAAAATCTAACCGCCCCGATCGATTCCGATACCGAAACGGAAATGGCCCAATTACGAAATAAAGTAAGTAACCAGCATTGCTACTTCACCGGGAAGAGCCAGTAACTGGACAAATAATAAATTAGACGATCCAGACTACCGAAATCGTTCGTCAGTACAAAATCGGGATTGGATCCCACGCAATAATACTCGTGAGTCCGAAGAATTATGGAGACCAGGAAATGATAAGCGACCCAATACACCGCGAAATTGGACTGGATCCCAACATAATATACAACGATGGAATAATAGTTTAGAAAATCATCCAAATAGATCAATGTATAATTTTAATTATCAGAGACCGAGTCAGTACATGGCAACTGGTAATTTTAATGGTTATCCCGCCAATCGAACCTGGTCGAATCAATTTGGAGGCGATTACCGCGGTAATGGTCCACCTAAATTTCCCATGAATAATTATCAATACTCATGGTACCGACCAATAACACAGGAATATCGGAATCCATACGTCAGTAGTAAAGGGAAGATGTATCCACCCAGAAATATACGGATGCCAGTACCAAATGCAATTCAAGGAGTACCAGTAACTACCAATAGTGCAGTTGGGCTGAGAACTGAACCAGCACCCACTAAGAATCAAGGAAATACTGGCGTTCCAATTCAGGTCCGCGAGACAAATCCATCAACTGGCGAAGGATTGGTTACTAAGCCACCGTAAAATTGTTGTTGGAATTGCTACTCTGACAATCATCGATGGAGGCAGTGCCAGTACCGGTTGACAAGATTCTGTCGAACCTGTGGTACTCCCGGACAATGGACAGATGCCTGTCGTATCTGCCAGGGAAACTAATAAGGGGACAGTCACCACCGGTCCTAGTGAACTGGTCCCAAAGGGGAAAGCAATCGCCAGTACCGTATTGCGGTCCAATCGGGAATGACAATACCGACTGCCGATTACATCTAGTAATTTATGTCAAGGACCAACCGATTTTGGCACTAGTAGATACCGGATCCACAAAAACGTATTTAGGACAAAGTGGAGGGGACCAAATTACCGAATTAGGGTTTCCCATAGCCAAACCAGAGAATAAGGCGATTTTACTAGCTAATGGAGCGGTCGATATTATTGCTGGCGAAATTACCGCGCCAGTATTATTAAAAAACCGGCTTAATTATGTAACGTTTAATATAGTACCGCGTTTAGCGTCAATATGTATCTTAGGTTTAGATTTTTTAAAGACTTTTAATATAGGAATAGAATTTTTATTAGAAAAATGGTTTTTTATTAATGCGCCTCAAGATAAATATAATTTTAATAAGACTACTAATGTCGGAGTAGAAATCTGTATTGAAGAAACTGGAAGCGAAAAATCTGAAAATTCGGAAATAAATGAAGAAATATTACCTACAGAAATTAATAATAAACGGAAAAAATCGGCAAATACCAAATTTAATAAACGAAAGAATCAGTCACGAAAATGTACAAACGGGATAAACAGTAATAATGTTAATACGACTAAAAATAAAAATAATAGGCGCGGAAATCGAAGCCCGGCCAATACTGTAAAAATATCTGGAAATGGAAACCCAGTACACGCGATGAAAAATACCGGAAGTCGAAACCCGGAAGTATATGAAGTGTCCACCGGAAATCGAAAACCGAGTGACACAAGGAGATCAGGAAGACAGGAATTGTTGGCCACGATTCTACCTACCGATCAATCAGTAATGAATAATAATAATAAAATTTTTGAACGTAATAAATCCCGAAAAATCGTGCCGAATTCTACCTGCGTCGGAATCGCGACATTACCTAAAGAAGAGAATGAAATATTAAAAAATTTAAAACGCCATTACATCGAGAAGCCTACCGGAAAACCCGGCATGACAGGTTTAGCCCAACACAAAATCGATGTGCAAGGGCACGATCCCATTAAACAACGGCACTATCCTGTATCGCCCAAAGTATTGGAAGCGATGCATAAGGAAGTACAGGATATGTTGCGAGCGGGTGTGATTGAACCATCGTCGAGTGCATGGTCAAGTCCGATCGTAATGGTGAAAAAGCCAAATGGGAAATACCGTTTCTGCCTAGACTTCCGAAAAGTCAATGAGGTTACGGTTAAGGACGCTTATCCATTGCCATTTATGATGACAATGCTCGATAACATCAGTCAGAATAGCGCGATATATCACAACTATCGACCTTAGCCAGGCCTACTGGCAAATTAAATTGGAGGAAAGTAGCAAGGAGATAACCGCATTCTCAGTACCGGGGATGGGTTTATTTCAATTCCGCAGAATGCCTTTTGGGTTATCAAATGCGCCAGCTACTTTTCAAAGATTAATGGACAGTTTGTTTGGTCCCGAATGCGAACCGTATGTTATGAAATATCTCGACGATATTATCATAGCTACCGAGACATTCGACCAACACATTCATTGGCTAGAACTCGTGTTAAAGCGATTGAACGAAGCAGGATTCGAAATTAATGAAGAGAAAAGTAAATTTTGCCGTACCGAAGTCGAATTTTTAGGATATATCGTCAATGAACGAGGATTAGAAGTAAACCCAGAAAAGGTAAAACCAATTCTCAAGTATCCAGCACCGCAAACACTTAAACAGTTACGCCGACTCATTGGAATGGCTTCATGGTACCGTCGGTTCATTGATAATTTTGCCGCAGATACCGCGCCCTTAACCCAATTATTACGTAAAAATGTTAAGTGGAAATGGGGTACTGAACAAGAGAACGCGTTAACACTAATTAAATCTATTTTATCGTCACCACCTGTTTTAACCAGACCAGATTTCTCATTACCGTTTACTCTACAAACCGATGCAAGTGATTTTGGGTTAGGAGTTGTTCTCACCCAGATACAACAGGGACAAGAATATGTCATCGCTTATGCCAGCCGCACTTTATCGGAAGCTGAAAGAAAGTATTCGACTACCGAAAAAGAATGCTTAGCGGTCGTATGGGGCATTAAAAAATTTCGATGTTACCTTGAAGGGTACCATTTTACCGTGATAACTGATCATAGTTGTCTACGATGGCTCCAAAATCTTAAAAATCCAATGGGACGTTTAGCTAGATGGGCCCTCGAGTTGATTGAATATGACTACGAGATTCAACATAGAAAGGGCGCACTTCATCACGTACCGGATGCCTTGTCCAGAATGTATGAGGCTGAAGTCAATGCAATCACGGATTTAGATGAAGAAGCTAATCGTTGGTATTTTTATAGAAAAGGACAAGTAGAAAGAAATCCTGAGAGATTCCCGAAGTGGAAAATAGAGAACAACTGCCTATATTACCATCGCCCTAATAAAATTACCGCAGACGTTATGGAAGACTACGACGCCTGGAAACTAGTGATACCGGAAGTCACTAGAAAACGGATCATCGAAGAAGTTCACTCGACCCCTCAAGCCAGTCATCTGGGTATTGAGAAAACTTTTAACAAATTAATTCGGTTGTACTACTGGCCTACCGCACATCGAGATGTTGTGAAGTTTGTAAGCAGCTGCGAAAGATGTCAGCGCAGTAAGCCAGAACAAGCAGCTCAAGCAGGCTTAATGGGTCAGAGGGTTATCGAAAAACCCTGGGCCGTAGTTGCAACTGATAGAATGGGTCCATTACCGGCGAGCCGTAAGCGAAACATCTATATAGTAGTTTTCCAAGATCTTTTTACAAAGTGGATAGAGTGCCGAGCGCTAAAGAAAGCTAATGCCCAAAATATTGAGTTAGCGTTTCATGAATTAATTTTAAATCGATGGGGTGTACCGGAAGTACTTCATAACGATAATGGTACCGAGTACGATAATAAAATTATAAAGGGAATGGCAAACAAGTATGGAATTTACCCTTCGACGATACCGCCGTATCATGCCCAAGCAAACCCCGTGGAACGGGTCAATCGCGTCCTAAAAACCATGATATCTGCCTTTCTTAATCAAGACCAAAAAGAATGGGACGAACATCTATCAGAATTTTGTTTTGCGATGAACACCGCGCTACATACATCGACGGGTTTTACTCCAGCGTTCCTGAATTTTGGACGCGAATTAGATTCAGTAAACCGAGCACGACGCGAAATGGAAGGAGGGGTGGAGATCGTACCGAATACACCGAATAAATGGGCCGAACGGTTAGATAGGTTAGAAATACTGAAAGATCTAGTAAAACATAATTTAGATAATGCTTACCTGAAACAATCACGATACTATAATTTAAGAAAAAGAACGCGATCATTTACCGTCGGTGATAAAGTATGGAAACGAAGTCATGTGTTGTCATCAGGTCCTAATTATGTGGCTGCCAAACTGGCACCAAAATTTTCGGGTCCTTTTGTGATATCGAAAGTTCTGTCATCTGTAGTTTTTGAACTTACCGATAACAATGGAAAATT
This sequence comes from Trichopria drosophilae, assembly GCA_030407085.1. Classification (NCBI taxonomy): domain Eukaryota; kingdom Metazoa; phylum Arthropoda; class Insecta; order Hymenoptera; family Diapriidae; genus Trichopria; species Trichopria drosophilae. Next base: position 123,890,667 of record CM059582.1, on the reverse strand, counting down.
AATTAAGAAATGTCACATTAAAGACTTAAAGCCATATGTAGAATCCGAGACCTAGTCGGTAACTGTAAAGGAACCAATAATAAAAAAAAAAAAAGTCATAAGTCATAAAATAGGAGAGAAAATAATTCATAACTTATGCGCATATTATCTAGATTCGTAGCATTTCATAGATCATAACATTTCGCATCTTTGTTTTATTCCATGTCTTTCATGTCCTATCCAATCATCGTTCCTACCAGGGCGTAAAAGAAGAAAAAAAAAAAAAAAAAATATATGTTTAACAATGCCCCGATCCATCGAGGAACGTGACGCGGAATGGCGTAAAATGCTGCCAATTTGGAAGGAACAACACTCCCTTAATCCACGTCACGACTCCAAATATTCCACGGTGATGCGTAAATGGGCCATGGAAGCCCAATATAAGCAACGGATGGAAGAAGAAGAAAGAAAAGAACGAGAAGAAATGAAAAAGAAAAAGGAAGAAGAATGGAGCCGAAAGGAAGCAGCTCTGTACGCCGGAATACCGGATCGCAAGTGCTTCAATTGCAGTCGATCCGGACACTTTTACAGTCATTGCCCAGTCACTAGGGGCCAATTTTGTTTTGGGTGTGGCAAGAGAGGGGAGACCCTAGCTACTTGCCCAGATTGTCGCCAGGGGTATGAAAAGGGAAGGCCAACGTCAAAAAATTACCGCTGGCTACACCGCTACGACTAAACCATCAATATATATTATAGTCTTAGAGAAGTTCAGAAATCGAGAGTTTCAGAAATAAATTAAAAATATCAAAAATTTCACTCTAGTTCATTTACATATATTTCACCATCTTCTGTGACCTTTTTTTTTTCTCTCCTTTCATTTCAGGTCCTTTTCAGCCATTATTATCTATTTCATGATTATTTCATTTGCCGTCGACAAGAATGAAGTTGTTTATCTTGTAGTATTATAGTTCTATTCTATTTTTCTAATTATTAATTTTAGCTAAAACGAACACTTACCGTTCCTCCCAGGTCACTAACGGGTCACTACCTTCGACCTTCGGTCTCTCCTTAGGAGGGGGGTAGTTGTAACGGGTTATTTCGATGTTCCCCGTTACAAATTATCGAATATTATGTAACATCTAAGAGAACAGAGAATCTTATATCGAGAACGATTCTAATTCGTAATACATTCAATTGTTCCAAAAATAATAAACCTTTTGGTGACCTGGTGAACCTATACTCATTTTTCTTTCATGATCAATGATACTTATATCTTATATTTTTTTTTTTCGTATGGTATACTCGGAGAACTATTAAGAGTTGGAGCGACGAGGATGTTGGTTGACTAGAGGGAGAGAGGCAGATTGGACTTGGCGAAATAAGATTGATAGGGCAAATTCAGTATTATAATTCACTAATATGCTACATCGGATCAAGTGAGTTCTTCTCTGGCTGGTATCGCCGTCTTGGTGAACCTTGGATTCATCCACCTTTCGGATTTCTCTAAATGGATATTCCACCTGTGTTTTCTTCTATCAAAGAAAATTAAATTATTTTAGCAGGGATCTATTTTACCGTCCGACTGTTGCCACAAGCTGAACTCTTTACCGCGTAGTGTCGTTCTAGACTACGGATTTAAGTTTCTACCCCCACTATCACCGAATCAATCTTTTCCGATCAACGTCATTCTCTGTTCTCGCGGCAACCCTTAAGGTTGGTTAAAAATTAATAAATTTGGTAACATTATTGTGTACATATTCTTTCTCTACCGAGAGAATAAATACCGAGTCGTGAAATATATTACGTAATTTACCGTCAATTGTTAGAGACCAATTTGGTGATACCAGGGAGGAAAAATCCAGATTTCGGTTCCGCCAACGGTCCTTCCGATACGTAATATACCATTTTATTATTATTGGTTCTTTGAATTTTTCTAATTTTCTAGCTTTATAATAAGTTCATGAGTATTTTATATTTATTTCAAATTTCAAATTACCGTATCCTTTAGAATCTTTCTCGACGTTACCGACTACGTATTCTAATATGATTTATAAATAATTTTGTTATTAGATGAATGAATACCGAATTCTTTTAAATTTTATATTTATTGTAAAAATCGGTTTTTCTGCAATAAGAATAGAAAATTCTAAATATCTTATTTCAAGTCTCTATATTTCATTATTGATTGTATATTCGTTGTTTTGTCTTGTTTCGTCTATATTATATTTATATACTTTAACAAACATTGAGTGGCAAAAAGAATCATTTTATACCGGTTGAACATACTACTCCCGAGGTTGAACGGTTACCGAAATTGAGATTTGTTTTATTAATAATAAAAACTATTAAATAAAAATAAATCCAATAAATAGCCCGTTACAACATATTGAGAAATCGTTGCGAAAACGGGAAAAAAAATTATAATTCTATAAGCGGCATCATACTTTACGTCGAAATCTTCATCATTCGTATTTAACTTCTTGGCAGAAGCACTGACTCCTTCACTATTGCTTTCGGCCTCGTGTCTATTCAAGGGTCGTCTTTTTGAAACGTTGCTCCGAAACCGTGTTGAATACGATTCTTTCGTACCTTTCTTGCCTTCGTACGTTTTTTTGTCACTCATTTTTATTTCCGAACACTCCGGAATTAGGGAGAAACTATTAAAAAACAGCACTACGTACGAAAACACACGATGTATTGCTGATTTTAAGCGGGAATCTGTCTTTTTCGTGCATGAACTGACGCGGTACTAACGTAATTATATGTGAAAATGCTTCCAATAAATGAAAAAGACTTCTAGTGACATCTATTAATACATTACAGAAGCTAGACACCAACAAGTAAGTCATTAGGCAGTCCCTTCGCAGTAGGTAACCGACCTCTCGCAGGTAGCCGTTCCGATACAATCTGACGCGCTCGGTAAAATGCTCAAAATGTGAAGAAAAATTTTTTTTTCATACATACAACTTATGTCCCCGTATTCTTGAAGGGTTAAAGGATTTTTTAAGCAAAAAAAAAATTTTTTAATTTTTTAAAAAATTTACAGTGGTTCCCCCTTAATGTTCATTCAAGTTTCGTTCAATTTTGACTATCCTGTACTACTAGCGTTACACACGTGTTAATTATTGTAATCTTATTTAATCACTTGCCGAAAAAACTTATATTTTTGTTTACGCACATTGTACTGATACCATAATTGCATCAAATTAAATTATGTGACTTTTTGAATAAATAAGTGACATGTAACACGTGAAATGAAGGCTGGTGTTAGTCGCACTTAAAAACGTTTTAAAACCTCTCAAACATGTTATTTATGGAAGATAAATATTGTAGACGGAAAATGTAAATTATGGATCAGCGACGAGTCATTGTACGGTTCGTACGGGTTATTTTTCGGTCAAATGCGGGTCAATTTTCGGTCAAATATGGATCGATTTTCGGTCAAACATGGCTCCATTTTCACAACATATTTTTCAACCCGATATAAATAAATGTAGAGATGGAGACGATTTTCGGTCAAATACGGGTCAATTTTCAGTCAAAAGTGGGTCATTTTTCGGTAAAAAATGGGTCAATTTTCGGTCAAGTATGGGTCAATTTTCGTTCAAATTCGGGTCAATTTTTGGTCAAATATGGGTCAATTTTCGGTCAAATATGGGTCAAATGTGGGTCAATTTGTCAGAACTCTATAAGAACGAAATGGAGCGGAGACAAATCCCTATGAAAGACCAGCAGCTGTTTTTGGGCAAAATCTCAAGAGACGTGGGATACCTCGTGCAGGACAAAAAGAAGTTCTTAAAAAAAAAATAAAGAAATGTAACTTACAGAAGTTCCAACATGTTTTTTATTTCTTTCAGGCTATTTTGTCATATAACGCTAAAAAGCGTAACCTTTTCACTGGCTTTGCACTTTTTCCATAGAAGCCTATATATCAATAATATAACACAGTTATCTCGGCCGCTTTTAAAGTCAGGAATATATATTTTCTGATATGTACGACAAGAAAAATTTTAAAATTAAATTTAACGGTAAGATAAATTTAGAAATTAAAAAATATAAAAATTGCCGTGAAGCCTATATAAAAGATTACACTAAGCCAGTGAAAATGTTTATATCGCTTTTTTTTAAATTTTAAGTTTTTTTCTATTTACGATGTACCATTTCTAGATCATTTCCAACAAGGGAAATTTCAAAATGAATTGCGATTTCCCATTTCCAGACCATTTCCCATGTGGGAAATTTTAAAAAGATTTGCAAATTCCCATTTCCAGTTAATTTCCCATATGGGAGAATTTTAAGTCATTTGCGATTTTCCATTTTCAGACCATTTCCCATGTGGGAAATTTTAAGCGATTTGCGATTTCCCATTTCCAGACCATTTCTCATGTGGGAAATTTTAAAAAGATTTGCAAATTCCCATTTCCAGACCATTTCCCATGTGGGGAAATTTAAAATAACTCTTGCAAACTCCCAATTCCAGTTAATTTCCCATATGGGACAATTTTCGCAGCCATTTGCGATTTTCCATTTCCAGAGCATTTCCCATATGGGAAATTTCAATACCCTGTCTAATTTCCCATTTCCCATGTGGGATCCCAGAATGGGAATTTTCAGTAGGGAAGCGCTGATATACACACATACTTACATGCAGTAAGGTGTTATTTCACCATTATACTCACATACACGCTTACATATGACATCATGTGATCATACCTACACACATATGTACAAATAATGCATATATTACATATTATTTCGCTCACAGTTGTTAAGGCTGAGGAATATGTCCTTATTTGCATACGCCGCATGTACATGCGCGCTTGTGCATCTGCATACGCATTATAAGCACTTATAACTATTTCATCCTAGATTGTAATCTAGGTATATTAGAAAATTATTATCCTTATTTTATCTGTTTACGCATATTGGTCGGTCTAGAACGTGCAACAGAATACTTGTAAAAAAGGAGATAAAAAAAGTTTTAAACGAGTGGAAAATTCTTCTCGATTTTTCCACGGGAGTTCTTTCGTCTGGGTTGAGATAGCTCGTTCACGTGTTCTTTTTTTTTGTGCGATAGTGACGGATGCCGCCGTTTATCGTTTTATGGGTTTCAGCTGTGTAAAGAGTGTTCATGGGAATGATTTAAGTTTCAGTAAGATTCAAAGAATGCGGAGAACCCAGAGGAACGAACGAAAAAATGATTTTGAAAAATACAAGTTTTAAATAACTTATATTCTGTCAGCACGTTACACCTTTATGAAAATGTTTTAATCAGCTGAAGCACTTAAACAAGGAAAGGGGGAGAGGAGGGTAAATCCATACATTCGCTAAAAAATTGGTGGTATATGTATTTTTCGAACGAACGTAATACACAGGGTGGCCGATTTATCTGAAGATATAGAAATATCTCGAGAACTATGCACAGAATCAAAAAAGGTGTGGAATGAAAGTTGTTCGATACGAAGGGGGGCATCCAGTGATAACGAAATTGACCCCCTCCCCGACCCCCTGGGGTGGGGTGGGGGAAAACAATAAAATTTAGATAGAGACCCCCCATTTTTTATTGTAGATTTGGATTCCTCGGAAAAAGTGCACCAATTTGATCGACGAGTTTTTGCGTTTTGGTTCGATGATAAAAATGAAAATGTGTAAAATATCCTTACAAATTGAGAATGTCACCAGAATTCGTTTCAGATCAAAGAAAGTAAAATGGTTGCCCAGCACATTTTTCAAGAGTAGCAAGGGACAAAGACCGTGATTCCAATGGTTGGTGGATTGGTAGAGGTGGCCCTATTAATTGGCCGGCGAGGTCACCTCATTTAACATCCTATACATCGGAATTTTTCCTATGAGGTTACACCTAAAACCACCTGCTTGTGCAGAAATGTCTACAGATATAATACTATCCTGTATAAAGTCATTCGAAGAAAGAATAAATAAATGCATTGAAGTGGAAGGTCAACATTTCGAACAATTACTCAAGTAAGTGAACAGTGAGAGGCAAGGGGACTCACGTAAAACAAGCACCCCAAAGGTAGCAGAAAAATACTACGTCCACGTCGTTGTTCCTGGGTTTGTTAGAATGTCCATATCCGCTACACGGGGCAAAAGTTGTCAATTCCGTCTGAGTGCCCGTGCGCATGCGCACTTCGTTCTCATTATTCCTGTGGGACCAAAAGTGCTGCCAGGAATAAACTAGCGCATTCTTCACGAGAGGAATGCGCGCGCACCTCGTGAGAGGGCTATCCTCGCTTCGCTCGCGCAGCAAATCTTCCACTCGTGGATCACGATCTTTCCTCCCTTAAAGCATAATATAGTATTTTTGACACACAACCAAATCCATGATTATTTTTCAGATAATTTCCATTGTAGCGGCTAGAAAACACATTACAAGAATAATATAAAGTCAAAGAAAAACGAACATTTCGTAGTGGTGGCATCGAATAGTATTTTTAAATTAAAATACGTCTACTATTATTTATCACATGTCATGTGAATTTTTGAGACGTCGAATTTTAGGGATTTTTTACTTTCGCTTTTTGTCGACTACAGCGTCATCTGTGAACCACAATGTAATAGCTCCTAGGTCAATTTGGTGTACTTTTTCCGGAGAATCCAAATCTGCAATAAAAAATGGAGGTTCCTATTTAAGTTTTAATGTTTTTCCCCCACCCCACCCCCAGGAGGTGGGGGAGGGGGGCAATTTCCTTCTCACTGGATGCCCCCTTCGTGTCGAACAACTTTCATCCGACACCTTTTTTGATATTTGGGACAAATGTCTCACTCTGAGACGTTTTATGTGCATTAATTGGAGAATTTTGAACACACGTATCGATTTACCGTCGTCTCCCTCATTCCCCTACCCTTGTTGGAACGGCCATCTTGAATTTTGAAAAACCATAAATTCTCCATGAGAACAGTTTTTGTAATACTGTCGCGTCGCGTAGTCTCGAATATTCGTGAAAGAGACGACGCGAGGCGACAGCAGCACAACTTTCAATTGTTACTTGACAACTACAAGTCAGATTAGTCTATAACTTTACAAAAAACTTCATTGAACCTTCCTCGAATTTTCGGTGCGAAGGAAATTTCGATTTATTGAAATTCCCTGGACTCCCGAAGTGTTCGAAGCTTTCAATATCAATTTTGTGCAGTAAAACAAAAACCAATTTTTATAAACGTCCTTTGATTGCTGCTGTTTTCAAGGGATGTAATAAAGCAAAGGAATCTGCTGAAATTCTCGAATCATTTGTTACCGAAATTAAAGAAATTATGGATAAATCAGGTAAGTGTTTAATAATTAATTTAAATTTGGAATTGTTTAGAAATATTAGTAGTATAGCTGGGACAGCGCTCGATTCGTTTCCGCTGCCACCACCAGGCGTCGCCACAATCGCGGCGCTGTCGCAGCAGACGGGGTGGTAGATTCGTGAACTAATTCGCAGACTGATTCGCGGCTAAGTCTCGGACCGATTCGCGGATTGATTCGCATTTTTGATTTGCTGTTTAGTACGCGGGCTTAATTCAACACTCTCTCATTGGGAAATCTGACCGTCACTAATGAGATCATTAAAATGACGCAAGGACTTCGTGGACGGTCCCATTGAGATTAATGATATATCTTTCGATCTTTCAAATGGCCCTGTTGGGAAATCTCCCTTTCAATATGACAAACCGTTACCGACGTATTTCAGATGGTTTGAAGGTGTCTAGCCCAATACCGTATATCTACGACCTACTTTTTAAATCTCACACAAATTTTAAAAACCTGTTACTCATTAGTGATGCAATCAGAGCTTTGACCTCTCCCTTGTCATGTTGTAAGTTCGAATTCGCCTTTCAGAATTTTCTCTCGTCGGGGAAATCTCTCCACCAATATGATAGTCGCACAACCGGTTTGTAGACCTTTCCCTTAACAAGCCGTTAGCGTAACTCAATGATCTTCAATACTGACGAAATCATTGAGTCCCTTCACACAAAACTGCTAAGACCATTTTGAAATTAATTTAGTAAAGCCTCTAAGCAAGTCTCAACGCGTTCAAAAGACCTTTTATCCTACCTATACATAACAAAATTTGTTCCATCTAGCATCTATATTTCCATTTTCTCGTTTCATGACATATCGTTTCGAAATCCTTCTTGACCTACATATTTTAAACACAAATTTTCATTCAAAATGTGAGATGTCTCGTTTTCATCTCTCCTCCTATTGAAAACCGTTACAATTACCACCATCGGAACGCCTAGATTGTAAAACCCATTAAGCATTATGTCGATCATCGACCCTTTCATAAATATTTATTTTTTTTGGCACAATATCATGCAGGAAGGAAGATGAAGAAAATACCGAAGATGTATTTGATAAATTTTATTTTTTACGTTCATATTCATTCATGCATTACTTTTTTTCGGTTACAATATTGTTATACATAAGAATATAAAATAGCTATCACATAAAATTTATATTTTCAATACCGACAACTAATGCATCGCTTTTAATTTGACAACTGATGCAGTCTTTAATCAAAGACGGTTCACCATCTATCGTATCATAGTTTGATTCGAAATGTTTATAACATCGTCGACATTCACGTATTTCAGGATGCATTTGCATAATAAGTGGCAAGCAGGTCCATGCTTCTTCAATTTATCGTTCAGCAAACATGCGGATGAAATCGATCGGTTGACATTCTATATCTTTTGTTTCCACTTTTGCGAGACGTTTCACTTCGTAATAAATCCTTAATGAACGTTGAAGAGATGCAGGCAGTTCAAGTAGATTTCCCAATACCCAATTTTTAAGAAGTACTTGTACTTTTTCCTTAGTGCAAGTTCCATTAATCGTATGGCTTTTACATTTCTCCGACAATTCATATTGCTGCTGTTGCTTCAGTTTTGTCGGAGATGGGAGTCCAAAACGTCCAGATCAATAACATTTTCAGCGCTTAATATATCCTCCAACCAACATTTTTTATCGACTCCTTTTACATAAATTTTGTTGGCAGGTTTAACGATATCCTCCAAAGTCTCGTTTATAGCATCAAAGGGAACGTCACCAGACTGCCATGATAAGCCGTGGTAATTATGCATTAACCAGTTATTCACTTTTTTATAGTGTAACGGTAACCACACCCATTGATATGGTGGTTTAAACACATAAGTTTCAATTTCACCGAAGAAAATATTCATTATAGACATTTCCTTCGGTATGAAGCGAATACCAGGCCCACGGAATCCCTACACGACGACAATGTATTCCATTTCGTATGATACTGATTCACTAACAATTAAAGTATAACTATATTTTACTCACTAATTGACGCACGCGCAATAATGGCTACCATAAAGGTCAGCTATTGCTACATTACAGTCGCTTCTCGGTGCCTATGTGGAACGTAAAATTCTAATAATGACCTTTTCCTTCTGCGTTCGACTACCATCTCTCTCGCTATCGCATACTCTTTGTTAGATCCATTAACTTTTGCATTATACCGTTTCACGGTCCTCGTCATCGCCGATTACCCGCCGATCATTTTCACTAGGTATTTTTCCATGTACACAGGTTCAGACGCGTTTACAGTCATTGCCCAATTTCATCAAAACATAAACTAAGTTACACATTTTCTCTTTCCCATATTTAGACAACCTCCGCCATAATAGAAAGGAGATAACCTCAGTTGCATTTTTTATCTAGGAATGACCTGACGGGCCACCTGTAGGCCAACTCACCCCTTCGCTAACAAAGGTAGCATTAATAAATGATGGAAGAAGCTAGCAGTAATTAGAAAGAGACGATGACACGCTTATTTCCTATGCATTTCCCTATTGAAAAAATCCATGTGGGATCCATATGGATTCCATACGGATTTTCAATGTGGATTTCCATATGGATTTTCCACATGGATTTCATATGGATTGATGTGGATTCCATGTGGATTCGTCTGTATTCCATATGGATTTTTGTTGTGGATTCCATATGGATTTTTTATGTGGATTCCATATGGATTCCATATGGATTTTTGATGTGAATTCCATATGAATTTTTGACATGGATTTTCATGTGGATTTCCATATGGAGTCTACGTGGATTGATGTGAATTCAAAATGGTTTTTACATAGATACTACGTGGATTCCATATGGATATGTAAGTGGAATATGAATTGCATGTTGATTTCTGGTATGGATTCATTATGGATTATTTTATGTACATTCCGTATTGTTTTTTGATGTGGATTCATTATGGATTTTTTATGTGGATTCCATATGGATTTTTGATGTGGATTCCATGTGGATTCCATATGGATTTTTTATGTGGATTCCATCATGAGATTTGAGGTTAATCTGTCAAATGATAACTCAATTTCTTATTTTCGTTCCTATTTATTATAATATAAGTCCCAACAAGTACATTATTACATTCTTACAGTTTTTTACGATGATCTGTCCATGTCGTGTAGGAGCATTATTGATGAAATTATTACTGCGTCTTTTGAGATCCGACTTATGGAATTTGTCTGTATATTACTGCATCTTTTACAATCTTATGTATAAAAGTTGTCAGAGTGTAATCACACTAAATATATGGTAATTTTAGGCTTTGGTATTTTAAATGAAATCAATATGATCATCAAAAAACAACTTAGATCCTGTAAAATAGTCGATGTTGAGTGAAAGCTGTTGGACCGTGTCGGATAGAAGTTATCAGAGTGTACTGCGCCGCCAAAGCACAACACACTGCAGCATCAATTGGCTCTACACTCAGCAAAGACATTTGACATTTTACAAATGTTATACTTTTCGAGTTTATTTCTCGGTGAAACGGTTCTAGGACGTAAATAAATTATTAAAATATAACATAGAGAGAGAGAGAGAGAGATAGAGAGGGAGAGAGAGAGAGAGAGGGAGAGAGAGAGAGAGAGAGAGAGAGAGAGAGAGAGAGCAGGGAAGCACCGCGAAACTCGCTTTTGGCGGCGATGAGAACCGTCTCGTGGCTTCCTTCGGCGCGCGTCCGAAACGGGACACGCAAAACGACTCGGGCGAGTTGGGAGAGGCGGGCCGCGCGCGTTATTTTTTTTTGTGCAAGGTACCCCGGAAGTGAGCCAACCGGTGAACCTTTTTTCGCCGAGGGTTACGTCCGTACCAGGACGTCGCGACGACATCGGGTCGGCCAAATCGGGAACTTGTCCCGGAGTTTGGACACCGGAGCCCGAGTGGAAATTCACGTTTAATTCCCGGCGTAAAAAGTGTTACAAGATATATCAGTTACATCGACTCACGTTACATAGCTTATATCCAAGCTCGATTATGTTATATTTTAATTATTTATTTACGTCCTAGAACCTTATTTTCACCGAGAAATAAACGCGAAAAGTATATTATTTATAAGCGGTTAAGAAATTATGATTGTTGTTTATCAACAAATTAAATTAAAAATAACAAATGTTATTTTTCCAATAACTTTTGAATGCTTAAATGTGTTTGCTGGATGATACACCTTTGACAGATTAACCTCCTTCAGTTTAAAATATATATAGGATTTAAGATTAACCTGTCAAAAACAACACTCACAAGAACACAAAGCTACAAGACCTGTACGGACAGAGATTGTACGGAAATACAATTCGTATTTTCATAATCGCGTTAAAAATAGCCGGATAGATAGCTTACGCGCGCGTAGCTATTTTGCGATTAAGTTTGAGTTGTCAAAGATAGTCAAAGTATCGAGAGTCGTATCGACCAGTTTCGAACTCCCACCAACCCGTATGGAAAAAATCAACGGTAATCTAACGCAATTCACCGTACGATTTTGACACATTTCGGTACGTCTGTATAGAATTATGTACGGTGAGGTACGTTTACGTACGTTCGCGTACGATTTGGTTACGATTCGAACATTTTGTACACCATTGTACAGAAACGTACGCAAACGTACGCGAACGTACACAAACGTACGCAAACGTACACAAAATTGCTAGAACATGCTGAAGCATGCGGAGATGTACAGCATTGTACAGTATAGATGTCAAACAACCATTCGTAATAAAATATTTTCTTACAAAAACGTCCGGAATCATATGAATATGTACTGAAACGTACGCAGACGTACGCAAACGTACGCAATTGTACGGATATATGCAGCCATGTATAGAAACGTACGAGATTTTGGAACTATTTACAGGAACGTGCCCGACTGCACGAATATTGAATATCCCAGATAGGTGCCCGTTTTTCTTCGGTTATTTTTTTTCGATTTTTTGTCCAAAATTTTTCACGTAATTTTGGAGAAAAATGACCCAAACCAATTCTTCTACATTGGACAAATATTCCAAAAATTTTGTCGCGATTTGTAGGGATATTTATACATTTTTTCATATTTTTCGGGCATTTTTTACAATTTCAAGGTTATTAAAAAAAAAAATCACGAAAAATTTATGTAAACTTTTCTTCGATGGAGAAATTATATAAACTATTTGCATCAAAGTCGGTAATTGTTCACGGATTGCGGTCAAGTTGGCTTGGAATGCCCCACATATATTTTTTTAAATATACATTGTAAATGATGCACGTAATGAAGAATAAAATGAACAATATACAGAAGGGAACCGTAGGTAACTGAAGGGAATGCTTTTTTTATTTATATCACTTATGTCATACAAAATATCTTTATTGGAATAATAACAAAATTTTAAATTAGTTGATACATTTTGCAGTAGTTGCTTTGCTCAAAGAACCTATGAATAGATGATTTCTTACATTCATTAAAATACATGGTCTGTAAATGTCATTACAGCTGATGTCATTGAAATCATTTGTTTCCACTATTTTACAATATTTTAAAAGTTTAACAGATACATCCGCATTTTTGAAAATATAAGTATTACGAACATCCAATTTTTTATAAAATATAAATACCTTATTTCTGTTACTATACTCTACTTTATAAATTTTTTGTATTATACCAAAATCTCCGTGTCTGGTTTGAAATACCGAATCATTCGTTTTTTTACATCGATTATATGTGCAAGATGTATAACGACATCCATTGTAAATAATTTTGGAATACATTAAACATTTACTTAACAACATATACGTAACTGACGATTTTGCGCGTAACGTTGAATCCAATGCCTGGAGCCCGTAGTTTATTGTAAGGCACCTGAGCCGTCCAGCGACTTGTGGGCAGCGACACGTCAACAAGTATTAGCGAAATCTACCCCTTGCACCAGTGTTGCACTTTTGCATCAAAAGCGTGTAAATAAACACCGTCCGGGTGCAAGTCTCTCGGCTAGAGACGGAGGTTAGGTTTCGTTTGTTTAGTCATTTTCATTTAAAAACCAATATTTTTGAAGATATCATTTTTACATTCATTTTTGGGTGGAACACGTGCACCGTTACACCGGTGCAGTGGTGTAGAATCGGTGCAGGGGGTAGATTTCGCTATGTATTGTTGATGGTTAAACGAACTTACCTGTAAGTGAAGTTCGACCATAATTATATGAGTAGCTTGTTCGAAGATATTAACTATGTAGTACGGTGACTCGCCGCACGTTTACGTTTACGTACGTTTACGTACGTTTACATCTGTTTAGAAATATTCTGTTATGCATTTTTTCTCGTATGTGTACATTTTTGTAGGATTCTGGACGATACTGCATCTTTGCATAATTTTGCGTACGTTAACGTACCTTCGCGTACGTTTCTGAATAATGCTGTAAAAATGTTCGAATCGTAACCAAAACGTACCTAAACGTACCAAATCGTACGTAATCGTACGGAATTATGCTTAAATGTAACGAAAACATACCATTTTTATTTCCATAGGGGAAGGGGTGGCGCCTAAGTACTGTATGGAACACGTGCATTGCATGTTCTCACATACAGAAACTTTCTCACAAGCTCTAAGAGCATAAGTAGGTCCGTATATAAGAAAGCAAGTTTCATCGTATTACGAATATTAGTATGTATGCGTGCGTGCGTGCGAACACTGATCTGTGTATATCATATGGCGTCGAATAATTATAAGCATGTATAGGTAGGTGTGTATCTTAGATCATATAAGCGAGTGTGTTGTGATTTCATGAAAATACTCATTTCTGAGTACATAATAAATTGAAATTCGGTACGTAGGTACGAACCCGTAAGTTGCGTTGAAAATCCGCTCAGAAGTTTCTTTTTTAAACAAGGCATCCACTAAGTCGAAAAGTCTAAATTAGGTCAAAATTACCAAATTATTACTAATATTCGACTTCATATAGGTCCGTTCTCCCAAATTGGTCTATGCCTTATTAGTCCAAATGCCTTCCATTACCTAATATTTACCTCAAATTTACCGTCTTTTTATTCCCCACTTACCTGAAATAGAAGTCGATTCGACGTTAATCAGGTCAGGGCCGTTAGGCATTTGGACCTATTCGGAAGTCGAATCGACGTAATTTCGACCAATTTTGCTGCTTGGGATACGGAATGTACATAAAATAATCCCTAACGAATCCATACTAAAAATCAACATGAAATTCATATTCCACTTACATATCCACGTGGAATCCACGTGGAAAATCGACATAAAAATCCATATAATAAATCCATATGGAATCCACATCAAAAATCCATATGGAATCCAGTCGAATCCACATGGAATCCACATCGTTCCATATGGAATCCATATGGAAATCCACATTGAAAATTCATATCGAATCCATATGGAATCCACATGGATTTTTTCAATAGGGTTATCTATTCATGGTATTTACGTGTTTTCATGACGTTCAAACCATAGCTAAAAGAGTTTGGACACAAGGTTAATGTAATTAATAATGCTCCTGCCCGTTTTTTAATATGTGTACAATTCAACACCACCATACAGGTTTCGACCTGTTAATTATCCGTAGACTTTACTATACGGTAACAATGAATCTGACTTCCCATAAGGGACGAATACATACGAGTATCGACTTGCTTTTAATATAATTAATTAACCTTCATTTAATATTTCCCACTTTTAAAATTTCTGAGGATAAGAAGATCGAAAGGAAGATGTTTCTATCTATCTTTTTTTCTATCTATCTTTAAGCACAGTCGTTTATATCTTTTAAGTAAAAATTTAAAGGAAATAATAATGTTGCGATCTTTGATTGATGTTTAAAGAGATTGCAGAATCTGTATGTCGCAAAATGAAATTCTCTCTCTCTCTCTCTCTCTCTCTCTCTCTCTCTCTCTCTCTCTCTCTCTCTCTCACACACACTCTTTGCCACTTCCACGTATGGCGTGGTACCTCTAACTTATTGGTGTACATCGTACCTTTCTCTCTGGATCGTAGTATCTCTTCGTCAAATCCTATGAATCGGAAATCAAATCAGAGTGTAACAAAAACAGATAGTTTTCAAGGTCACTAGATCGCTCTCGGTATCATTCGATGTTCCTCTTGAGATTAGGATAGACGGTCCCATACATGTCCATTGTCGATAGTTTGCGAGTTACGATACTCAGATGATGAAGAAGAAGTTAAACGCAATATTAAATCGTTTCAAGTACTAGCACCAGTATGATGGTCACCACACTTTGACAATTAAAGAAATTTTTTCTACGATATTCGATCTCAAGGCAGATAATCGGCAGGTCATCGGCGATGACGAGGACCGTGAAAACGGTATAATGCTAAAGTTAATGGATCTAACAAAGAGTGTGCGATAGCGAGAGAGATGGTAGTAGAACGCAGGAGGAAAAGGTCATTATTAGAATTTTACGTTCCACATAGGCACCGAGAAGCGACTGTAATGCAGCAATAACTGACCTTTATGGTAGCCATTATTGCGCGTGCTTCAATTAGTGAGTAAAATATTGTTATACTTTAATTGTTAGTGAATCAGTATCATACGAAATGGAATACATTGTCGACGTACAGGGATTCCGTGGGCCTGGTAATCGCTGCATACCCAAGGAAATGTCGATAATGAATATTTTCGTCGGTGAAATTGAAACTTATGTGTCTAAACCACCATATCAATGGGTGTGTTTACCGTTACACTATAAAAATGCATAATTACCACGGCCTATAATGGCAGTCTGGTGACGTTCCCTTTGATGCTACTTTGGAGGATATCGTTAAACGTGGCAACAAAATTTATGTAAAAGGAGTCGATAAAAAATGTTGGTTGGAGGATATAGTAAACGCTGAAAATGTTATTGATCTGGACGTTTTGGACTGTCCATCTCTGACAAAACTGAAGCAACAGCAGCAATATGAATTGTCGGAGAAGTGTGAAAGCCATACGATTAATGGAACTTGCACTAAACAAAATGTACAAATACTTCAAAAATTGGGTATTCTACTTGAACTGCCTGCATCTCTTCAACGTTCATTAAGGATTTATTAGGAAGTGAAACGTCTCGCATAAGTGGAAACAAAAGATATAGAATGTCTACCGATCGATTTTATTCCCATGTTTGCTGAACGAAAAATTGAAGAAGCATGGACCTGCTTGCCACTTATTATGCAAATGCATCTTGAAATACGTGAATGTCGACGATGTTATAAACATTTCGAATCAAACTATGATACGATAGATGGTGAACCGTCTATGATTAAAGACTGCATGAGTCTCATCAAATTAACTTAAGAGCGATGCATTAGTTGTCGGTATTGAAAATATAAATTTTATGTGATAGCTATTTTATATTCTTATGTATAACAATATTGTAACCGAAAAAAAGTAATGCAATGTATGAATGAATATGAACGTAAAAAATAAAATTTATTAAATACATCTTCGGTATTTTCTTCGTCTTCCTTCCTGCATGATATTGTACCAAAAAAAATAAATATTTATGAAAGGGTCGATGATCGACGTAATGCTTAATGGGTTTTACAGTCTAGGCGTTCCGATGGTGGTAATTGTAACGGTTTTCAATAGGAGGAGAGACGAAAACGAGACTTCTCACATTTTGAATAAGAATTTGTGTTTAAAATAGGTAGGTCAAAAAGGTTTTCGAAACGATATGTCATGAAACGAGAAAATGGAAATATAGATGCTAGATGGAACAAATTTTGTTATGGAAAGGTAGGATAAAAGGTCTTTTGAACGCGTTGAGACTCGCTTAGAGGCTTTTCTAAATTAATTTCAAAATGGACTTAGCAGTCGAACTTACAACATGACAAGGGAGAGGTCAAAGCTCTGATTGCATCACTAATGAGTAACAGGTTTTTAAAATTTGTGTGAGATTTAAAAAGTAGGTCGTCGATATACGATATTGGGCTAGACACCTTCAAACCATCTGAAGTACGTCGGTAACGGTGTGTCATATTGAAAGAGAGATTTCCCAACAGGGCCATTTAAAAGATCGAAAGATATATGCATAACGCGACATCATTAATCTTCGAAAACTCAATGGGACCGTCCACGAAGTCCTTGCATCATCTTAATGACCTCATTAGTGACGGTCAGATTTCCCAGTGAGAGATTCTTGAATTAAGCCCGCGTATTAAACAGCAATTCAAAAATGCGAATCAATCCGC
Organism: Trichopria drosophilae; assembly: GCA_030407085.1. Taxonomy (NCBI): domain Eukaryota; kingdom Metazoa; phylum Arthropoda; class Insecta; order Hymenoptera; family Diapriidae; genus Trichopria; species Trichopria drosophilae. The sequence goes on along the minus strand of CM059582.1, from coordinate 123,873,175 downwards.
GAATCGGTCCGAGACTCAGCCGCGATTCAGTCTGCGAATTAGTTCACGAATCTACGACACCGCCTGCTGGGACAGCTCCGCGACTGTGGCGACGCCTGGTGGCGGCGGCGGAAACCACTCGGGCGCTGCCCCAACTATACTACTAATATTAATTCTTTGTAAATGTTAAATGTTTAAACATGTTGGTAATTTGAAAATATTTCGATGATTTCGGACGATTTTACAATTTTTGACAATAACCAACAATTTGCGACAAATTTTGACATTTTTAAATGCTTTCGAAGGAATATAAATAATTTATAACAGAAATAATACGAGAAATATTTAGAGAAATTAATGTATTTAAAATTTTAATGTGGTAAAATTAAAATGTTAATGGAATAATTTTATGTAGTTTTAAACATTTTATAACATTTTATAACATTTAAAAATATTTTTGAACATTTTTCTACAATTTTTAACCTTTCTATGCCATTATATATATTTTTTAAGATTTACAAGGATTTCAGCTATGGACATTTCTCTATCACCATTTTCTAATATTCAATTGTAAACAATTTTGTATAGATTTTGTTTCTATATTAATATACACAAATGTATACAGGTATATACTATTAAATAAATGAAAAAAAATAAATGATTAATTATTTTTTATTTATTAAATTTCCAAATTTATTATAACCAAATACATTGTAAATATAATGTACAAAAATATTGGATCAAACAAGGATTTGATTTCGGAATTTTGCACTTATGACTGTTTACTCTCCACTTGACTAGAAAGGCATTTAAGATTCCACTGTAAATAAAACATACATGTTCAGCATAGGACGCAACAATTTACTTTTACTTTACTGTCAATGTTTTATTGTTTGGTTACAAAATAGAAACCCAATTCAGTGACTGCCTATGGGTGCTTGAAAAATGTTATTTGATTACAATATTCAAATAAAAATGAATTTAAATATCGTATAAAACATTAAATATCTATAAACCTGAATATTTCGATATCGTAATGATGCATTTAATTTTGTTGAACACATTTGTCTGAAGTTCTTAAAATTTTCACATATTTTAAGATTTTGTATTCAAGATGAAATAAATTAATTTTAATTAAATAAATGTTAATAAATTTTCAAAATGTTGTAATAATTTAATTACCCTATACATTATTACATCCTAATAATTCAGAGCCTTTTATATCAATTAGGTTCATTTTATACCGGGATAATAATAATAATAATATTTACATTTTCACTTTTTTAGAAGAGAACGTACAATCGATTCCTAATGAAGAAAGTAATTCCCAAAATGTAACTGAATCGAGTGCTGAACCATCGTCTCATGAATCTAATGCAACTAGTGATTTTGTATTGCGCCAAGGTGGACCGTCACACAGAGGGTCAAACCGCAATTATTGATTCAAGTCAACTTTCCGGAGGATCTGCTCGACGGATCCTGATGTTTTTTTTTTAAATTAAAGCTTATTAAATTCCTGACAAAGTTGTCTGGGTCGATTTTTGAAATTCATTTTTATTTGTTTATGATAATTCCTATAAAACAAAAATTGAACAAATTGGGTTCTTTGTGCGCATTGTATCATATTCTAAAATAAGAAAAATGTATCGAATTTTTTTGAAACTCGTTACTGGGGGCTTTTTAGGGTCGCTAATCACGAATCTGAAGTCATATTTCAAAAATTCAAAATGGCGGATACAATATGGCGGATGATATTTTGGAAATTCATCGGATTGTTTTGAAACTTGTTACTCGGGGGTTTTTGGGGTCGCTGATCACGAATCTGAAGTCATATTTCAAAAATTCAAAATGGCGGATACAATATGGCGGATGATATTTTGGAAATTCATCGGATTGTTTTGAAACTTGTTACTCGGGGGTTTTTGGGGTCGCTGATCACGAATCTGAAGTCATATTTCAAAAATTCAAAATGGCGGATACAATATGGCGGATGATATTTTGGAAATTCATCGGATTGTTTTAAAACTTGTTACTCGGGGGTTTTTGGGGTCGCTGATCACGAATCTGAAGTCATATTTCAAAAATTCAAAATGGCGGATCCAATATGGCGGATGATATTTTGGAAATTCATTGGATTGTTTTGAAACTTGTTACTCGGGGGTTTTTGGGGTCGCTGATCACGAATCTGAAGTCATATTTCAAAAATTCAGAATGGCGGATCCAATATGGCGGATGATATTTTGGGAATTCATCGGATTGTTTTGAAACTTGTTACTCGGGGGTTTTTGGGGTCGGTGATCACGAAACTGAAGTCAGATTTCAAAAATTCAAAATGGCGGATGATATTTTGGAAATTCATCGGATTGTTTTAAAACTTGTTACTCGGGGATTTTTGGGCCTCTGTTCATGTATCTGTATTCAGATTTTAAAAATTCACAATAGCGGGTCCAAAATGGAGGATGGTATTTTTGAAATTGATCGGAATATTTTAAAACTTCTTACTTGGTTATTTTTCGTGTCTCCGTCACGAATCTGATGTCATGATTTGAACAATTAAAAATGGAGGATTTAATAATGACGACGATATTATTGAAATTGACAGGATTGCTCTGAAACCTTTTAGAGGCGGTCACTGGTCGCGAATTTGAAAACAACTTTCTAAAATTAATATTTACCGTCATTTTGTTCATTCACAAATTTTTGATTGAAAAAATTCAAAAGGTAATCAGTGGTGCAATGCATCCCACTTAGATTCCACAACAATTATCATAATTTCAGATGAAATTGGGACATATATTCCTACGACTTTAATCAATCTTGATACGATGTGATTATAGTATATTACGATACAAGTGGGTAAAAGTTTTTTCTGCGAATGTGAGTGTTGCCGGCCGAGTCGAAGACGAGGTCTGCATTCACATTCGCACAAGAAACATTTATCCATATGTGCCGTATGATATTTTTCGACGTGAGCGTGCGAAAAATGCGTCAGAAAAAAGTCAAAAGTGTGAAAAATAGCATTTTTCGCACGCGATGTCGAAAAGGAAATTTTATAGACCTATCTGTGCAGAAATTTCAGATATTGTAATTATCTTTCTATCCGCTATTTTTGCGTAATGTAGAAAAATATCAGATTTCTTTTCTTTTGCTTCTTGTATTATCGTGTTATATTGCGCTTTTGACAATCCGCATTGAACTATAATTCCTAAAGCTTCATCGGCGCTTAATTTTTCTGGGAACTGAATTTCTTTTTCAGGTATGTCATTACCGTGTATGAGTTTTTTAATCGCAGGAATAACATCTTTTTTCCCCGAAGATCTGAGCATAGTAAAAAATGCATCTTTAAATTCTTCATTGGTAATAGATTTAGTCACTTCATGTGAACGTCTCCTTTTTGTCGATTCGGAACATCAACAAGTCCCAAAGACATGAACGATTTATTGGAAATAATGAAGAAGACATTCGATGAATCCGTTTATGCATTTGGCCTCGCCACTTTGCATAAATGGATTAGGTTCATGGAGTGTGTTCTCCACATTGCATATCGAATGGAATTCAAAAAATGGGCTATAAAATCTGAAGAAAATAAAGAAACCGCAAAGAGAACTAAAGAGCGAATTCAGACTCAGTTGCGTGATAAGTTAGGTATCATAGTTGATGTTCCAAAACAAGGAAGTGGTTCTTCCAATGACGGCAATACCGCGCGCACATTCTTTCGTAATTATACGATAGTTTCGGAAATCACAGGTTTTGATGAAAATTTATTGAAAAGAATGTATGTTATTCTACAAACCATGGCATCAGGAAAATTTATTGACATAAACAAATTTCGAAAATATGCAATAGATACAGCTGACTTATATGTGGAAATATATCGATGGTACTATATGCCTGTAGCTATGCATTTAGTTTTCATTCATGGTGCAGACATAATAAACAATTTTATACTTCCAATTGGGTCCATGTCAGAAGAAGCGCAAGAATCCCGTAATAAAGATATTAAAAGGGCCCGAACAGAGCATACTCGAAAGACATCTCGAACTGATACTAATCAGGATCTCCTTAATTGGTTACTTATCTCGTCAGATCCTTACATCAACAGTTTTCGGAAACCATCCACTAATCAGGAATTGCCACTACTTAATGAAGCTATTGAACTTTTAACTGATGAGGAGCAAAGAATTCTGCAATTAACGTTATAAAAGAAACATGAGATTTATGAAAGGCAAAAAACATAAAGCAAAAAAATCGAAAATTACCAAAAAAAAAACATAAAAAATTTAAAGAAAAAAAAGTAAAAAAATAAAAAAAAATATAAAAAAAAATGGAACTAGAAGCTCTCCACGTCCTCGTCGTTAGTTCTGGGTAGCGCAAAGAGAGAGTTGCAATTGCATGTCGTTAAAATTTGATTAAAGGAAATAATAAGTGCAGAAATATATTTTCTGACTACTTAAGAAGAGGGGCAACACAAAAATCAACTCTATGAAATACACCTTAAGCGAAATCGAAAAAATTATTTCTTTACTCATTTTTGACGAAGAATTAAGTAGTACTAGAATAAACGTGTAAGAAATTGTTTTTACCGATAAATTTTTGCTCCGAAGGATATTTGTTTTTTAAAAATAATATTACATTTTCCCAAAATAATTTAAAAATTCAAAAAAATTAAAGTGAAAATAAAAACGTATTTTCTAAACAATTACTTACTGATTTTAAAAAATTCCATCTGTTTCGAAAAAGAAAACTTTTTTATAGAACAAAACAATTTTTTTCTGGCACCACTGAATTCCTAGAGAGCTGATTTTTGGGTTGCCCCTCCCCTTAAGTAGTAAAGAAATTGATTGAGTAAAGCATGTTCCCAATTACATTTTCGAAAACTATCCATGAACATTATTGCTTTTTCAAATACGTCAGATTCATTATCAGCGAAACCAAAAAAATTGAGTTTTTGAAATCCGATTTCAGATTCATGATCGTCGATTTGCACGTAACAACTTCTAAGCGAATCACCTCGATTGTACAAATATCGTCCTCATATTGTGTCCACCATTTTTAATTATTTAAATCTAACTTCAGATTTGTGAACAGAGACCCCAAAAACTTCCGAGTAACAAGCTTTAAAACACTTCAATCAATTTCGAAAATATCGCGCTTTATATTTGATCCACCATTTTCAATTTTTGAAATCTGACTTCAGATTCGTGATCACCGACCCCAAAAACCTCCGAGTGACAAGTTTCAAAACAATCCGATGAATTTCCAAATTATCATCTGACATGTTGGATTTGCCAGTTTGAATTTTTGAAATCTGACTTCAGTTTCGTGATCACCGACCCCAAAAACCCCCGAGTAACAAGTTTCAAAACAATCCGATGAATTCCCAAAATATCATCCGCCATATTGGATCCGCCATTCTGAATTTTTGAAATATGACTTCAGATTCGTGATCAGCGACCCCAAAAACCCCCGAGTAACAAGTTTCAAAACAATCCAATGAATTTCCAAAATATCATCCGCCATATTGGATCCGCCATTTTGAATTTTTGAAATATGACTTCAGATTCGTGATCAGCGACCCCAAAACCCCCGAGTAACAAGTTTCAAAACAATCCGATGAATTTCCAAAATATCATCCGCCATATTGTATCCGCCATTTTGAATTTTTGAAATATGACTTCAGATTCGTGATCAGCGACCCCAAAAACCCCCGAGTAACAAGTTTCAAAACAATCCGATGAATTTCCAAAATATCATCCGCCATATTGTATCCGCCATTTTGAATTTTTGAAATATGACTTCAGATTCGTGATTAGCGACCCTAAAAAGCCCCCAGTAACGAGTTTCAAAAAAATTCGATACATTTTTCTTATTTTAGAATATGATACAATGCGCACAAAGAACCCAATTTGTTCAATTTTTGTTTTATAGGAATTATCATAAACAAATAAAAATGAATTTCAAAAATCGACCCAGACAACTTTGTCAGGAATTTAATAAGCTTTAATTTAAAAAAAAAACATCAGGATCCGTCGAGCAGATCCTCCGGAAAGTTGACTTGAATCAATAATTGCGGTTTGACCCTCTGTGCGTCAGAGCCAAAAATATTAAGAGGATCAATTAATCTATTAACAGCAAAAGTAGCTGCTGTATTCGATAAATGCCAAGTTACTGACCGAAATGCAGTCCACATTGTTGCAGCTGTCGCAGAAGCATTAGGTTTTGATCTTAATACTAGTAGTAGAAGCCGAGCGGTCTGAAATTAGTTTCCGCCGCCGCCACCAGGCGTCGCCACAGTCGCGGCGCTGTCGCAGCATGCGAGGTGGTAGATTCGTGAACTAATTCGCAGACTGATTCGTGGACTAATTCGTGGACTGAGTCGCGGAGTGACTCGCGGACCGATTCGCGGATTGATTCGCATTTTTGATTTGCTGTTTAGTACGCGTGCTTATAATTCAAGACTCTCTCATTAGAAAATCTGACCGTCACTAATGAGGTCATTAAGATGACGCAAGACTTCGTGGACGGTCCCATTGAGTTTTCGAAGATTAATGCTGTAGCGTTATGCATATATCTTTCGATCTTTTGAATGTGCCCTGATGGGAAATCTCTCTTTCAATATGGCGCACCGTTACATATCTTTTTTGATGAATTGAAAGCGTAGATTTTCATTAGTCTAAATACCAGCTTGAAGGTGTCTGGCCCAATCTCGTATATCGACGACCTACTTTTTAAATCTCACACAAATTTTAAAAACCTGTTACTCGTTAGTGATGCAATAATAAGGGCGTTGACCTCTCCCTTGCCATGTTGTAAGCTCGAATTCACCTTTCAGAGTTTTCTCTTGTCGGGGAAATCTATCCATCAATATAACAGTCGTCTTGACAAGCCGTTAGCGTAACTCAATGATCTCCGATAGTGACGAAACCGCTGAGTCCCTTCACACAAAACCGCTAAGACCATATTAAAACTAGAAAAGCCTCTAATCAAGTCTCAACGCGTTCAAAAGAGCAGGTATCGACCCCCTGATGCGCGGGACCTGGCAGGTCTATTTTTCCTACAACACCCCTTCGAAAGCACTCGTTCTAGATTCCAATCATTGGGAAAACACATGTAAATTTCGAGCATATTAGATAATATGTTGAGGCCTATGTCTCTCAAAGATGGTATACGAGTTGAGACGCGTGTAAAACCCATTAGTGATTACCTCCCCCATGATCTCATTCTAACCGTGCTTTTAAGATCTACGACCAGGGCCGACGCCCGAGACGCGACGATGACCTACTAACGCTCGGGGCCTGACAGCTACGACAGGTGCATAAAAGACGCCATGCAAGTCTCAACGCGTTCCTAAGAAGGTTCCCTCTTGAACCCATTGTTAAATATGACCATTTTAAATAATAACCCATTTTCTTTTTGGTACAATATCATGCGGGAAGGAAGATAAAGAAAATACAGAAGATGTTTTTAATAAATTTTATTTTTCACATTCATATTCATTCATACATTACATTAAGCTTTTTTTTTTGTTTACAATATTGTTATACATAAGAATATAAAATAGCGATCACGTAAAATTTATATTTTCAATATCGTCAACTAATGCATCGCTTTTAATTTGACAACTGATGCAGTCTTTAATCATAGGCGGTTCACCATCTATCATATCATAGCTTGATTCAAAATGTTTATAACATCGTCGACATTCACGTATTTCAGGATGCATTTGCATAGCAGGTGGAAGGCAGGTCCATGCTTCTTCAATTTGTCGTTCAGCAAACATGCAGATGAAATCGATGGGTAGACATTCTATATCTTTTGTTTCCATCAATGCGAGACGTTTCACTTCGTAATAAATCCGTAATGAACATTGAAGAGATGCAGGCTGTTCAAGTACATTTCCCAATACCCAATTTTTGAAGTATTTGTACATTTTGTTTAGTGCAAGTTCCATTAATCGTATGGCTTTCACACTTCTCCGCCAATTCATATTGCTGCTGTTGCTTCAGTTTTGTCAGAGATGGACAGTCGAAAACGTCGAGATCAATAACATTTTCAGCGTTTCATGTATCCTCCAACCAACATTTTTTATCGACTCCTTTTACATAAATTTTGTTGGCATTTAACGATGTCCTCCAAAGTCTCGTTTATAGCAGCAAAGGGAACGTCATCAGATTGCCATGGTAAGCCGTGGTAATTATGCATTAACCAGATATTGACTCTTTTATAGTGTAAGGGTAACCACACCCATTGATATGGTGGTTTAAACACACATGACTCAATTTCACCGACGAAAATATTCATTATAGACATTTCCTTCGGTATGAAGCGATTACTAGGCCCGCGGAATCCCTGAACATCTACAATATATTCCATTTCGTATGAAACTGATTCACTAGCGATTAAAGTATAAACGCATTTTATTCATTTATTGACGCATGCGCAATAATGGCTACCATAAAGGTCAGCTATTGCTACATCATAGTCACTTCTCGGTGCCTGTGTGGAAATATATCATAGGCTAGGAACCGTATTGTGAAAGTGAACGTAAAATTCTAATAACGACCCTTTCCTCCTGTGTTCTACTACCATCTCTCTCGCTCTCGCATACCCTTTGTTATATTTCACCATATATTTTTCCATGTATACAGGTTCAGACGCGTTTAAAGTAATTGCGCAATTTCATCAAAACATATACCAAGTGACACATTTTCTCTTTCCCAAATTTAGACAACCACCGCCATAATAGAAAGGAGATGATCTCAGTTCCGTATTTTATCTAGGAATAACCTGGCGGGCCACCTGTAGGCCAACTCACCCCTTCGTTAACAAAGGTAGCATAAATAAAAAAATAAATAATTTATAATAATAATATTTAAATAGTAATAAATTTCACATAATCCGAATAGCGTGTATTAAAATGTATAATATAGAAATGATGGAAGAGGCTAGCAGTAATTAGAAAGAGAGGATGACACGCTTATTCCCTATGCATTTACCTACTAACGGTATTTACGTGTTTTCATGACGTTCGAACCATAGCTATACGAGTTTGGACACGTGGATAATGTAAATAATCAGGTTCCTGACCGTTTTTTAATGTGTGTGTACAATTTACCACATCTTAAACATCGCCATACAAGTTTCGACCTGTCAATTATCCGTAGACTTTACTATACGGTAACAATGAATCTGACTTCCCACAAGTGACGAACACATACGAGTATCGACTTGCTTCTAATATAATTAATGACCCTTCATTTAATATTTCCCACTTTTAAAATTTCTGAGAATAAGAAGATCGAAATGACGATGTAAACATCTAAAGAAGCGTGTAAAATTCAACAGTTTCTTTCTACCTTTACGCACAGTTTTGTGTCTTTTAAGTAGAAAGTTAAAGGAAATGAGAATGCTGCCATCTTTTTGTATGTTTAAAGAGATTGAAGAATCTGTGTGTCGCAGAATGAAATATGCGGGTGCATCTGAAATGCATAGATTCATCGTAGGCTGCCATCATACACTTGCTGATATGAGTGGCTATGGAGCGATTACAATTGAATATGAGGTTCTTGAAAATTGAATCTAGTTGACAATTAAATTTATTATCGCCATGCACAAGAATATGAAAGTGAAATTGTTAAATATTACCGCGCATCTACTGCAAAGCGAAAGCAATCTCGCTATTTTTAAAATACCTATATTGGCATTACTAGACATCCCTCTGAAATTAACACTTTGCATAGTTTTTAATCATAGGCGGTTGTCTATCTACGGTATCATCACGCGTTTCAAAATGTTTATCGACGACATTCACGTAAATCTAAATGCATTTGCATTGTGAGAGGTAGGCATGATCATGCTTCTTCATTTTCACGTTCTGCAAACGTTGAGATGTAATCTATAGGTAGACACTCGATGTCTTTTGTTTCCATTAATGCAAGACGTTTCACTTCATAGAAAATTCTCATTGACCTTTGAAGAGATGCAGGATGGTCTTGAAGATTTTCCAGTATCCAATTTTTAAGCATTTTATCCTATGAGTTTTGATAGAGATGGACGGGCCAATATATCGAGGTCAACAGCATTGTCAGCATCTAAAATTTCCTGCAACCTATATCTTTTTTTTTGTCTGCGCCTTTTATGTATATCTTGTGAGCACATGTAATGATGTCTTCCAGCGTTTCGTTGATTGCATCAAAGGGTATATCGCCCGATTACAATCGTAGACCATGATAATTGTGCATTACCCAATTGTTTTACGTTCAAAACGTACTTTACTGCATCACTGTCGGAAATATCCATAATGCACATTTCCTTCGATATAAACTGATTACCAGATCCGGGGAATCCATGCACGTCAGCAATATACTACATTTCTTGTACCTAATACTGATTTGCTTGTCACCTTCATTAATTAATGCTTGATTCTCCCTCTCTCTCTCTCTCTCTCTCTCTCTCTCTCTCTCTCTCTATCTCTGTATCTCTCCTTCTCACACACTCTTTGCCACTTCCACATATGGCGTGGTACCTCTAACTTATGGGTATACGTCGTACCTTTCTCTCTAGATCGTAGTATCTCTTCGTAAAATCCTATGAATCGGAAATCAAATCAGAGTGTAACAAAAACAGATAGTTTTCACGGTCACTAGATCGCTCTCTGTATCATTCGATGTTCCTCTGGAGATTAGGAGAGACGGTCCCATACATGTCCATTGTCGATAGTTTGCGAGTTACGATACTCAGATGATGAAGAAGAAGTTAAACGCAATATTAAACCGTTTCAAGTACTAGCACCAGTATGATGGTCACCACACTTTTGCAATTGAAGAAATTTTTTCTGCGATATTCGATCTTCGATTCGATATTCGTTGAAATGTACATAGACGTATGAATACAAGTTTCGATCCATTTATAATACAATTGAGCGTGCCAAAGATCTCTAAATTTTAAATAAAAATGTTCAATCATTAAGTTGACATCGTTTAAACACATAATTTTTGTATGTATATTGAATCGCGATGTACTGAACTCTAAAAACAAATACTTGAAATCATCACATCTTAAAGTCAGTCCATGCATAAATCTTACATGGTCTTAGTCATCTTATCTGCACTACATTTTTCTTTCAATGTAAAAACAAAACGAAAGTCGACAGTAGAACCGCGTATAATAGCCCACATAAGATGGCCTTATTCATAGCAAATGTGACTTTTGAACTTTATTCTTTAATATTGTCGACCATTCTCTCTCTCTCTTTCTCTCGCTCTCTCTCTCATTAGCTACGCATTTCTTAAATCTATACGAATACCCATGCATAAAATCGAGTCGTGTGCACATTCTTGTGATGTAACATTCACACGTCTACGGAATGAAATTCATTCTGAAAACCCAACAAGTACAAGCGTAAATGTATTTTAATACTAACTAACAGTATAACTCTTGATTCGAAATTGTATGTAGCCTAACCGACATGACTATTTAATTCCGTTTACAATAATGATTTGAATAATCAAACTGCACGAAACGTTGTTATATTTGACAGATTTTTGTTACTTCCACATTGTAATCGTAATTAGTTAACTAAGTCATTCACGTACAAATACTATTGTTATAGCGATTTTGTTAAATGTATTGGCATAAGGAGACTTTACTCCTATCCATCACACCTAGTGTAATAGAAAAAGACACAAGTCATTATATCAATAAATAATTTTCATAGTAATAAATTAACCTTTAAGAACTTATGTTTTCACACCATGCACTAAAATTTCATATTATTATTATTGATATTGAAACGTTTGTAGAACTGATGTTTTCATACATTATCACTTAAAGAGGCTGCTACCGTATATGAAATAAAAGATCAAACAAAAATTCAACATGAAGACATGCATAAATTAATTCTATTTAAATGTGCGTACGTGATTCCGTAAAACATTAGTCATTTTGAAAGGAAAAGTGAAAAATTTTCAATGATCTGTCTGTAAAGCTTATATATTTCTCTCTTACTTCATGTTGCTTTTCGGCAGTTGAAACACATTTTCAATAATCATTGAATATTTTCTTATGTAATAATATATAGGATCATTATACAATTTAACTAAACAAGCTTAATTGCGGTGTTTTGGAAATGTTGGTAACAAAAGTATATGAATGTGCAATTAAATGATTCATTTAACACACGTATCTCTATCATTCATTTCAATTACATAATTTCTGCATATTATGACACGTACATTTTTCAATATTTGCAGATTGTATGTCACTATTTTCATAAATCTGAATGCATTCACGTTACTGGCGATAATAATGCTTCTTTAATTTCATCTTGACTAAAGGTGCGAACGCAACAAATTGAGATCAGTACCATTGCCAGTGTCTTAAATTTCTTACCCACCCCTATCACAGTTATTAATATGATTCTTTATAGGTCATAAGTTTACTGTCGACTAGATTCATAATAAACATATTGTTTAATGTAGATCGGTAAGTATCTAATTCCTTATCTTACATTTAATTCCTCACAACATTCAATATGTACCCTTCAAAGCGTCGTGTTTTATTTTTGATTATTGTATTTTGTAATATATCTGCTCGCACTCTCTATATTGCATTCATATTTTAAAGATAAATTGTAGCCACTCCAGATATTAACGAACACCTATCTAATAATTAATACCCACACTAATATTCTACCTATACCAAAAACATCTAGCAAATAATCGACATAATATTTTCACTTCAAATTTATTATTATACTTGAAATATTTCTCCGAGTCTAAACTCCTCTTACAAGTTTACTATGTTCTGCATCTTACTTATCTTATATTGGAAACGTTAGTTAACTAATATTTTATGCGTGAAATTTGCATATTTTCCAATCCATATGTATGAACACATTTATTCTCTAAAGATTACTCTAAGTGTTTTCTTTCGACTCTGAGAGTACAGCAATCTACCGTCTTATTTCATACTGTGCACACTTAAACGTGTAGAATATACGAATAATATTTATTTTTTAAAGATACTTTCTGCTCAAGGCATTAATTAAACCCTTACTCATAATTAATAATAATTTTATATACATTATTACTTTCCCAGTGTTATATTATACTCTCACTGATATTCTTCTTCTAACATAATACATCTCAATCGTAGTATTCACTTTCAAAATTTGTAATTATTTTGAATTTTCCATTTATATCTCATTAGCTTTCTTATATTATAAGTTTATTTCGTATCGTCTCTGCTAACATTCCTCACACTATTAATATTCCTTAACTTCATTTATATAGTTTCAATATTTCCACATACCTTTCGACTATGGCGTAATCGTGTATTTCATATTTTAAAGATAAATATTGCAGCTCCTCCAGATATTAACGAGCACCTTACTAATAATTAAGACTGACAATCAAAGGACATATATATTTTCCGTTATTTCGGCCGTCGAAGATTTGGTTCTTTTATTTGTTTACGACATTGTGATTGAGGGATGAAAGGGAGAGGGGGAGAGAGGGAGAGAGGGATCATCAATTGAGCAACCGAAAAAATCATAATATTTAAGTATAATTTCACAATCGTGTCAGCAAACGTGCAGAAATTTATGATACCTTTTGTGTGTGAGAGAGCAATAATGTAAAGCTTATATAGCTTTTATACGTGTCAAATAAATAATGTAGGTATTACACAGAAACTGACCAACTCACACAATGTCGTAAACAAATAAAACAACAAATAAAAAATATTTCAAGTATAATAATAAATTTGAAGTAAAAATATTATCTCGATTATTTGCTAGATGTTTTTGGTATAGGTAGAATATTAGTGTGGGTATTAATTATTAGTAAGGTGTTCGTTAATATCTGGAGTGGCTACAATTTATCTTTAAAATATGAATGCAATATAAAGAGTGCGAGCAGATATATTACAAAATACAATAATCAAAAATAAAACACGACGCTTTGAAGGGTACATATATTGAATGTTGTGAGGAATTAAATGTAAGATAAGGAATTAGATACTTACCGATCTACATTAAACAATATGTTTATTATGAATCTAGTCGACAGTAAACTTATGACCTATAAAGAATCATATTAATAACTGTGATAGGCGCGGGTAAGAAATTTCAGACACTGGCAATGGTACTGATCTCAATTTGTTGCGTTCGCACCTTTGGTCAAGGTGAAATTAAAGAAGCATTATTATCGCCAGTAACGTGAATGCATTCAGATTTAAGAAAATATACAACATATTGTAAAGGTGTTTCAAAGCTCCGACGTACTAGATGCCTACAGTTAATGAGGGTCTTGCCCGTCAATTTTGACGCACATTTTAGTTTAAACGTGATAATGAAAATAGTGACATACAGTTTGCAAATATTGAAAAATGTACGTGTTATAATATGCAGAAATTATGTAATTGAAATGAATGATAGAGATACGCATGTTAAATGAATCATTTAATTGCACATTCATACTTTTGTCACACACATTTCCAAAACACCGCAATTAAGCTTGTTTAGTTAAATTGTATAATGATCGTATATATTATTACATAAGAAAATATTCAATGATTATTGTTGTTTTCAAAAAACAAGTAAAACCAATTCACGGAGTTTTTCATCCAGCTTCAAGGGTCACGCCTGCTGCGAGTTCGCGCAGCCGCACTTTGGAGATAACATTCAGAACAACCTTTTCATAGAGTATATATATTTAGAATTACAAACTTTAGTATATATCGCCATGTTGACTCGTAAGTACAACCACGCCGTTCAATCGTTACACGCGACAAATCACAGGCCGACGCGCAAATTGTGCCAAATATATGCAAAAAACTACGTCCCTACGATACGAAATCACACAAAGCGTATCGAAAATGAACACGAATCGCCTTCTACAAATTCGGTACCGAAACACAGGGTAAATCGAACCGCAAATTATCACAGGAACTAATATGGCGCAAGCGACGCCGTAAATCCACACGTCTCAAGGCAAGGCAGAAAACCAACAGTACAGGCCGAACGTTTGATCACAACACGGCGTCAGTCGCTACAATGGCGTCCTCGGACGGTCACGCACCACACACGCCGCCGAAGCTTGTTGAGCAACGTCGCGTACACTCGTCGACTCACGGCGACCAATCAGAAAAGAGGCGGAATAACGAACGATAGTAATACGTCGATTACCGTCGTAGCCGTTTAGGACAACGCGCCAATTCAAATCGCGTAAGTCTTAATGTAAACAATTATTGAAAATGTGTTTCAACTGTCGAAAAGCAACATGAAGTAAGAAAGAACTATATAAGCTTTGCAGACAGATCAATGAAAATTTTTCACTTTTCCTTTCAAAATGACTAATGTTTTACGGAATCACGTACGCACATTTAAATAGAATTAATTTATGCATGTTTTCATGTTGAATTTTTGTTTGATCTTTTATTTCATATACGGTAGCAGCCTCTTTAAGTGATAATGTATGAAAACATCAGTTCTACAAACGTTTCAATATCAATAATAATAATATGAAATTTTAGTGCATGGTGTGAAAACATAAGTTCTTAAAGGTTAATTTATTACTATGAAAATTATTTATTGATATAATGATTTGTGTCTGTTTCTATTACACTAGGTGTGATGGATAGGAGTAAAGTCTCCTTATGCCAATACATTCAACAAAATCGCTATAACAATAGTATTTGTACGTGAATGACTTAGTTAACTAATTACGATTACAATGTGGAAGTAACAAAAATCTGTCAAATATAACAACGTTTCGTGCAGTTCGATTATTCAAATCATTATTGTAAACGGAATTCAATAGTCATGTCGGTTAGGCTGCATACAATTTCGAATCAAGAGTTATACTGTTAGTTAGTACTAAAATACATTTACGCTTGTACTTGTTGGGTTTTCAGAATGAATTTCATTCCGTAGACTTGTGAATGTTACATCACAAGAATGTGCACACGACTCGATTTTATGCATGGGTATTCGTATAGATTTAAGAAATGCGTAGCTAATGAGAGAGAGAGCGAGAGAGAGAGAGAGAGAGAGAATGGTCGACAATATTAAAGAATAAAGTTCAAAAGTCACATTTGCTATGAATAAGGCCATCTTATGTGGGCTATTATGCGCGGTTCTACTGTCGACTTTCGTTTTGCTTTTACATTGACAGAAAGAAAGATGTAGTGTAGATAAGATGACTAAGACCATGTAAGATTTATGCATGGACTGACTTTAAGATGTGATGATTTCAAGTATTTGTTTTTAGAGTTCAGTACATCGCGATTCAATATACATACAAAAATTATGTGTTTAAACGATGTCAACTTAATGATTGAACATTTTTATTTAAAATTTAGAGATCTTTGGCACGCTCAATCGTATTATAAATGGATCGAAACTTGTATTCATACGTCTATGTACATTTCAACGAATATCGAATCGAAGATCGAATATCGCAGAAAAAATTTCTTCAATTGCAAAAGTGTGGTGACCATCATACTGGTGCTAGTACTTGAAACGGTTTAATATTGCGTTTAACTTCTTCTTCATCATCTGAGTATCGTAACTCGCAAACTATCGACAATGGACATGTATGGGACCGTCTCTCCTAATCTCCAGAGGAACATCGAATGATACAGAGAGCGATCTAGTGACCGTGAAAACTATCTGTTTTTGTTACACTCTGATTTGATTTCCGATTCATAGGATTTTACGAAGAGATACTACGATCTAGAGAGAAAGGTACGACGTATACCCATAAGTTAGAGGTACCACGCCATATGTGGAAGTGGCAAAGAGTGTGTGAGAAGGAGATATACAGAGATAGAGAGATTGATTGATTGATTGATTGTCTTTATTATGGCTTGAGGTATTACCTCTTAGGCCAACCAATATAGAGCATACATACAGATAACTAATACTAAAACTAGGCTTAATATAACAAGACATACCAACAGATGCATATAAAAGCGCAATACTAGTTCTATAACAAAGTAGATATAAAATAGATATATAATAATAATAGTCGAGCGATTACAACGTAGGGTAGGGTACACGCATACCAGAAGTAAAGGTGGACTAAAATACTAATGTTAAATACTAAAAATACTAATACTAATAATGCAAATACTAAAATATAAAATACAAAATAATTACACTGAAGTCCGACTTAATAGGAATTTTTTTAGTTTTACTTTAAACGAATCCACATTTTCACTTGCGCGAATTTCGACTGGGAGTTCATTCCATAACCGGGTAGATGTGACAATAAAAGAGTTGGAATAGGATTCTAGCCGATGTGTCGGTACTCGAAGTTCTTGCATAGAGCCTGGTCGAAGAGCCCTGGATGTAGATTCTTCACGCCACTGATAACGTTCATAAAGATAGTGGGGTACGTGGGTCTTAATAATCTTATAGGTGACGATACCAATATAGTATAACCTACGCGATTTGGTGTTGAGCCAGCCAAGCTTATTACGATATGGGGTAATGTGCTCATCGCGCCGTAGATCGAAGATGAAACGAATGCCCGCATTAAACATTCGTTCCACCCTGATTTTTTGAGTTACATTGATGTCGTTGTAAACTGCGCAGCAGTAATCGAAGTAGGGTAAAATCAACGAGGAAACAAGGGTTTGCCTAACATCAGTTGGTAGTTGAGCACGGTTATTACGTAGTTGACGTAGAGAGAGAGAGGGAGAATGAAGCGTCATTTAATGAAGGGGACAAGCAAATCAGTATTAGGTACTAGATATGTAGTATATTGCCGACGTGTAAGGATTCCCCGGATCTGGTAATCAGTTTATATCGAAGGAAATGTGCATTATGGATATTTCTGACAGTGATGTTGTAAAGTACGTTTTGAACGTAAAACAATTGGTTAATGCACAATTATCATGGTCTACGATTGTAATCGGGCGATATACCCTTTGATGCAATCAACGAAACGTTGGAAGACATCGTTACATGTGCTCACAAGATATACATAAAAGGCGCAGACAAAAAAAAAGATATAGGTTGCAGGAAATTTTAGATGCTGACAATGCTGTTGACCTCGATATATTGGCCCGTCCATCTCTATCAAAACTCATAGGATAAAATGCTTAAAAATTGGATACTGGAAAATCTTCAAGACCATCCTGCATCTATTCAAAGGTCTATGAGAATTTTCTATGAAGTGAAACGTCTTGCATTAATGGAAACAAAAGACATCGAGTGTCTACCTATAGATTTCATCTCAACGTTTGCAGAACGTGAAATTGAAGAAGCATGATCATGTCTATCTCTCAAAATGCAAATGCATTCAGATTTACGTGAATGTCGCCGATAAACATTATGAAACGAGTGATCATACCGTAGATAGACAACCGCCGATGATTAAAGACTTTGCAAAGTGTTAATTTCAGAGGGATGTCTAGCAATGACAATATAGGTATTTTAAAAACAGCGAGATTGCTTTCGATTTGCAGTAAATGCGTGGTAATATTTAACAATTTCACTGTCATATCCTTTCGCATGGCGATAATAAATTTAATTGTCAACTAGATTCAATTTTCAAGAACCTCATATTCAATTGTAATCGCTCCATAGCCACTCATATCAGCAAGTGTATGATGGCAGCCTACGATGAATCTATGCATTTCAGCTGCACCCGCATATTTCATTCTGCGACACACAGATTCTTCAATCTCTTTAAACATACAAAAAGATGGCAGCATTCTCATTTCCTTTAACTTTCTACTTAAAAGACACAAAACTGCATAAAGATACTATGAATTTCGATCTTCTTATTCTCAGAAATTTTAAAAGTGGGAAATATTAAATGAAGGTTAATTAATTATATTAAAATCAAGTCGATAGTCGTATGTTGTCGTCACTTGTGGTAAGTCAGATTCATTGTTACCGTATAGTAAAGTCTACGGATAATTAACAGGTCGAAACCTGCATGGCGATGTTTAAAATGTGGTAAATTGTACACATATTAAAAAACGGCGAGGAGCATGATTAATTATATTACCCGCGTGTTCAAACTGTTATAGCTATGGTTTGAATGCCATGAAAACATGTAAATACCGTCAATAGATAAATGCATAGGAAATAAGCGTGTCATCCTCTCTTTCTAATTACTGCTAGCTTCTTCCATCAGTTCAACACTGAAAAAAAATGTTCACCGGTTTTCATGGTGCACATATGCAACCCTACTGTACAGAGACTAATCGCGGCATTTGTCTGGCGCTGGTTTCGTCTTTATTTGATGACGGTACCTGTATATTGCAGGCACAGAACATAGGTAGCTACCAAATAATGTGAAGTCATGAATACAATGTATGCCGGTAACCAAAATACATATATTTTAGGCACTAAACTTTTAATGGCTTCTAGGAATTAATAGTTTCAGGTACAATCACAGAAGATGGTGCTGCTTGCATGATTATTCTGGGGTAAATTTCTTACGTCACTGATGTTGACGATGAAAAATGTTCTCCGTGTATATTATACATTTTAATACACGCTATTCGGATTATGTGAGATTTATTACTATTTAAATGTTATTATTGCAAATTATTTATTTATTTGTGCTACCTTTGTTAACGAAGGGGTGTGTTGGCCTACGGGCGACCCACCAGGTCATTCCTATAGATAAAATACGGAACTGAGGTCATCTCCTTTCTATTATGGCGGAGGTTGCCTAAAAATTTGGGAAAGAGAAAATGTGTTACTTGGTATATCTTTTGATGAAATTGCGCAATTACTTTAAACGCGTCTGAACCTGTATACATGGAAAAATATATGGTGAAAATGATCGGCGGGTAATCGGCGATGACGATGACCGTGAAAATGCTATAATCTAACAACGAGTACGAGAAAGCAAGAGAGAGATGGTAGTAGAACGCAGGAGGAAAAGGCCATTATTATAATTTTACGTTCACTTTCAAAATACGGTTCCTAGCCTACGCTGTATGTCTACATAGGCATCGAGAAGCGAATATGATTTAGCAATAGCTGACCTTTAATGAATTGCTTTTGCAATTTTTTTTTTTGACATTCCTCACATGACACTACTAATGTGTAACAGCCAGTACTTTTCAATATTTATGAACTAATTTCTTAAGATCACGCATTAAAAAGAGGCCGTTTGCAATGACCATCTAAAGGCTGGACATTTTTATAACAATATTAGGGGGTCGGCGCCAGGTCTTTTGAACGCGTTGAAACTTGCTTAGCGGCTTTTCTACGTTAATTTCAAAATGGTCTCGGGTGAAGGGACTCGACGGTTTTGTCTCTATTGGAGATCATTGAGATACACTAATTAATCTGTGAGCAGCTGTAACCGTCTGTACCGTGATGCAATGAATAATTGTCTCCAATGATATCTTCACCCCATTGGGAATGTGAGGATTGACCCTTAAGAAAGAATTGATTTTCTAAATCTTTTCTGTGGATTCTCGAATGAAGTTGGAAAATTGATTCACAGTCGCGTCTTCTTTAAGAGTGCTAAACCCTCTTCAAGGCCTCAAAAATCTTTTTGACATCTACCATATTGATGTAGAAATATAATATTTGAAA
Organism: Trichopria drosophilae; assembly: GCA_030407085.1. Lineage (NCBI taxonomy): Eukaryota > Metazoa > Arthropoda > Insecta > Hymenoptera > Diapriidae > Trichopria > Trichopria drosophilae. The sequence continues at coordinate 123,852,624 of CM059582.1, read as the reverse complement.
TAGAGGTGCTTACGTGCTGTCAAACATAGACACAGGAACGCGATATTCCTTTGAAACGATGTCTGGATTTGTATACAATTTCGAGAGTTTCGAGAAAACAAATGTACGGTGAATAAGTGATCGACGGATAATCGACGACCGTGAAAACGGTATACTGCTAATGTTACTGGATCTAAGAAAGAGTATGCGAGAGCTAGAGAGATCATAGAAATTATGACATTGGAATATTTGAATTAGACTGCCTCCTTTCTCTTACGTTACGGATTGCCGAAATTTGGTAAAGAGATAATGTTTTGAAGAAATTGTGCAATGACCTTTTAAACGTGTCTGGACCTGTATACATTTTCGAAAGTTTCAGGAAAACAAATGTACGGTGAATAAGTGATCCACGGATAATCGACGACCATGAAAACGGTATACTGCTAATGTTAATTGATCTAAATGAGAGTATGCGAGAGCGAAATAGATGATAGTAGAACGCACGAGGAAATGCTCATTTTATTTTCGAAGGCGACTTTTAAAATTTGTTTTTCGACAGTCTACACATGGCAATACTACATTGGAATGATTGGTCTGGACCTGTATACATTTTCGAAAATTTCGGGAAAACAAATGTACGGTGAATAAGTGATCGATGGATAATCAACGGGAAATATAGATGCTAGATGGAACTAACAAAGAGTATGCGAGAGCGAGAGAGATGGTAGTAGGACGCACGAGGAAAAGGTTCCCGCGCTGAGATTATTTTTAAAATTATTGAATATTGGGGACTTGCCAATAACATAGCAGCATTATGCTGCGAAACGACAATATCTAATTTAGGAAATGAAAACGGAGCAGCAACTTTTTTAGAAAACTCTTTTCAAAGATCTATTTTATATTTTCCGTGCCGCCACCATATTTTCGAAATTGTTCTTAGAGGAGTTTTTGAACATAAATTTCCAGGAACGGTAGGCCCTAAACTTTTGATGTTTGAACGTTTTGGAAAAAACTGGGATACGATAAACAAACTAAATTTCAAAAGCGGCATGGAAAATAAAAGAGTAAAAAGCGTTTTAAAAGATGAACTGGAAGAAATTTCATGCTTATTAAACAATATTTCCCGTAATTCTAAATCTCGTAACGCCTACCGTGAATTATTAGAGTTAACAAAAATATTTTTAGGGACTGTTCCACAAAATGAAGCAAAATTCTACGTTCCTGGTCCATGCCACCACGCTCGGTGGATATTATTTAAAAATTTACTTATTTCGAAACGAATTTCAATTAACGCCAAAAGAAGAAGCATCGTTGACCGAAATTTGTATCTTCATAGCAAAAGTTTATGTCAAAGCTTGGTTTCTAGCTCTCTTTGTTCAAAGAGCACCTGCTCTTGATTTAGAATTTTTGAAATAGCTCAGCCAGAAATTGTTTGGTCTTTTAGGAGGACCTTCAAGACACTTTGTAGAAAAGGTTCGCGAGGTTTCAGATTTTTTAGTGCCACACAGAGAAAGTTTCTGTCTTCTGAAAAAAACATTTTCTTTTCCCTACAAATTACATACAAACCTTCAAGCCTCTACAGGGGCGGTTTAAAATTAAGATATCGAGCTCTATTTGGGCTCAATATTTTTGTTATTTTTTTCCACAAACGCTAGGGGGTCCGGAAGGTGAAATTCCGACCTTGCTTAAATAATGATCACCCAAATATACAGGGTGTACCAAAAGTCTGGAAACACCTAAATATCTCGAATACAAGGCATTTTAGAAAAAAATGTTTTGAATAAAAATTATAAGGTTTAAAAAATCGCATTTAACACTACTAGTCATTCGATCTTAGATGACCTTGTCAAGGTCAGGTCAAGGTCAACTTCATTTTTTTAAATGGAACCCCATATCTTATTACAGATTCTTGTAGATAACATTGAAGCGTTTTCAAAACGCATATTATAAGCTTTTTTCGATGAGATTTGCATGAATTATGAGCCCTCAAAGTTTAAGCACCGCCGGCATTAGCGTTATCCAAGATGCACCGTGTGGAGGTTGCTCGGTTGGATTTACATCTCTTCGGGGAACCATCTGAAAAAAGCACCTCGAAGATTTTTTTCACGGATTCGGAAAGAGCACAAAATTTTACGTCCGAATATGCTATAGACTTTTTTCGGCAAGGTCATTTCAAGACCAAACTTAAAGTTCCTCGAACTGCGAATTAACTCAACAAGAGGACATTTTCCGGGAAAATGTTTCAGACAAAAGTTTCAGGATTTTTCCCGGGCTATTTAATGGTAGCATAAAACTTGACCTTGAAGGTTATTCCAAGGCCAAGTTCATTTTTTTTAAAAGGAAACTGCTATTTTTTCACGGATTCGGAAAGAGAAAAAATTTTACGTGCGAATATGATATGGTCGATTTTTTCGGCAAGGTTACGGGGGTTTTCATTTAAAATAAAATCTTACCCTCGAAATAACCTTCTACGTCATGTCCAAGGTCAAATTCAATGGTACCATTAAATAGCCAGAGAAAAATCCTTCAACTTTTGTCTCAAATATTTTCCACTAAAATGAACTCCCGCTTAGTTAATTCGCAGTTCCGGGATTTTTCAGTTTGACCTTCAAATGACCTTGCCGGAAAAATCGACCATATCATATTCGGAAGTAAAATGTTGTGCTCTTTCCGCATCCGTGAGAAAAAATATGGTTTTCCATTTAAAAAAATAAACTTGACCTCGAAATAACCTTCAAGGTCATGTTCAAGGTCAATTCAATGGTACCATTAAATAGATACAGAAACATCCTTCAACTTTTGTCGGAAACATTTTTCCCAAAAATGCACTTCCGCTGAGTTAATTCGCAGTTCGGGGATTTTTCAGTTTGACCTTCAAATGACCTTGCCGGAAAAATCGACCATATCATATTCGGAATAAAATGTTGTGCTCTTTCCGCATCCGTGAGAAAAAATATGGTTTTCCATTTAAAAAAATAAACTTGACCTCGAAATAACCTTCAAGGTCATGTTCAAGGTCAATTCAATGGTACCATTAAATAGATAGAGAAACATCCTTCAACTTTTGTCGGAAACATTTTTCCCAAAAATGCACTTCCGCTGAGTTAATTCGCAGTTACGGGATTTTTCAGTTTGACCTGCTAATGACCTTGCCGGAAAAATCGACCATGTCATATTCAGAAGTAAAATGTTGTGCTATTTCCGAATCCGTGAGAAAAAATTGGGTATTCCATTTAAAAAAATAAACTTGCCCTCGAAATAACCTTCAAGGTCAAATTCAATGGTACCATTAAATAGATAGAGAAACATCCTTCAACTTTTGTCTGAAACATTTTTCCCGAAAATATACTCTCGCTGAGATATTTTGGTATTCCGGGACTTTTGGATCACCCTCTATATATGGGGCATTCCATCCCAAACGGGCAACTGTGAAGATTAGCCCTTTTCGGTATCTCGCATTAAACGCTTGTTTTTAAAGTTCTGTGTCCGAGAAAGGAAAAAATAATTAGTGGATTTTATTCGTCTTTTTATGCACTTTCCGATGATTAAAATGATTTTTTATTTTATTTATATATTCATCATGATTTTTCAGTTTAAAAAATAAAAATTGTTTTTTCTCAAATTTGGACGTTTTAAATATTTGTTTAAACAGGCTCAAATGATAGCTCGTATATTTTCCTATAAAATCCCATTGTCAGAATTATGGGCCGCTTGGTTCTTCATCCATAAATATGCATAATAATAAGCGCATATGGGTATTGCCGCTCACGAGGACATTTCTTGCACATTTCAGGATGAAGGACCAACCGGCCCATAATTATAACAATGTGATTTTATAGAAAAATATACGAGCTTTCATTTGAGCCTGTTTAAACAAATATTTAAAACGTCCAAGTTTGAGAAAAATCAATTTTTATTTTTCAAACTGCAAAATCATGATGAATATATAAATAAAATAAAAATTCATTTTAATCATCGGGAAGTGCATAAAAAGACGAATAAAATCCACTAATTATTTTTTCCCTTCTCAGAAACAGAACTTCAGAAACAAGCGTTGAATGCGAGACACCGAAAAAGGCTAATCTTCTCAGTTGCCCGTTTGGCATGGAATGCCATATACAGGGTGGGCCATTTTAATCGCCCCACCGAAATATATTGGAATCTAAGCAAGATAAAGAAAAATAGTCTAGACAAAAGTTGAGCGGGATAGAGAGGCTCATACAATGGTATCATGGAGTTTGACTTTGAACTCGATTTTGAAGGTTATTTCAAGGTCAACGTGAATTTTTTTAATGGGAACGCCTATTTTTGACTCCGGATTTGAAAAGAGCGGAAAATTTTACGTTAAGACTGATGTTTATCAAAATTATCGCAAGGTCGACCGAAGATCAAATTTACCAATTAAAACTCCTACGCTTGTTTTGTTTGAACCTGAGCCGATTACGTAAAATTGGTTTACAGAAAAGTTGAAGGGAACAGTGAGGGTCACCTTCCGATACCGTACTCATGACTTTGAACTCGATTTTGATGGTTATTTCAAGGTCAACGTGATTTTGTTTAAATGTAAACGCCTATTTTTTACCCCTGTACCATGCGGTATTACTAAGCATGCGAATGTGTTGAACTTGACTGCTGCGCATGCGAATGTGTTGAACTTGACTGCCGCGCATGCGTAAGTGTTGTACTTCACTACTGAGAATTCATAAGTCTCGTATTCCATACTAACCAGTGTTGCCAGATAGGGGGTTTTCCCCCTAGATTTGGGGTTTTTTTAGTGCTTTGGGGGATTTTTGGGGGGAAGAAATTTTAGGGGGTTTTGGGGGGATTTGGAAATGAATGAATTCATATTTATGAATCATTGAAAGAGTGGTCAAATGTAGTATTATATTTTTCTATTCACTTTAGAAACGAATTTGGTTAGCAAGGATGAAAACAATCTGTTTATATTCAGGTTACATTTATACATTCAAGTTCTGAAACAAACTCCCAGAGCTGTAGCCGGAGAGAATATTTTCCATGCTTCAACAGCCAATCGAAATCGTGTACTTATCGTACAGAGATTCTGTCACAAATTCTGTTAATAGATCGGCGAGCACTTTGGTAAAATCCCACCACGGCGAATCTTTCTAAGCTTTTTTCGCTAGTTCATGCTTGATTAGACTCGTCCTACCCGTTAAAGCGCCCGAATCAAGCATGAACTAACAAGTGCTTAGAAATATTCTCCCATGTGGGATTTGCCGAAAGCGGTCGTCTATCTATATACGTACATTTCATAAAACATTTGTTACAGAACCTCTGCACGGCAGTCTACATATGTAATGATTCAATTTACCGTGGGTTTCATAAGCAAAATTCGAAGAGAAAAGGCAAAATGTCGAAAATTTCAAAGGGCAAAAAGTTCTATGCCCAAAAATATCGAAAAGAATGGGAACACGAAAAGCAATTGGCAGGTATGAAATATTTCAATTACTTTATTTCACTGGTATATCGTCATCCATATCTTTCGCATGAATGTCCGTCATTATGCGGGTATTAATGACACAAGTGTAATTAAGAAAGGTTTCCAAAAGTTATAAAACAAATATCACTTGAGGAGTTATATTTCGATCTTTAATTGTTTTGTAAATTTCAAAAAATTCACAGTATCGCCAAGTCAATTCGGCAATATAAAATAACTCGCTATGAAGAATATGCAGATGGCTCAATTGATTTTTCTTCGATAAATTAACTTTTTATCACAAGAAATTTATATTTTTGAAACGAAGAAGACGATAGTGTTTTCAGTCTTTTAAAATTAGATCAAGGGGACCCTAAAGGCATCCGACAGAATATTCGGGTTGTTCGAGATTTCTTTTTTTGACGATCGATCTCTAACCTGAAAAGTACAGGTTAAAACATTTCTGAACACTGTTTCAAAATTTCGACCTCATTACTACGAAATTTGACATTATATCGACGCCCCCATGTGAAAACTAGCACGTTAGTTTGTTATTTTAAATGCAAACGTGCTAGTTTACGTGTGGGCGCAGATATGTAGTAACCATGCAAATTCCAGAAAGGTCATTAACAAAAGCAGATTTTCTCTGCCAAGTCTCAGTAGAAAGAATTCGGAAATTTGTTTTTTTTACTTCTTAGAATGTTTAATTTTCTAGTAATGAGTCCAAAATTTTGAAACAGTGTTTAGACCACGGACCTAATAGCACTTTCTGCTTTTGCACAAGTTTTGTACTTTTTCCACAAGAGCAAATACTAAAGCTTGCACTGTTCAAGTGCAAATTTTTATGTTGCCCTTATAGAAAAAGTGCAAAATCAGTTCTAAAGTAGAACACGCTATAAGTATATATGGACGGGGCATATACCCATAAGATTGGAAATTGATTAAGAAGGATTCAAATGGATTCACTTGAATTCCTAACTTGTCCAAACAGAATCCCTGTGAATCCAAAAATAATTTTGTAAAATATTGAATCCCTCCTAATCTAGAAAAGAGAATTCATATTAATCCCTACGAATCCACTGGAATCCAAAAATAATATCGCCGAAAATTAAATAATACTGAATGCCTCGGAACCCAAAAGGCGAATTCAAACCAGTCTCTGCCATTCCATTTCAATCCAAAAATGATATTCTCGAAAGTCAGTAATGCTGAATGCCTTTGAATCCAAATAATCATATCGAAACCAGTCTCTGGGAATGCATATAAACCCTGGTAAAAATGAAGTGCACACTTTAAATGTGAGGGAAATGTACACGAAAGGTATGTACTCTTAGCGAAGCGTACATACCCTTCATGTACTTTTAAGTTCCCTTTCTCTTGCTGAGAGTACAGGAGTGTAATTTGGACATTTTAAAAATACTCCCGTACACCTCATGCAACGTACTTCGAGAATACGCGTAGATTTTTAAGAGTACACTTTTGATAGTCATATTTAAGTTTACCACATTCTTATTAGCAATGAAACAAGGCGTACGGGAATGTACTTAATGAAGTGTTATTCGAGATGAAATTAAGCGCACGAATATTTTTTTCGATCATTCATTTTTCTAATCGGATGTAAGTGTACACCTCTTGTGAATGAATTAATGAATTCATATGGTAAATAAAGCGTTCAGTACGCCTTTATAAAAAGAAATTGCTCAGAACTTTATACTTTACAAGCTTTGTAAATTAGAGCATGTTGAAGTGATTACAGAGGCGAATTCAATCCGGCCTGCGCGAATCCATAAAAGGTGGCATATCCAATCATGATAGGAAAAAAAGGATCTTTTTTATATTTTTATTTTGTTCGAAAAAGAGAATCCATATACTTGGATTGAAATGCATTCGCAGGCATAGGAGTGAATCAAAATGAATCAATTTTAATCAATTTCAATCCATTTCAATCCAGGACAAATTACGAATTCGCAGGGATTCAAATTTTGAATCGAAACAATTCTAATTCCATATAATCTTTTTTAATCCCATATAATCCCAAATCAATAAATTAAAAAACAAAAGCAGATTCGCTTCGAACGAGAATCGAACCCCGGTCCTCTGCGCAGCAAGTTCGAAGCGCAACCACTCGGCCAAACTCACTGTTGTAAAATAATGAAAATATAACGAATAGTTGAAACAGAAAGTAGAGAAAGTTTCTACGTGTTTATATAATAATGTATTCAGGCAGGCTAAAATACATTAAATACCACAATTGACAGCGAAATTTCACTGAATTATTTACTTTAAAAACAATCGAAACAAAGAGTTGCTCTTTTTCTGCGTGTATATAAAATAACGTAAATACATAAAACATTTTTTCAATCTTTTTTCGCGCTCGAAAATATGTTGTTTCAAATATTTCCCTGTAAACACGTAAAGTAACAGTTATGTAATATTTATGTAATGGTTACATTGTTACATAAATGTTACATAGTTATTACTTAACCGTTACTTTTATGGTTGCAGTGTTACTATATGAAACAAAAATTAATTTACATATAATTTTATGAACTCGTGCATCTATTCAATGATCATTATTTATGTTTCCAATTAATTCCAAATTTGGTATCCGTTGGGATAAGTTTTAATGTCTGGAATCGTTGGTATTCAAGAGGATCCATAATATATCATTAAAATGAGTTTGAATTCCAAATATGGAATACAGTGGAATTAATTTTGAAGTGGTAATTGATAGATTTCGAGGGGATTCAGTAATACATTCTTTCATGCCATATATGGTATTGAATGGTAGTTTTTAATGCGAGGAATTTGAGGGGATTCAATGAGATATTTTTTAATTCCAAATCTTGTATTCGCTAGAATTCATTTTGATGGCCGTTTGTAGAACGGCATTTGAGGGGATTCAATACGTCAAAATTCTTTTCATAATTGGGGTTTTATTGGGATTAAAAATCATTCCAATACCTTTTTTGAACAAAAATGAGATAAAAACAATCAAATTTTAATCCCCTTCTAATAGCTTTCAATCTTTTTTCGTTTACTGGGATTGGTAATCGATAGTATTCGACGGTATTCAAAGAATATAATCTGAAATCCCATATCTTGTATCAAATGGGATTCTTTCAAATATTGGTAATAAATAGTATTCAAGGGGATCAAAGAAAGGAATTTTTAATTCCAGAAATGGTATTTAAACGATACTGACAGATGTGGAATTCACGGGGATTGAAACATACGTTTTTCAATCCTAGTTATGGCATTCAAGGGGATTGATTTTCACAACGATTATTCGAGGAGGATTCACAGGGATTCAATAATTTCAATTTATATACCTACTTTAGAATTTACTAGAATTCAAAACCACTCTTAATCCCTTTTTTGAACAAAATGAATTAAAAGTAGTCTCATTTTAATCCCGATTCATCCCTTTTTAATACTTTTCAATCTTTTTTCGTTTACTGAGAATGCACCGCCGCCAACACGTGATCTTTTTCGTAAATACAGACACTGAAAGCCTATTTGAATCTTTCACTAACCAGCTGAAACAGGATGGATTAAAATTGGAGAATCTCTTGGGCGTAGGGGTTGATGGTGCGAATGTCATGATTGGAGAACACAAATCCTTTTCTTCAAAATTAAAAGCCTTAATTCTACACATGGTCACAGTCAAATGTCTATGTCACTCATGCCATTTAGCCACAGAGCACGCTTGCCGTGTACTGCCAAAACATCTTGACTTTTTAGTCCGAGAAAGCCACAACTGGTTATCTTGTAGTACGAAAAGGCAAGTAGATTACAAAGCTATCTACACATTAATACACGATAACGTTAAGCAACCCAAAAAGATTCCAAAACTATCTGGCACAAGATGGTTGGCTCGATCTGAACCTATAAAAACTATTTTAAATCAGTGGGATGCGTTAAAATTACACTTCCAATTAGGTGCAGAAAAGGAACGCTGTTACATTGCAGAACAATTATCCGCAATGTACAAAGATGACGATAATCGTAGTTATCTCATGTTTCTGTCCTCTATTTTATCAAAAGTTACTGCCATAAACAAACTCTTTCAATCAAATCCGTCGACTGAATAAAATTATTTGATGATTTAAATGAATTCTTTTATTCGCTTTTGCAAAAACTCGTGGTACCTCAGCAGCTAGAAAAGACGTGTAGAAAAAATTAATTTCTCAAATTACGTCATATGCACAGACTCCATAAATCTAGGATACGAATGTCAAAAAGCAATCGAAGGTAAAACGCACGACAAAATTATTAACATTAAAAAGCGCTGCAAAGACTTTTTAATCGAATTATGCCATGAACTTCAAAAACGATTACCAGATAATATTAATGTACTCAGAACGATAAAAGATTTTTCACCTGAAGTAACAAAGATGCATTTAAAGCCTGACATAAGCGATCTCCGAATGGAATCTGTTACATACCCTTAATATTACGTATTCATCTACAGAAGATTACTCGGTGCAAATAAGTAAAATTGTAGATGCAGGAGGATATCAAAGATTTGGACGTATCTCAAAACTAGTCTTAACGTTATTAAGTTTGCCTTTCTCCAATGCAAGTGTCGAAAGAGCATTTTCGATTGTTAATATCGTAAAAGACAAGTTACAAAATAGGATGTCGGTAAAAACTGCAGATACTATTTTACGGATCAGAAGTAATTTAACGAATGGATGCATTAATTTTGAACCAACTACATCTATGTTGAATAAATTTAATTCTGAATCTATGTACATGTCGAAATTTGAAGAAGAACTATTAGATGTGTTTGGGGAATGCTAATATTAATAAGTATTCGTTGTGTTTAACATAGAATATCTTTATCTACGTTTCATGAAAATTTTTATTTTGTTCGACAGATTTTATAATCTATATAAAATATAATGAGAGGTAAAATGATAATTTTATAGTATAGGGTAACATTTTAAATCTTGTTTATTCGAGTTTATGAAATAAAATCATTTCGTGGACATTTTGTTGGTAAATAATACAGCCTAAAAGTTAAATTAAAATATTGTAAGCCATTTTATTAATGTTACTATGTTTTTCAATACGTTTTAAAATGTTTTAAATGTAAACTTTGTATACTATGAAAAATGTATACATACACGGAAAAAATTGCTTTTTTGTTATCATTTAGGGGGTTTTATGCAAATCTAGGGGGAAAATGAAGGTTGTCTAGAGGGTTTTTTATGCGGCTATCTGGCAACACTGGCTCAGGTTCAAACAAAACATGCGTAGGGAGTTTTAATTGGTAAATTTGACCTTTGTTCGACCTCGCGATTATTTTGATAAACATCAGTCTTAACGTAAAATGTTCCGCTTTTTTCAAATCCGGAGTCAAAAATAGGCGTTCCCATTTTAAAAAATCACTTTGCCCTTGAAATAACCTTCAAAATCGAGTTCAAGGTCAAACTCCATGATACCATTATATAAGCCCCTCCATCTCCTTCAACTTTTGTCTAGACTATTTTTCTCTATCTTGCTTAGATTCCAATATATTCCGATGGGGCGATTAAAATGGCCAACCCTGTATACATGGTGTCCCAAAAGTTTGGAAAAGGTCTTGTAACTTTTGAAAGAAAAAAAATTTTTGAAATTGCTGAAACACGTGAAACGATTTTTCCAAAAAAGCTATCTATTTTGAGGGGTTCCAACCCACCCACCCCAAAGGGGGCGTGGGGCACGAGGGAGGATGACTATCTTAAATGGCAACATGGGTCGAGTGGGGCTCATTTGAAAGGTCTCTTCGAGACGAATACAAAACACTGGTCATAGATGGTATTATAATCATTTATCGCCGAATTATTCATCGTTTGAAATTTCTAATCTTAGAAACCAATATTCGGATCCAACATACTACACAATATTTGTAGCGCTTAAAAATGCCTAAGCACCCACCTGTTTTACACGGGCTTTGGACCGACATAGGCAGAGTTATGCTACTTTTTTTACATTTTTTCTTTTGGTTTTTTTTTTAATTTTCTTTTGTTTTTTGTGTTTTATTTTCTATAGTATTGATCGCCATTTAAAACGTGTATTTCAAAATAATTTATTTCATGTGCTTAAATTGAGCGCCTGTATCTTCCTGATACTGCCCCAGTCTTAATTAAAATTCGCCCAATACTTTCAGCCTTATATCTCTGGAAATAAGATGTACTTCCTGGATTATTTGTCCTCGTAGTTCTTGCAAGTTGGCGGGTTTCGTCGTATATGCCCTGTCTTTGAGGTATCCCCACAAGAAAATACTCGCTTTGTAGTTCCTCATTTCGCCGCTAGTTACAGGTGTGACTTTCGCTATCCTGCGTTTTGCATCCGTTAGAGGAACGGATTTTCATTTGGATTATTAAGGAAGCTTTTCGGCACATATTCGTTATACCAAATATTACATTCAGACAAGTGAGTTCCGACTCGTATAAGTAGTTTGAATCGATTTTCTACTGATATTTTTATTCATATTATTATTGGTACAAAAATATTTTATTTCGCCCAATACTTTCAGCCTCATATCTCTTGAAATAAGATGTACTTCCTGGATTATTCGCCCTCATAGTTCTTGCAAGTTGGCGGATTTCGTCGTGTATACCCTATCTTTGAGGTATCCCCACAAGAAATAATACAATGGAGTTTGGTCTGGTGATCTGAGTGGCCATTCGATGTAACCATGGCTTCCCATCCATCGCTGAGGAGATGTTTCATCTAGGAATTGTCGAACCGGTGTCAAATAATGTGGTGTCGCACCATTTTGTTGAAACCAATCATTTTGTATATCATCATTGTACATGTTTCGTATTGCAGGTATAACTTCATGTTGAAGTAATTCAAGATAAATGTTTCCATTTAAATTCCCGTCAAGAAAAAACGGTCCGACAATTCCTTTTTCACAAAAATCTGCCCATACTTTCTACTTCTGAGGCCATTGTGTGCGAATATCCGACATCCAGTGAGGATTTTCATCACTCCAATATCGGAAATTATGACGGTATACTGCACCATCTAAATGAAATGTGGCTTCGTCGGAAAATATAATACGATTCAATGGAGGATTATCATTTCAAGGCGCTGCATAATTGCTGCATAAATGTATAGCAAAATTCAACTCTTTTACCATAATCTACTTCTCTGAGTTTTTGAGTAAATTTTATTTTAAAAAGATGCCAGTTCTCATTTAATAGTAGACGATGAACACTCATTCTAGAAATACCGATTACCTGTGCCGCTTTCCTTACACTAACATGTGGATTTTCTACAAATGTTTGCCTAACTTCCAAACTTCCATCGTTGTTTGTTGCTGATTTCGATTGCCCACTTTGTGGACGGTCTTTTACAGTACCTGTATCATGAAATCGTTCTAGTGTTTTCTGCATAGTCGACTTAGATATCGGCGGGCGGTCTGGATGCGAATCATTGAAAAATGTAGCGGCTTCCTCGTAAGGTCGAGTCAGATTTCCGCACCCTCGTGCAATTAATATTTCTATTCGCTCACGTTCACATAAATTCATTTTTCCTTTTTATAATAGATGAAATATTTTTGTACCCATAATAATATGAATAAAAATATCAGTAGAAAATCGATTCAAACTATGATGGATTTCACGTCAAATGTCCAGACAAAAAAAAAATTTTCTCCAATCGAGCCCCAATTTTTTTTATGAGTTGTACTGTAGGTTAGTAATTATTCAGGAAAATATTTTTTAAATAAAAATTGGAGGAGTGGGAGGGGGTAAAAGTTTTGAACTTTTTTATGTCACGCGCGATTTTATGTATTTATTCCACTTAAACAAATAAATACAAAATTTGTTTCAAATATGATTTTGATGGGATTTTTCATGAACTTTCGATTGGTGTAGTCCATTTTAAATTTATTTTTTATTTTGACCAACAATTTTGAAAATAAAAAATATAATTCAAGTTTTTTCGAATTTGGGCACGTTTTTTTTTAATATATTTTTAACAGAAAGCTGAGGGTTTTTCCTACAAAATACTTGCATTTCAAAATATCGTTTTTTTTTTGTTTTCGAGAAATTGAATTATAAAGATGCACCCATGCACCGCGCTGCTACGCTACCGACTTTGGATTATTGCCGACAGGTGGCTGAACTAGTGGCATGTTTTCTCATACATGAAACGTTATAATACAGAAATATAGTAGGAAATATGATATTTACTAAATCCCTTTATCACTCATATTGCACTGTGTCTTTTATCATGCGTTAAACTGTAATTATCCATTTATTTGATCTGAAAAGATAATTGTACGTAACTGCACTTTTATTGACATTCGCAAGATATTTTTTGTTTCAGATATTTCTTCTTTTTTTTCTTGGGTTTAATTTTTTTATTTATTTTTGTTTTATTAAAAAATGAATGTTAAGGCAAGAAACGTGTGGAGAAGCAGGTGGATCAACCAGCAGGTTTGATTAGTGTTTCTGAGAGTTTACGAGAGAAATATCCTGAACTTCCAGAAGGTTCAAAAATTTGTACAACGTAAAAGTTTGCACTTAATAACTCTAGAGAACTCAAAATTCAATCTACAAATGAAGAAACAGTTTCCTAATCTACCGATGAAAAAATTGTATTTGATCCTATAGAGGAGAAAATTCTTTCTGATGAAAAGTCAGAAACGGATCATGTTGATTCGGATTTTAATGTTACTACAAGATATAACAAACAAGAATTAGAAAGCTGCGATAATGATTATTGTAAAGCAGGAATAACAACCCTAAATAATATAAAACAAAAGTTTCTAGAATCAAAATCTAGGCCTGAAAGAATAACATTACTTACACTTGCACCGAAAGACTGGGGTCGTACAAAATTAATCAAAGAATTTAATGCAACTGAGCGAGAAGCAAGAAGTGCTGTTGAATTGGTGAAGGACCATGGAATTTTGACTTTCCAAATAACAAAAAGGAAAAACTTTACAAACAGATGAGACTGTTGCTGAGGTAAACAATTTTTATGAACGTGATGATATAAGTAGTTTGATGCCAGGGAAGAATGATTTCGTGTCTATAAAGCAAATTAATGGAAAACGTGAACATGTTCAAAAACGATTACTACTTGCTAATTTGAATGAAATATATGAAGTTTTTAAAGAGAAACTTACAACAGTAAAGAAAGGCTTAACTAAACTATACAATTTAGGCCATTAAATTGCGTTTTTGCAGGAAGCAGCGGAACTCACACAGTTTGTGTTTGCGTGTACCACGAGAACATAAAATTAATGCTCGATGAAATCAATCTTGAGTATTTAACAAAAGAATCCCAATTCGTTTTAAAAGATTATCGCGACTGCTTATATGCCACTGTCTGCTCCAACCCTTCCAGTTCTTATTTTCTAGGCGAGTGCAGAATTTGTCCACGAACTACAAAGATCAGTGAAGTGCTAATTGCACTCTTTGACCAGTATGATATTGAAGAAATCAAATTCAACTCCTGCTTGCAAACTGATAGGAGCATATTACAAACAATTGTCATGAAAACTGATGAATTTGCAAACGATTAGACCAATTAAAATCGCACGACTTTATAGCAAAACAACAATCCCGTTTTGTAAATGACCTAAAAGAAAATTTATTGCTTGGTTGGTTCGTAATTTCTTGTGATTTCGCCGAAAATTATGCCTTTGTTGTCCAAAATTCCACGCAGTCTTTTCATTGGAACAACAATCAGGCTACCATATTTACGGTGGTTATTTATTTCAAGACAGACAAAGAAGTCAAGCATAAAAGTATGGTAATTATATCAGATAATCTAACTCATGACACAGCCGCAGTTTATTCTTGTCAAAAAATAATAATTAATTATTTGAAATCAAACTTTACAGTAAATAAACTGTTTTATATTACTGACAGAGCAGGCCAACAGTTTAATAATAAAAGCATGTTTGCTAATCTTTTAGCTCATAAAAAAGATTTTGCAATTGATGCAGAGTGTCATTTTCATGCAAGGGCTTATGGGAAAGGAGCATGCGATGGAGTAGGAGCTAATTTATAAAGGGCAAGGTGATAATGTTCTGCCAAAAATCCCATTTAGACTACTGAGTCGCTCTTCCGATGAGCCAAAGAAAATTGCAAAGAAACTGACGTTTTTTACAGCACAACAGACAATCAAACGTTAGATCAACGCACCGCAAACTTCTCTCTGCATTAATCAGGGTTGAGACTGCCATTAAATTAACATAATGCCTGAATTACAGTTTTTTTTTTAATTTTCTTGATTCGTTATTTATTTTTTTGTACTTTTTCCTTTTTTTTTTAATTTTACTTTTTATTTTTTGTTTGTTCCAAGATTTTTTTTAATACACGTTTTTCAGCATTTTTTTTTTTATAACTTTTGTATAATTTGTTATTTTCCCATTCGTCTCTGTATTTTTTCTTTTCTTGCCTTCTTTCTTTATACCTTTTTTATTTTGACCTTTCGATTCGGGAAAAATTTAATATTTTGTTTCTAAAGAGCTTTTCTTCAGCAACAATTTTCCATCTGTGGTAGGTATAAACGCGTGACACAGTTTTGTGCCCGTTATTGTAACTTGTAACGTGGCAAAACACATTTCAGTGCTATCTGCCACGAGACTCAAAACGGGGATAACTTAAGGGGGGGGGGACTGGTCTTCAAGAACCGCTAATATTTCATATGGGTGCAATTACCGAAATGATCTCATCACCTTATAGGGGGAACTGCTCCGAAGAAGCGCTAGTATTTATTTTGGTGATGACGTCATTCCGCTCTTTTTGAATGTTATATGTTAAGAATCTGCCGGGAGGCTTTTATCCAAGGGGGAATGTTGCCATTATAGGGGGGACTGCTCCGAAGAAGCGCTAATTTTTAATATGGCAACAAATTATGATTGATATTCGTTATTAATCTGCCGGGAAGCTTTCATCCAAGGGGGAATGTTGTCATTATAGGGGGGACTGCTCCGAAGAAGCGCTAATTTTTAATAAGACAACAATTGAGACATAGAATTCGTAGTTTAGGAATTAATAATTGATAATTATAAAAGTAGCTATAATTCGGGTTATTATTCAGTATTTAATTTTATTTTGATTATTTCCTGAAATTAATATATTGCATGCGATATATATTTCATGTGTAAACATGGGTATTCGCATGTGCTTTGTTCTGGAAATCGGATCAAGGACGGCCTTGTTTTCGATTTCCAGAAGTACCAGACCCGAACATCCAGGGTATATCGTCAAGCACGCTGCTTATTGCGGGCGTGCAGGGGGGAACGACGCGTGGATATTTTGGAATGTTCGCGAAGGAGAGGGTACGCGAGGGCGACGTGACGAAACTTCGCGAACATTCAAGAAGGATAAGAAAAGAGTACCGGGAGGGGACGGCCAGTCGTCTGTGCCCGTACGGGCCGCGGGGCTCTCCCTAACATCATAATCGCGGTAGAGAGGTGGTAAACGGAGGCCGGCGCGGCGCGAGCGTCGCGATTCTAACCGACGCGTCGGATCGCCAGTCCGTGTCAGTCCGATGAAGTCAATTGGGACAGTACGTTGGTAGCAGCCCTGGAGCCTATAGGTACGCCTGGTCATCAAAAGGTACCAACAGCCCTGAGCGCAAATAGTTTCGGCTACGAATTCTTTCCGTACGCCAATATTTCGATTCTTTGTGCTCACGGCTGTTTAAATAAAATGCGCTTTTCCGATTGTCCGTTGCCGTTTCGCGAGTGAAAGTGAAAGTGAGAAACGCGAATCGCCTTCGGTTATCTGAGTCGGGTTTTCGGTTCGTATCGTGCTTCGGTAAACTTCTGCTTTGGCCGCGAATTTCTCTAGGGTTATCTTCCGGGAATCTTCCTTTTCGCGGAGAATATCTCGATTAGATTCTTTAACACGACTGTGGTTATCTCTCGTTATTTTATTCGGCGTACTCGGGAAAAATATGGTTATCTTACGCTTTTTGTTCGTTCTCGTTACTTTCGGAAAGACGAAGCCCAAAGGCCACGCGCGTCGGTATGGTTAACTATCGGAAACGTGATCGAAGACCGTTCTCTTAGAATTCTGTGAGATGCTTCGGTAAGAGGATAACTTCGTCCTTTCGAGGAATTAAGGAAAAAGCCGTCATTTGGTTATCTTTTGTGATCGTTCGGTATCCGGGAGAAATAATAAGCGGTTCGGGCGAACGTAAGATCGAATCTAGTGTGGTTACCTTTATCGTCTCAAAAGTGCGTGCCCAGTGATCGGAAATAAAGACGGTAACGAAAACGGAAATTCGACGCGTGAAAAGCAAACTCCGCCGAACGTGATGCTTTGTGACGTCACACCGCGACGAAAACAAGATGGCCGCCGGTTCCGATCCGCGTTCCGCGACGTGATCATCAGTTGGCTTGGCGAGCCCTTAACTAGCATGGTCGACATTTTAAATTCATAGTCTGACTTCTTATGATCGAAAACGCAAGCTCGTTAATTTTACCTTGGTTCGCTGGATCGCTCTTGTGAGCGATCGTATCTTGAACTTCCTGGTTATCTTTTCACTCTGTTAGAGTGAACACTGTGGTTATCTGTTATCTTGTCCCTCTTGTGAGGTGGCGCTATCTTATGAATTAACGAACGGACTTTTTGTGCAATAAGAAGGTTTTTCTCGGATAATACTCCAGCCGATCTGTCGGTAAGGAAAGGACCATGCGTACGATACTAACTGGACCGGGCCCTCCGCGCGGTTAAGTTACCTAGATTGCTAATTCACGAGCAATCTTATGGGGCCAAGGCTATCTCGCACTGCCGGAAGGTAGTGCCGTGTTTTTGTTATGTTTTTGTACGTGAGGATAACTGTCTCTACGGAGACGATAAAATTCTTGCCTATGAGTGTGAGTGCATTAACTTGAATAGCAGTGTCCGCGGTAGACGATAGCGTCCGGGTGATCCTTTTCAATTTAGTAACGAAAGTGTAGATGGTTAGATTAGGGAATTCGGGAAGTAATCGGTTTGTTAATTCACGCGGTCAGTTCGAGTGCGTTTCGGGCGACGTAATTTTGGTTAGTTGTCCGGGTGTAGCAGATTTCAGAAAAGAGGTATAATCTGTCAATTTGGTCGGTTTCGGTAAAGTTCGTGTGGTTCAGATAACATCGTTCAGTGTAGTTTCGGTATGAGATTCGTGTAAGTTCGTGTAGGTATTGTAGTGTCGTTTTGGTGAGGGCGCGTGAGTATCGGACAAGCACGGTTCCTCGACGGGTTCGTCGCAGGGCGCCGCGACCGCGTGCGAAAGTCCCGACCGAGTCCGCCGCAAGGCAGCGCGCTCCGAAAGTCCTTGTCGAGTTCGTCAGCGGGCACCCCGTCTTTAGGAAGTCCTGGTAGAGTTCGTCGCCAGGCACCGCATGCATAAAGTCCCTGTCGAGTTCGTCGCAGGGCACCGTATTTAGAAAGTCCTGGTAGAGTTCGTCGCCAGGCACCGCGTGCGAAGAGTCCCTGTCTAGTTCGTCGCAGGGCATCGTATTAGGAAGACCCTGTCGAGCTCTCCGTCGGGAATCGCGTGTCGTCGCGTAGTTTGGGAATCGCGAATAGAATTTGGCGTCCGTAATTTGGGGCGCGAGTGAGGGTGCGATATACGTAGAGTAAACTGTCCTCGTCGGCCGTGGTCGCGGAGTTGTTAGTCTGCGCCAGAGAATACCGCCCTCTCCCTTGCCGAGCCGGGAACTCGGGGCTGAGCTAGCGGGCACACCAGCGCGTGCGACGCGCCCATTAATTTGTCGAGCTTCGGCTCGGCTGGCGCCCTCTCTTACCATTCGGCGCGCAGTGCGGATTTTTGTGGCCCCCCGGAAAAGTTCGGTTTTTTGCAGGCGCCCACGAGCGACGACGACGGTCGGGTGGAGGCGATGAAGTCGGGGGCGTGGGGTCACAAACTGCATCTTTAAATCTGGTCTCTATAGTTTCAAAATCTAACTTTTGCTCGTCTTTTGTACAGTAAAAAACTTCAGTTTCTTTGCAATTTTCTTTGGCTCATAAGAAGAGCGATTCAGGAGTCAAAATGGGATTTTTTGCAGAACATTGTAAGCTTGCTCGCGCAGCTTTTTTTTTTTTTTTTAAGGGACGTAGGGACAGCACGCTGTCCGCAAGTGGTCCCCCTGACACCAGATTCATGACCCGGAATCGCGTTAGCATTACGTCGGGTCATGGCCTGTTACCCCCTTATGGGCCTCCAGCTCGGTCCAAGCAGACCTACTCCCCCTTCTCCTTGCGGGATTAGGGGTTCGGCCTCGTCGGTTCATCATTGTCAATAATCTTCTCTCTTGGTCGTCCAGTTATTGCCTACACTGAGAGCACGTTGGGAGAACTACTGCCCTCTGCTCGGTAATGCTGCGCACCGTCCTCGTTGGCTCGCCAGCCCGCTCAAGTTTGGGTGAGCAGCTCACCCAAAATGTCGGGCGAAAGGCGAACCCAAAACGCGGGAAAACTGTTGACCCGAAAGATGGTTAGGTATAGCGCTTATGAGCCAGTGTTTACACATGTTCATTCTTATCTTGAATGACGTAAACTATTGCAAAATACATTTACTAGTATTCACTTAAAATGAATTACAACATTGATATAAATGAATATTAGAAACAGCTTTTTTTCAGGATTGTCAAGATCGTATCTACAATATATACATCTATCGTAAAACTTAAATATCGAAACACGATCGTCCATATAAAATTTTACCCTTAATATTCTTTTTGTTATACAGTGTGCGTAAAGTGCGATTTTACGCATTGGTCTACATTTTCAAACGCACTTTTCTCACACTGTAACAAAAAATATTGTTCGACACATGGGCATAAACTATTTTCTGGACGAATGTGCATGCGACCCTCGCCTTCGGCTCGGTCCACAAGCCGCACATTCGCAGAAAATACTTTTACACTCTTGTATCGAAAACTATTATTAGTAAATAATAAGCTTGAATGGAGAATAACATTATAAAGTAAAAAAATAAATGAATTACCTGTTTCTCTTTTGTAGATTATTCCTACTCCAACAAAATACACATAAATGTGCAAACTTATGTGTATATTAGCTTAATATATTTAATAATTATATTACTTTTATTTTACAATATGTACATTTAATATAGATAAGAAATATATTCAGAAGTATACATTCAACCAACCAAAACTGCCATTATAACAAACTTTCTGTATAACCATTTGTAGAGTGTAATGGCTTTGAACATATTTTTCATAAATGTATGTGTATCAATTTGTTTGTTTTATATTATATTTTTAAAAAGTAAACAACGGAAAATATATATATTATAAATATATCAAAAGAAACTGATACACATGTACCCTTATGTAAAATGCTTAAGCCATCATCGAACAGCCTCCGTAGATTAACTTTTCTATAACGAAGGTTATATCATTGAGTAAGTTTATATTCTTTCATATATTTCTTATCTATCTAAATCTGTTTTCAACTCTTTATTAATATAGGTAATATAAAACAAATAAAGAACTGATACACATATACTTGTGAGAAATAGGTTCAAGAAAGGTACAGTCGATAAGTGATTGTTCATGAATTTTGTTATAATGGCTGTTTTCGCTAGTTGAAATTGTGTTCCTGCATATATTTCTTATCCATAGAGATATATTTTCATCTTTTTTAATTTATATAAAATATAAAACAAAAGGAACTGATATACACGTATCTGTATGCAAAATGTTTAAGCCACTTATCATCGAACAGCCTCCATAAATTAACTTTTTTATAACAAAGGGTTCTAGGATTAAACAGCCGGGGGAAAAAAGACCCGGAAAAAAAGGCCAGGAAAAAAGAGCCATGGAAAAAAAAGCCAATGGAAAAAAAGTCTTGGAAAAAACCCAATAAACTGACTTTTGTCCATGTTCATGTTTACAATAGATTGTCTTTAGTACCAACGAGCGGGAGAGCTTCAAACTTTTGTAATGGGGGCGCAGTAGTCCGCGCATGTGGTCATGCAGCCGATTTGTTTTGGGTGAGCAGCTCACCCAAATTCGAATATCAGCTGGCTCAAGCGACGTCACGGAGTTTTCCTTTGATTAGTAGCGCTGCTGACGCTGTTGGGATAACTGTTCCCCCAACGTGCTCTCAGTGTAATGATTTCTCAAAGTCGTCACTGTTTGAAATTTAATAAATAGCCTACCGACCCCCGACTGTTTCAGTGGGGAGCGGGTCGTCGGACATTTAAAAATATAAATAGATTACTTACTACTCCCCATCAGTCAGATGGGGAACTGGTCTCCTGGTTCCTTCCTCTCTCTATTTAGTGCGCAGCACATCCTCAACGTACCCAGCAATAAGGTCCCAGTTACTCTGGGATACCAGCATAGTGGGCACGACATCGTCTGACGTGATCTTGGTGTTCAGGTTTCCCTCCAATGTTTGTTTCATGGCGGTCCACCTCTGACAATTAAAGAAGGTGTGCTCGGCGTCATCCACCATACCAGGACAGTAGTCGCACATTGGCGTCGCCTTAAGCTCTCTCACGTGAAGGTATTTGCCAAACATTCCATGGCCGGAGAGGAGCTGAGTCAGATAGAAATTCAACTCCCCGTGCCCTCTCTCCGTCCACTTGCCTGGGTCTTGCATCAACCTCTTCGTCCATTTGACAATTGTTGTTTCCGCCGTCCATCTTTCCCTCCACGTTTGCAGTGTGCGACTACGCGCCTGTCTTCTAATTGTGTCCATTGACACATTTGTCTCATTGTGACGCCTCTCGTAGATCCTTTTGCGTTCGTATGCTAATAGGTCTACGGGGACGACGCCTGCAAGGAGCAACACTGCTGCCTCCGAGACGGTTCTATATGCGGATACTATTCGGAGTGCGCACCTACGTTGCACCCTTGCCAGTCGTTTGCGGTACGTCTCCACTCTCATACTGGCCGCCCACACCTCCGCCCCGTATAACATGACGGAGTGAACGACACTCATGAGAGCCCGTCTTTTGCTGCTCCTTGCACCAGCCACGTTCGGCATGAGCCGAGAAAGTGCAGCTGCAAGCTTACTTGCCTTATCAGCGGCTTTCTGGATATGCAGTCCGAAACCCAGTCGTTCGTCAATCGTCACTCCGAGGTAGCGTAACGATCTTTGAGCTGTTATGGTTTCACCCATCACGTCTGCCACGAATGGTCTTGGAAAGCTTCGCTGCCTGGTCATGACGACCATCTCCGTTTTTGCCGCTGCGAGTTGGAATACGTGTCGGCTCAGCCAGCTGTCAATGTCACTGGAGATCCAGGCTATTCTGCGGCTAGCCTGTTCCGGCGTTCTTGATGTGACCACCATAGCTAGGTCATCGGCAAACCCGACCACCACAGTTTCCGGGGGTGTCTCCATCGTGAGAATATCATTGTACACGATATTCCACAGGTCGGGTCCTAGAACAGATCCCTGTGCCACTCCGGAGGTTACCCTTCTGCTTCGAGGTCCTTCTGACGTGTCATATTGTATTTCCCGGTCATACAAATAATCAGAGATGATAGACTGAAGGTATGCCGGGACCCTGAAACGAAACTTCGTTTCGAGCGTCGATAGAATGTCGGTCCACCAAACCGAGTTGAAAGCGTTCTTAACGTCCAATGTCACAAGGATGGACACGCTTCTCGTCCGGCGGTCACCGCTCCATGCTTTTTTGGGTTCCTGAAGGACCTCATTTATCGCCCCTATCGTCGATCGACCACAGCGAAAGCCGTGCTGGTTTTCTGCCAGACCTCCCGCCTACTCGACTGCTGCTCGAAGTCGTGTCCTTAGCAGTTTCTCCAGCAACTTCCCCATTATGTCGATCATGCACAGTGGCCTGTACGACGATGGAGTTATGGGGGAGCCTTTGCCTTTGTCCAATAGGACGAGTCTCTGGCGCTTCCATTTCTTGCTGAACGTACCTGTCATAAGACAGGCGTTAAACATGTTCAGTAGCAGGAAGGGCTGCATTCTTGCCACCAACTTGATGGCCTCGGCTGGAATGCCATCCAGACCGGGCGCTTTGTTTATCGGTAGCGTTGCTGCTGCTTTTTGCAGTTCTTGGACTGAAAATAACGGCGGGGCAATAATGGTCTCCGAATTCGGCCTTGCTCTTTCTTCATGACTCGGAAAGAGCTCGTCCACAATTTCCGCCATTATTACTGGGTCCATAGGTGCCATTGACACCTGTCGGCCTAGTTTCCGAGTGACAATATCGTACCCCCTACCCCACATGTCCCCTTCGACTTCGTCGCAAATAGCTTCCCAGCACCGCTGCTTGCTGGTTTTGATAGCTATCACCAGCGCTTTCTTCGCCATTTTGTAGGACGCTCATTCCGGTCCATCTGGCGTGCTTTGTCGAACTCTAAACATCTGTCTTCTTGCTCGCAGACAGGCTCTTCGTAGTTCACCTATCTCATCTGTCCACCAGAACGTTGGTTGCCGCTTCCCAATCTGACGTTTCCGCGGCATAGAGGCATCGCACGCGTCAGTCATCGTTTTTATCGTTACGTTGATCAGCCTCTCTACTTCGCCCTTAGATATTACACTTAGGTTTGCCTCTTGAAGTAAACAACCCGCGTTCATGATACTTTCCATGAATGCTCCTTCGTTCAATTTCTTGACATTCCAGCCTTTTCTGGTGACAGTTCTTGTGGCTACGACTCGTTCTGTGTCCCCCCTGTATAGAAGGAGATATGATGATGATCGCTACCGCTGTAGTCATCAAGGACACGCCATTCCGTAATATCTCTCGCCAGGCGCGAGGTTGCCAGAGTGATATCAATGATCCTGGGTTTGTCTGATACAACGAACTTTCACCCCCATGACCTCCGGATTAACCTGCTGTCGTACAGACTTCAATACTGACGCGTAGTCCTTCCCTTGGAAGGGACGGATAAGGATCGCATCAGGCCGCGATGCCGCTCTTTTTATCCTCGATGCTTCAGTAGCTTTTAGTTTTGCCAACGGGGGGTCTTTGGTTTGCATAGGGCGGCGACGCACCACATCCATCCATTTTTCTTCGTTGCCTTCCGCATGTGTCTTTTTCTTTTTTGGAATGTTTCCACCTTTTACTTGAGGGCTTGGAGTGTTGGTATCCCTTTTTCTCTTCTCCTTCGGCGGAGATTTAAGCTTGTTCTCGTTCTTCCGTATCTCTTCAGCAATATGGTCTGTCCAGGCCTCCTTCCAGTTTCCGCGGTGCCGGAGAAGCACTCTAAGCGTAGCTTCCATGATCTCTAACCCATCTTTGATGTCATTGAACATGTTCTTTTGGCTGTGACAAAAACGAACCATGCTCTCGACGGATTTCTTCAATGCATCAACCTGTTCGTCCTCCAATCGAACTTTTTCCTCCATCTTCTCCAGTTTACGCTGATTGACGTAAAAGCTGCAAACTTTATTAATTTCTTTCGAGTTTCCCCGCAACCCGCTCACAGCTTTTTCAAAGATCGCGGCTAGTCCGCTAACGGCGACTTCGCGCAACTTCGGTTCGCTTGTAGCATTGTATGGCGTGGGGGCCAAGTCGTCCACCTCCATGTCACTGCGGTCGCCGGATATCGACGCCCGGGAGCCCGCTTGCTCACTCCCCGTCGGCGCCGGCACTGGAGTATCCCTCTCCTGCACCGTAAATGGTTTTTTCAATTTGAAATTCTCCATCGTTGGTTTTATATTCGGGGTTCCTTCCCCTAGGTTATTTTTTCGTGGTGGCCTTCCACTAACTGATTTTGGTTCGCGTCGGATATTTTATTTCCCCGATACCTGTTACCGGCATTCCCCTATCCACCACCCGGGGACGCGTCTGGTCGGAGAGCCCAATCAACTCCGCGATTATGTCTGCTGCCCGAATGGACATGGACATATCCACCGACCAACCCCTGACCGGCTCGACTCCCGAAGGCCGTTACCCGCCAAGAGTGATCGCCAGGACATTGGTCCGTGCAGACATGAAATGGGACGGATTCCACGGCAGTGCCTGCTGTCCTGAAAAGGACTTGGACATATCCAAAGGACATTGGTCCGTGCTGGCACACTCCCACCACCCCCAGACTGCTCGCGCAGCAGCCCTTTTTAAATTAGCCCCTACTCCGTCACATGCTCCATTTCCATGAGCCGTTGCATGAAAATGACACTCTGCATCAATTGCAAAATCCTCTTTATGAGCTAAAAGATTAGCAAACATGCTTATATTTTTAAACTGTTGGCCTGCTCCGTCAGTAATATAAAATAGTTTATTTACTGTAAAGTTTGATTTCAAATAATTAATTATTATTTTTTGATAAGAATAAACTGCGGCTGTGTCATGAGTTAGATTATCTGATATAATTACCATACTTTTATGCCTGACTTCATTGTCTGTCTTGAAATAAATAACCACCGTAAATATGGTAGCCTGATTGTTGTTCCAATGAAAAGACTGCGTGGAATTTTTGACAACAAAGGCATAATTTTCGGCGAAATCACAAGAAATTACAAACTCACCAGGCAATAAATTTTCTTTTAGGTCATTTACAAAACGAGATTGTTGTTTTGCGATAAAATCGTGCGTTTTTAATTGGTCTAATCGTTTGCAAAGATCATCTACAAATTCATCAGTTTTCATGACAATTGTTTGAAATGTGCTCCTATCAGTTTGTAACCAGGAGTTGAATTTGATTTCTTCGATATCATACTGCTCAAAGAGTGCAATTAGCACTTCACTGATCTTTGTAGTACCTGGGCAAATTCTGCACTCGCCTAGAAAGCAAGAACTGGAAGGGTGGGAGCAGACAATGGCATTTAAGCAGTCGCGATAATCTTTTAAAACGAATAGGGATTCTTTTGTTAAATACTCAAGATTGATTTCATTGAGCATTAATTTTACGTTCTCGTGGTACACGCGAACACAAACTGTGTGAGTTCCGCTGCTTCCTGCAAAAACGCAATTTAATGGCCTAAGTTGTGTAAATTTAGTTAAGCCTATTTTAACTGTTGTATGTTCCTTTTTAAAAACTTCATATATTTCATTCAAATTAGCAAGTAGTAATCGTTTTTGAACATGTTCACGTTTTCCATTAATTTGCTTTATAGACACGAAATCATTCTTCCCTAGCATCAAACGACTTATATCATCACGTTCATAACAATTTTTTACCGCAGCAACAGTCTCATCTGGCAAAGTATTTCCTTTTTTGTTATTTGGGTAAGTCAAAATTCCATGACCCTTCACCAATTCAATAGCAGTTCTTGCTTCTCGCTCAGTTGCATTAAATTCTTTGATTAATTTTGTACGACCCCAGTGTTTCGGTGCAAGCGTAAGTAATGTTATTCTTCCAGAACTAGATTTTGATTCCTGAAACTTTTGTTTTATTTGATTCAGGGTTGTTATTCCTGCTTTACAATAATCATTATCACAGCTTTCCAATTCTTGTTTGTTATATCTTGTAGGAACATTAAAATCCGAATCAACATGAACCGTTTCTGACTTTTCATCAGAAAGAATTTCCTCATCTATAGGATTAAATATAATTTTTTCATCAGTAGATTGGGAAACTGTTTCTTCATTTGGAAATTGAATTTTGAGTTCTCCAGATTTATTAAGTGCAAAGTGGCACGTTGTACAATTTTTTGAACCTTCTGGAAGTTCAGGATATTTCTCTCGGAAACTCTGAGAAACACTTATCAAACCTGTATAATTTCACCAAACGTGATAATATCATAAGCCTTTTCATTTAAGGGTCTCCAGAACTAGAATTGTTTTGTTACGAGCACATTTTGTATTGTATAAAAATAACTGGTTACGAGTATAAGCGGCAAAAGTGCTCGAAAAAAGTAACTAGAATCCTTAAATGAATAGGCCTACATTCAGAGAACAGTGAAATCGCGAAATGGTCTATAAATTGCAAGTATCGTGAATTCAAACTCATAATTTATAAGGTACCATATTACAGTAATCAAATAAACTTGCAATATCCTAAATGAGTTTTTCCTTATATAGAAATGAAGCAATCTTTCAAAAATATTAATTTCGAACACTCGATGATCACAAACGACTTGTCAAATTAAAGAGATTCAGATAAAGTTTGAATGTTTATGATTTGTATGAAAAATTATTTAGTTCATACTTTTTGATATACACAGTTATCTAATTGCTATTAAAGTTATTCGAAAGCGTAGAAAATAAAAAATTTTAAAAATGACTTTACGAAGACCGAATTGGTTTATGTCAACACTCTGACATCTTCCTGCATTCCCAAATAGTGTATATTATAATAAATAATTTATTTACCATTATATACTGCATTGTATGAATAATATGAAAGACTGGATCCATCTCAAATCATGTAGGCAATGCGATTGTATGTTAAGAATCACCTTCATAATGAAATATGTTATTCTACTAGAAAAATAGAAGAATACGTGTTTTTTTAAATTTTCATAAAATTTTTTGAAGTTTTTACGGATTATTTAAGATTCTGGCAAAAAAGCAAGTTTTTGCAAATTTTCTGGTCAAAATCTCGGACCTTTTACAATTATTCAAGCTTTTCAGTCGATTGTAGGCTTATTTTGTTTCGTTTTTTGTACTTTTTAAAAATATATCTCAAGAAATGAAAAATGACGATAACAAATAACAATAATAATTCGATTTAAAACAAAATTAAGAATTTTTTTTCTTGAAAAGGCCATCTTTTTTTTTCAAATTTTCAGGATTTATAGATAATTATAAGTACTACTTACCATAAAAATGCCGTTTAGTATTTTTTGGTTTCTGAGGAGAACAAAATATTTTCAATTTTTTTAAATGTTTCAAATCTGTGATCTCTAAAATTTAAATTTCAGATTTCTAGTCCTTTCTTGTGTGTTTGTTTTTCATTTTCTGATACTATTTTTGGAAATACCGTAGAAAACATAAAATATTAATGAGTGATAATAATACCTGTGTCGAAGAACAACAAAATTTAGTGTGTAAAAGTAGTATTTTTCGTCGCTAGGCCGCAAAATGACATTTTGCGCCCCCGGCTTCGCCGGCCCTTGGGCCTCCGATCACCCGTGGATGCTAAATGTTGCGCCCGAGGGACGAACAACATTTTTTTGTCGCAGTAGGGTGATGAGCGCCCAGTCACCCAGACCACTAATTCCTATGGTTAAAAACAGGGCGCAAAATCGCATTTTGCGGCCTAGTGCGACAAAAACACATTTTCAGCATAGTAGGCGTGAAGTTCAATTTTACGCCTACTAGGCCTAAAGTGAATATAGGGTGTAAAAATTTAGGCGATGAAAAGTACCCTCGGGCCGGCTTTGCCGTTCCTTGGGCGATTTGTCGCCTACGGATGTGATTTCTTACACTCTACGCTCCACTTCACGCTAAATAGGCGCAAAGTTAAACTTTATCTCCTCCAAAACGCGGCGTAAAAGAGTACATCTTTCCGCCTGCTATAACGAAAAATAATGTTCGCACATGGGGCGTAATATTTTCGTCCCTCAGGCGGTCGCACAACACCCTAGGGCACGTCTGTCCCCACCGGGCGTAAAGTAGCACTTTACGACCACCGTACGAAAGTAACTATATTTGCTCAAAATGTTACGATCTATATGAGCTCTTTCGTATAATTCTATGCACCTTACAATCTATCATTTAACATATTTGCTACTTACTGTAATGCCTAAATAAAAACGAAACTGTTCTATACACTTTTCTTAATGTACTTGACCGTAATCGTGTGAAGAACACACATTTCTATTATTTGAAAAAATACTTTGTCCAGACGTGGGGCACTTTGTGATACAATAAAATGATATCAATAAGTTACTCGCAAAATGTAATTTAAAGTGATCAATTTATTTGCGACATTTTAACTTTTATTTCACGAAAAGTTACGATTTCTGGTAATTATATCTGAATATAAATAAATAAAGGTCGTAAAATGTCATTGAATGATGACGCTGAAACTAGCAGTGGATTCGCAGCAGCGGATTCGGAAAAGCAGTGATTCTCAACTCATACGTAAAAATTCCCACCCAGACAGCGAGTCTCGATTCCAATTTTTTTGCTGCAGCTCTCTTATGCATCTAGAAACAATTTTCAAACTGTCGAAAAAATTAACAAAATTTCCTACTATTGTTTATAGATTGTTTAAACAATTAATGTGTGAAAATGGCCCCCAGACGATTCAGAATGCGCGTTTCAATCCCAATTTTTTTCTGTAGCTTGCTGATACATCTAGAAACAATTTCGAAACTGTCGAAAAAATTAACAAAGTTTCTTACTATTGTTTATAGATTGTTTAAACAATTAAATTTCCTACTATTGTTTATAGATTGTTTAAGGGGAGGGACCGGTGAGATTTTGGCTTCTAGTTCTTTAATATGTGTAGCATTATTATTTATGGGATTTAACAGTATTTTAACACCAAAATTAAGGAGCATAACCGAAAAAAAAATTTTTGAATTTTTCGATGATTCCGAACTTTTTTTTTGGCAAAAATGCGACGAATTTTAAAATCCATGCGAGAGTTTGTTCAAAATCATAAAAAATACAACTATAATTTTTTTCGTGAAAAAATATTAAGAATTGCAGAAGAGAAAGGTCGGGATCCCATGGTAACGACCCGCGCACCTGCTCGCTGCCTTGGACGCATATTATATACTGTCATTTTCATCACTATTTTGCAGGCTTCCTTTTGCGTTTACGAAAAAAATGAACAAAACCTTTTTTGTAGAGAATTCAATTCTTCACCTTTCTTGTTTCACACATTTTTTGTCAGACTCGTATTTTTCAAGATTAATGCAAAAAACGGTGAAAGATCGCATTTTTTGTGGTTTTTTCAAGATGGCGGACAAGGTTTTGCCGAACGCCAATTTTTATTGTCATATTCGTGATCAGGAGGCAAAAATATCTCTAAAACATGCTGTACATTTTGTAATTTCGAACAACTGTCTAATCCGAAGGTATACCATTACGGTTGAAATATGAAAATTATACCCTAAAAGTGTCATAACTCCTACAATTCTCAATATTTTTTCACGAACAAAATTATGGCTGTATTTTTTATGATTTTGAACAAACTCTCGCATGGATTTTAAAATTCGTCGCATTTTGCCGAAAAAAAATTCGGAACCATCGAAAAATTAAACAAATTTTTTTTCTAGTATGCTCCTTAATTTTTGTGTTAAAAATAGTCTTAAACCCCATAAATAATAATACTATACATATTAAAGAACTAGGGGCCAAAATCTCATCGGTCCCTCCCCTTCTGAATCCCCTAGAGGCCATTTTCGCACATTAATTGTTTAAACAATCTATAAACAGTAGTAGGAAATTTTGTTAATTTTTTCGACAGTTTGGTAATTGTTTCTAGTTGTATGTTACGTTTTGTCGTAACAATTTATTATTATTTTATTTGATTCCCGGTAGCGAGGGGAATCGGGTTCGGGGTACGCGTAAAGGGGTTCGATACCCCAAGTGATAACTCGAGAGATGTTAATAAAAATACTTTATTAAGAGTCCTAAGATGCCAACTGGGAGGCCGTACGACACAACTCGATCGCGCTGCGACTAAGTCCTAAATTTGTCGACGTTCGCGGAGAATCGCCTATTTAACCGGGGTCGCGAATCCGAGATCTTTTTGGATCGAGGCTCGGGGCGAATCTACCCGGACAATCCAATTGCCCTTTGCAAGTCAGATCCGTTTCCTTAAAAACTGCAGGAGCGGGGGTGGCGATAACGACACCCCCAGGCCGTCGCGATCAGCGAAGGTTCACGTGATTTGCGCTTCCTTGTTAACGTGATATTTCGTACAAAGCGCGTGTTCCTCAATTCGGCATTTCGCTATTGTACTTTTTAATAACATGGTGAATCAAGAAACCCAATCCTATTAGTAAAAACATCCGTTCCGCTTCGAGTTTGCCGGCTCGGTATCGGTGAC
Source organism: Trichopria drosophilae (assembly GCA_030407085.1). NCBI lineage: Eukaryota > Metazoa > Arthropoda > Insecta > Hymenoptera > Diapriidae > Trichopria > Trichopria drosophilae. The sequence goes on along the minus strand of CM059582.1, from coordinate 123,821,356 downwards.
GCTCGGGTTACATGAGCTATTGCCCGCTAATATCGTTGTCAATTGTTTTTAGATATTTTGCAGATTGCATAATATCTTAAATTTCGACCGGATGCTTTTGCCAAAATATTCTCGCTTCATTTTACCGGCAGAAAGAAATACCGTTTCTAATTACATCTTAACCTAAAACAATCTCCGGATGTGCAGCGTTCGGTTATAATAATATCGACGCACATCGGAGAGTATATTAACAAAAACACTCAGTTCCGGTGGCCGATTTAATGGCTCACCCGATATTGAAGGTATTTTAATAGACTGATTACGTACAAAATTAGAATACGAATGCAGGATCTAGGCAGAACCCTGCATACGTAACATGTATAAGGAAGCTATAGAAAAAAATTGGGATTGAAACGCGCATTCTGAATCCTCTGGAGGCCATTTTCGCACTTGCAGTGTTTAAACAATTGCTAAATAATTTGTAAACAACAGAAGGAAATTTTGTTAATTTTTTGGAAAGTTTGGAAATCGTTTCTGGTTGAATAAGGAAGCTACAGAAAAAAAAATGGGATTGAAACGCGCATTCTGAATTCTTTGGAGCTCATTTTCACACACTAATTGTTTAAACAATCTATAAACAGTAGTAGGCAATTTTGTTAATTTTTTCGACGGTTTGAAAATTGTTTCTATATGTATAAGGAAGCTACGGGAAAAAATTGGAATCGAAACGCGCTGTCTGGATGGGGATTTTTACGTATGAGTTGAAAATTTCATGAACCAATGTAGTAAATTTACATATCCTTGTAAAATTCATTAAGCATTGTAATAAAAACCCCACGTTTTACGTAGTAATATTACCAAAGTTTTGCCGATGAAAATTACAGTTCGAATGTAAATTTCATTACGATTTTTTACGGGGTCTTCCTTATTTATGAACGTGTTTTTCAAGAAATTATAATTCTTAAATATAAAAAGAAACATATAAAAAAGACAAATATTTGGCAAATACAATAATAATCATGTGTTTATAATGTGCAGGTCCACAACCAGAAATGGATAGAGAACGTAAATTATTATCGACTAGCAGTAGTGCAGTACGTAAAAGATTAAAAAAGAAATTATGGGCTCATTGGAAATGTTTTGTTAATGATCATTTGTATGAAAAGATGCAAATTTCTGAAGACATTCAATTAGTAAGTGAAGAAAACATGGTGTATGATTAAAAATACGTTCTATTAGCGGAATAAACAAAGTTAAACCAGGGGTCATTCCAAAAATAATTATCTTATAGACCGTTACGTCATTACATTAAATAAATCTGGAATAAGGGTATATTATTTTTAGATCCACATTGTTAAGTTATAAAGGTTTTATTTGGTCAAATAACATTTAATTTTTAAGGAAATATATTTTAAAGATTTTTTATAGGTTAAGAAATGTAATTTGCATCATGTTCAAAAATGCCACTAAAGACATTAGTTCCTAACAAAATTTCAAAAATATGTTGACGTAATGTTGAATCTCTAAATTTATATTGAAGCATGCCTATTTTGTATTAAAACTTTATTTTAAATGATACAATTTGGAAAATATATTGTGTATGAAACGTCAACATTTCCAACCTATTAGAGTAATATTTCTCTCACAATAAAAATTAAGGGGAGGTCCTCATGAAATTCGACCCGAAAATTTCGAATTTCTCTTTGCGTTTTTTGATAGCTTATTATGTGTAGAATAAGATGGAGTAAGGAATAATGTATGGTCCCGGAATAACTGATTAACGAAAGGTACATTATTTTACCATTTACTCAAAAAAACTCTTGTCAAATCTTTAAACGCGTTTCTTCTGTTTTTAAACTTATCTGCACGATATCTGAAAAACTACTCGATGGATCGCCTTTTATTTTTTTTTTATTTTAAAGTAAATTAAATTTATTGGAGGTTATACCTAAATTCAAATGATATATTCATTTTTCTTTTCTTTTTTAGCACTTTGAAGAGCGAAAAAAGTTACAAAATCAGTACCCAAAATCCACATGTCCGCCATTTTGTTCAATATTCGACTTTTTATTGATTTTATAGGTATAACCTCCATCAAATATGATATATTTTATAAAAAAATTTTGATTTTCGATTTTAGTCATTTTGCAGAGACGGCACAGTGCAGACAAGTTGGTCACCTTTTTCAAAGAAGTTCACCTTGTACCACGCTCCATTTTTTCCATGACATTATTTTTAATAACAAATTTTTTTTTTGTAAACTCTAAGACTCATTAAATAAGTGTAAAAAAGCCGGATTGTTCATTTACTTCCTTACATGAAAAAAAAATAAGAGAAAATCACTTGATTTTCGGCTTGCTAGATGAGAACCTGCCCTTAAAAACTATATAATATGTATATTTTTCAATAGAAAAACATGTAATATGTCTGAAAAGAGGTGAATTGATTAAAAATGTCTCAACTATGGGGAGCGTCCATTAATCACGTGATCTTAAAGGTGGGGGGGGTCGTCATATTATCACGGTGAATCGGGAGGGGAGGGGGGGCTGACTAGGTATCACGTGTATTTTTTTATATTCTATTTTTTTAATTCACTCTGTTAACTGCGCTGCGTGCGAACCCTCGGCAGAAAGGGGAATTGCGAAGAATTCGGTCATTTTGTATTAATCATATGGAATATATAATGGCTTATTTTTCGAATAGCTTTGCAAACCGAAATTTTTCGACGTAGTATTATTTTGAGAATAGATTTGGATTTTTAATAGCTACTGAAATGATAATGATATGCATATCAATAACGACTATCGAACAACATTGTGAAACACAATGGAGTGAGAATTACTATAAAATATATATCACATATAATATTATTATTATTAATATAAAAGTTTATTACATGTTCAAATTACAAGTTTTTATTAAATAATTCAATAAATAGACTGTTATTATTGAAAATAATATTTTTTATTCTTATTTTCTATCAAACCTACAATTATTAATAAAATCATACATTTTGTTTTAATTTGCTTTTGTACATACACAATTTGTTTTGTCTGTAAAAAGAGAAAGCATGTAAAAGAAAAAAAATGGAACGAAACAATACTTACGTTTCAATTAGTTCAAATATTGCAAATTTAATCTATTTAAAAAACCGTTTATACATACACCGGAAAAAAAACTTGGTCAATTAACTAAATATTTGAGTGATATAATCGTATTCCTCATATAGTTAAAATAGTCAAATATTTGGTTAAAATAATTAATTCACTAAATGTGATATTGGTTTTATAAAATAAAGAAATATATGTTTTGGGTTATTCACCTTCCCGGTCACATAAAAAAACATTTATCTACTTAGAAAAGATGTTCACTCTATAACGCATCCTGCCTAAGAATCGTCAAGTCACTATAGTCTGCGGTAGCGTAACGGGTAAGACGTCGGCTTTGTAATGCGAGTGTCGCGGGTTCGATTCCCGCCTTCCGACCGATTTTTTTTCTGCGATAATTTAATTTCTTTCTTAAGAGCGTTAAGAAGCGTTCCCTCTCCCCCTCTCTCTCTCTCTCTCTCCCCTCTCCCTCCCTCCCTCCCTCTAACATCAAGCAATCAAAATATCGGAATTTTTTTTTCAGGGTGTTACTAAATTATTTGTTCAAACCAATAAAATAGATTCCTTCATATAAATAACTCCGTGTTATTGATTTACCAAACTTACTTGATCAATTCAATCAAACGTGCTTTTTGATTATGTGACTCAAATATTTGGTTGTTTCCCGCAATTTTTTTTTCAGTGAATACATTACTGAATCCGTTTTAAATCATGCAGAGAGTACGAACTCATGTCGAGAAATTAATTGGTTTCAAGGTATAAACATTTTTTAATGGAAATAAAGCGACACGTATATTTTACATTTTGGTAAAAAGCAATTTTGTCGCTGAGTTATGATTTTTTGAAATTTTGTCGGTTTAGATTAAAACGTGCTAAATCTACGGAAGAAAAACTTAAAATTAACGTATTGCTCATTGCTAATATTCCACTTTCTCCTGTTGGCTTCAATAGACCACTTCGTGTTCTTGAACAGCAGTGTAAAATCAAATTTAAAAAAAAACTGAAAATTAACAAAATGGCGGCGATTTTTCGAAAAAACTTAATATGCAATTTATTAAACAATCCCATCGTATTTTTGCTCTCGATTTTTCTTTTAGATTAGTAGTCTCACAGAGTATGTATTCCATGTATTATTGTTATTTGTCCGTCATTTACAAAGCAGTGAGAATTGTTTTTCTTTATCTTCATAAAATATATATATATATATATATATATATATAAAAAAAACCCCAAGTAACGAGTTTCATCCGATTTGAGTCACTTTTCACGTTTTCGACCGCCATGTTGAATCGGTCATTTTTAATTCTGACATGCTGAATAAAGATTTGAATTCAGCGATCTAAAAAACTCCCGACTTAGAAGTTTTATATAATTAGACTGTCTTTTCAATTTTCAGTCCGCCATATCGAGTCCGTATTTTGAAATGTTCAAATTTCATTTCGAATTTATAATCAGCGCCCTCACAGCTGTTTTAAACTGTTAAGTACTTCTGGTGGGGAGTACAACTTGCATAGGTGACCGTTTGGCACCTCGCACGTTACGGCCAGACCGCTGGGCAACTGTTGAGCGGGAGACAGCTGCTTTACCAGCATAGGTACTCCTCTGTTGGTAAAGTAGTAGTCGACTTTATCCGTCTGGGTTTTCTGCAGTTTTCCCAGACCCTCGTGCAAATGCGATATAGAAGAGTTTTTCAAGTCGCTCTGCAGGGCGCAAATTGGGGAGGGGGGGGGGGGGGACTGGCTAGGGTGGGTTTCGCTTGTGATTGTCATGTGTTTGTTATGTAATGTCCTTTATCCTTTAGCTTGTATACGTTTGTAGTATACGAAATGAGGCATTTAAATGTAGAAGCGAGCGGTGTTGTGTATAAGTTATTTGTTTGTAATATAAGGTATGTGTGGTAGTATGGGTGAGTCATTGCATATAAGTGTGAATCCGCGTAGAGTGTAAGTGAGAGACATGTGTGATAAGAGACGAAGTGTAATAACAATGATTTAGAGAAGGCGCGACTATTTCTGTAGAAAAGAAAGGGTCGTAGGACCGCGAGGAGTCCCGGGCCTATATGTATAAACAAAATATAATTTCGGCGGTTCGACGCTGGTGAAAATCCAAAGTTTATGTAGGGGAAATACGGAGCCGAAGGATTTGCGCCGTGACTTCGTCCAGTTTGCTTCTTGTTATTTGAACGCTCACCAAAGGCGGACGTCTTCGGAAAACCCCTTCAACCTGGCGAAGCCTTTGAGAAATCCTGCATCCAACTGATTTTCGTCGTGGTCTTCGTAAGCAGAGTTCGCTTCCGTTGCTGGAGATGACCACTTCGGAAAAGCACAGTTCCAGAAAAATTAAAAAAGAGCTTCTTCACCTGCTCGACTTTGGCCTATGGCCTAGGTCCTTGGTATGTAGAGTATCACCAGTTTTTTGATCCTCGCCATTGAAGTCCGAAGTTCCTGGTTTCCATCGAATCCGGCCGGTTTGGTGCAATTTTTTGGTTTGTTTTTCTTTCTTTTTCATGGAATTTCGTGGAGCCAACTTCGAGAATATATGTGGCGTTTCACGGTCATCGTCAGGTAAATCAATCCCATAGGGGTAAGAATACGTCAGAAAAATCAGAAATTGGATGAGGTTGTTGGATCAATCTGCAAATTGGTGAAATTGTAGTATTGAACAAGAGAAATGAAAATATCAAAGGATTTTTGAAAATTTTGAAAATTGTAAAAGTTACGCCATGGTGAATTTTTTGTGAAGTATTTTTTAAAATATTAATATTTACGAATCTATTCATCGGATTTTAATAAAATTTGAATATGGTACTAATAATGTGCATTTAGATTAAAATATCACTGAAAAAAAAATTTTTTATTTTGTCCGAAATAAGTAAAAATATTTTTTGGAATCGGATTTATTCGAACGGGACAAAATTGTCAGAGTTCTGCGATATCACAAAAGATTCCTTATTGTTTCACCTTTATTTTAAAAAAAGAAAATTTATGGAGACTTTAATAGTTTCGGAGATATTGCAATTTTAGTAAAAGCGTGCCGCTCCCGCGCCCGCGCCAGCGCCGCGCCGCCTGCCCGTTTAGTGTCATCAGTAGTACAAGGCATTTGTTCGAGCTTCGTTTGCCCCCAGACTTATATTAGGGATCACCGGGATTATGTTATAACAAAATGTAAGTACTGTACAATTGTTGTCGCGAAGTGCATCGTAAGAAAAAACGGAAGAAAAACTCTGTGGTATGCGGAAAGTTGTGGTCAACTTTTTTTCTGTTGATCATACAGTTTCTTACAAATTAAATTCCAGGAGAGTAAAATTCAGGATAGTACGCATTCCGTTTGTGCCTGCAAAATTCATGAAAACACGAACGTTTTTTAAAAAATTAACTGTATTTATTCAGATCTTCCTATACTTAGAGTTACCCGGGGCTAACGACGTGGGCGTATAGAAAGTTATGTAGCCCCTTTTTTTGTTTTTTTTCCTTTTTTTTCTTTTCTTTTGTTTTTTTTTGTATTTGTATTTTTTTGTTTTTTTTTTGTTTTTAGTTTTTTTTGTCCTTTTTTGTTTTTAGAATTTTTGTTTAATTTTTTTGTTTTGTTTTTTACTTTTTATGAACGCAAAGTTGTTGATTGACGGTCGTGAATACCCAGAAATTAATGATAACATTGACTGCCGCAAATCAAGAGTCCACCCACTTAATACAAAATTTACTAAATTACGAAAACTGTCAAGACCAAAAAAATTGTTTACCTAATATAAATACAAAATTTTATTGCGATTGTAAATACATTACGAAATGGACAAAGAACAAGTGTTCAAAATTCCGCGACGAAAAATTTCAAGCGAATTTCAAGCAACCGAAAACTTTCAGCGAGAAAGTTGTTCATTCAGGTATGAAAAAATGTTCTGGAAAGTTTCATCTTCATTGCATTAATAGTTTAAAAGTAATGAATGTTTAAAGTTTGTAGTGGCCGTGTGCACATCGCCGCGGAACACATGACTCGCTGGTCGTCGGCCGCTACTTAATTTAACCCTTCATTACTTTTAAACTATTAATGCAATGAAGATGAAACTTTCCAGAAAATTTCTTCATACCTGAATGAACAACTTTCTCGCTGAAAGTTTTCGGTTGCTTGAAATTCGCTCGATAAACGAAGCGCCTGAATGTATAAAAACGTAAATTTCGCAGTTCTGCATTAAGAAATTAATAACTTTTTTGTTTATTGAGATATATTATTTTTTCTTTCTGCATTAGATGCGGGAAACTGTCATGAACAATTTTATTGTTTATTCGTTTCAAAATTCTCAAAATTCACTGACTTATAGCGAGTTGAAATAAAAAGTATTTGCGAACCGACCGCGCAGTAACCAGTCCTGTCTAGACAGGACTCAGTCGAGTTTGTCCGTTACCGTGTACACAATGAATTATTGTCGCTGAGTTGTGATTTTTTGACGGAATTTTAGCGGTTTAGACTGTTAACGGTTCGAGCGACAAAATATTCGACCGTATGTTTTAAATAGGAAAGCCAAAATAGTACTAGCCGGGATAGAACTTCATCCTGTTCAGAGCAAACACAAATGGCTGTCTTGATGGGTGGGAAAGCTGTAATTATTGAGTGGGAGCCTCATCCGGACGAGACTATTATAACATTCTTGAAAGACAGAGCATACTGAAGATGATTAATAAGAAAATCCGCGAAAAAATGCCCATTACGACGCCGATAGATAAAAATACACAAAAGATTACACATATTTGGCAATTTTAAATCTAAAAATACATACTCCGGATCATCGATGGAAATATTTTGTGATCGCTCTAACACTGTGTAGGTTAAGGATTTATGTATATAACACGCGACCCCGCCTTGACGATAGGTAGTTCGGACGACGTAGCATTTTTACACACGAAAATACAGCCGTTCCGAGACCAAGCGCGTTCAAAACCTGCTTTCTTTGCTGCTAATTTAGCTGATTTTAATAATTGATACGTGGTGGTCGGAAGAAATTCATTGACGTAAATCGTATTGTCAATTGCAGTACCTGCAGACAATTCTGGAAATATTTGACTCCGAATTATTTTCCCGTGTGCAAGTTCCTTATCTATTACATGATTTCGAACGTCAACGGATGTACATTTTACCAGTACCGATTTACAAACTGGGATCGTCCGCTGATTATTGTTGGTGCTGGTAGATGGTGCATTATTGTTTACAGCGTTGAAGAAACGCGCATCGAGAATATGGGATTCAAGCGCGGGCAAAGACAACTTGTTCTAAATTCGAGTAGTTATTTCAATAGGCGATATTTCTGCCTGCATCGGAATTCCAGTAATAAGCAATTCCGGTGATGGCTTAACATAAGCTTGGCTACGTTTGAACTTCTCAAGTTCCGCCGAAATTGCTTGACAGGAAGCATTTTCGTAATGGAAATGAAAGCAAAACAAGATTTGATTTCCTTTTAATTGTATTGTATTTAAGAATATGTGCCTGGTTAAAAGTATTGAACTTTTTGTGTTCGTGTACGGTTTCTGCTCATGTTATTAAACTATAAACTAACTCGCTTCAGCTCGGTTGTAGTGATGTAGGTGTCGATTGACAGAAACTTTTTTAATTCCACCCTTATCTATGTGCATGCGCAGAGAGAGAGAGAGAGAGAGAGAGAGAGAGAGAGAGAGGGAGAGAGAGCGCTATATAACCTACAGTACGCAAGTGCCGTAGTCAGAACCTTTTTAGAATTTTGAGGGAAAAAATTATTATTAGAAAATGTAGCGACAAGATAGAGAGAGAGAGAGACAGTGAGAGAGAGAGAAAATTAGAAAGTGCTATTTTTTTGGGATTAGCCGAAATAGAAAAAAATGAAGGTAAATCGGCATAGCCGACAATTATCCCGTGTCAAAAATAATTTTGTCGGTCGTAGTTTGATTAAAAGTTTTATTTATTCGAGATGCCGATTTTGTCTTTTTATTGTTTCCATGAGTGTGTTTGCCCGCAAATCCGAAATTAGATAATTTTTCAATTGGGGTAAATCGGAAATTCGAACGGGATAACGGTTAACGATTAATTTATAATCGGGAGAAAATTTTGGAGTTCGATAATCGGCCGCGTTCATAGCAAAAAGGTTTCGTAAACGACGGCAAAGGAACGCGTATCAAAGTCGAAGTCGAGTATGTATTCTAGAAAGCGGTTGACCGTGTAGATAAGTATCAAAATAAATATTATTTTCGTGGATCGAGATTTTCGTGGCGAGTTCAGAGGGTAGCGAGGGGTCGGAATAATTAAACCACATCGGAATTAATTAAATTTGGCGTTCATGAGTCGAATTAACTAAACAAACCCGGAAGTTCGCTAATTCCTGGCTCACGAGTTGTGGTTGCGAGAAACCGGAAGTGAATTAAGTTCAAGAACACGTTTAGAACTTTCAAAAAACCGGAAGTGAATTAAGTTTGGGCCCACATGTAGAAATTTCGAGAAACCGGAAGTGAATTAAGTTCGCGGCCCACTTTTCCAAGTTGCAAGAAACCGGAAGTGAGTTGAAGTCCACGTGTCATTTAGAACCGTCAGAGGAAGCGAGTGTTATAGTTAACTAATTGACTTTCTTTTTTTTTTTGTTGAAGGCAAGTCAATTAGTTAATGAATTATAACCAATTAAAGTGATAACCTTGTAATAAAATAATTATTAGCGGTTATTCTGCAGCGAGTTGAGAGGTCAAATGATGAATGGTAGGCGATCGCCGTGAGTTAATTTTTTGTGATTAGGTAATCGGTAAACAGCCCAGCGGAAATCGCCTTCGGAGATGTAGTTCGGGATAATGATTAATTACTGAAATAACTTATTTATGTAATATTGTACTATATCTATCTAGAATTTGAATTTATTTGAATAAATTTTTTTTACTTAAAATACAACGTTACACGTTGACAACGATTTTCCACTTGGATTAATGTATTATTTTTGTTAACACAACAAGTCCTTGAAGACTGAACACGCACGGTGACTGAGAACCGTCAAATTCTGTGGATTATATCAGAGCACTACCACAACTACAAGAATGACAACAGCGATATTTCCGATATCACCGTTGCAATAGGAGGTCCGAATTGGAACAGGGTCCGAATCAGACCAGCTCCCCGTCTTAATTCCAGATTTATATGAAATAATGAAGCAGTCGGGTCTAGATGATTTTTTTCGGAATGAACCCCATATAATTATAATATTGAACCACAATAATTGCCCAGCATCTGGAAATGCCGTTGTTGCTATTATGAGAAAATATGGTTGCTATCAGTGACTTCGTATTGTCAACCCAATGAAAAATATAGTAGGTACCTTACTCGACAAGATAATTCAGTGAGCGATGTCGATGTGCATGAAACAATCGCATTAGATAACATTGCTCCATCCAAGCATTGCATATAATGTTTTGAAAACGTGTAGATGAAAATTGAGCATTTGCTGATAAAGACGTGAGCGGTGTTTAAACGATTTTTTAAGCAGCCAGAAAAGGTCTTTCTCTGCAAACATTATTTAACGAAAGTGCACGGATTATATTAAAATATATCCTTCATTCGATCATTTAACCAGAAAATTAAATTGCAGATACTCGTAGAATATTGCATGTTTCTATGAAAACGTTCTTTCTCGTCCAACATTCCGATTTATTTAAGAAAACCAACTTTGTAATTACTTTCATCAACTTCGCTCATTAAGTGGGGATTTTGCATCGGGGATTTAAAACTTGTGCCTAAACCATTAAGTTGCTACCATTTCAACAATTTTTGGTATAATGTTGTTAATGTTGCGATGACAGATGTGTACAAAAATATGAATACATGGAAGCATAAAGATGTGCGTGTACATCTGCGTACGAGCGACTTCATACCTGTAATATGCTGAATTACAATATATTCATTAATTGATATTTTGTCTACTTTAATCATAAACCAGGTAGGATGACAGTGAAGAAAATGTATTCAAGAAGAATTGGCAGATGGTTAGAGAGGAATTCCACGAACCGTGACAGCGTGCTCCAAAAAAATTGTGATTTTCAGTTCCAGTGGACACAGTGTAAGGTAAATGTCCCGATTTAGTGGCCATTAATACATTTTCTTATAATTATAAACAAATCTCCTAAATTAATGATAAGAAAAAAGTTGTATTAGTTTCTAAGTTTATTTAGGAACATTTTCATTTAAGTATTATCGTATAAAAATAATATGTACATTTAAAGAAAATAAATTGTAGTGATCGATACAAGAGACTAGGAAAAAATTTCGTTTCAGCGGCCATTTTAGTACTGAGGACAATTAATAGGGACAATTCTATTATTTTTTATTCCATGTTTTATATATTAAAATAACATAAATTAAGTTTCGTCAGTCATCATTATTGATCAAGGATGAGTTTTGCTGCTACACAAATTGTTTTATATTTGGAGTGATTTATAGTTATATTTTCATTAAATTTCTGCCAAAGAAATCAGACATGGACATTTATCGGGACATTTACCTTAATGCAATGTTTAAAGTGTCCGAACAAAGTTCATACACATGGCACATATATAAACCCAGTTCTGTTTGCCACCACGCAAAATTGAAAAATAATTTGTTTTTTTAAGACCAAAATGTAAATAATGTATCATTTTCTCGGGTACGCATGTTCTTGGTTTCATGCATTACGATCTAAGACAGGCACACACTAAAACAGTCAATTTTCTATTAGATATTATCTAAAGTAATCACATATTTAAATTTCGAAACGTTCGGATAAAATTTTTTTCTTTGTCGGACATGAACACTGAATAAAATTGTGGCAGATATGCGCCAAAAAAATGTAATTTTATTTTTTTTTTCGACTGAGATGATAAATTGTTACAGACGCACATGGAAAATTTTATATCACCGAAAGAAATTCCTTACAACCATATGCAAGGATTCAATAAGGTTACATAGTTGCATACGGAGCCAACTATATCGATCCTTGCTAAAGTAGCAAGGAAACCTTAATAAAACCATAAGAAAATTTTACTGTTCATGTACCCCAGTCATGACAGCGCCATGCACGTTACATTGAGGTTATCTATAATAATAATTCGACGCATAGGTCTCATATACATATGTACACCGATCTGTCATTTCGTTTTGCTGTCTTTTCCATTTACTGTTTTAAAATAATGTTTTATATTCACTACACGTAATCTTAGTTCGCCTGTTTCATGTAATAATTTCTTCCTACATTGGTTACAATCGCGTTCAGTGATATAACTTCATTGCTGATTTGACAAGAATTCCTTACTATTTCAATTATTTTTACATTTCTTGACTTGAAAAATTTATATTATTACGATAGCGAGGTATCCCAGTTATCGTAAGCATGAATCCTTGCTATTCCAGTTAAGATTGTGTTAATAAGGGTAAACAGTTGTCCCGCTGCCTTTTATTTTGTTCAGTAGATATTATATAAAGTGCCTTCTTTAAATATCACCATGAAAACAAGCTTCATTTATGACTTTCATGCGAGTATGCCCAATTTTGAAAGTACTATGGAATTTCTCATATTTGTAGTATTATTATGAATGTATTACTATATAAATAAGCTAAAAATGTGTTTCATTAGTTGATTTGTATGAATTGTACATTTTTTAATCTACCCTGACATTGGACTGGATATCGAGTTCATTCCGGTAGCTCGCGATGCATTTCTTCATACCAATTAATGATAAATACCGCACAATCGGTTATAAATTATGCAAGAGACCAACTTTAAAAAAAAATGTAGTGATGCAGTAGGAGTACTCTGGTACCTTCATTACATTAAAAGAAACATGACATTTCATATTCTCAGAGACTCGTATTATACGACTGAAAAGAGCAAATATCAGCATCTTACACAGTTATGTTTTAATAATAAATCAAATTGGACTATATTTTAGGAGTATCGAACATTTATGGCCGCTCGCTCAAAGAACCACTTAAGTAGACTTACGTTTTCGAATAAAATTAAATTTAAAGTTCAATGATGTAATTCAGATTAAAAAAACATATAGTTGTTCATTATGAAGCCACCCACCATCAAGTTTGCTATGTAGTAAAAATTGAACATGTACACCCATTATATATAATTATTAATTACACAGGCACATAACAAAATTTTTTTGTTATGGTCATATTCTGGTTCAGCGAGCCCTAAAACACAGGAATATAAGGGTCTGACCTCTGGGTGATGATGTGATGTCATGAACTTTTTTTTGTGTGCCTGTGTAATTATACTTTAAGAAACGCGGAACTGACTTCCGGTGGGAATTACGCGAAGCTCGCCGGCTTGCTGAGGTGTGACACGTCGAAGTGCCGAACGATTGCGCTAGTGCCGCGCGCGCGTGTTTAATCATCGAGTGCGCAATACAAAAATATATATTTCGATACAAGCGTGCAAACGAGCGTTTTGCGCACTGCGAGTGTCATGGTGCGGCACGAACCCGAGAAGAGGTGACGACGAACGAAAACCGAGCCGAAGGCGAGTAAAAGTATAATAACACAGGCACAAAAAAAAGTTCATGATCCGGAGGTCAGACGCTTATATTCCTGTGTTTTTGAGGTCGCTGAAACCGAATATGACCACAACATTTTTTTTTTGTGCCTTTGTTATTAATAAATCTTACAGCGTAATATACTATTTCCGTACAGTGCAGGAATCGGCTGTTTTGGATGCCTACGAACGAGGATTTTGCACGCATGTGTAAAGAAAACAATTTTACAACAGTAAATGAGTATGAAAACTTGCGAAACTCGATATGCTTGTTGTTGAAACTATAAGGAACACAAGAAAATGGACCAATCCCTAAAAAACACTTAAGTCGACTTAAGAGGTTCTTTGAGTGAGCGGCTCATATATGTTACCCCTTAATCCCAATTATCATTCAAGGGGTCTTCCATGAACCACGTGCCCTATGTTGGTGAGGGAGGGGTCTGGTCAATGGCTACGTTGAGCTACGTGGGAGAGGGGAGGGGTTCGAAGACGTGCTACATAGTTGTTATTTGGTGTTTAAACATTAAAATATAAAATATATATAAAGCTAAATTTTTTAAATTTGTAATTAAATTTTCAATTATATTTGCAGAATTGGAGAGAGGTAAACAATTTCACGTTAGAAAGATTTAAATTTGTATTTAACCCATTAAGTCTTAAGTGTCGTCAATTTATAATGAGTTTTCAATCAGTTTTTTTTTCATGTAATCCATATAAAAAGAATTTCACACACGTGATATATTTTGGTTCACTTATGCGCTTCATGGTATAATGTGCTCTAAATTTTGTTTGTAATGATATTTTTTTTTTATTTACGTTTGTGCTTTTTATTATTATATTACGAATGTTCGGTCCTACTGTCTTTTATTATATCAATGTACTGTGAAACTACCATTACTTTGTTTTTTATGTACGTCAGTTTGCAAAGCAGCTTCTTATATAGCTGTGACTCGCCTCTTAGCACCGTAGGGGAATGATGTATTTTCTTTACGTGGCTAATAAAGTCGTATATTATTATTATTATATCCTATGTAAAATGTCATATAATTCCAGAATCTGTCCACAGAATTAGACTATAATCAATGCATAAAAAGTTAAATCAATTTTATGCAAAAAATGCGATTTTGTTCATCTATAAAAATATATAAGGGGCATTCTCCGAAAAAAAGCCACCCTAAAAATTTTTTGTTCCGATTTTTTTAACAATCACATATATTGTTGTATATATCGATCTAAGATCTTTGGCCGAGTTTCATATTTTTTGCATCATAGGTTGCCATACTGTAAGGGGTCAAAGTTTTATGTAAAAAAAATTTCAAAAATTCATATCTCCGAAACGGATCGATGGATTTTCATAAACCAAAGCGCATTTTGTTCAGAATTTCTCGAAGTTTCAAATAAAAAATAGTTGAATATGAAAAAATAAAATTTTGACCCAAAAAATGCTTAATAATGTTTTTTTTTTATTTTTATCCCCTCCCCCCCCACCCACCTACGATTTTTTTCAAAAGTATCTCAAAATGTTCTGCATTTCATCACCTTTTAACCCTACCAATGGCGTTTTGGGACAGGAACAATTGTTCCTGCTACGGGAGATTATGTGACGCAGCGCAGCGTGCAGATCGTGCTCTGCACACTGTTCTGGAAGCTTGCATAAATGGATATGAAAATCCTGAAGCCCTACCTTCTAGTACATAAAAAAAGTAATCTAACTGTGGTAGTCGCGACTCCTAAAAAGCTCATCCGCCGATTTTTGCAGTCATTTAATTTAAAAAAACGTGTATATTTTTAGTTGAAACGAGTTGCTCGTTTCTATATATATATATTCCTATGTATACCGATATCCGACGCCTGGCAATCCGCATACCGCTGTCGCACCGTACCGATGCCTCTCCACGTTGCGCACGCACGCAGCGTGGAGTGGGATATACCGCTGCCGCACCGTACCGTTGCCCTTCCGTGTTGCGCACGCACGCGGCACGGAGTGGGACCGACCGTCGCCATAGAGGACGCCTTTAAATACAGGCGCGCGACTGCTACTGAGAGCAGCAGTTGCTCGTCCGGTCTCCGAACGAGCACCTCTCAAGCTAAGGTCGCCTTAGCCTCCTCAACGCGTTACCCGTCTTCCGAACGCCGTTTCCTGGTGAGGTCTCCTCACATCCCGACCGCATTCCTTCCCGCGATGTCGCGTATTATTTTTGTATACCGTCCGATAGCTTGTAAGATCCTAACCTTTATTCCCTCCGGCGAGGACACCTCGTCTCCACTGCAAGGAGGCCTTGCACCCGCGATCCCGCGTTTCTTTTGCCGAACCGACCGTAGCCACTAAGTCCGTCCGCCCCCTTCTTTCTTCTGAACGTTTCTTTAAGATATAAGCATTACCGCGTGCTGCGTAGTTCTTTAAGATATAAGCATTACCGAGTGCTGCGTAGATCTTTAAGATATAAGCATTACCGAGTGCTGCGTAGATTTTAAGTACTCATGTATATTAACGTTAAAATTTCAATAAATGTGTGTTTACCAGTTTAATCTCACCGTCTTCTCATTTAACCCCCACCTCTCAGCCGAGTGTCGCTTCCCGACTATTTCGAACCCCGGCATACCAGAGCAAATTCGGCATCGGGAAGCAACTCGTTACATAGTTTTTTGCATTTATTTTGAAAAATAGGCATCCGACGAAAAAATGTTTCAAACAAAAAATGTAGAACATATCATTACACGGTGTTTTTATGTAGAAGTTATATATAATAAAAATATTAATAAGGGTTCGGCTTTGTCCTACAAAGTTGGTTGCTGTTGATTTTCCTCGACGTTTCGAACGACTTGCGTTCATTTTCAAGAGGTTACTGTCCTTCGCGGGTGCAAGGCCTCCTTGCAGTGGAGACGAGGTGTCCTCGCCGGAGGGAATAAAGGTTAGGATCTTACAAGCTATCGGACGGTATACAAAAATAATACGCGACATCGCGGGAAGGAATGCGGTCGGGATGTGAGGAGACCTCACCAGGAAACGGCGTTCGGAAGACGGGTAACGCGTTGAGGAGGCTAAGGCGACCTTAGCTTGAGAGGTGCTCGTTCGGAGACCGGACGAGCACCTCTTGATAATGAACGCAAGTCGTTCGAAACGTCGAGGAAAATCAACAGCAATCAACTTTGTAGGACAAAGCCGAACCCTTATTAATATTTTTATTATAGAACATATCATTTTCTACAAAAAAGGTGATATACATTTTTTTTCGTAATCGCAACAGCAAGCCCGTAAATGAGTGATGAAAGTTCCAATGATACGTTTCGGGATTTTTTGTCTACCTAGTACCTGGTAGAAACACCATCAATTTTCACGGTGGCTCTTTTTTCGGAGAATGCCCCATAATCTTTTCTATATGAATTTCTGTATTATACATATCATTTTCCACATAGAACAGTGTTTTCAAGTCCTAAATTTTAAGATACGTCGGGTCCAGAATATAAAAATTATTATGGCGATTCCCAAAATGGGATTGAAGTGATTTTTTTTTTAATTCGGGACCGTAACTAAAAAGCGATTGGTTTTTTGAAAAAGTGCTAACAATAACAATTTCTTAGAATTTATCGAGAAATACAATGACATTTTTTCTAGATTTTTTGAGTGATATTACGAACATTTTTTTTTTTTTAGAATTTGTTTAAAACTATTTATAAAAATGACCCGAAATAATCTAAAAAAAAATACCAGTGTATTTTTTTGTAAATTATAAACATATACTACGTATTATATAAATGTGTTAGCTTTTTAGTGAGAATGTCCCCAAGCAAACAAAAAAT
This sequence comes from Trichopria drosophilae, assembly GCA_030407085.1. NCBI lineage: Eukaryota > Metazoa > Arthropoda > Insecta > Hymenoptera > Diapriidae > Trichopria > Trichopria drosophilae. The sequence goes on along the minus strand of CM059582.1, from coordinate 123,803,959 downwards.
AGTATATTGTGTATCAAGGGCGCGAAAGAAGGGATTGGAGATAGGCGCGCCGGGTAGGCCGAGGGGGAGGGGCGGCTCTACGAGCCGAGCTCTCCCGACCCCGAAGGCTGCAACAGCAGGCCTATCTCCGATTCCTTCATACGCGCCCGTGATACACACGATATTTTTGTCACACCTGTACATAAATATTATAATGCTGGTAAAGTGCAGAGCGGGGTGCGAAATCGTGGAAAGCGCCCGCCGGACTACAGCCGGCACATGCGCTGAATGCGTTCCATGTCGCACGCTTTACCGGCATGTAAAGGCGCGGTTTTTGTGCAGGTGTGAACAAAAAATTATTTCGAGAGGCATTTTGAGGACCGCTGCGTTAAATTTTTTATTTCAGACCTTACATATCTTAAAGTTTCAGGCTCGAAAACCCGTTTCAACGTGGAAAAAGATTTTTATAATACCGGTTTCATATAGACATTTTAGATTTAAATATTTTCCAGTCAAAAAAATCGCATTTTTTGCAAAAGATTGTTTATAACTTTTTAAGCATTAATGTCAGATAAATTCTGTGTCTAGATTCTGAACGTACATCTAATTTTACCTCGAATACCACGTGCTCGATTTCTTTTACAGTTTATATTTTTTAACAATTTTTTTTTAAATACATTTTTTTTTTCATTTTTGTTAAACTACTATTTAGAAACAGCTTGCGTAAAGCGAGATTTTACGCCGTGTTCGAAAAAAATTGCACTTTTCGAACACACGCGTTGCATAATATGATTCAATAGTCAATATGATTCAATGTGCGAAAAATAATGCTGTGCTCACCTGCACAATGAAACATTTGACCTTGTCGCGCGTTTGATTTCGCGCTCAATAGACTTACCGCGACTTCCGAATGCCTCCGCTCGTAGCGCCATCTATTTTGTCTTTAGCACGCGTAATGCTTGGTAATTTCCGCCCAATCGGGCAGTTCAGTTTCAGATGCGTAAGCACTCACTACGACGCTCGATTGTTTTTACGCAATTTTCCTTAATTCGCACGTGACGCGTTCAATTCTTTTCACGCGCCCCTTTTCCAACCACAGTCACGGGAATTACTTAAATTCCGAAATCAAGACACATTTGTACGTTTCAAATTTCCGGCATTAAAGTGATAACTGAAAACAATTTCAATTCGGTGTCGAACATTTTTTTGAAGTGCCCTTTCACCGATCCTTATCCGCATTTTTTCAGCTCTCGGTCCGAACCTCCAAAACTCTAAATCTTGCCGATCGACACGTTATATATCGATACAAGATTTTGGCGATCCTGCCAGGATTTCGGGAGTGCAAGTGCCGATTTAAACAAAAAAACGAGAGAATAGTTCAACGAACAATTGACGTTATTCGTGCTGTGTTCGGTTTCATTTGCCCTATCGTGCGCATACGGAACGTGCGAATCAAAAGGACTCAAAGTCGAAAATCGAGAAGTTTTCAATTTGCGTGTTCGAGTACGCCATCTTGGCCATTCGGAAAGACGCCATTTTGGACCTTTGGTAGGCACCTCCCGCGCCAAGACGCCATATCGGAACCGGAGCCAGACGCGTCCTCTGACGTCACACCTCCCCGCGCGCCGTGTGGGAAGCTCCCCTCGTGTCACCGCTGCCGCCTTCTCCGCGTCGGCCACGTTCGTGCCACCTCCAGAGCACGAGCCCCGTCGATCGCCTCGTCGTTGCGTGCACCGTGACACCTGCGCGCGCGCAGCCGTTTTCGACGCAATTCGTCACTTGTCTCGCGGCTGTCTCCTTCATATGTTCGGGCGCAGGAATTAAGTGCTTCAATTTTGTGTTCAGCGCTTTTAAAAAAAAAAAAAAAAAGGACGCATCGAACTGTACTATTTTTTCGCTGCAGAAAATTATTTTACAAGTGTCTGATTGCAAGAAAAAAGGAAAATGGCTGAATCTGTCAACGTCGTTGATCTTATTACTGCACAAATTGCCCAGTTTGCCAGCATTAGTCGAGTTTTTGGCAATTTACCGGATGCTGAATCAAGAACTATTGCGAAATTAAAAGTGCACGAACAATACATTGAAAGATTGTGGGCAGATTGTCGTGATTTACATATTCAAATCTGTCAGAATGCAAGGACGGAGGACTTGACAGATTCATATTTTCAAGACCGAAAATTCGACACGGCGGAGCTTGTATTCTTGGAAGCCATGGGGACGATCGAAGAAGCCTTGACGAGACTTTCCACTCCGCCTCAACCAGCGCAGCTGGGTTCTGCCGCCCAAGTGTTCTGCGAAGCCATTCCACGTCGTCCAACAGCTGGCCTGCCTCGCATCGATTTACCGAAGTTTTCAGGTGAGCTTAACAAATGGGACTCCTTTTATGATTATTTTGAATCGATAATCGTGAATGATGATTCAATTGACAAAATTCGAAAACTACACTATTTGAAATCATGTCTCTCCGGGGAGCCATTGTCTTTAGTTGATCACCTCGCGTTAACTAGTGATAATTTTGACGTTGCTTGGGAGGCCCTGATATCTCAATTTTCAAATAAACGCTGCATAATCGAATCTCATTTGAAAACTTTATTTCAAATTCCGGTGTTGCGAAAAGAGTCCGCCGTCGAACTCCGCGATTTATTTTACAATGTTATCGCGGTCGTAGGTGCTTTAAAGTCGCTTGGGGAACCGGTTGCCGAGTGGAATTCTATACTCGTGTATTTAATATGTACTAAACTCGATCCAGAGACGCGTAAAAGTTGGTTGCTCAGTTTGGGCTCGTCTAAAACTTATCCCACTTTTGAACAATTAAAGGATTTTTTAAGCAATCGTGTTTACGGTCTGCAATCAGCATTCAATGACCGTCCCAACACGTCAGGATCCAGTTTCAATGCAAAATTCAACGCGTATTCGAATAATAAGACAAAACAATCAGTGGTCTCTCACGCTACGAATTTCTCGGTAAGTCGATGTCCCATTTGTTCTGGCACCCATGATATATATAAATGTAAGCGTTTTAAAAATTTATCTGTAACCAAACGAGGCGAATGTGTAACGCGTCATCGTCTTTGCGTTAATTGCCTCAGTTCTCATGATGCGAATAATTGTCTCAGCAAACGGAGCTGTTTTATTTGTCATGAGAAGCATCACACGATGTTGCACCGAGAGCGAGTGTCTAGCTCTAATAATGATGCAGCTGCGCGAGCCCCTGCGACGGCTTCCACGTCCGCGATTTCGCAAAGCAGTGACGCCGCCGACGTCACTGCGCACCTCGCGGTAAATCAGCCTATAGATTCGGCAAATATTTTATTAGCTACTGCCATGGTTCGGGTCCACGCATTCAATGGCCGCTCTCGCATCGTGCGCGCTCTTTTGGACCAAGGGTCCACTCGGACATTTCTGTCCGAAAAAATCGCCAATGCGCTCTCACCGCGCTCACGTCATGTATCGGCCTCCGTCGTCGGAGTTGGAGGGGTTTCCGCCGGCACAATTAGTCGCGCCGTAGATTTAGTCATCACTCCCCGTCATAACAACCAACCGGAGTTTCGAACATGCGCTCTCGTCATGAAAAAACTCACGTCGTACGCGTCCACTTTCTCTCCACAGTCGGTCGCTAATTGGTCGCATTTGCAGAGCCTTCAACTTGCCGATCCCAATCCTGGTGGCTCGGACCCGATAGATATCATTATCGGTTCCGATCTTTACGGAAACCTTCTTCTCGATGGGCTTATCAAAGGGTCTGCAAATCAACCGACCGCTCAAAACACCGTTCTCGGGTGGGTGTTATCGGGTTGGACTGCATCTCCGGATTTCCAGGTCCCTCCTCAATTGTCCGTACACCACTGTACCGACAACACGCAATTATCCCTTGACCTTCAGAAGTTCTGGGAGATTGAAGACGTCCCATCGCGTAAACCTCTCAGTGTCGAAGACGAGAATTGCGAAAGGCATTTCAAGGGCACTGTTTCGCGAGCTACGGATGGACGTTATATTGTTCGGTTGCCCCTACGCAGTTCTCCGCCTAACCTCGGGCATTCACGCGCAGGTGCGGTTAACGCTTTTGAATCGCTCGAAAAAAGGTTCGCTCGGAACCCAGACGATGCTGCCGCTTACCGCGAAATCATGCTTGATTATGAGCTACAGTCTCATATGACGCCAGTCGAGCCCCCTCTTTCGCATAGTTCGGTTGCGTATTTGCCGCATCACGGTGTAAGAAAGGAGACGAGCACCACGACAAAGTTGAGGGTCGTCTTCAACGCGTCTTATAAAACATCTAATTCGACATCGCTCAATGATCACCTCCTGACGGGTCCCAAGCTTCAAGCGGATTTGAGCCTTGTGCTGCTGCAGTGGCGAACGTTCCAGTTCGTATACTGCGCGGACATAGCCCAAATGTACCGCCAAATCATCTTGGACCCTCGGGATCGTGACCTTCAACGAATCATATGGCGATCTTGTCCTGGTGCTCCCCTCCTTGATTACCAATTGAACACTGTGACATTTGGTGTCTCGTGTGCCCCGTACTTAGCTCTCCGCGTATTACAACAGCTGACCGACGATCACGGAGAATCGTATCCTCTCGCGGCTCAGGTGTTGCGTCACGGTTTGTACATCGATGACTGTTTGTTCGGAGCGAACGATCTCAAGACGGCGCGAGAGACACGTGCCCAATTAGTCACTTTGCTGATGTGTGGCCAATTCCATTTACGGAAGTGGGCGAGCAATTCTCCGGATTTACTCGGAGACATTGATCCGACCAATCACGGCTTGGCTAGCGAGCGGCCATTCCATGAGACCGAAGGTCTTAAAATTCTTGGGGTATTCTGGAACCCTAGTCAGGATTCATACCAGTTCAAAATCAATTTGATCGCGCCGAACCGCTTGACAAAACGAAATTTGCTCTCACTTATTTCACGACTCTATGACCCGTTAGGTTGGGTGTCACCCGTAATTGTGCGAGCGAAGTTATTTATCCAACGGCTCTGGCAATTACACATTGATTGGGATGATTCACTTCCGGATGATATCAGTTCCGAGTGGATATCTTTTTACGACACTCTTCCTGCGCTGGCGTCACTCGCCCTTCCTCGCTGGACCGGTCAGAGTCCGGACATGGAATCTTGCGAGCTGCACGGTTTTGCAGATGCCTCCAGTCGTGCGTACGCTGCAGTGCTCTATCTTCGAGTAGTCCACAAAGGTTCACCACCTCGTGTAATTTTGCTAGCGAGCAAGACCAAGGTCGCGCCCGTTAAAACGTTAAGTGTTCCGAGACTCGAACTCTGCGCTTCAGTCCTCTTGGCTCGACTGCTGCACACCTTATCCGCTCTCACTCAGTTCTCGAACATACCAGCGTTCTGTTGGTCCGATGCGACCATCGTGCTCCATTGGCTACGAAACCATCCAAATCGATGGAAAACATTCGTGGCCAATCGCGTTTCAGAAGTGCAGAAGTTAATTCCTGGAATACCGTGGCAACATGTCCCAACGCACGACAATCCTGCTGATTTGGCGTCGCGGGGAATGTCCGCCAGTGAATTGCTAAAATGTCCTTTGTGGCTTTCTGGTCCCAACTGGTTAGTTGAAGACCCGCACCTCTGGCCTCAAACCTCGCCTGAGCTGGTATGTGATGCGCCTCTCGAGATGCGAGTCCCAGCTCTCTCTATCGACACACGGGTTAACGACACTTTATCGGAGTTGGCTTACAGGGTTTCAGCCTGGCTACGCTTGGTGCGCGTCGTGGCTTATTTGCGTCGATGGAAATCATGTGTAGATGGCAGTCTCATCCGAGGAGAACTCAATGCTGACGAAATTCGAGACGCAAAAATCGCCATTTTTAAATGGCTACAGTCGGCCCTGTTCCCATCGGAGGGGCAATGTCTAAGTTCGAAGCAACCAGTTCACCGGAAAAGCCCACTGTATTCATTGCAACCGTTTCTAGACGAAAACGGGTTGATCCGGATCGGTGGTCGGCTTCAGCATAGCGATTTTTCCCCGGATGTGAAACATCCTGTTGTCCTAGGAACTCACCCAGTCGTTAAGCTCTTAGTCGAGTACACCCACTCACGGTGTCTGCACGGCGGGGTTCAGTTGACACTCAGAACTCTGCGACAATCGGTGTGGATTGTTCAAGCAAAGAAGTTGATCCGCTCCGTCATTTATCGATGTCTCCAATGCAGTCGTTTAAAGGCCGAGTTGTTTACACAAACCATGGGAAGTTTTCCCCCTCCCAGAGTGTCGCAACCAAGTCGGCCCTTCGCCCACTGTGGCGTTGACTACGCGGGCCCGTTCCAGGTGCGTATCGGTTTCGGTCGAGGACACAAGTCCCAACGTTGCTATGTCGCCTTGTTCGTCTGCTTCGCGATCAAAGCTGTGCATATCGAGCTTGTATCTGACTACAGTTCCCCAGCTTTCATCGCTGCCTACAAGCGTTTCACAGCACGTCGCGGCATCTCTCAGTCGCTCTACAGCGATAATGGCACGACATTCGTTGGTGCAGACAAAGAATTGTCGCTCGCCTTTCACAAGGCACTTGAGGATGAAACCTTCCGGGATTCAATCGCCGAAAATGGGACACGTTGGCACTTCCTGCCTCCCGCAGCCCCTCATTTCAGCGGGCTTTGGGAGGCAGGAGTCAAACGTGTAAAGTTTCATTTGAAACGAGTGATGGGTAATCATAAACCCACGTATGAGGAATTAACCACGGTGCTGTGTGAGGTCGAGGCAATATTGAACTCGCGCCCGTTGGGCCCGATGTCCGACGATGCGGATGACCTTCAGTGTCTGACCCCAGGTCATTTCCTGACCGGTGGCCCTTTGAATGCGGTTCCCGAACCATCCCTACTAGAACTAGCTCCGAATCGGTTGTCCCGATGGCAACTTTATCGTCAGTTGTCCGAGAGGTTTTGGCGGTTGTGGTCGGCGGACTACTTGCTCTCGCTGCAACATCGTTCCAAGTGGCGCTTTCCGATAAAGCCCGTTACTACGGGTCAACTCGTGCTTATGAAGTTACCAAATCTTCCGCCGTTAAAGTGGCCGTTAGCACGAATTATTAAGTGTCATCCGGGTCGCGATATCGCCACGCGAGTTGTCACTGTTAAAACGGCTCAGTCTGAGTACTCTCGACCCGTAACTCAACTTGCGTTTCTGCCGGTCGACTTAGACTAAATTTAGATTATAAGTTTTTATGTTCTAAGTTTTCATTCCAACCCCGATGGGTTGCAATAGGGGGCGGTTTGTCGCGCGTTTGATTTCGCGCTCAATAGACTTACCGCGACTTCCGAATGCCTCCGCTCGTAGCGCCATCTATTTTGTCTTTAGCACGCGTAATGCTTGGTAATTTCCGCCCAATCGGGCAGTTCAGTTTCAGATGCGTAAGCACTCACTACGACGCTCGATTGTTTTTACGCAATTTTCCTTAATTCGCACGTGACGCGTTCAATTCTTTTCACGCGCCCCTTTTCCAACCACAGTCACGGGAATTACTTAAATTCCGAAATCAAGACACATTTGTACGTTTCAAATTTCCGGCATTAAAGTGATAACTGAAAACAATTTCAATTCGGTGTCGAACATTTTTTTGAAGTGCCCTTTCACCCATCCTTATCCGCATTTTTTCAGCTCTCGGTCCGAACCTCCAAAACTCTAAATCTTGCCGATCGACACGTTATATATCGATACAGACCTCTATTTAAATATATGATTGTACATTTTCAATGTCTTCCTTTATTAATTACGGAATGGATTTTGAATGGAATCATTTTCAAATATTTAGAATATATCCTCGATATATATAATGCTTCAAAATGAGATTTAAAAAAACTTTGAAAAAGCTACGTTCTCACCAGGACGGGGGGGGGGGGGGTCAATCATATGCTACGTTGGGCTACGTGGGGGGCGGGAGGGGTCAAATATTTAGAGCCACGTGGTTTATGGAAGGCCCCCAATATCAATACCGATTGATTTTTATAGTCCTATTGACATGCTCCCTTTCGCAGTTTGTCTATTATACTCCATTTACACTCATCATTATGGTCTATAAATGGACTGGCATGCTTAATAAGTGAAAAGCCAGATAGATAATCCTGTCGCTCGGTTATTTTGACCACACCTGACATAAACGTAAACGATGAAAGATCGACCAAAATTGTTCTCAACCTTATTTTTGTAGATGGTTACATTATATACAAAAAAAGTTCTGGAGAGCCTTAGTCTAAAGTTAACAGCTTAGAGGCTAACGAGGATCGAACTAGCCAAGCTTGGTTGAAATAACTGTGCGCGGTGTAATCGACCAGATTTCAAAGTATTGTTGCAGTTGATCTACATATATTTCATATTTGTCTTGTTACAATATATCGTTAAAAATATACAAATAATGATAACAATTCGATGGAAGCTAACCTTTTCCCAATCAATGATGTGTTAAACACTAGAGTCCAAAAGCATGCCAGGATATTGAAAACTGTATAATTCACAAATGCAAATTCTCGTAAGTGATTCAATAATATCTGAGCGACAATTGAAGCATTAATCTTAAAATCAAGTAAATGGTTTTATGTTCTAAATATCGATTTTAATAACAGATTTTCCGCATATACTTTTCCAGGTGTTCAGCAATTATTGTTGATCCTTCGCTAAATGATGATCTAATATAAAGTAAGTATGTATTGAAAAAGTAAGCAATGAAATTTTCTTTATGATTCTTAATAGCGTTTACACACAGACGAAGGAAGTCTTGATATCGCAGACGCAGCAAGATCTAACGAAATGCGTAAAAGAATAAAGTTAGAACTACAAAAAGCTGTAAATAACGAAAACAATATCCCAGTGAAAAATAATAACGGTTATGAATGTTATGAAGAGGAAAAGGAAGAAAACCGGGAAGACAGTGAAGAAAATAACACCGAAAACGATGACATGTCAATGACTGAAGAATTCGATAATATATGTAATGCCCAAAACAACATGTTCGGTATGTCACGAATAACAGCAATGGCGGAAATGTTGACATTAAGAGGTTGTGTATCAAAACTGTATGTAATTCTCTCCGTCATTGCTCTAGCAGTTCGAGGAGAAATCACGTACGCACTCACGGTACTCTTGTTCCGATTTTTGGATTCGTTATTAAAAAATAGTGGATTGCCGCGTCACATAAATGGCTTGTGGAACGTCTTACAAAGGAACAACGACTTGACACTATGTCGCCATAAGTACTGTCGAAGCTGTCAAGAATATTTGGGATGTGAGAAGGTCATACAGAAAACATGTGAATGCAAGGCATGCGAACCAGGCAAAAAAAAATGAACTCCTATCATATTTTCTTCAAGTAAAAATTACGCCGCAACTAAAAGAGATACTGTATAATCCAATCGCTGTGAAAAATCTGGAATACCGATTTGTGCGTGAAAAGAATTACGAGGAAGCTGCAGAAGACATCTACGATGGACTAGAGTGTAAAAAGCTTTGTCAAGAAGGGGAATTTTTGCACAACAAGAATAATTACTCATTTACGGCGTTTACTGATGGGGTTAGTGTTGTAAATTCGTCGCAAACAAGCGCGTGGCCAATTTTTCTACAAATCAATGAGTTTTCACCGCACGCCCGAAAGCGCTACATACTATTAGTTGGAATATGGATCGATAAAGTTCATCCACATTTGAACATATTTCTATGGCCGACCGTGCAGGAATTAAATGAATTATATGATGTTGGAATTACGTGGAAAAATCATGAGGAATCCATCGTAACAAGTCGTTTCATGACATTAATTTTTACTGCAGATTCTAAGGCCAGACCACCGGCGTTGAACATGAAGATGTTCAATGGTAATTATGGGTGTACTTACTGCTATGCTACTGGTACCAATTGAAATACCCGGTAACTCCCAGAAAAGAAACCGCTTGTAGAAACGATGCCGATATCAGAAAAGATATGTTTACAGCTCTTAAAGAAAGGGCTCCAGTTCGCGGCGTAAAAGGTTTATCAGCACTGGCGTATTTACCAAAGTTTGATTTAGCCCGTGGTGTCGCCGTAGATAGCAGGCATTGTGCATTTATGGGTGTAGCCAAATTTCATACCGAATTATTTTTCAACAAAAGGTATTGTAAAAACAAGTGGTATATTGGAACACCTAGTAATGTTTTCATAATAAATCAGAGACTGAAAAAAATTCGATTCCCAAGCATAATCTCACGAGTGCAAAGAAATATTGATGACAGCAAACATTGGAAAGCAAGCGAATGGCGAAATTGGTTATTTTTCAGCGGACCCGAAGTATTGCGAGGTATATTACAAGATGAAGATTTTCGCCATTTCGGGCTGTTATCTAGTGCAATATTTATTCTCCATTCCAGTTCCATTACAACTGCGGATTTAGACAAATCACGAACAATGATAATGAAGTATATACACATATTTCAAAAATGATTTGGGAAAATGAACATGCGGTATAATATTCATCTCCTACCTCACTTAGTTGATACGGTCAAAAACTGGGGTCCATGCTCTTCGTACAATGCATTTACTTTTAAATCTTGGAACAAGAAAGTGATCGATAAAATATCTGCTGGGAATTCTATAGGAATTCAAATAGTAACGCGTTACTTTATGGTAAGATTCATAGAATCTGCTTTCACTGACTCAACAATTAGCGATGAATCAAAAAAAAATGATAAATTCGATCCTTAGTGAAAATTAAAAAAAAAAATCCATATATACTCGACCAAAAGTTAATGCCAGAAAAGTGTTGTGGTTTTGGACAATCAGAAAGCTGTTGTCTAAATGAGGAGGAATATGAAGCACTAAGATCGGTTAATCAACATCCAAAATTAGTTAACCATTTTATACGCGCAACAATACATGGTATTGACTTTAGATGTTCATCTCATCCAAATGAAAAAGTTACAAAATTTTGCGATTCATATATTTATTGCGATAATTGTGAATATGGAAGGATCGAAAAGATCTTCAATTATCGTTACAATGAACAAACTTTGGAGATTGTGAACGATAGGCATTCAGGAATTAATCACATTCATTACATGAAATTAAAATCCACAAAACGATTCATAATTATTGGTAGTAATCCACCGACGCCAGCAGTAATCTTAGGAAAAAGTGACGACATATTCCGCATTAGTAGAATACCAAATTGCTTTGAAAGTGATTAAAATGAATGTCTGAAACTGACAATTTTGTTATAATGACAAGTGTACAATTTAGAAACACTCGCTTGTTTATGTACATTGTACATATATATATATATTATTTTATCGCCTTTTTTCAACATTTTACAACTCCAATGAATGTAGCTACTCAGTAAATTCAAAGAGAACACTTGTATCATTGACACAGATCGGGAGTCGTTATTATATTATCGTAATAAGACTTAGTAAGTGCAGTAATATGCAAGGGAACACAGCGAAAAAGATAGGTACATATCGATGAAAAATAATCGAATCGTAAAGCTTTTTTGTAAGGATCCGTATTCCGTAAATTCCATTTAATAGCCGATAGGAAGATGAGTCATCGAGCGCACGTGTTTGTACCCTTTGGCTACGTGGAAGATTCGTCGAGATGTGTGGCGATAGTTGAGATTGTGCACATTTATTGTTTAGCCCAACCCATCGTCGCTTGGCAAATACCTGTTTAAATCGTGGGCAGCAGCATCGGCTAATTGGCCCGTTCCCGCGCATGCCTCGGGAAACGGTTAATGAAGAATCGAGCTCAGCCACGAGGCGGATGAGCGTGGCTTTGTAGTAAACGACTTTTTGCCCAGTTTTTCACTTTCCTGTTGGCCCTAGTTAGGCTCCAATCCGGTTTTTTAGAAGCAGACTCAATTACTCAACACGAAACTTCGGAGAAAGAGAGAAATCTCCTTAACGGCTAATTGACAACGAAGTTTTGATCAAAGGGTGTCAACGGGTCCCCAGCAAAGAATCATCACGGGTTGACGGTTTGGCCACGTATCGACACGAAGTGAAATCGCAAAGACTTTCCCACATTCGGTGACATACTTGTGTTTTTCTGTTTTTACATTTTCGTAATTTTGATTGAGCTCGGATTCATTTAGAATTAGTGCGGTGGCACACGCCATCCATTTTACTACTCTCTTGTGATGCGCACCGAAATAATAGCTCGAGGTCATTAGAGTGGTATATGTACTAGAATTTACATTTAGATTGAACGCGGCGGTAAGACGATTTGGACGTATAGCGACAATATACGGTTTTTGCGTCAGCAAGTATTTGAGTTACGATAATTTAATTTCACGAGGAAAAGTTGCGTATCGAACCCCTTAAAATCGAAGCGATAAGGAGATCCGGTTTTATTTTGAATCGAATAACTTGTTTGTGACAAGTGCGGGACAGCGGTCTTAGCTCATGTGATGTAGTTGCGTCGGAGCGAAGGAGCATAATATTTGTGAAGCTCCATTATCGGTAGTAGGGAAACTCCGAATAGGGCACAGCGAAGCGAAGCCACAATTCTTGGCAGACGAGTGCGAAATTTGCGACCTATTGGTTGTCACCGATTGAGGTTCGGTTTCGTTTTGTGTGTGTGTGTGTGTGTGTGTGTGTGTGTGTGTGTGTGTGTGTGTATGTGTGTGTGTGTGTGTGTGTGTTTATTTTTCTGTTATATCTAGCATTAGGCAGGGGCCACTGGAGTCAAGATTTGTAACCAGCTTCCCCGATGTTAATTTGTCGTCGGAATTTTAAAGGCAATAAAAGAATATACGACAGTTTATATATAAACCAATATGTGTGATTAAAACAATGCAGTTGACACATTTATGACGCTGAATTTAGCGAACTATACTCAGCGAACTATTCGCTAAAGCAGTGGTTCTCAATCGCCATCAAAATATACGAAATAAAAGCAATTGAGAGTGCCGCAAATAGAACGTTTGTTATAAATCGATGTTAATACATCCCGATAATGTTTCCTGAGGAGTTTGGAAAATTTTTCATTATTCTTTCAAAAAAATAACAGGGGCGGGGGGGAATTTCGAAAATCGCGTGTTTCTATAGTTCGCTACGTTTTAAAAGACATCTCGGGGGAGGTAAACGTCGATTTTGGTATAAATCGAGCTTAGACATCCTGAGAATGTTCCTGAAGAGTTGGGAAAAATTTCGATTTTTTTTTTCAAAAAATAATAAGGAGATAATTTTGAAAATCGCGTTTTTCTATAATTCGCTACGTTTTAAAAGACATCTAGGGGGGACGCAATCGCCCTATTATTTTTTTTGGTATAAATCGATGCTTATACATCCTGAGATGTTCCTGAAGACTTGTGAAAAATTTCCATTTTTTTTTCAAAAAATAATGAGATAATTTCGAAAATCGCGTTTTTCTATAGTTCGCAGCGTTTTAAAAGACATCTAGGGGGAGGCAATTACCGATTTTGGTATAAATCGATGCTTATACACCCTCAGAAAATTCCTAGAGAGTTTGGAAAAATTCCCCTTTTTTTGAAAAAAAAATAATAGGGTGTTAATTTTGAAAATCGCGTTCTTCTATAGTTCGCTGCGCTTTAAAAGACATCTAGGGGGAGGTAATCGTCGATTTTGGTATAAATCGAGCTTATACATCCTGAGAATGTTCCTGAAGAGTTGGGAGAAATTTTCATTTTTTGTTCAAAAAATAACAAGGAGATAATTTCGAAAATTGCGTTTTTCTATAGTACGCTACCTTTTAAAAGACATGTAGGAGAGAGAAAAAAGAAAGAAAAAAAAATGGAAATTTCTGCCAACTCTTTAGGAATATTCTCAGGGTGTATAAGCATCGATTTATACCAAAATCGGCAATTGCCTCCCCTTAGATGTCTTTTAAAACGCAGCGAACTATAGTAAAACGCAATTTTCGAAATTATCTGCCTATTATATTTTGAAAATAAAATGAAAATTTTTCCAAACTCTCCAAGAATATTCTCAGGGTGTATAAGCATCGATTTATACCAAAAGCGACGATTACCTCCCACCTAGATGTCTTGTAAAACGTAGCGAAGTATAGAAAAACGTGATTTTCGAAATTATCTCCCTGTTGTCTTTTGAAAAAAAAATAGAAATTTTTCCAAACCCTCCAGGAATATTTTCAGGGTTTATATGCATCGATTTATACCAAAATCGGGGATTGCCTCCCCCTATATGTCTTTTAAAATGTAGCGAACTATAGAAAAACGCGATTTTCGAAATTATCTCATTATTTTTTGAAAAAAAAATGGAAATTTGTCACAACTCTTCAGGAACATTCTCAGGATGTATAAGCATCGATTCATACCAAAAGCGACGATTACCTCCCCCCTAGATGTCTTCTAAAACGTAGCGAACTATAGAAAAACGCGATTTTCGAAATTATCTCCCTATTATTTAAAAAAAAATAATGGAAAGTTTTCTAAATTCTTCAGAAAACATTATCGGGACGTATTAACGTCGATTTATAACAAACGTTCTTTTCAAATGGCGGTTGAGAACCACTGCTTTGGCGAATAGTTCGCTGCGTATAGTTCGCCAACTTCAGCGTCATCAAACTCTTAACAATGCTTTACAGAATAACACGAAATGATAATGAACAGCAGATGACATTGGAGCATCCACGGATGAGAAATACTAAGGTATAGATTTAAATTCATTTTTAATAATAATATTGCAATGTAGTATGCTTGTGTTCCAACCTCATGCGTGACACATAGCAACACGCGTAAGAAGTGACAAATTTTCATCGACCAATCATTAGGTACGGTTCTTTTGTCTTTCCTATGACTCCTGAAGAAATCACCGTTCTCCATGATTGGTTGTTTACTTCGCATCGCCTGTTTGCTATGTCTTTCTTATTATACCATGGTTCAAACAGTATATTTTCCAAATGATAAAATAGCACTGAGACGTTCAATGAGGAGTACGCGTAAAACAGAAATATAGAGTCTACAATTTCTATTATATATTAACAAATTTTGCTTTGTTTTTCTATTGTACTAACTATCATTACCTGATAACTATCTTGCATGTACTTTTTTGTGGACATTTGGAAATTTATATTAATAACTTCAGATGTAATATAAATTGAACCCTGGTAAAAATAGAAGCATACACGAAGAGTACAGTAAGAGTGAAATTAAAGGTACATGAAGAGTACATACGCTTCGTGTACGTTACGATAAGAGTACACGAAAAGTACGTACACTTAAATGCCGCTTCCCGAAGTGTACAACAAGAGTACAATAAACGTACAGCAAGAGTGATTTTGGACATTAAGAGCGAACGTACGTACACTTAAATACCGCATCCCAAGATGTACAATAAGAGATTTTAATACAACATTGTATTTTTCACTTTTTTCCTGTTTTAGTTTATTATTTAATTTTAATAATTTTTAAACTTTTTTTAAGATAAATAAAGTATCTTAAAAAAGCTGAGATCTCAAGCAGTCACCGATCCAAGTATTGTTCCTCAACACGATACTTTACGCGATCAACGACCGCGTGCGATACGGACCACTGGTCTATCACTGTCTATCACTATATTTATAACGCCATATGATATTTGTGTTAAAATTTAAGACAATTCTTAATTTTATTGTTTGCATTGTTCCGTACGGATGTTCTGGAGTTTAATGCCATGAGTTCTGAGTAAAATATAAATATGATTGTAAATATAAGTATGCCACACTGCGCCTATACACATATATAAATATATATAACGTAATTGTTTTTAAATATTGTTAAATAAAATATTTAATTCAAACTTGTACTTGTATAAAAATTGACAAACGACACTCTATTACACGCTTTATTTCATCTCGAAGAACGCTTCATTAAGTACACTCCCGTATGCATTGTTTGATTCCTAATAACAATATGGTATACTTAAATATGAATATCAAAAGTGTACTCTTAAAAATCTACGTATACCTTTCATTCACTCTCGAAGTACTTTTCCATAAGGAGTACGCGAGTACTCTTAAAATGTCCAAATTCACTCTCGTACTCGCGACAAGCGAAAGGTAACTTAAAAGTACATGAAGTGTACGTTTCCCGTACATTTAAAGTGTACGCTTCATTTTTACCAGGGTTGAGGACGCGAGTACTCTTAAAATGTCCAAATTCACTCTGGTACTCTCGGCAAGCAGGTAACTTTAAAGTACATGAAGGGTACGTACGCTTCGTTGCAGAGTACGTACCCTTCGTGTACGTTTCCCGTACATTTAAAGTATTCGCTTCGTTTTTACCAGGGAAAGGTAATGTGTTATAAATAGCATGCAACTAACATTTTGATTATTTGGCTTTAAGTAACTGGGTTTCTGCATTATTTCATATTTTATCATACCTGTTTATTCATTTTGTATTATTAATATTTCATAGACAACATATTCGATGTACGTGGCGTTACTGAAAATGAGTGGATGTTGTTGGATGAGCTGGATAAACGTCAAGCAAATGATAAAATAGAAGCAGAAGTACTAGTTTATATCACTGGCTACGTCACTCACCGTTTTAGACTCTCACATCCTCATCTGGGTATGCCTACACGAAAATTGACGTTTGCTGACAACAATAATTGGTTGTCTTACATTTCAAGAGGAAACTGCATTTATCCTTGCGAAGAATTCCACAAAGTTGCGAAAATTGTGGAACAACAGTTTCTACCGTTTCACAAAGATGGTCTCAGTAAAGAAAAGAAAATATTTGATAAAGTAACGGACCTCGTTATGTAAAAAATTGACAATGTTCAGTTCCCTCGACCTGTTGTACACTTTCTAGTTCGGACGAGAACATATATTAAATTAGGCCAAATGAACCAACAAATTAAAGAAGGGAATTTATTGAGAGGGAAAAAATCAAAATTTCAACAGAAAATCGAAAAATACCAATAACAAAGTGGTAACATAACAATTGTTTTCGTTTACTGTTAGTAGAGGGGCTAGGGGGAGTCTGCCCCCCCCCCCCCCCCGTCCTACCGCCCATCGATGATAGTGTGATGCAAGAATTGCGCAAGTGGTCCGTAAGAAGGTCAGGAGTGAAAGGAGGCTATTATAAACAATTTCATGTATTGTTATTATAAATTGCGAAAGCTGTGAATGTCGAATAACATAGGTCATTTATTGCGTTACATTGTCTAATGAAAAGAGAAAGTAAAGGTCAACCAATATTTATTATTTCATTAGATATTGTTATTAATAAAATCTAATGCTTTCTAATGCTTGATCTTACAACATTCAATCAGAGAGGTTGAAAAGTGTTGGTCGTTACACATTAGTATTGCCATATGTCGAAAAACAAATCGCAAAAGTCGCCTTCATTAAAGGTCATAAATTGCTACATTATAATACCGTCTCCGTGATTATATGGAAATACATCGTAAGATAGGAACCGCATTGAAAGAGAAAGTGAAAGTAAAATGACCTTTTCCTCTTATCTTATACTACCATCGCTCTCGGATACTCTTTGTTAGACCCATTAACACTAGCAGTATACCATTTTCACGGTCATCGATTATCCGTTCATCACTTATTCACCGTACATTTGTTTTCCCGAAACTTTCGAAAATGTATACAGATTCAGACGCGTTTAAAAGGTCATTGCACAATTTCTTCAGAACATTATCTCTTTACCAAATTTCGACAATCCGTGACGTAACAGAGAGGAGGCAGTCTAATTCAAATATTCCAATGTCATAATTTCTATGATCACTCTCCCTCTCGCATACTCTTTGTTAGATCCATTAACATTAGCAGTATACTGTTTTCACGGTCGTCGATTATCCGTCGATCACTTATTCACCGTACATTTGTTTTCCCGAAACTGCATACAAGATTAATGATGTCGCGTTATGTATATATCTTTCGATCTTTTAAATACCCCTGTTGGGAAATCTCACCTTCAATATGACACACCGTTACCTACGTATTTCAGATGTTACGTATTTTTATTGAGGAATTGAAAGATTGAATTTCCTCAAACCTTCGTCACAGTTAGTCTAAATATCAGTTTGAAGGTGTCTAGCCCAATCCCGTATATCGACGACCTTTTTTTTATATCTCACACAAATTTTAATTACCTACTTTTTAGTGATGTAATCAGCGCTTTGACCTTTCCCTTGTCAAGTTGTAAGTTCGAAATCACCGACATTTTCCACCAACCTTCGTCACAATTAGTATAAATACCAGTTTGAAGGTGTCTAGCCCCATTACAAAATTTGTTCCATCTAGCATCTATATTTCTATTTTCTTCTTTCGTGACATAACGTTTCGAAATCCTTCTTGATCTACATATATTTAAACACAGATTTTTATTCATAAGGTGGAAAGTCTCGTTTTCATCTCTTCTCCTATTGAAAGCCGTTACCTTAATCACCATCGCAACGCCTCGACTGTAAAACCCATCAAACATTAAGTCGATCATTAACCCTCTCATAAATATTTATTTGTTGTATGTACAATATCATGCAGAAAGGAAGATGAAGAAAATACAGAAGATGTATTTAATAAATTTTATTTTTCACGTTCATATTCATACATTACATTAGATTTTGTTTACAATATTATTATACATAAGAATATACGATAGCTATTACATAAAATTTATATTTACAATGTCGTCAAACTAATGCATCGCTTTTAATTTGACAAGTGATGCAGTCTTTAATCATAGGCGGGGTTCACCATGTGTCGTATCATAGCTTGATTCGAAATGTTTATAACATCGTTGGCATTCACGTATTTCAGGATGCATTTGCATAGCAGGTGGCAAGCAAGTCCATGCTTCTTCAATTTATCGATGAGGAAACATGCAAATGAAAAAGATCGGTAGACATTCTATATCTTTAGTTTCCATTAGGGCGAGACGTTTCACTTCGTAATAAATCCTTAATGAACGTTGAAGAGATGTAGGCTATTCAAGTAGATTTCCCAATACCCAATTTTTAAGTATTTGTACATTTTCTTTAGCGCAAGTTCCATTAATCGTATGGCTTTTACATTTCTCTGACAATTCATATTGCTGCTGTTGCTTCAGTTTTGTCAGAGATGGGCAGTCCAAAACGTCGAGATCAATAACATTTTCAGCGTTTAATATATTCTCCAATTAACATTTTTTATCGGCTCCTTTTACATACATTTTATTGGCACATTTAACGATATCCTCCGAAGTCTTGTTTATAGCATCAAAGGAAACGTCACCAGATTGCCATGGTAAGCCGTGGTAATTATGCATTAACCAGGTATTCACTCTTTTATAGTGTAACGGTAACCACACCCATTGATATGGTGGTTTAAACACATAAGTCTCAATTTCACTGTTGAAAATATTCATTATAGACATTTCCTGCGGTATGAAGCGATTACCAGGCCCGAGGAATCCCTGCACGTCTACAATGTACTCCATTTCATATGATACTGATTCACTAGGAATTAAAGTATAACTATATTTTATTCATTAATTAGCGCATGCGCAATATTGGCTAACCCCCTCTCAAACCAACTTCTTTACATTTCCACTTATTGAATTATCTTCTCCAATACGATCGTGTAAAATTAAACAATAAGCAGATGTGTTTGCAGGAAAATTTTCTTTTGATTTAAATTCGAGCCGCATATCGACAGATGCGTGTATTTACGCTTCATTCTGCTTAGAGCAATCAATAATGATTAATGGAGCTTTCTCTAAAAAATATTGATTTATTCAATATAGGTTTACCATTAACATTTTTATTATAGTAACTAGCTTGAAAATTGATAAACATATCGTATAATAAGGAAAATTGATTATTTGCTATATCAAGGTTTAAACCAGCATACGGATAATATTTTGAATTCAAAAATACTTTAACATTACTAATATTACAGTGATCAAACAGGCTAGCATTTTTCGCCTTGTCATTTTTTCGTGCTGTTTGGAAGCCGATAATAATATATCGTGCCTCTTCTAGTTGTGTCGCTGTTTTCACGGACCACACGTGGGATGATGTTACCGGTAATAGCGGATATTCATAAAGTTCCCATGTACGGAAACTTAAAGATATGCAAGGATCCTTTTCAATGAAACGTAACAGCTGTATCCTTTCCCTAACAGCCATCGTCACATATGGAACTAACCACTCTATTTTATTCATGTTCTTCTGCAATTTGTATATTTGCATTATCATCAAGTTTAGATCTTATTAAAACAAGTTCGTGTTTCGCATTTACAATTATCTTACGATAATCTTCAGCAAATGCGAGAATCATACTCAGAGGCATGATCACATCAAAATAACCATTATCATTTGTTATCTTTATATTTGAACTAGATATCCAACCTGCATTAATTAAAACGGGTTCATCATTTGCCGTGTAAGAAGGATATCCCTTCATCAAGCTAGTAATACCAACATTTCTATTTCGATTAATTTCAACACCATTCATTTCATACCGCGCCTCATCAAATAAATGACAGATTGCGTTAGATGTTAGATTAGTATTATTTGCTTTAGTTCCATCGGTTTTGGTCAACCTTCCACTAACATGTATCAAAATTTTACACGGTAAAATACATAAATCTTGATTTTGCACAGCAATACGAATTTTATCATTTTTACGAAAAGGACTTGTATTATAATATTGATGTAAATGTAGCTCGTAATGAGACAGATTCGTCGAAAACGACTGGGTTTTGAATGCTGAGTATTGGATCCTCCATTATTGCTATTATGATCACGTGCGATAAGTATGCAAATATAACGGTAAGAACAATTTTTATTATTCATTGTTTGATATTGCGATGATATTGTAACTTGAGTCTCAAGCTTATCAGAAATTGAGCGTTCCGAGGTGTTAACGTCTTGCGAATTTGACGCCGACTGATATGTTTTATCCATGATGGTTTATTATTATAGTAACTATTAAGGTTCTGACCATTGTTACGTAGATTTAAGATGTAGTCGTATTGTAATTGTTTCACCACGAAAATTTACCGATTCACCGTTCTAATCAACAATACGCAATTGAAAATGATCTATTAATGTGACGGCAAGAGGTAGGTAAATGACGTGATTCGGTACTTCCACAATCTTATATCCGGGCGCCACGGTAGGAAAAAATTCATGAATCGTGTGCGTTCTACTGCTATTAATATAAGCATTAAGTTAGAGGGGGTATGACAGTTCTGCGCCACTCGCGGTTTCGGTGGATCGCGAGGGGTAGATGACTCGCGAATTAAGATTGCGAATTAAGACCGCGAATTAAGACAGCGAATTGATATCGCGATTTGATTGCATGAATAATTATTGTCATGCTACCTCTCCCCCCTCGAAACACATGGATGGTATACGAATTGAGACGCGCCTCAAATCCATTAGTCATTCCCATCTTTGGAAAAACACGTGCACCTTCGACATCTGGCGCTCGGGGCCTGGCGGCTGGTTTTCCCACCACTCATTCGAAGCGTGCTTGAATAGCGCCGGGGAGGTCGGCATCGGCGTCGACCACCCTTGGAACAACACATGTAATTTCTAAGAATATTACATAATATGTTGGGACCTATATCTCGTAAAGATGGTATACGAATAGGAACGCGTCTAAAATCCATTAATCATTCCCATATTTGGGAAACACATGCAATTTCTAAGAATATTAATATGTTGGGACCTATATCTCGTAAAGATGGTATACGAGTTGGAACGCGTCTAAAATCCATTAATCATTACGTTAATCATCGACCCTCTTCTATTTCTTCACAATAATCTCACCAGCGAATTATATGAATCCTTCGATAGAACCACGGAGCTATCAGTTTCTATTCAAAATTCACGCTCCGTAGTTCTCCATCGTTCTCTACAAAATAAAGAAAAAGAAATGGAAGTAGAACGATATCTCGATGAGCTCTATACGTGGGTCGAATATAAATATTATAAAATAAAAAATTATAACGAATCCACGAATATTCGCGAGTTTTATGAAAGTTGCGAGAGTACAATTGAAAGCTTACGACCATATACAACGACATCAGTGGAACACAACATCGAAAACGCTGTGGAGTTGGCAGTCAACCGCCTCATTGCCATGCGAGAGAAAATTAAATCGATGAATTTCAATACACAGGAGAAAGACAAGGATATTGATAATGATGAGAGATTCGATCATCTGGATTCCGATATGAAGCAGGAGATGAGCAACATTTTAAATTCGTTCTCTCCACTCTTCATTTATGAGGAAGTTGATTCACCTTTCGAAAATCGCATAAAAACTGGACTCGCGATCAATTTTGAATATTGGGATTTAAATCATTTCTTTGATGCTGTAAAATTAAAAGTGTTCGATACTCTACGCGTAGCTTTCAAAGAGTACCAGTGTGTGAATGTGTGCATAGTTTTCGGGGGAGAGGTGTGTGATATAGAAACAAGCCTACACTATATTGAGAATTTTTATAGTGGATATGAAAAATTAGATATCACTTCAAATTTAAACAAGTGGTATGAAGAAAAAATAAAATCTCAAAGATTTTGAAAATCTCTCACCCGATTTTGAATATCAAGACTCCCTATTTTTTCAAATTCAAATATGTAGGATTGTATAAGTGCTATTCAACTCATCTATTCGAATAGCTATGCCCATGTGTGCAAGTCCCACCTGAACTACTCCTGTGAATAGCTTTTTACGTGACGGGGGAGGGCAAACTAATAGATAGTTAATGATCACCCCACTACATAGTTCGAAAAGCTCTACAAATACGACGTATATATAAATATGGTGCCAGTATATCGAAAATCTCAAGTGTTGGCGCGCTGAAGAATCGACGTTTTGTTTTACCAGAGTCTACCCAAGTTTTTTTACATCAAGATGGTTGATGTGCGGAAAGTTTTTATTTCCTGGGAGAGGTCCCTCACAATGGTGTATCGCACCCTGGATGAAGACGCTACTTTGGATGAGTTCCGTAACTTCATAGAAGAGTGCCGCGGAACCGTCGACAAAATATATAAGTATATAAAATTAAATCGCGGTATTCCAATCGGCACCAAAGCGTCCATAGAATCGCGAGCACATCGCATCTTAGGACTCAAGGCTGCAGCATCAAGCAATTTGATGCAAAAGGAGGGGAAAGGACCCCGAGGAAATCTTGTACTCGAAGAAAATGTGCAATCCGCCTTCAATAATCGCCTTCGTACCAGCCTGGTGGTGAATATAAAGTATTTAGATCCTGCACAGTTTTTTGAAGAATCAAAAGCTGTAATAATAAAATACGTGCGTGGTGCAATAAGTGATTTTAATAATGTTAAAGTGTGCATCGTGTTTTCGGGACAGTTTGTGCATGGTGAGCAGGAAGATAATAAATACTTTAGTAATAAGTACGTAGCACTATGTGCTACAAGTAATTTAACAGAGTGGTTCGACGAAAGAGTGAAGGCACCCATTCTTTCATCACTTGAAGACTTTCAAGAGCGCGACTCGGGCTGGGCATTATCCGCCATAAATTCGCTCGCTATACAAGTGGCAAAATATAATCCAATGCGTGCTGGACGATGGATCGACTTACCCAAGTGGATCAGAGATAAAAAGGCCATGATCAATGTGCATGGTTTCGAAGACGATTGCTTTAGATGGGCAATTCTTTCTGCTCTCTTTCCTGTAAAATCACAGGATCATCCGCATAGGCGATCATCATACATAGAGCATGCGGAAAAAATAAAATTTACCGGTATTGCTTTCCCTGTCGCACTTAAAGACATTCCGAAATTCGAAAAGCTGAATGAAATCTCAGTGAATGTCTTTATGATAGCCGATAAGAACGAAGTGCTTCCTGTACACTTGACTACTGATGAAAAGAATAGGCACATCAATCTACTCCTTACGTCTCAAGAACGGAGGAAAACCCCACGACCCTCCTCATCTTTTGTTTTGGACGATGTCGAAGTCGAAGAAGATGACAGGATCAATCATCATTATTGCTGGATAAAAAATTTATCCCGATTAGTGAGCAAGCAGTGCAGCAAACATGATGGGGGGGAAACATATCTGCAATCGCTGTCTCCACTATTTCCACAGTGTAGAAAAACTCACCACACATAAACTCGAGTGTGGAAAGAAAAATGATTGTGCGGTAAAACTTCCCGAAACAAAAAACAGTATTTTAAAATTTAAAAGATTGGGTCGAGCCATGCCGGTACCCTTCATTGTTTACGCTGACACCGAGTGTCTCTTCGGGAAAGTAGAATCGGAGACAGCACCAAAGTTGGCATATGAAGAGCATACAATATATAACGTAGGATACTACCTGGATTGTAACCACGACTCGTCGTTGTCCCGTTAGCGTTCTCTCCGGGGGTCCGACTCTGCTACCTGGTTTGCCAACGAGCTGAAGAAGTTGGCGGATGAAATTAATCAGGTAAACCCTCACTTTATATAATTGATATCATTATT
The DNA here is from genome assembly GCA_030407085.1 of Trichopria drosophilae. NCBI lineage: Eukaryota > Metazoa > Arthropoda > Insecta > Hymenoptera > Diapriidae > Trichopria > Trichopria drosophilae. Next base: position 123,779,596 of record CM059582.1, on the reverse strand, counting down.
TATTCTTATTTAAAACATCATAAAAAGTATACACAATTAATACAAATTAAACTTAAACTAATATAATACACTTTATATTTTCAATTATTCGTCGATCTTAATTAATAGTGGATGACTTTTGTTTCTTCCAGATTTTGCTAGACACGAAGCCGATGAACTTGACCCCGAGAGAAGAGAACGCATTTCGGTCGGCGTCGATGTGCCACATCTGCGGGGGCTCGTTTACCAACAAAGATGTTGCAGTCATGGATCACGATCATCTCACTGGTCATTTTCGAGGCTCTGCGCATAATAAGTGCAATATTAATTATAAATTTACTTTTAATATTCCTATAATATTTCATAATTTAAGTGGCTACGACGCTCATTTTTTAATTCGCGAAGTTACCAATTGTTTCGAGGGAGACTTGAAAGTCATTCCTTGCAATATTGAAAAATATATATCAATTATAAAGCGTGTACAAGAGACAAAAATTAAGCTTACATTTTTAGATTCGCTTAGATTTCTGAATTGCTCCCTCGACAAATTGGCATCATATTTATCAAATGATGATAAAAGAATTTTAAAATCTCATTTTCCAAATGAGAATGAATTTAATTTATTAACACGTAAGGGAATTTTCCCCTACGATTACGTAAAAGAAATGAGCGTCTTGGACGAGCCATACCTCCCTTCTCGCGGTAATTTTTACAATAAATTATATGAATGTGAAGTGAGTGAGTCTGATTATGTGCATACAACGAATGTATGGAAAACGTTTAATTGTGAGACGTTGGGTGAGTATTCGGATCTATACTTAAAAACCGATATTTTATTGCTCGCAGATGTATTTAAAATTTTTCGAACAACACTGTTAAGATCACACGGTTTAGATCCCGCGCATTATTATACTCTACCTGGGTATACATGGGACTGTGCTCTCAAGCATACTCAAGTAGAGTTACAATTACTCACCGATATCGATATGGTAATGTTTATTGAACGTGGTATAAGGGGAGGTCTTTCGCAGTGCTCGAACAGATACGCGAAAGCGAATAATAAATATATGCCACAATATGACCCATCAAAAGAGTCAAAGTATTTAATGTACATTGATGTTAATAATTTGTATGGATGGGCAATGAGTCAATCACTGCCTACCGGAGGTTTCCAATGGGTTGACAATGTCGATTTCGAAAATGTATCCGATGACTCGGAAATTCTCGAAGTCGACTTGATCTATCCTGGAGAAATACATAATAAGCAGAAAGATCTCCCGCTATGCCCCGAGCGAGCAGTTCCGCCCGGTTCAAAACACCCGAAATTACTCGCTACATTAAATGACAAGGAACGGTATGTCATACATTATCGGAACTTGAAACAGCCGATCGCCCACGGTATTGTTGTGAATGAGGTACATCGCATTCTGCAATTCAAGCAGTCTCCATGGTTAAGGTCATACATTGACTTGAATACCAAACTCCGCAAAGTTGCGACAAATGATTTTGAAAAAAATTTGTATAAATTGATGAACAATGCGGTATTTGGGAAAACCATGGAGAATGTTCGTAAAAGAGTGGGTGTAAGTTTAAAATCGAAATGGGATGAAAGATATGGCGTTGAAGCGTTCATTTCGAAACCAAATTTTCATCGAATAGTAATATTTGGTGAAGACTTGGTCGCGATACAACTAAAAAAATTAGAAGTAGTTAAAGATAAGCCTATATATGTCGGAATGGCTATATTGGATATTTCTAAAACAAAATTGTATGAGTTCCATTACGATTATGTTTTAAAAAAATTTAAAGAAAATGCGAAACTATTGTATACCGATACCGATAGTCTTATTTATGAATTTAAGTGTAGCGATATTTATGATTGTATGAAACGCGATATTAGTATGTACGATACGAGTGAATACGAGAAAAATAATGAGTACGGTATGCCGCTAGTCAATAAAAAAGTATTATGGTTAATGAAGGATGAATGTAGTGGAAAGTTAATGACCGAGTTTGTCGGACTCAGGTCAAAAATGGATGCGTTGCGTGTGTTAGGCGAAGGTGAGAAGAAGAGAGCGAAAGGTGTGAAAGAAGTCGTCGTCCGAAAAACAATCACTTTCGACGCCTATTTTGAATGTCTTATGACTGGGTGTGATAAGGTACGAGAGCATAATGTATTTACGTTGTGTGAGTCCAAAGTTGCATTAAATCCCCACGATGATAAGCGATACTTGATCGCTGGTAGTACAGATACTCTACCGTGGGGACATAAGAACATTATGGAAATAGACGAGTAGCGTGTGTGTGTGTGTGTGTGTGTGTGCGTGTGCGCGTGCGCGCGTGTGTGCGCGTGTGTGCGTGTGTATGTGTGTGTGTGTGTGTGTGTGTGTGTGTGTGTGTGTGTGTGTGTGTGTGTGTGTGTGTGTGTGCTATACAAACAAGAATTATTAATAAATTAATTAATTAAATATATATATATATATATATATATATATATATATATATAAGTTTATTCTTACCATTCCCCAATCCTAATCCTCGTCCGGACCGGATTCGAAATAGGTTGCGTCCGAGTCGATATCTTCAGGCTCATCATCGTCTCCAGATTGCCATGGTAAACAGTATTGTTCATATACGGTTTGAAGGTCGACAATCTCCTCCATTCTCCTTTTCTTCCTCAGCTTTATGCCCCTTTTGAAAGTATTGAGGTATTGACGCAACTCTGCGTCAATTGTGAATTTCCACTCTGCGGCTTCCTCCTCCAACGCCGTTATCGCCCTTTTTAACACCTCCTTCTCATGATGCTTGCGCATCTTACAATCGCGAATGACGCGACGACATTCGCATGACCCGTTATTCAGGACATATTTAAAGTCCCTTCTCCGCCACTGTTCAGAACTCCAGTACTCAATTCGGGCGATTTTTTTTTCTAAACTCGCGCTTCAATTTGCGCACAGCGTCTTGAAGCGCGATATTAACCTCATCACACTGATTTTTTATCATGTGCTCTGAGGCATAGATGGATTCCAAAAAGGAATCCTCCTTCGTTACTTCCTCCGCATGACGATGCTCCATTGATTTCCTCACCACTGTCAAGTGGTGAGAAATTTCAAAACAACGCAACATTGTCAGCTTCCCACGCACTCCACTTATGAAGGCGTCACTTTTTCGCCTATACTCAAGTACTCGCGACATTTTATCCAAAGAAAACTCGGGTTTTTTAATACAATGTTGCCCGCGAGAAGCAAGAAGGAGACTTTGAAATCTCTTCAACTCAAACTCGTATATATACCAAAAAATATGCTAAGGAATGCAACATTTAGAACCTTTTTGACGTAGAATTTTTTCAATCTGGTAAACATCTGGATTTTTTTCTTAGTACGTTGCAGCAAAAATCTTCCTTCCAACTATTCAACCATCATTCGTTCCACTATATTAGTCTTAAAGTAATAAATTTTTCTTATAGTCTTAAAGTAATAAATGTTTCTTGTCGATCCATGAGTTGTACTTATGTTCAAAGCCCAACCATTAAACAAACGCTTTAGAACATTTTTGGCGTAGAATTTTTTCAATCAGGTAAACATCTGGATTTTTAATACGTTGCAGTTCATATTCATAAAATCCGCCTGATATACGATTTCCATCCCTGTCTTCTAGTAAATATGTTACTGGACTCGTTTTCTTAACTTATTACGTATTATTTCTCGTATTATTTTAAACACTTCAGTCGTCCAATTTGGAGTATACCCCTTTTCAAATATATGTTTAAATTTACTAATACGAACTTGTTGACCTAGTTTAAAATTTGGATGAATCTTTTCGTTCACAATTACATTATACACACGTTCCAATAGTTATTTTTCATTGTCTTTATTAACATCTTGTGGATTCATTTTAATAGTACGATGTGTGCTATTGTTATAATCATTCACCAAGTCTGGTAAGATATGGAGCCATTGATAATTACCATGAAGGCTAAACTGTGGGCACATTTTATTTTTCAAAGTACGATTAAAGCGTTCGCAAATTGATGATTTTAGATTACTGTATGTAGAATATAAATTGATATCATGTGTTTTCATTAAATTTGAAAATTTTGAATTATAAAATTCGTTTCCATGGTCGGTATGTAGATTCTTTGGAATTCGACCCATTTCAAATATCGATTTCATAGCAACTGTGACGTCTTTCTTTTTACTGGGCGGGCCCATGCTTACTTAGAGAATACATCGATGACAGTTAACAAGTATTTGTAACCCTTATTTTCATCTGCATATGGAATCATTTCTACAAGATCAGCTTGCCAAGTTTCATCTAATCCGCGAATATCTACTCGCCGCCTTTTGCTTTCTCGCAGCATTTTTTTTGCTGGTTTATGAAGCTTCTTCACGACTTCTCTCTTCTCTTTAGAAGTCATTGTTGTTAAACAGATAAGACAACGTCTTGATTAAAACTTTTGGGTAGATTGTTGCAGATAGTTAATTTATTCACATTTTTCAGACTAACTAATTAATTCTCCCGTAAACAACATCAGTTATTCCATTAATCTTCTTTATGGCTTCATTGTTTTTATTGACATTTTGTTCTAGGAGAAAAATTAATTTCTCAGTATCGTGAGCTACAGTACTACTCTCCCTTATGTCATAGGTGTGTTTTTTCAAGTCTCCTTCTATATTAGCAATATCTACCGTAAGACTATCAATCAAACCATTATTTTTATTCAAATCATCTTTATTTTTCTTTACTTCCCACTCTAAGACAGTGATATTATTCGCAAGATTGCTAAGAGTATAATTATTATTATTTAAATTATTGGTATGTTTAGTTATTTCCTGATGTAATTCAATAGTATAATTTCCGATATCTGAAGATATAATCCGCCTCTTTTCTATTTCATTGTAATTTTTATTTATATCTTGTTGCATTTTATTTACACTTTTTTCAAAATATTCAATCTTCTCATTATTTTTAATTACACCTTTACACAGCTCATCTAGTTGCTGTTTAATATCGCGAATAGATGTGTGGAACATTCTCAAAGTAATGGCATCATCCGAATCCGTCGGATTTCCGATATTGCATAACTTTCTTTTCTTAAAATCATAAGAACCGTCTGTAGAAATTTCAACACTTTGAAATACTTGCTTCCGTGCTCGTTGAGACGAACGTCCAAATACATCGATGCTCATTATGATACTGACGTAATTATCGCTAAATTAATAGATTATATTAGCTTCGCGCAACTCCTCAATGATCGATAAAATTTCATTCGAAAGACTCGAATTACCCGCAGCTTGCGATGCTATTAGAAGGCGCAAACGATCGACAAGTTCATTTGGATCATCCCAATGCACGTAATCAATTTTACGGTTTTGTCCAGCAATCATGTATTCAGGCAAATTACCACCCTTTTTTGGAACATCTTTGAACATATCTTTTATATAGTTTCGATACTTGTGGGAAGCATTATATCGAATAGGTTTTTCCAGGTTCCAATCTTTCCTATGGGCATTATTTAAGGTAAGTATACTTTCGTAATTGTTTAAATCAGATTGTTCGATTATAGCTGTATCAGCTTTTTTCTTAAATAATAACTCTAGCAAACCTTCAGTAATAGCAAATTTGTGATCCTTAACAATTACATTTTTATTCTTAAATTCTATTGTCGAATAGCCGATTCTTGTAGTACTATCTTCTATGCGAACACCATAAATTGTATCAATGATATCACTTCTCTCGTGAATATTCCTCACCAGTAAAGTCAGAAACTTATTTGATAACCTTTCTTTAGTATGATATGTAGGTGTTTTAATATCACTGCCAAATGTCTGATCTAAAGGGGTATTATATCCATCACGCATATCATCATCATCATCATAATCGATAACATCATTAATTTCCATACTATCCGCTACTATATCCTGTGTATCATCAATTGCATGTTTACTGGTCGACATTATTGAAGCGTCGGCTATTTTTTCCAATGGACTTATTAAAGGTTTGAGGGTTTCACTTATCGCATGGTCATGCGTTTCTTTACCAATTTTTAATAATCGATGTTTCCGGCGAATAGATTCGCTAGCTTTGACAATTTGACTTAATACGTCTTGCTGCTGTTGAAGTGAGGAGGACATGTTAATGCATGCAAGTCTCACTCTGCACTGACTTGTTACAACATTTTTTGTTTGTTCTTAAAATCATTTATGCTTATAAAACAATCAAAACCTTTTCTATATCTTCCCTCTTCTAATTCACTGTCTTTATCTATTACTATAAAGCCATGCTTATCTGTCCAACATTGCGCACATATATCTTTGAAAGTGTTAAATGTCATATCCGTATTGACATGATCATTATACACATGCTTAAGATTCATTTCATCCTGCCTAAAGAGAACCAGAAAGTTTACGTTATCTCGAATAAGATGCTTGGGAACACGAGCATAGGTTTGACTAAGATAAAAGCAATCGACGCAATTATGTCTTCCCATACAAAAGAAAGATCTAATGTTATCTTGCTTCTCGCATGCAACATCAAATATAATTATAGAGTTCGGCCTGGCCTCGGCTGGTGGTACTCCCTGTTCATTATCGTGAAAAGGAAAGTATCCTATACCCTCCACAAAGTCGAGTAAGTTTTGTAAAAATTGATATTTCGGCTGATTTAACGATTTCGAATATACATATATATATTCAAACTTTAATCCATTCTGATCGATGATTAGACTGAGTAATGTATTTGTTTTTCCGCAATTAGACGGGCCACAGAAAAGTGCACGTATACTATTTAGCAGCAACTCCCCATGTCGTTTATGATTAGTTGCATTAGTTTGTACAGTCGATGTTATATCATCAAAATTGATGATTAGGATTTTTGTTGGTTGTTTATGAAATCGCATTTTGATAATAACTGAACATAAAAGTATAAGTAGCGCCTTTATATATAATGTCAGTCATTAATGTTTGTTACTTGAATGATGCACATCTTAAAATGATTACATATGTGGGTAAAAACAAAAAGCAAAGACGTATAAAGAGTGGGAAAGGATTGGTCAATTCTTTAATTAATAAATTACCGGTAGAACTTCATATACCCGGTTATCAGTACTGCGGACCTGGTACAAAATTAAAGCAACGATTAGCAAGAGGGGACTCAGGGATAAATCAGTTAGATAAGGCTTGCAAGGAACACAATATTGCTTATTCCAAAACTCGTGAAAATCCCACCGGTAGAAGCGAGGCTGATCGAATATTAGCGGAGCAGGCTTGGAAGCGAGTTTTAGCAAAAGACGCAAGCATTGCAGAAAAGGCGGCAGCTTGGGGTGTTGCAAACACAATGAAACTAAAAAGAAATTTAGGCATGGGACTGAAAAAGAAGAAAAAAGTGTCAAAAAAGAAAACAACATCATTGAACAACATTATTGCGGCTGCTAAAAAGTCAATGTCACCAAGTAATAATGTTCAAAGTGTTATATCGAGCGCTTTGAAAGGGGCACGTAAAGCCGTAAAAGAAGCAGGTGATAAACGATTCATTCAAAAAATTCGACAGCTATCGATACCTTCAAAGGTTGGAGGATTCTTACCTTTCCTGGCACCCATATTTGCTGGATTAAGTGCTGTAGGTGCATTAGCCGGTGGCACAGCGGGTATAACCAAAGCTGTTAATGATGCAAAAGCTGCTCAAAAGCAGTTACTTGAAAGTGAAAGGCATAATCATGCTATGGAGACAATAGCTATAGGTAAAGGGTTATATCTTAAACCTTATAAAAATGGTCTAGGTTTAAAATTAAAACCATATAAAACGGGATTAGGTATTAAATGCAGAAAAAATCGAAAAAACTTGTAAAGCTACCGCATCGAGCACTCACCGATGCAGATATATTAAAATATTCGAAAGAAGCTGGAATTCCGAATTTTAGAGGTGTCTTTATGCGTAATAATTTACCAAAGAATCCCCAAGTTAATGATTGTGCAGTCATAAATTTAGACGATGCAAGCGGTCCAGGGACACATTGGGTAGCATATCGGAAACGTGGCTCTAAAGTCGTTTATTTTGACAGCTTTGGAAACCTCACCCCACCTGCTGAGTTGGGAAAATATCTCGGTGTAGGTAGCATTATGTATAACCGTGAAAAATTTCAAGACTATACCACTTTTGATTGTGGGCATTTATGTCTCAAATTTGTATGCACTCAGCTGTTTTGTCCAAACAAGTATCAGTTGTATAAATATATTGCATAAAATGTTATGATAATCAGTGTAATTTGAACAATCAGTATGAATGATACTTTTACGTTGACGCTCTCGGGACAGTCTTCAGTATTCGAAGCGCAATACTTTCCACCTATTGAACTTTCACCGCAGAAGAATTATGCATTGGGCTTAATTGAACTTTTAACGTTTAATTCAATCCCAAATGTTCACGTTAATAATAAATTTCACATTGGTAACCATCAAATTACTGTGCCGATCGGGATCTATGAAATTGAGGATATAGCAGAATATATTAGAAGCAAGCTATCAGAGTATAGTGATGTTACACTAGATATAAAACCCAATAATAATACCTTACGCAGTGAAATCTGGTCTAAACAAGACATTGATTTTACACCAATCGATTCGATTGGGCGAACATTGGGTTTCAATAGACGAATTTTGGAAGCAAACAAGGTGCACATTTCATATTTGCCAGTAACCATAATTAAAGTTAATGCACTTCGCGTAGAGTGCAATATAACTGCAGGCGCTTACATTAATAACAGTAGAGCGCATACGATTCATGAATTTTTTCCTACCGTGGCGCCCTGATATAAGATTGTGGAAGTGCCGAATCATGTCATTTACTTACCTGTTGTCGTCAGATTAATAGATCATATTCAATTGCGTATTGTTGATTAGAATGGTGAATTGGTGAATTTTCGTGGTGAAACAATTACAATACGACTACATCTTAAATCTACGTAACAATGGGTATTATGTACAATGGTCAGACCCTTAATAGTTACTATAATAATAAACCATCATGGGCAAAACATATCAGTCTTCCTCAAATTCGCAAGACGTTAACACGTCGAAACGTTCTATTTCTGAAAAGCTTGGGACTCAAGTTGCATCATCACCACAATATCAGACAGTGAATAATAAAAACTGTCATTGCCGTTGTTGTATTTGCTGGCTTATCGCACGTTATCACAATAACAATAATGGAGGATCCAATACTCAGCATTCAAAACCCAGTCGTTTTCGATGAATCTGTCGCTCATTACGAGCTACATGCACATCAATCTTACAATACATGCTCATTTGGCAAAAATGATGAAATTCGTATTGTTGTGCAACATCAAGATTTATGTATTTTACCATGTAAAAGTTTGCTACATGTTAGTGGAAGGTTGACCAAAACCGATGGAACTAAAGCAAATAATACTAATCTAACATCTAACGCAATCTGTCATTTATTTGATGAGGCGCGGTATGAGTTGAATGGAGTTGAAATTGATCGAAATAGAAATGTTGGTATTACTAGCTTGATGAAGGGGTATCTTTCTTACACACCAAATCATGAACCCGTTTTAATAAATGCAGGTTGGATATCTTGTTCAAATCTAAAGATAACAAATGATAATGGTTATTTTGACGTGATCATGCCTCTGAGTATGATTCTCGGATTTGCTGAAGATTATCGTAAGATAATTGTAAACGCAAAGCATGAATTTGTTTTAACAAGATCTAAACATGATGATAATGTAGTTATACAAAACGTGGACAAAAATTATAAAATTGAGATGAATAAAATAGAGTGGTTAGTTCCATATGTGACGATGGCTGTTAGGGAAAGGATACAGCTGTTACGTTTCATTGAAAAGGATCCTTGCATATCTTTAAGTTTCCGTACATGGGAACTTTATGAATATCCGCTATTACCGGTAACATCATCCCACGTGTGGTCCGTGAAAACAGCGACACAACTAGAAGAGGCACGATATATTATTATCGGCTTCCAAACAGCACGAAAAAATGACAAGGCGAAAAATGCTAGCCTGTTTGATCACTGTAATATTAGTAATGTTAAAGTATTTTTGAATTCAAAATATTATCCGTATGGTAATTTAAGCCTTGATATTGCAAATAATCAATTTTCTTTATTATATGATATGTATATCAATTTTCAAACCAGTTACTATAATAAAAATGTTACTGGTAAACCTATATTGAATAAATCAATATTTTTAGAGAAAGCTCCATTAATCATTATTGATTGCTCTAAGCAGAATGAAGCTTTAAAACATGCACCTGTCGATGTTCGACTCGACTTTGAATCAAAGGAAAATTTTCCTGCAAACACTTCTGCTTATTGTTTAATTTTACATGATCGCATTGTAGAATATAATCCCATAAGTGGAAATGTAAAGAAATTGGTTTGAGAGGAGGGGTAACCATTATTGCGCATGCGTCAGCTAATGAAATAAACGCGGTTATACTTTATTCACTAGTGAATCAGTTTCATACGAAATGGAATACATTGTAGACGTTGCCATTTCATACGAAATAGAATACATTGTATCCCGTGCAGGGATTCCGCGGGCCTGGTAATCGGTTCATACCGAAGGAAATGTCTATAATAAATATTATCGACAGTGAAATTGTGACTTATGTGTTTAAACCACCATATCAATGGGTGTGGTTACCTATACACTATAAGAGAGTCAATAACTGGTTGATGAATAATTATCACGGTTTACCATGGCAATCTGGCGACGTACCATTTGACGCTATAAACGAAACTTTGGAGGATATCGTTAAATGTGCTAGCAAAATTTATGTAAAAGGAATCTATAAAAAATGTTGGTTGGAGGATATATTAAACGCAGAAAATGTTATCAATCTCGACATTTTGGACTGCCCATCTCTAACAAAACTGAAGCAGCAGCAGCAATATCAATTGTCGGAGAAGTGTGAAAATCATACGATTAATGGAACATGCGCTAAAGAAAATGTAAAAATACTTAAGAATTGGGTATTGCAAAATCTATGTGAACAACCTGCATCTCCACAACGTTCATTAAGGATTTCTTACGAAGTAAAACGTCTCGCATTGATGGAAAAAAAGATATCGAATGTCTGCCGATTGATTTCATTTGCATGTTTGCTGATCGGCAAATTGAAGAAGCATGGGCTTGCTTACCACCTGCTATGCAAATGCATCCTGATATACGTGAATGTCATCGATGTTATAAACATTTCGAATCAAGCTATGATACGATAGATGGTCCACCACCTGTGATTAAAGACTGCATCAATTTTCAAGTTAAAAGCGATGCATTAGTTGATGATAATGAAAATATGAATTTCATGTGATTGCTTTGTATATTGTTATGTATGAATATGAGAAATAAAAGAATAAATAACATTTATTAAAAACATCTTGTATATTTTCTTAATCTTCCTTCCTGCATGATATTGTACAAAAAAAAAGAAAATGGGTTATTTAAATGGTCATATTTAACAAAGGGGTCGATGATTAACGTAATTATTAATGGATTTTAGACTCGTTCCAACTCGTATACCATCTTTACGAGATATAGGTCCCAACATATTATGTAACATTCTTAGAAATTGCATGTGTTTCCCAAATATGGGAATGACTAATGGATTTCAGACGCGTTCCTACTCGTAGACCATCTTTAAGAGATATAGGTCCCAACATATTATGTAATATTCTTAGAAATTAAATGTGTTTTTCCAAGGGTGGTCGGCGCCGATGCCGACCTCCCCGGCGCTATTCAAGCACGCTTCGAATGAGTGGTGGGAAAACCGAGCGCCAGATGTCGAAGGTACACGTGTTTTTCCAAAGATGTAGGAAAAACCGACCTGCCAGGCCCCGAGCGCCAGAGGGTCGAAGGTTCACTTGTTTTCCCAAAGATGGGAATGATTAATGGATTTTAGATGCGTTCCAACTCGTATACCATCTTTACGAGATATAGGTCCCAACATATTATGCAATATTCTTAGAAATTACATGTGTTTTTCCAAGGGTGGTCGGCGCCGATGCAGACCTCCCCGGCGCTATTCAAGCACGCTTCGAATGAGTGGTGGGAAAACCGAGCGCCAGATGTCGAAGGTAGACGTGTTTTTCCAAAGATGGGAATGACTAATGGATTTGAGACGCGTCTCAACTCGTATACCATCCACGTGTTTCGAGGTGGGAGAGGTAGCATGACAATAATTATTCGCGCAATCAAATCGCGATATCAATTCGCGGCCTTAATTCGCGGTCTTAATTCGCGAGTCATCTCGCGAGGTTCCCCTCGCGAATCACCGAAACCGCGAGTGGCGCAGAACTGTCATACCCCCTCTACTGCATTAACTTTAACCCTCATGTGCACAACCAACTTTTTCCACGTTGTTGCACAACCGGGGTACCCGGGTATCCACTGCGAGTTTATCTTAATTTTTGACAGTTTAAACGAATGAAATCGTTTGAAATAAATTTATTTCATTAAATAGACGTTAATAGAAAGTATACAAGTCATATTGGAGACCCTGAGCCCGCCACAGCATTCCTAAAATAAATATAACAATAGCGGGTCGGAGCGTTGCGCAGGTACTAAGGGGACCGCGCGGCCGCACACTAGGGAAATATGGGAATATTAGGTTCAAAGAGTCTGAGCTCCGGCAATTCTTAGCCGATTTAAATAATTTTTTTTAAATGCATATAAAAGCACTTCTAAGACTCCTATCGAGAAGAATTTTTAAAAAAGTGAAAAAATTCACGTGTATTTCCTAATAAAAAATGCAGATTATTTTCATTTTTAAATTCATCAAAGGTACCATATTTTGAGAGTGTTTTAAAATGTTGTAAATTGAACACATAGTGTCTTTTTAATGGACAAATACAAATATGAACTCATGGTCCGTAATTTCAAAATGGACGATCAAAATTGTGGCCAAATTCTTGACAAACTGCCGAAATGATCTAAACTTGTTATATAACTTATTGTAGGAGTTTTAGAGGTCGCCAAGTATGAATGTGACGTCACATTTCCATAATACAAAATGGCGGATCCAATATGGCTGACAATTTTATTTACATCAATCAAATCAAAAAAATATGGTACCTTTGATGAATTTAAAAATGAAAATAATTTGCATTGTTTATTAGGAAATAGACGTGAATTTTTTCACTTGTTTAAAAATTCTTCTCGATAGGAGTCTTAGAAATGCTTTTATATGCATTTAAAAAAAAAATTATTTAAATCGGCTAAGAATTGCCGGAGCTGAGTCTCTTTGAACCTACAATTCCCATATTTCCCTAATGTGGGCCGGTCAACAGTAAAGATCTTGTTTGCGTTCAATAAAGGTTTGCAGTACTTGAAAATTATATTTATTGTTTATTTATAAACTACTATTACCTAAATAAAATATTTATCAATGTTATTTATTAATTTCTGAGCGAAAAAATAATTTCACATCGAGTGGATACCAGGGTACCCGGTTGTGCCCAATGTGTATGTGTCAAAAAACCATGTAATCTAGGTTACAAATTTTCGAAAAAAAAATTTTTTCCAGTGGCTTCATATTCGAAAAGAGTTCAACGAGGCATTTCTGGAGGGAAAAGTCGATATTTCAATTTTTCATGAAGATATACGCAAAAGTATGGCGCGGTGGATACCCGGGTACCCGGTTGTGCTCATAAGGGTTAATTATGGTTACTGGCAAATCAGAAATGTGCAATTTGTTTGCTTCCAAATTCGTCTATTGAAGCCCAATGTTAGCCCAATCGATTAGATTGGTGTAAAATCAATGTCTCGATTAGATCTGATTTCACTACGTAGTGTATTATTATTCGGTTTTATAACTAACGTAATATCACTATACTCCGACAGCTTGTTTCTAATATATTCTGCTATATCCTCAATTTCATAGCTACCGATCGGCACAATAATTTCATGGTTACCAATATGAAATTTATTATTAACGTGAACATTTGGGATTGAATTAAACGTTAAACGTTCTATCAAACCCAATTCATAATTCTTCTACGGTGAAAGTTCAATAGGTGGAAAGTATTGCGCTTCCAATACTGAAGACTGCCCCGAAAGTGTCAACGTAAAAGAATCATTCATACTGATTGTTCATATTACACTGATTATCATAATATTTTATGCAATATATTTATACAACTGATACTTGTTTGGACAAAACAGCTGATTGCATAAAAATTTGAGACATAAATCTCCACAATCAAAAGTGGCATAGTCTTGAAATTTTTCACGGTTATACATAATGCTACATACACCGAGATATTTTCCCAATTCAGCAGGTGGGCTAAGGTTTCCAAAGCTGTCAAAATAAACGACTTTAGACCCACGTTTTCGATATGCTACCCAATGTGTCCCCGGACCGCTTGCATCGCCTAAATTTATGACTGCACATTCGATCTCGCTAATATTCGATCGGCATCGCTTCTACCAGTGGGATTTTCAAGAGTTTTGGAATAAGCAATGTCGTGTTCCTCGCAAGCCTTATCTAACGGATTTATCCCTGAGTCCCCTCTTGCTAATCGTTGCTGTAATTTTATATCAGGCCCGCAGTACTGATAACCGGCTATATCAAGTTCTACCGGTAATTTATTAATTAAAGAACTGACCAATCCTTTCCCACTCTTTATCCGTTTTTGCTTCTTGTTTTTACTCGCATATGTAATCATTTTATGATGTGCATCATTCAAGTAACAAACACTTAATGACTGACATTACATATAAAGGTGCTAGTTATACTTCCATGATCAGTTATTATTAAAATGCGATTTCATAAACAACCAACAAAAATCCAAATCATCAATTTTGAAGATTTAACATCGTCTGTACAAAATAATGCAACTAATGATAAACGACATGGGGAATTGCTGCCAAATAGTATACGTGCACTTTCCTGTGGCCCGTCTAATTGCGGAAAAACAAACACACTACTCAGTCTAATCATCGATCAGAATGGATTAAAGTTTGAATATATATATATATATATATACAGGGTGGCCGATTTATCTGAAAACATCGAAATATCTCGAGAACTATGCACAGAATCAAAAAAGTTGTCGGATGAAAGTTGTTCGACACGAAGGGGGGCATCCAGTGATAATTAAATTTACCCCCTCCCCCATCCCCTGGGGGTAGTGTGGGGGCAAAAACAATAAAACTTAAATAGGAACCCCCAGTTTTTATTGCAGATTTGGATTCTCCGGAAAAAGTACACCAATTTGACCTAGGAGCTATTGCATTTTGGTTCACAGGTGGCGCTGTAATCGATAAAAATCCAAATTTATCTGAAGACATTAAAATACCTCGAGAACTGTGCACAGAATCAAAAAAGTTGTTCGACACGAAGGGGGGCATCCAGGGGGCAAATAGGGACAATTTGATCCCTTTATGAAAATTTAATATTAAAAATTCTAATATTAGAATTTTTAATATTAGAATTTAGTAATATCAATTGCGAAAATTGTTATTCTGAATATGAAATTTTAATAATGTCCATTCGAAAAATTAAGATTATGAATAATTGATATTCTTCATATTAAAAATCAAAACTGATTACATAAAAATTGTGCATACAATATGAAAGCAATTTTATAAATAAGTTTTCTACCTTCAATAAAATTACATTTTAGGTTTTAAATTTATTATTTAATAAACAAAAAGAGGACATCACCCAATCCATTAAAAAACGCGTCATGTCCCTTCACTCAGCTCATTCATTCTCTCTCTGTATGTTTTTTTCCGAAATGAGAATAAATAAGCTGAGCATTGACGGTCAAACCAGCTTCTATTAAACAAAACGAAACTCTTACTTCATTTGGGGATTTCGTCGCCATCTACCGGACCCCGAGAGAACTCACGTGGTTTCATACATGTACATCGCTTGCATTTCGGCCATCATCGGTGCCGGTTTTGTTACATAACGCTAGAGGGCGACATAACTCGAAAATAAAGTAACATATCATTTTATACATAAGTTGAGTCACACGTAACCAGTTCACCTACATTTTTCTCTACTTTCCTGAAGTGAAGTAGATGGATATCGCGACTTTCTAATCCCCATATTAAAATTTAGTATTCACGGTCTCTCAGTGTAAGACTGTTTTTGAAGTCCATTGTATTGGTAGTAATTCGGTCGGAGGTCACTTTGCTTTTAGAATAACAACTTCTACCCTTCATTGCTTAAATCGAATTACAAGTTAAAAATGAATCCTGCTACAGTTCCCGAAAAAATCGAAATGATTCTTATTTATGGTGAATGTAAGAGGAATATTGACGATGCTGTTGCGTTGTATGCTGAGCGTTTTCCAGATAATGCTCGCTCGCGTTCTTTTTTTTTACAAAGTTGTGAATGCCTTTCACTCTGATGGCAGCGTACAAATGAAAAAAAGGAAGCGAAGATTAACAGTTACAGGAGAAGCTAACGAAGTAGCTGTACTAGCAGCTATTCACCAAACTCCACATGTAAGCACACGACAATTACATCGCGATTCCGGCATTTCCAGAGACAGTATGCAAAGAATATTGCATCGTCATAAGTTTCACCCATATCACATTTCACTGCACCAGGAACTAGATGGCGATGATTTTCATAACCGCGTGGTGTTTTGTGAATGGGCATTCAAAAAATGCAAACGAACCACAATTTCTTTGCTAATGTATTATTTTCAGATGAATCTACATTCACGAACTATAGTGGCGTCAATAGGCATAATATGCATTATTGGAGCGTAGAAAATCCCCATTGGTTACGACAAGTTAATCATCAACGTCCTTGGTCGGTGAACGTTTGGTGTGGAATCATAGGAAATAAAACTCATTGGTCCTTATTTCATTGAAGGTAATTTGAATGGAACAAAATATCGAGATTTCCTAGAACAAGAAGTACCATTACTACTTGAGGATGTTGCTATGGACGTCCGACGGACAATGTGGTTTCAGCATGATGGTTGCCCAGCACATTTTTCAAGAGTAGCAAGGGAAATACTAGACCGTGATTACAATGGTAGGTGGATTGGTAGAGGTGGCCCCATTAATTGGCCTGCCAGGTCACCTGATCTAACATCTCTGGATTTCTTCCTATGGGGTTACCTAAAAGGTAAGGTTTATGAACAAGTACCAACGACTCGTGAAAACATGGTGGAACGCATAAGAACTGCTTGCGCAGAAATTTCTGCAGATATGATTCTATCATGTATAAAGTCATTTGAAGAAAGAATAAATAAATGCATTGAAGTGGAAGGTCAACATTTCGAACACTTACTCAAGTAAGTGAACAGTGCGACAGTGAGAGGCAAGGGGACTCACGTAAAACAAGCACCCCAAAGGGAACAGAAAAATACTACTTCCACGTCGTTGTTCCTGGGTAACGCTAAATGTATTTTTTCCCGGCTTTGTTAGAATGACCGTATTCCATATCCGCTACGCGGGCGAAAATTGTCAATATTGGAGAATCCAAATCTGCAATAAAAAATGGGGGTTCCTATTTAAGTTTTATTGTTTTTGCCCCCACTCCACCCTCAGGAGATGGGGGAGGAGGTAAATTTCATTATTACTGGATGCCCCCTTCGTGTCGAACAACTTTCATCCGACAACTTTTTTGATTCTGTGCATAGTTCTCGAGGTATTTCAATGTCTTCGGATAAATTTGGATTTTTATCGATTACAGCGCCACCTGTGAACCAAAATGCAATAGCTCCTAGGTCAAATTCGTGTACTTTTTTCCGGAGAATCCAAATCTGCAATAAAAAATGGGGGTTCCTATTTAAGTTTTATTGTTTTTGCCCCCACTCCACCTCCAGGGGATGGGGGAGGGTGTAAATTTAATTATCACTGGATGCCCCCCTTCGTGTCGAACAACTTTCATCCGACAACTTTTTTGATTCTGTGCATAGTTCTCGAGATATTTCGATGTCTTCAGATAAATCGGCCACCCTGTATATATTCGAAATCGTTAAATCAACCGAAATATCAATTTTTACAAAACTTACTCGATTCTGTGGAGGGTATAGGATACTTTCCTTTTTACGATAATGAACAGGTAGTACCAACCGGCGAGGCCAGGCCAAACTCTATTATTATATTTGATGATGTTGCATGCGAGAAGCAAGATAACATTAGATCCTTCTTTTGTATGTGTAGACATAATTACGTTGATTCCTTTTATCTCAGTCAAACGTTTGCTCGTGTTCCCAAGAATCTTATTCGAGATAACGTAAACTTCATGATTCTCTTTAGACAGGATGAAATGAATGTTAAGCACGTGTATAATGATCATGTAAATACAGATATGCCATACAACACTTTTAAAGATATATGTACACAATGTTGGACAGAAAAGCATGGATTTATTGAAATCGATAAAGATAGGGAATTAGAAGAGAGAAGGTATCGAAAAGGTTTTGATTGTTTTATAAGCTTAAATAATTTTAAGAACAATCAAAAATTGATGTAAAAAGTCAGTATAGAGTGCGACTTGCATGCATTAACATGTCTTCTCCACTTAAACAGCAGCAACACGTTTTACGTCAAATTGTCAAAGCTAGCGAATCTGTTCGCCGATTATTAAAAATGGGTAAAGAAACCCATGACCTGGTGATGAGTGAAACGCTCAAACCTCTGATAAGTCCATTGGAAAAAGTAACAGATAGCATAGAAATGAATGATGTTAACGATTTTGATGATGATGAGGATATGCTTCATGGATATAATACCCCGTTAGAGCAGACATTTAGCAGTGATATTAAAACACCTACATATCATACTGAAGACAGGTTATTAAATAAGTTTCTAACTTTACTGATCAGAAATATTCATGAGAAAAGTGATATTATTGATACAATTTATGGTGTTCGCATAAAAATTGGTACTACAAGAATAGGTGATTCGACAATAGAATTTAAGAATAAAAATGTCATTGTTAAGGATAACAAATTTGCTATTACTGAAGGTTTGCTAGAGTTATTATTTAAGAAAAAAGCTGATATAGCTATAATCGAACAATCTGATTTAAACAATTACAAAAGTATACTTACCTTAACTAATGCCCATAGGAAAGATTGGAACCTCGAAAAACCTATTCGATATAATGCTTCCCACAAGGATCGAAACTATATAAAAGATATGTTCAAAGATGTTCCAAAAAAGGGTGGTAATTTGCCTGAATACATGATTGCTGGACAAAACCGTAAAATTGATTACGTGCATTGGGATGATCCAAATGAACTTGTCGATCGTTTGCGCCTTCTAATAGCATCGCAAGCTGCGGGTAATTCGAGTCTTTCGAATGAAATTTTATCGATCATTGAGGAGTTGCGCGAAGCTAATATAATCTATTAATTTAGCGATAATTACGTCAGTATCATAATGAGCATCGATGTATTTGGACGTTCGTCTCAACGAGCACGGAAGCAAGTATTTCAAAGTGTTGAAATTTCTACAGACGGTTCTTATGATTTTAAGAAAAGAAAGTTATGTAATATCGGAAATCCGACGGATTCGGATGATGCCATTACTTTGAGAATGTTCCACACATCTATTCGCGATATTAAACAGCAACTAGATGAGCTGTGTAAAGGTGTAATTAAAAATAATGAGAAGATTGAATATTTTGAAAAAAGTGTAAATAAAATGCAACAAGATATAAATAAAAATTACAATGAAATAGAAAAGAGGCGGATTATATCTTCAGATATCGGAAATTATACTATTGAATTACATCAGGAAATAACTAAACATACCAATAATTTAAATAAAAATAATTATACTCTTAGCAATCTTGCGAATAATATCACTGTCTTAGAGCGGGAAGTAAAGAAAAATAAAGATGATTTGAATAAAAATAATGGTTTGATTGATAGTCTTACGGTAGATATTGCTAATATAGAAGGAGACTTGAAAAAACACACCTATGACATAAGGGAGAGTAGTACTGTAGCTCATGATGCTGTGCAATTAACTTTTCTCCTAGAACAAAATGTCAATAAAGACAGTGAAGCCATAAAGAAGATTAATGCAAAAACTGATGTTATTTACGGAAGAATTAATTAGTGGGTCTGAAAATGTAAATAAATAAACTATCTGCAACAATCCACCAAACAGTTTCAATCAAGACGTTTTCTTATCTGTTTAAAAACAATGTGTTTGCGTATCGAACCGAACGGGAACGTAGAAATTGTTTCAGGATGGAGTGAGAGATCGTTCGAAAGAAAAGAGACACCGCGGGTTCAATTTAATTTCCAAATTTATTAATCGAACTGATACACGGTAAAAGTTTTCGAACTGTAATCGCGTTTCGGACAAAGGAATCGTCGGTATAGAAAAACGATCGGACACGTGCGACATCGACGAGCGATAGCTGTAGACACCCTTGCGCGTTAGCGCGCGCGGAACGCCGCGCCGAGTGGGAGATCACGCGCGGTGACCTCTAGTGACATTGAGTCGTATTATCATTGCTACTCAAGCGGTAATACATACCGCGACATACCGCCCCCGTAGCACCGATTAGCGGGCTAAACTGTCTCTAAGTCCAAAAACTAGTTACGAACTCAGCTAATTGCTAAATAACTAAATAAGTACATGGGTTGTCCCTAAACTAAACTAATTCATCTACTCGGACTCCAAATCGACGGGCAGCAACGCAAGCTGCGTGATCGGTCGACGAAGCGTAGATGTAGCGGTGCGCACATCAACAACGCGTACAATTCCATCGTCTCCTGGTACACAATGAATCACGCGCGCAAGAGGCCATTTGGTCGAAGGCATATTTGGTCGCTTGACGAGGACCATTTGCCCGAGAGCGATAAGTTTAGTCGGTAAGCGCCACTTAGTACGCTGCTGCAGCGAGAGCAAGTAATCAGCTGACCATAGCCGCCAAAAACGTTCGTTCACTTGTTGATATAATTTCCAACGCGACAGACGATTAACCGGGTCGGACAGCAACGATCGCTCAGGCAACGCGCTCAAGGGCCCCCCAATAAGGAAATGACCAGGCGTGAGTGCAATTAGGTCGTTCACGTCATCGGAAATTGGACAGAGTGGGCGAGAGTTAAGATTAGCTTCTATTTCACACAGAAGAGTCGTTAGCTCTTCAAACGTGGGAGTGAGATCTTTCAAGACTCGCTTTAAGTGGAATTTTACGCTCTTTACGCCTGATTCCCACAGACCTCCGAAATGAGGCGCTGCGGGGGGCATAAAATGCCACGTGACGCGATCTTTAGACAATAAATCCTTAAAGTTTTCATCTGAGATAGATCTCTGGAATGCTTGTTCGAGTTCGGTGTTAGCACCGACAAATGTGGTACCTTGGTCGCTGTACATGCACGTGGGGAGACCTCTACGAGAGGTAAACCGTTTGAAAGCGGCAATAAAGGTAGGAGTCGAGTAGTCCGAAACCAACTCCACGTGAATTGCTTTGACCGCGAAACACACAAACAAAGCCACGTAAGCGGGTTGCGATTTCCGACCGCGACCAATGCCTAGACGGACTTGAAGAGGACCGGCGTAGTCCACCCCACAGTGCACGAAAGGACGTTCAGGTCGAGTAACACGAGGTGTAGGCAATCGTCCCATTGTTTGTGTGCTGAGCTCGGCTTTAAGACGTGCGCACACAACACATCGAAATATTACTGCTCGAATAAGTTTTTTCGCTTGTATGACCCAGTATGTCTGTCTCAGAGTCTGGTGCATAAGCGCAACTCCTCCATGTAGACAGCGTTGATGGATATCAGAAATCAGCAATTTGACAATGGGATGATGGCGTAGCACAATCGGGTGTTTGGCGTTGAACGCGATATCGGCGTTGGCTAAACGGCCTCCAACACGAATGAGTCCGTCCTGGTCCAGGAAGGGAGAGAGCGTATGTAGCACACTCTTCGAACTCACTAGCTTCTTATCGTGGAGAGCGATTAGCTCGTTCGGGAAGAGCTCGATCTGTAATTGACGCAAAACGGATCGCTCAGCGGCTTGAAGCTCTTGAGCAGTTAAGTTTCCTGTAGTCACGTCACCACTGAGACGTTGTTTCCATCGCAGAATGTATGCCACGATTCGAAGAAGACGCGGCCACGATGATACTGTGGTACTAAACAACGACAGGAGTTGATTTGAATCAGCAACGTGCGCAGTGACTTGAGCACGAGCTTCTAGTACTGCATGTAGAATGGCCAGAGGTCATTCGTTGAACTTAGCCAAGAGGGCCCAGATAGCCATAACGAGTTGGAAGACAACTCAGTGGCCAGGAGACTTCGTGAAGCGAGATCTGCCGGATTATCTGCGCTTGGTACATGGCGCCATACTACTTCTGGAAGCGACCTTTGCACTTCGGCAACTCGATTGGCGACAAAGGTTTTCCATCGCACTGGACACTCGCTGAGCCAATGTAGCACGATGGTCGAGTCCGTCCAACACTGTATGGGCAAATTAGAAAACTGTGGAACCTTATGAATGGACTGCAATAATCGCGTCAAAAGAACGGCTCCGGACAATTCTAGTCTCGGAATAGTAAGCTGACTAATTGGAGCGACCTTAGTTCGACTCATTAAAAGTCTCACTTGGGGTGGTTGCGTGGGATGCGTAATACGTAGATAGACTACTCCGGCGTAGGCAGAGCTTGAGGCGTCTGAAAAGCCATGTAGCTCACAACCTACTGTTTCAAGAGCTTGACCAGTCCATCTAGGAATTTTGAAATGATCAAGAGCCTGTAAAGTTCCATAAAAAGTTATCCAATAAGCGCACAAGTCGTCAGGAAGAATTGTGTCCCAATCGATGCGAGATAGCCACAACTTCTGCATAAAAATCTTAGCGGAAATTATTACCGGGGATACCCATCCCATTGGGTCGTATAATTGGGCCACCAATGAAAGTACTGTTCTTTTAGTTAGAACATCTGGTGTTGGCAAGTTAGTTTTGTACTGGAACGTGTCCTGAGTCGGGTTCCAGAAGAGACCTAACACCTTCAAACCGTCCGTTTCTTCGAGCGGCTTTTCCCACGCGAGTCCGTGATCGGTCGGGTCGACGTCAGATATGAGAGCCGGAACATTGCTCGCCCATTTCCGCAAGACGAAGCCTCCACCTCGGAGAAGGTCTATGAGTTGTCGTTTGATTTCAATCGCCGTGTCTATGTCGTGCGATCCAAAAAGACAATCGTCAACGTACATGCTAGTTTGCAAAACCTGTGACGCAAAAGGGAAGCGCGGTCCGTCGTCTATACTTAGCTGCTCTAAGACCTTCAGAGCGAGATACGGAGCACAAGCGATTCCGAATGTCACGGTGTTCAAACGATAATCTAAAATGTCGGATGCCGGTTCGTGTCGCCAAATGATCCGTTGATGATCACGATCACGTGGGTCGATCAGGATTTGCCTATACATTTGTGCAATATCGGCACAGTAAACAAAAGGAAACGTCCTCCACTGCAGCAAGATCTGCACAATATCGGTCTGGAGCTTCGGTCCAATGAATAAATGATCATTGAGCGAAGTCGAGTTAGACGTTTTATACGAGGCATTAAAAACTACTCTTTGTTTAGTAGTGGTGCTACTCATTTTTTTAACGCCATGATGCGGAAGTAAACGACATTGGAACACTGTTCTGAAGGTTCTACCGGCGACATGTGACCTTGAACTGCGTAGTCACGCATGAACTCCCGATATTGTTGCGCGTCTTCCGGATTGCGGAAGAGGCGTTTTTCAAGTGAGCGAAATGCCTTCAGAGCACTGTTACGCGAGGCTCCAATGTTTATCGGTGGTGGGGCACGGAACGGCAACCGAACGACATATCTTCCGTCGGCTTGTCGAGAGTGCGTTTCCGCAAAATGGGTTTCGCACATTTCATCGTCGTGCGAAAGGATTTTAGAGGCAACGTGAATATCCTCAACTTCCCAAAATCGCTTTAAACTTAATTCTAAAGAGGCGTTGTCAGTACAATGGAATGCCGGAATGTTCGTGGGAACGCGTGTCGATGGAGATTCAGTCCAACCGGATAGAACCCAACCGAAAATAGTTCGTTGTGCAGTTGGTTGACCTATTTCGCCCTTTACGAGACCGTCGAGTAAAATGTCTCCATATAAATCGGAACCGATGATTAAGTCGATCGGAATGGAGCTATCGGGCTTTGCGTCGGCCAACGGCAAATGTTTCACATGACGTAATGGAACTTGTGATCTGAACGTACTGGGCTCGTAAGACGTTAGTTTTTTCATGACAAGAGCACGCGTATGCAACTTAGGCGTGTCCGAGCTAGTAGGAGAGATGCTTATTTCGGCAGCACGATTTACGTTTCCGGCAGACGTTCCGCCGATTCCGGTGACTGACGTGGAAACGCGTTCGGTACGCGTTCCTAAAAGATTGACGAGGCGGCTGGATATAAAAGTCCAAGTGGACCCTTGATCGAGCAAGGCACGAACGACCGCTGACTGTCCGTTAGTCGATTGTACGGTGACGTAAGCAGTTGCTAGTAAAATTACTGACGATTTAATCGGCGAATTCGCGGCACAATTTACCGGGACCGGCAATGAGTCGTCAGACTTAGGAATTGTCGGGGAAATCTCAGGCACGGTTGACTGAGTTAAAGAATTCAAATGGCGGGCCGATTCAGAATTTGGCTCTCGATGCAGCAGCGTGTGATGCTGCCGGCAGCACACGAAACAAGAGCGTGAACTCGGACATTTACCTATAGTATGATTCCCGAGACAATTGTAGCATAAATGATGTTGTTTCACAAATTCAATTCGCTTATTTACATTTAAATTTTTAAATCGTTTGCATATAAAAATAGCATGAGAACCCGAACAGATGGGACAGCTATTTGAAGACGCTGTAGCGTGAGACAAAGTTGACACATTTGATTTACGTATACCATGCAATGATTTCGTTTTCTGCGCATGAATTCCTGTATCGCGAGGTGGGGTTGTATCAGCTGATTGTAAACCACACGATCTGTCATTCAAGAATTTCTTAAAGACTTCAAAAGTCGGATAAGTCTTTTGAGAACCGAGGCTGAGCAACCAACACTTGCGCGATTCAGGGTCCAATTTTGATTGGAGCAAATGAACTATAATTGCATCCCAATGAGCGACCGGTAAACCTAACGTTGTTAACGAACCTAAGATCGCAGTTGATTTGTAAAATAATTCGCGAAGTTCTGATGCGCATTCTGAACGAGACGTCGGTAATGAAAAGAGAGATTGCAAATGTTTGTCAATAATGCACCGCTTATTTTCGAAATGATTTGTCAACAATTCCCAAGCTACAGCAAAATTGTCGTTTGTCGAATTTAAATGTGAAATCATGGATAATGGTTCACCCGTAAGAGCCGATTTCAAATAATGAAATTTATGAATACCGTCAAGTGAATCATCTTTAATAATAATCGAAATGAAATAATCCGCGAACGTGTCCCATCTATCGAATTCACCTGAGAATTTAGGAAGTTCGATGCGTGGAAGCTGCGTCGGCACTCGGCTGCGATGAAGCGGAGAAGGCGGGGCAGAATCCGTCGGTATGATGCGAACCGTAGGAGGCGTCAGCTGTTGGATAGATTCCTCGATGTCAGCAATGGCATCCAAATAAAACAATTGTTCTGAGGCGAACCGACCCTCGGACAAATATGGGTGGCGTTTTTCCATTCCAGAGGCACTGTGTATAATCTGCGCATGCAATTGACGACATTGCGTCCACAGTGCTTTAATGTAGGTTAGCCGAACATTTAATTTTACGACAGTTCGTTCCGCCGTGTCAGGCAATGACGTGACGGCATTATGTATTTGTTGAAAATTGCTTGTTTGCTCTGCAAGCATCACTTCAAGGTCGGCCTCAGTCATGCTGGTCCAGGAATCTGTCTCGGCGTCGCTTGACCAAAGATTTAAATTCTTGAAATCGTCCAGGGCTTTAAAATGTGTGGTGGTTCGCCTTAAGGCTAAATGTCCTTAAACAGCAGTCGAAATTTTCAATGTCCAATTGAGAATCCACTTTTCCAATCGCAAAGTCCAGCGGAGCGAAACTGCGAGAGCGGCGGCGGCGACAGGCAATGGAGGGAGAGTCCAAGTTTCCACTCGCAAAGTCCAACGGAGCGAAACTGCGAGAGCGGCGGCGGCGGCGTGATGATGGAGGGAGAGTCCAATTTTCCACTCGGCAACGTCCAGCGGAGCGAAACTGCGAGCGCGGCGGCGGCGGCGGCAGGCAATGGAGGGAGAGTCCACTTTCCGACTTGGCAACGTCCAGCGAAGCGAAACTGCGCGTGCGGCGGCGGCGGCTGCGGCGGCGGCGACGGCGCAATGGAACGGGAGCCAACTCCCTCTCGGACTGGTAGTGAAGAGGGGGTACTTCCCCTGCGCGCCGTGAGAGGGGCGCTGCGTCTATCTATAACGCGATGTGGTCACGTGATCGACTTCTAGAAGCTTCTAGAAGCGTCCCTTTTCGCAAAATCCAAATGCGAAATTATCGAGAAATTGCGAAATTTGCACACACTGCACTATGCACTATGCACGATGCACTGATTTTGCACACAATATTCCTTCTAGGTTTCACGCGAAATATCCCGAACACTCAATCCTGGCAGGATCGCCAAATGTTTGCGTATCGAACCGAACGGGAACGTAGAAATTGTTTCAGGATGGAGTGAGAGATCGTTCGAAAGAAAAGAGACACCGCGGGTTCAATTTAATTTCCAAATTTATTAATCGAACTGATACACGGTAAAAGTTTTCGAACTGTAATCGCGTTTCGGACAAAGGAATCGTCGGTATAGAAAAACGATCGGACACGTGCGACATCGACGAGCGATAGCTGTAGACACCCTTGCGCGTTAGCGCGCGCGGAACGCCGCGCCGAGTGGGAGATCACGCGCGGTGACCTCTAGTGACATTGAGTCGTATTATCATTGCTACTCAAGCGGTAATACATACCGCGACACAATGACTTTTAAAGAGAAGCGAGAAGTCCTGAAGGAGCTTCATAAACCAGCAAGAAAAAATTATACAAGACGGCGAGTAGATATTCGCGGATTAGATGAAACTTGGCAAGCTGATCTTGTAGAAATGATTCCATATGCAGATGAAAATAAGGGTTACGAATACTTGTAAACTGTCGTCGATGTATTCTCTAAGTATGCATGGGCCCGCCCAGTAAAATGAAAGACTGGATGACGTCACAGCTGCCATGAAATCGATATTTGAAATGGTTCGAATTCCAAAGAATCTACATACCGGCCATGGAAAAGAATTTTATAATTCAAAATTAATGAAAAAACATGTCATCAATTTATATTCTACATACAGTAATCTAAGAGCATCAATTTGCGAACGATTCAATCGTAGTTTGAATAATAAAATATGGCCACAGTTTAGTCTTTATGGTAATTATCAATGGCTCCATATCCTACCAGACTTGGTTAAGGATTATAACAATAGCACACATCGTACTATTAAAATGAAGCCACAAGATGTTAATAAAGACAATAAAAAAGAATTATTGGAACGTGTATATAATGTAAATGTGAACGGAAAGATTCATCCAAAGTTTAAAGTAGGTCAACAAGTTCGTATTCGTAAATTCAAACATGTATTTGAAAAGGGATATACACCAAATTGGACGACTGAAGTTTTTAAAATACTAAAAGTTAAAAAATCGTATCCAGTAACACATTTACTAGAAGACAATGCAGAAAACGCAATATCAGGTGGATTTTATGAATTTGAACTGCAACGTACGAAAAATCCAGACGTTTATCTGATTGAACAAATTCTACGTCATAAAGGAGATAAAGTATTTATTAAATGGCTAGGTTTCGCAGACAGGCATAACAGCTGGGTCAAAAAGAAGGATCTTTTACTCTGAGATTAATTACATCTTGAAATGCATGGATACAGCGCTCGGAGTCTGTAACTCGATGATGGTGAATAATGATAGTGTTCTAGATCGTGATTGGTTGAAATTGTCAAAAGGTCTACGTTAACCGTAAAACTTATATAGACACAGGGCTAGTTTTATAGGGGTAGTGAATTCGGTGATTAATAATGTTAAAGTATTTTTGAACGAACACGCATGGACTTGCTTGCCACCTGCTATGCAAATGCATCCTGACATACGCGAATGCCGGCGATGTTATAAACATTTCGAATCAAGCTATGATACGATACATGGTGAACCGCCTATGATTAAAGACTGCATCACTTGTCAAATTAAAAGCGATGCATTAGTTTGACGACATTGTAAATATAAATTTTATGTAATAGCTATCGTATATTCTTATGTATAATAATATTGTAAACAAAATCTAATGTAATGTATGAATATGAACGTGAAAAATAAAATTTATTAAATACATCTTCCGTATTTTCTTCATCTTCCTTTCTGCATCATATTGTACATACAAAAAATAAATATTTATGAGAGGGTCAATGATCGACTTAATGATTGATGGGTTTTACAGTCGAGGCGTTGCGATGGTGATTAAGGTAACGGCTTTCAATAGGAGAAGAGATGAAAACGAGACTTTCCACCTTATGAATAAAAATCTGTGTTTAAATATATGTAGATCAAGAAGGATTTCGAAACATTATGTCACGAAAGAAGAAAATAGAAATATAGTTGCTAGATGGAACAAATTTTGTAATGGGGCTAGACACCTTCAAACTGGTATTTATACTAATTGTGACGAAGGTTGGAGGAAAATGTCGGTGATTTCGAACTTACAACTTGACAAGGGAAAGGTCAAAGCGCTGATTATATCACTAAAGAGTAGGAGGTAATTAAAATTTGTGTGAGATATAAAAAGTAGGTCGTCGATATACGGGATTGGGCTAGACACCTTCAAACTGATATTTAGACTAACTGTGACGAAGGTTTGAGGAAATTCAATCTTTCAATTCCTCAATAAAAATACGTAACATCTGAAATACGTAGGTAACGGTGTGTCATATTGAAGGTGAGATTTCCCAACAGGGGTATTTAAAAGATCGAAAGATATATACATAACGCGACATCATTAATCTTGTATGCAGTTTCGGGAAAACAAATGTACGGTGAATAAGTGATCGACGGATAATCGACGACCGTGAAAACAGTATACTGCTAAAGTTAATGGATCTAACAAACAGTTTGCGAGAGCGAGAGATGGTAGTAGGGCACACGATGAAAAGGTCAATTTACTTTCGCTTTCAATAAGGTTCCTAGCTTACGATGTATTTCCACATAAGCACAGAGAACCGAATATAATGATGCAATAACTGACCTTTAATGAAGGCGACTTTTAAAATGTGTTTTTCAACAGTGCACACATGGCAATAATACATTGCGATGATTGAATTAGGCTGCCTCCTTTCTATTACGTTACGGATTGCCGAAATTTGGGAAAGAGGAAATGTTTTGAAGAACTTGTGCAATGACCTTATTACAATGATTAATGAATGATACGACCGTGAAAACGGTATACTGCTAATGTTAATGGATCTAACAAAGAGTATGCGAGAGGGAGAGAGATCATTGTTCAAAATATGTAGTTTGATATGATTTAAATGTACCACTTGTTAATTATTGTATGCTGTACCGATGTGGGTTTTCTGCAGTTTTCCCACGTTGTAACACGAATGTGGGTACTTCTAACGAAGTCGGCTGCAGACGCGTCGAAAGAGAAGCTGGAAAGTCCTTTAGATTGGTAAAGTATCGTAAATGGCTTCTCGTGTCTTCGCGAAGAATTACTGGCCTCATTGTGAGGAATATGGCCTCTTTGTGAAGAATATGGCCTCCTTATGAGGAATTTGGCCTCTTTGCGAGGAATTTGGCCTCTTATGAGAAATTTGGCCTCTTATGAGAAATTTGGCCTCATTGCGAGGAAATGCATCATTCTACTTTGCCGATAAACGCGATTTAGGCGGGAAATTGAATATAGTCGAAAATCTACAGTCTTTTTATAAAAATAAAAGAAATGAGAGTTGTTCGTTGGCAACGTTTGCTATTTACTCTGGTTTTTGGAGATTCGGCAAAACGTCTCGAGACCGAGAACAGCTTCTCTTTTGATCTCTAAATAAAGCAATTTTTTTCAAAGTTTGAGTTCGATTCTTCTTTCGCTGCTAATATTTTAACATTGGTGCCTGAAACCCGGGAGTCCTGCCGGGTGTGGTAAAAAGAAGAATTACGAACTAGAAAATGAGATCGAAGAAGCAAACCGGACGAAGGCGGCCTGCGAAACGTACGAACGATGTTCCACCAAATCAAAATTCGACAGAAAAAAGAGCGAAAAGATCGAGAAACGGACGACAGAATCAAGAGGTGGAGGTTGGAACCGCTGCGACTCAACAAGAATCGCTTTCATTGTCACGGACGAGAAATAATACACCACCAGTCCTCGAAAATACGCAACTCGAAGACATTCTTCCTCTACAATCTGGGGAACCAATCTGGGGGACTCGTAGTCGGGTCATGACTTCGAGAGGGTTAGCAGCTCAATCCGGAAGTCAACCTGATGATTTAGAAGGTGTTTGTCCGCGTGAATCCCGTTTGAGACGAACAGAAGCCAACTCAACGTCCGATCAAAGTGGAGTTCAAGAGGATGATTTGGGAAATCGACAATCTGCTTCTACCAGAGCGCTAGCTGATGAAATGGGTGATCTGCGACCAAATACTTCCCGAGTACGAGCCGATGATTTGGACCATCTACGAACGGTTTCTTCCCGAGTACGAGCGACTGAGTTGGGTGATTCACGGCCAGCCTCACACAGTTTAACGAAAAATCACGAAGGTTTGTTGAATGCAGGTCATAACGACCAAAACGATGTGAGTGCTACTAATTCTCGCGATCGTCGTGGTTTAATTATTTCTGAAATAAAAAATGTTCGCGAACGTTTGATGCGAGATTCGGCGCGACTTGCAGAGTTAGAAGTGCGTTTCGAAAATTTAGATTATACGGACGTAGAGGTTAACTTCGATCGATCATCACGTTTAGATAACGATCGCGAAAGAATGCGCGAATGTGAAATTGCACGTGAAAATATGCCATCTGTGACGAGAGAAGATTTAATTCGTATGCTCGAGACGTCTGCAGATTTGAATATAAATAAACGAAATAGAGTAACGTTTGAATTACCCGCGGAAGAAAGTAATTTTTCGAATGATATTAATCTTTCACGACCAGCAATAACGCGAAATCATTATGATGGAAATGGCAATCGAGGCATGAATTTTACGAATTTTTCGCGTCCGGTAGTAACACGAACGGCATCGGGTAACCTTCAAAAATTCGACGGAAATCCACTCCAATGGACGCGATTTAAGCGTGCTTATAAACTCTCATCTGATCTAAGCGGCTTTTCCGATATCGAAAACATAGAACGTTTGTATGACGTTTTGACAAATAACGCGAAAGATGCTGTGGAAGGTTTAATGGTGACAAATTGTAGTGCGTCGAAAATAATGAATGTTTTGGAGCGACGTTTCGGTGATCCGGAATTCATTGCGGAAAAAATCGTTCGAGATTTAAGTAAACTTCCGATTCTCGGTACTTCCAGCAACGATCTTGTTGCCTTTGCTTCTAAAGTAGAAGTGTCAGTGTTAGCTCTAACTGAAACGGGTCACTCGGGCCATTGGAACATTCCCGAATTAGCACGCGAGATAATAGATAAATTACCTAATGCTTTGCTTTATGATTTCGTTAAATATAACTCGGAAATTAGCAATAATAAGCCCACGCTTCTAAATTTATAGCGTTTCTTATCAGAACGTTCCGACATGCTGCCTTCGTCCGGAATGGGTGGGATTCGAAATACGCGCGAATCGACTAGAATCGGTCAGGAGAATCGTAATCGTTCGAGAGCAGTATTTGCTACTACGAACCACGAAAATTCGTCATCGCCAAATATTATATTCTCGAACGATAAATCTAATAACGGTCGAAACGCGAAATTAATTTGCGAATATTGCGAAGCGAGAGATCACGAAATAAATAGATGTGTAAACTTTTATAACCTAAGTGTCAACGAACGATGGTTATGGTCGAAAAATCATAATCGTTGTTTCGTTTGTTTTCGAAGTTCGCACGTGTCAATGGATTGCCATAAAAGGCGGCAATGTTCGGTTGATGGTTGTCAAAGTTTTCATCATCCGCTTTTACATTCTAGAGGTGAAAAATCGGCACACGCGTATGAAAGTGTAGTTGGAAAATATGTGAATCGAACTTCCGGACCCCAAAATAAAAATGTGCGATCGTCTCGGTCGCAGCAGGTTCCGGTTACCAATAAACTCGTCGAATCGTCGTCTCGCGAGCAATCGGCTTTGACTTCCTGACTAGCCCGGGAACGAGTAGTATTAAAAATTATACCCGTAACAATATTTGGTCGTAATTCATCTTTGAAAACATACGCATTATTAGACGAAGGCTCGACTATAACTTTGATACGAGCTAATACAGCGCGTGAGATCGGCGTTATCGGTCAACGGGTTCAAATTTCGTTGTCGGGAATTAATTCGGAAGCTCCTCTAACAATCGACAGCGAAAGGGTTACGTTTAAAATTGCCGGGGGTAATTCAACATATACTCTTTCCGGGGTTCATACCGTACCTAACCTATCGTTGCCTTCCCAGACGCTTTTGCCTGAAGTGATAGATAGTTTTAGACATTTACGTCATCTAGATTTAGAACCATATCACAACGCGACGCCCACCGTCTTGATAGGTCAGGATAACATCCAAATAATTGCGACGAGAGAAATTTCTAGCGCGAGTCGACATCTTCCGTTCGCATCGAAAACCCTTTTAGGTTGGGTTGTACATGGATGTGTTTCGCGTACAACTAATTCGACTTTTTGCTTAACAAGTGGTTATGAAAAAACGTCGGTCAGTTTAATGGATAATGAGCTTCATGAACTTGTGCGAGAATATTTTAGGTTAGACTCGTTGGGAATTAAAAATGTCGAAAAAATATCATCCGGAGAACGTCCTGCGTTCGATATTTTAAATTCTACGTCGCGAAAAGTAGGACGACATTGAGAAACTGGTTTGTTGTGGCTGGCTGACGATCTTCACCTTCCAGAAAGCAAACCGAATGCCCTAAGACAGTTGCTTAGTTTAGAAAAAAAACTTGATGCAAATCCAGAATTTGCTGCATTATATTATAAAGAGATGGATCGCCTGGTTGATAATGGCTACGTAGAAAAGAACGACTTTTTGAAAAGTGAAAATCGTGTCTGGTATTTACCCCATTTCGGGGTTACCAATCCTAACAAGCCTGGGAAAATACGCTTAGTTTTCGACGCGGCCGTAAAATCTAACGGAA
Organism: Trichopria drosophilae; assembly: GCA_030407085.1. Taxonomy (NCBI): domain Eukaryota; kingdom Metazoa; phylum Arthropoda; class Insecta; order Hymenoptera; family Diapriidae; genus Trichopria; species Trichopria drosophilae. The sequence continues at coordinate 123,746,319 of CM059582.1, read as the reverse complement.
TTAGTTTGAATGATGCGTTAATTTCGGGTCCTGATTTACTTCAGTCATTGTTAGGTATTTTGATGAGGTTTAGACAGGCAAAATTTGCGGTTAAGAGCGACGTTAGGGACATGTTTCTTCGTGTTAACGTGAGACTTGAGGACAGAGATGCGCAACGTTTTTTGTGGCGTGGAAAAAACCGATCCAGTCCACCGCAAGAATTTCGGATGAGGACGCTATTATTCGGTTCTAAATCTTCGCCCTGTAGTGCTCTGTTTATTAAGAACAAAAATGCAGAAACTTCGAATTCCCCTTTCCATTCAAAATTTGTAAAACAATTTTATATGGATGATTATTTGGATAGCTACGATCGTCTCGAAGAGGCTATTGACACGGTTAAATCTATACGACAAGTTAATGCTGAAGGGAGATTTCAGATGCACGGCTGGGCAAGTAATGACGAACGAATTGTTAGCGTCTTTTCAGAAAATGAATGTGTCAATGTTAGTGCGAAATCGCAAAAATTCAGATCAGTAAATAATGAGAAAGTTCTCGGATTACGATGGAACACGGTCGACGATGTTTTTTATTTCGAATTTTTTTATAAAATCATACCTCAGGAAATGTTACTCGGTGACTGTAAACCAACGAAGAGGCAATTTTTGAAAATAATAATGTCTATTTTCGATCCCTTAGGGTTGTTAGCTCCCATTGTTATTCAATCAAAAATAATAATGCAAGAAATATGGATCAGTGGGGTGGATTGGGATAACGAAATTCGAGAACAAGAATACGTCCTTTGGAAGCGTTGGCTCTCAGAAATTAAGAATGCCAGCGAAATTTCAGTACCGCGTTGCTATTTATCCAATCGCGATTCCAACACGTCTATCGAATTACACGTATTTTCTGATGCAAGTTCAAAGGCATATGCTGCCGTAGCCTATTGGCGTTTTATTCAAAATAATAAAGTAATCGGTGTCTCCTTCATCGCTGCTAAATCGAGAGTAGCTCCATTAAAACCCACCACCATTCCACGATTGGAGTTGCAGGGAGCGCTAATTGCGTGTAGGTTGGCGAAAACTATTGAAAATGAACATAGTTTTCACATAGCTCGTCGCATATTTTGGATTGATTCTCAAATCGTATTATTTTGGATAAATTCAGACTCGCGTTCTTTCAATACATTCGTTTCCTTCCGCTTAGCTGAAATTGCAGAGTTCTCTCAACAATCAGAATGGAGGTGGGTTCCTTCGGATTTAAATGTTGCTGATTATGCAACCAAATTTAATTACGATGACGCAAGAAATCGAGAAAATTGGATCAATGGCCCGCAATTTTTGAGAGATATTGAAAATAATTGGCCTGTGTTTTCTTCTACGTATATGGAAGCCCCGATCTCGCAAAAGGAATACCGAAAGAATTTTGTTGGTGTTACAGTTGTTCAGTCACAGCAAGGTTTTTCGATACCTAATGTGGAAAGATTTTCCTCGTGGATGCGGTTAATTTATGCAACTGCGAGACTTTTAGTATGCATAGATCGATGGCGTGGGCGATCTGGAAGATCGATAACTTCAGAGCATATACGTAAGGCCGAGCTTCTTCGTATAAAATCAATGCAGGTTGATTGTTTTGCGGCAGAAATACGCGCGTTAAAACTGGGCACTGAATTAGATAGGAAAAGTCCGATTTTACATTTCGCACCGTTCTTAGATGATGATGGAAATTTACGTGTACGGGGAAGAGTTCGAAATGCGAATGTTCCTGATTTTGAAAATGAACCGCTGATTTTAGATGGAAATCATCCAGAAACTCGTTTGCTCATTAAACTATTTCATGAGAAAATGATGCATGGGAGTAACGAAACGATAATGAACGAGTTACGACAACAATTTTGGGTGACAAAGTTACGAAGTCGTATTCGATCGATTATATCGTCTTGTACGATTTGTCGACGAGCTAGAGGCAAACCTAATCAACCCCTCATGGGTGATTTGCCACGCGCGCGTACTGCTTATTGTTCGCGTCCATTTACAATTTGTGGCATAGATTACTTCGGCCCTAAGATGGTTAAAGGTGGAAGACGTCGCGAAAAAAGATGGGGTGTTCTATTCACGTGTCTAACGACGCGAGCTATTCGCATTGAACTTGCGCATTCGCTCAGTACTGATTCGGCTATTATGGCGATTAGAAGGATGTCGGCCAGACGCGGACAACCTCGTGAAATGCATTCGGACAATGGGTCCAATTTTATAGGCGCGGATAGAGAGCTTCGTGAAGCTATCGATAGTTTGGACGAAGATATGTTGAACCGTTACGCTTTGAAAGAAGGTATGTCCTGGCACTTTATTCCTCCGTCAGCTCCGCATACGGGGGGAGTATGGGAGCGCTTAATCCGTTCTGTTAAAAATGCCTTGAATGTTGTGTTAAAAGATCATGCCCCTAGAGAAGAGACGCTCATAACCGTTTTGGCCGAAATCGAACACATGATCAATTCGCATCCTTTGACTCACGTTTCGTATGACCCACGCGATCAACAAGCACTGACCCCGAATCATTTTCTAATAGGGACTTCCTCAGGCAGTCTCTCTTTGGCTCAAGTATTCGCGGATTCATTTTGGAAAAGGTGGGTTCGCGAATATTCACCGATTCTGCGCCCGCGAACGAAATGGCTTCGCGAATCAGACAACTTACAAATTGGGGATATTGTCCTCATTATGGATGATTTATTACCTAGAAATGCGTGGCGTATAGGCGTTGTGAAAGAGATATATCCCGGTAACGATGGCAGGGTACGAGTCGTATTATTGAAAACCGGAAATGTAGAATGCAAAAGACCGACGACAAAATTGATTCATTTGTCAGAAGAGAAAGTTCATAATTGAGAAAAAAAAAATTCTTTATTTGTAAACGTTTATACTTATTGTTACATCTAAGTACGCGTCTCGAACATTCGAAATAATAATTGCGTTGCGAAATGTCACATTGTATCGGTATTCGTCGGCCATAATTGTATTGTATCAACATTACATTGCGAACTTTCTACTACTTTGAGATATGTATTAAGTGAAAGTGAGGAATATTTGAGTACTATTGATTAATTATAGAAAAGTGTTATTGTGTTCTAGTGGAAATAGTGTAGAATGTCGCTTAAAATACCACTATATATCTGACAATTTTACAAACAAGTAATTAGGAATTGTATGTCTGAAAAGGGGTAGAGAGCGTTTTATACGGCCGGGCGGCTGATATGTATGGGCGGCCCGGCCGGTAGCATGGCGCACGGACACTCATGCGCTCGGTTTTCTTTACATTACAAAGCCAGTTTCAAAGATGACAAACTGAAATTTTGCGAAGTTAAAGAAAACACTTTTGCGAACAACTTTTGTTTATGTCACAAAACAAGAAAAAAAATGGCAAATCGAGCAAAAATTGAGTTACAACAAAATAATCTTAAAAATTTGTTATAAACAATAATATTTTGTTTATATCATTCACACCAGTGCAAAATTTAGACATTTCTGCACATTTTCGAATAAAACATTTTTTTTCTCTGAATGATAGTTTTCGAGATATCGCCGTTTAAAAAATGGTAAATTTCATTTTTGTCGTTTACACTTTTATTAATAACTTTTGAACAAATTAATATTTTGAGCTAAAATTTACAGGATAGGCTTATCTTTACGCATTCTAAACGTAGTTCAATTTTGAATAAATTCTGAAACTTGACTCCGAAACGTTGGCGATTTCACATGGAATGCCTCCTCTTTGCGAGGAATTTGGCCTCTTTATGAGGAATATAGCCTCTTTATGAGGAATTTGGCTTCTTTACGAGGAATTTGGCCTCTTTGCGAGGAATTTGGCCTCTTATGAGGAATTTGGCCTCATTGCGAGGAAATGCATAATTCTACTTTGCCGATAAACGCGATTTGGGCGGGAAATTGAATATAGTCGAAAATCTACAGTCTTTTTATGAAAATAAAAGAAATGAGAGTTGTTCGTTGGCAACGTTTGCTATTTACTCTGGTTTTTGGAGATTCGGCAAAACGTCTTGAGACCGAGAACAGCTTCTATTTTGATCTCTAAATAAAGCAATTTTATTTCATAGTTTGAGTTCGATTCTTCTTTCGCTGCTAATATTTTAACAATCATAGAAATTATGACATTGGAATATTTGAATTAGACTAGCTCCTTTCTGTTACGTCACGGATTGCCGAAATTTGGTAAAGAGATAATGTTTTGAACACAATAAATGTTTTTCGACCTTCACAGCTTTCGCAATTGATAATAACAATACATGAAATTGTTTATAATAACCTCCTTTCACTCCTGACTTTCTTATGGCTCACTTGCTCTATTCTTGCATCACACTATCATCGATGGGAGGTAGGGTGGGGGGAGCAAACTCCCCCTAGCCCCTCTACTACTGTTTATTTCAGTTTATTTGTTCATTTTATGTTCATTACTTTTACGTACGTTGAAAATGTAATTAAAATGTTAAAATTATATTTTGTTGCTTGATGTTTAGTACCGCATTTGTTATTTATAGTTCGTATCATCTCCTATAAGTGTTTAGGATGTTATATATATATATCTCCCAAATAAACACGATTTATTTTATTACCTCAGACATTAATTTTTTTCGAGCATTGTTCCCAACAGGGCAAAATATAACTATTGACTTTAAAAAGATACAGGGATAAATTAGTATCAATATATGTGACACGTTCTGGAGAAATGCCAGATTTTGCGAAAGATTATGATTGTTTACAATTATCCGAAACAAAAAATAACTCGCTATATAACGCTAACTCGAGTTAGTAGTGGTACAGGAAGAGAGTTTGAAGTATCGTATTTTTATTACTCACAGAAAATTTAAAAATTTCCTTCATACGTTTTTTCCATGCTGGGAAAATAATAAAAATAATTCTGGATTTTAATCAAAAGAGCACAAGACAATCCAAGATTATATCAAGATTTTTTCATTCTAATCCACATTGTAAAAAATCGTATTGAGTTTTACCAAGCTAACCACGCTAAGCCTCGGCAATTTTTAAAGCAACGATTAACGTATGGTTTTTACCGCGAGCTGATTAAATTTACACGTTTATTGTAGTAATTATTTCAGATTTCACCACAAGCTATGTACAATTACTACGTGTAGTGTAGTAATTTTCCAGATTTCTTTCGGTTAAAGACAACATTAGTACTTTTACAGCGCGTTGTGATTTCCCTACTCTTAGCGTTGTAAATTCACAAAAACATTGTAAAATTCCAACCCTCAAATGGTAAAATCCCTAAGCTACACGTTTAAATCTTGCCCAAATTGTACCCATGAAAATTACAATCAGTTGCAAAACAACGACAGGGTGTTGTAATGTAATGTAACAAGAAAACACGACTGTACCGAAAAAATTTATTACGTAACATCTTCCGTAAAACTATCAAACTTGTGAGTATTGCTCCTTAAATTACTACATCTTATACATAATAACAATTGGAAGGTGGGTTGTAGAAAACTATTCGCTCGCTTGCTAATGTAGTTAGTGACATCGCCTAGATGTTTACTCTTTTTTATTTGCAGAAAATTTTAATTTGTAACAATTAAAAATATGCAAATTTTCAAGAGAAATCACACAGTATAGTATATTCTTCACCGAGGGAGAGAAAATGGACAAGTTCTCCCCACGTGCAAGATCGCCACCCGAGGCGAAGGGGAGGGTGGCAAGCACGTGGGGATGCTTGTCTATTTTCCTCCCAAGGGTCAGATACGATTTTTCTGCCTCGCTACGCTGGGTTAGAATGGTCACTCTCAGTGCATGGAGGTAGAAAAAATATTTATTGTCTCAAAGGCTTAATGCAAATGCTAATGACGTCAAAGGGATCTATTTCGTAACTTCGAATACCCATAACTTTGCAAAAAAAAATCGTAATTCATCTCTTGGACTCGTAAATTAAAGGGTAACAGTTGAACTAAATGATGTAACTACAGAGAAAGACCACAAAAATTGTTTGCACCCGGTACATAACCGCAAAAGTAGGAAAAAACGCCGTTTTTCGAGTACATAACCTCAAATATCTCAAAATCCTGATTTGATGGACCAATTTTGACCCCGGATTCGGATTCTACGCACCAAACTACTTCGGAAATGACCCTTAGCTTTCCAACAACTATGTTGACCTGTGTTATTAATGGCATTTCTAAAAATAATAAGGTAAATACAAAAAAACAATAAATAAAAAATTACTTCTGAAAACATAGAAAAACTGAAAACAAACCCATGCAGTGCAGTTTAGGCAGATCAACCATTCCTTTGAAAGTCGCCTTTGCGAGGCGCGTCGCCATGCGCTTTGTTAAATACAGGATATTTTGGTCATTTTTAAACCAATCGAGTTGAAATTTTCCATAAAACTTCTTTGAATATAGAGGAACAAAAGTCTCACTGACAGTTTGCTCAACTCGAAACTTCCCTCTATGCTTTTTGTCCGCGAAGCGATAAGAGTAGTAAGTGTGTCACTATGGAGAGTCAAAACGAACATGACTCATCCGGATGAGTCTTCTTCTTCTTGCACTTCTGCCCCTTCTACCTTTCACTATGTTGTGCCACTATAGAGAGTCAAAACAAACGACACGACTTATTCTCCCCACCGTAGGGAGCAGATTCTGCCCCTTCTACCTCTCACTATGTTGTGCGACTATAGAGAGTTAAAACAAACGACGTGACTTATCCTTACCCCACCGTAGGGAGCAGAATGAGTCACATTTATACGACTTACTATAGTGTTGACATACCTCTCTTTCTCTCTCTCTCTCTTCCTTTCTCTTCCTCTCTCTCTCTCTCTCTCTCTCTCTCTCTCTCTCTCGCACTCTCTTTGAGTTATGTGATTTTATCACTACATACATAAATAAAAAACGCGACAACAACAAATTTTGATATCTATAAATGTGTCGGTATGGAGGTACGGAAAAGTATGATTTATTGTGGATCACATGACTCAAAGAGAGGGGAGATGTAAAATATTATTTGAACTTTACCTGGTTATTAGTATTCCTCATGTACACGTGGGCACTCGCACACAGATACACGCGCGCGTCGCAATATTTGCGGACGACCATGCACGAACCATGGCTCGAGATAGACTGAGTCCAGCTGTTCCCATCGGCATCTTTCTGTGCCGCGTGAATGCATGTTCATGAATGCATGAATGAATGCACGTTTGTTTTACAAATTCAGCACATTCTTAAAAGTCTCAACGCCTCGATGATGCAATGTAAAGATTTATTAAACGTTACACTATACTAAATATGTTGAATAATAGTAAAACCCGTAGTGAAAATAATTGAGATATTCTCGACGATTCATTTTCTTCCAATATTTGATACATTTAAATCGAATTCTTTCAGATATTTGAACTTTATAAATTATATTTATCATTTTAAAACAATAGAAATGCCCTATTAATATGCGATGATATGAATGTAAATGTATGCGAATATTATTTTAATTATAAGTATTTGTTAATGCGGTCGTAATATTTATGAATCTTAAATTCTTATATGTATAAAATAATTTGAAGTATAGAAGTTACAGTTTCTAAACTGTGCTTAAATCTTGATGAAAATGCTGCGGTATATAAATTTCACGACGCTGCTTATACTTGCACAAATGTAAAACTAACATGAAATTTAAGCCTAGCAACATAAAATTGTAATGTTAAAAGAGATAAATTCTCTCAGTCTTCATTTGACATTGGTGTCCATAATGTCAAAACGCGAAATTTTAATCTCGATAATAAATATTGCGAAAATTATCGCAAAATACGACGCGTGTGTCAGAACAAAATGTAGTGAATCGTTCTTGAGACAGTTGCGTACCTATAGTACGCAAAAAATTTTAAAATTTCTTACATTTCTTACTGCAAATTGTGGTCCGCGAATGTTGTCTCGTTTAGAAAAAATAGGAGCTTTTAAAAATAGTGTAGTTGCAGAACACATAGGAAAGTGTTTAAAAAGGCGAGGATTAGACAAAATCTATTGTTTAAAAGGGATAATGCGGCGTTACCAAACTCTACTAGGTAAGTAACAAAATTTATATCAATACTGCTAATGTGCTATACATTTCGTACTATGGGAAACTTAAACCGTCACACATATCTCGTAGTGTTCTTCAATACTCTCAGCCATTTTTTTCTCATTTCTATTTTATTCATGGCTCCATTACTTTCTAATAATATCTACTTTTCTTTACGATTTTAAGACTATCAAGAAATGATGGCGGACACCGAAGGGGACGCTGCTATCATGGCGTGTGTATATAGTACGGTAGACCACGTCGATGAACCAAGTACTTCCGGAATAAATACCACAAGTACATCAGGTGCTAACATGTTCGAGGACTTGTTAGATGAGAGCGATAGCGATTGTAGTACTGGCGGAGACTTGTATAGTACAGGTAATATAAATTATTTAACGATGTCATAGTAGTTCTATTTAAAACTATTTTTGATTTTTCTATTCTTGTGAAGATGATGACGACGATGATAATGAAAGTAGTTATAATCATATTAATAACGAGGGCGATTATCGTGATGATTATGATGGTGACAATAGTAGAGTCGTTGAATCCTGTAATCTATCGGTACTAGAAGCTGATACTGATACCGGAAGCATCAGGAGCGATGGTAACTTCGATACCGTTAGTACTAATAGTGACGTGGGTAGTAATAAAGGGCCATCTGTAGAAATCTTGGAAAACAGACCTCCATCCATCGAAGTAGTATAGGAAGGGCCGTGTCAAGACAGCGGTAATGCCAGCTCTGTCAGTACCGATAACGCATCAACCGGTACGTATATAATTAATTGCATTACGTTTGTGGATTATCACTATAAAGTGATATGTATAAACATATTTACAGAAAATTCCTTCCAGACGGGGAGAGGCCGTGAGGAGACACAAGATCAAGATGGTATTCAGACTTATTTTTGCATAGAAGCAGAATCATCGCGATATTATCCTCGATTTCGTTTGACCGGACGGGACATAAATGGTCGTATTCGCGAACCGCCGGTGAACACTAATATGTACGTATGGCTCGAGAGTTGTATGAGAGCACTAGCCAATTACATTTGTGCACAAACTGATCCTAATGATTTCATAGGTATAACAATAAATTCAAATAAATTTCGCGGAGGCCCTTTATGGTTATCGTTTCGTCCTGTTACCTCTTTTAATTACAATGATTTATGGTCTCTACTTAATAGTGCAGCACAAAGTACAAATGATTTTGGTATTGATGATAGTATGAAAATAAATGTGTCTATTGTAAAAGCGGTAACAGGATGCGGACGTGTACCTCTATCAGCCATGACTGTACATAAAAAATCAATTTTAACTATTCGAAATGACGATAATCTGTGCTTATTTAGATCATTCGTAACAGCATATGCTTATGCACAGAGGGGTCAGTTACGTTCGGGCTCATTGCACCAATACTGGGAAATGATACGCGATAGTCGCAGATCTTTTCAAACAGAGAAGGCTCATGAACTTCTTCGAGCAGCTGGAGTTGCTATGCTGGCTGCTACCGGATATGGTCTTGCCGATATAGATACTTTTCAATCTTATTTTGCAAATCAGGGTGTAGTAATAGTTGTATACTCATTTCACGGGTTCGGTCGTGGCGATACGCCAATTTATGACGGGACAACTCGTGTAATAAATATGGGTAAACAGATATTGCATACATTGCGTATTATGTACTATGAGCATTTAAATCATTATCAGCCTATTTTAAATATAGTCGCTGCGTCGGGGAGCCGTAAATATTGTATACCCTGCAATAAAGCATTTACACATAACCATAAATGCAATAATGAATGTTGTAAATGTAAACGTAAACCACCGTGTAATGAGAATACACCTATTATAAAATGTGAAATTTGTTTTCGAAACTTCTTTGGTGCCTCGTGTGTAGAATATCATTTGAAACGCGGATCATTCGACAAAAATCACAGTGTCTGCGAGAAAATAAATTCTGTCAGAATTGCTGTAAAATTGTGCAATACAAAAAGAAAGAAAAACACGAATGCGGTGTCGTCTTTTGTAACACTTGTAAAGCGAGATTACCAATTAGACACTTTTGTTTCGTTCAGCCGATAAAACCTAATAATGAATCGCGGCCTAAGAGCATTTATTTATTCTATGATTTTGAAACTCAACAATGCCTAACAGTAAATGGAGGTAACGAAATAAAAATCCACGTGCCAACTCTTTGCGTTGTGCAACAATCATGTGATTCGTGTTTTGAAAATATCGATATTTCGGAAAGATGTACGCATTGTGGCCGTCGTGAATATATTTTCAAAAATGATCCGGTCAACCAACTTGTTGAACTTGCTATGGAACCAAGAAGAAATTTTAATAAAGTGATAGCAATTGCGCATAATTCTCAGGGCTTCGATGCCCAATTTATATTAAAATATATCGTAGAGAAACACTGCGTCAGGGATTTACCAACACTTATCATGAATGGTTCTAAAATTATTTTAATGGAGTACTTGAATGTTAAGTTTGTAGATAGTTTAAATTATTTTCATATGGCTCTAAGCGAATTACCATCTGCGTACGGGATACCTGACACACAGAAAGGTACATTTCCTCATCTGTTTAACACGCCAGAAAATCAAAATTACATTGGCGAGTTACCAGACATAAGCTACTACGAGCCGGAGAGACTGCGATCGGCAAGTAGAAAGAAACTTCTTACTTGGCACCGTGAACAAAGGGCTAGTAACTATGTATTTAACTTTCCAGTAGAATATGAAAAATATTGTAAACAAGATGTAACAATATTACGACTGGCATGTACTGCCTTTCGGAAAACATTTTTGGAATGTGGGAACGTGTGCCCTTTTAGCGAAAGCTCTACTATCGCATCCACGTGTTTGCGAGTATTTAGAAAGCAATTTTTAAAACCAAACCAGATAGGTGTCATCCCTGCAGGTGGTTACCGACGTTCTGACAGACAATCCGGAAAAGCCTTGGTATGGTTGTTCTGGATGGAAACAAAATTAGGGGTAAACATTCAACATGCCGGCGGATCACGTGAAAAAAGATTACCAGAAGGTATCCTCGTGGATGGGTATTGTCCTCCAGATAATGAAAATAATGAAAATAAAGGTATTGTTTTTCAATACCACGAATGCTTTTGGCATGGTTGTCCTCACTGCTATCGCAAGAATAGGAACGTTATTTTGGCATATACGGGCGAAACGATGGATACACACTACGAACGTACATTTTTAACTAGTGAAAGAATTAAGAATGGCCGTTACAAGCTGATCGAGGTTTGGGAGTGTGCGTTTGATCGCGAATTAGCGGTTAATGGTGTAGCTGCACAACATATAAAATCTATAGCAACCGATCTTATAGCATTAAAACCATTAGATCCTCGGGATGCTTTTTACGGTGGCAGAACTGTCAATACCGTGAAAATCTACGATTGTAAAGCCGGAGAGAAAATAAAATATGTCGATGTCTGTTCTTTATACCCGTATATATGTAACATTGGTAAATACCCTACAGCACATCCAAAAGTTCACGTAGGAACGGAAGAATGCCATAAACTTATCGGTAATACTAATGATGTTCGAAGGATAAATGGTTTGATTATGTGCGATGTATTACCGCCCCAAAATTTATTCCACCCAGTGTTACCTGTCAAAATGCATGGAAAACTATTGTTTCCGATATGCCGCACGTGTGCCGAACAGATGATACAGGTAGAATACCCGCACGTAAATCCAAAAGATCGCCTGATATCAGGTACATGGGTTTCTGACGAAATTGTAAAAGCTGTTGACGTAGGGTATCATGTGGTTCGGGTATATGAAATTTGGCAGTATGAGATAACGCAGTATGATCCGACCACTCGTGAAGGAGGACTCTTTGCCAGTTACATTGATGAATTTTTTACACAAAAAGTATTAGCGTCCGGTTATCCGCCGCAATGTGTAACAGCTCATGACAAAAATGTATACGTCTCTGACCTACAGCGCCAAAACATGGTATTCGATAAAGAACGTATACAATATAATGCAGGATTACGCTCCGTAGCAAAATTATGTCTAAATTCTTTGTGGGGTAAATTCGGCCAACGTGAAAATATGCCGAAAGCGGAGGTAGTTTCTGATCCTGCGAAATTAATGGAACTACTCAACAATCCGGAAATTAATGTACATGGTCTGTTACCAGTCAACGACGAAAAACTGCATGTTAACTGGTGTTACAAAGACGAAACCGTAGTAGCATCATCTTCAGCTAACGTTGTAGTAGCTGCATACACTACAGCACAAGCTCGTTTACAATTGTATAGCTATTAAGAAAAATTACAATCGCGTGTTTTATACTGTGACACAGACTCTGTGATTTATGTTAGTAGCAACAAGAGGGGGGAATATGAACCACCGATTGGCACAATGCTCGGTGATCTCACGGATGAAGTGGGTAAGGAACCATCGGGATCATACATCTCGTCATTCATATCAGGAGGCCCAAAATTTTACGCCTACAAAATTTCTTCACCTAACGGATATGAAAAGTATGTTCAAAAAGTAAAAGGTATTACATTAAATTATACGAATTGCCAGAAAATAAAATTCGATACAATACGTAAAATGATCCTGGGTGACATTGATGAAATCACCGTATGTAATCAAGCAATAAGGCGAACGAAATTTCACGATGTTATTACCCGTAAAGAACAAAAAACTTGTAAACCGGTGTCCCATAAACGTAGATTTGTAGGTGTAGACCGAAGTTATCCTTACGGGTATAAGGACCCTTCACATAATCGTATTTAACGAACTAAATATTTATAAATTATATGATTAATAAGTACTTCATGTAACAATCTTAAATAGTATATATGTCAATAGTACGGTTAATAAAGTGATAACTCCCACCCTCTACTTTAAATACAATTCTTTACTACTGATAATCGGATGGTAAGTATAACATAGTGTACTATATATTTGAATACAACTCCCTCTATTATTTTAGTAATCATTATGGCCGCGCGCTGGAAACATCCGTGGACATCAATGATATGTGGCTCCACGGGTTGCGGTAAAACAGTGTTCGTTAAAAAATTTCTGTTCTATATCAAAGAGATGAGCGATACGTGGTTCGACCGTATAATTTTCTATTATTCCGAATGGCAACCTACATACAAAGAATTAAGAGGTAAAATTGAATTTCGAGAGGGGTTACCACAGAGGAATCATTACTCAGACGATCCTCCCCCAAAACTTCTGATTATCGATGACTTAATGCGGGAATCTTCTGACGATGGTGCGATCGTAAGTCTTTTCACAAAAGGTAGTCATCACAAGAATTTGAGTGTCATTTTCATAACGCAAAATTTATTTCATCAGGGAAAAGGTCAAAGGGATATATCGCTCAATGCAAATTACATTGTAGTTTTTAAAAATCCGCGGGATAGAGCACAGATTGGGCATTTAGCACGTCAGATATGTCCGGAAAACACTCGTTTCATTCAAGAGTGCTACTTCGATGCTACATCGCAACCACACGGATATCTTCTACTTGATTTAAAACAGGCCACACCTGACAATATGCGTTACCGTACCTGCATTTTCCCGGATGATTATTATAATTATGTTTACGTACAAAGAAAAGGAATAAAAGGTTGCAAGGGTCACAATCTAATACCAGTAATACACGAGTAATGGTACCATGAACACGTATACCTATTGCCCGTAAATACGCTAATATACTGAGAGCATTATATCACTTCGACGCACGACAAAGACGTGCGGTACTTCAACACGCAGATCGTAATTTAGTAATACGTATTTGTGAAATAGCATTGAACACTTTACGAGGTAACGTTCATCTTAGTAAAATTCACAAGACACGTCTACGTAAGCACGCAGATATTCTTAGAAAATTATCAGACCCTAAGAGTTCCCTTGATACTAAAAAACGCATTATTATCCAACGCGGCGGTTTTTTACCAGCCCTCCTGGCCCCAGTACTTAGTACACTTTTGGCAGGTATTGTAAATAACGTTTTGTAATATGGAATATGCACGAAAAATGGTTTTAGTACCACAGGAGCTCGCCAACACATTACAAACAAATAATATAAATCTACACAAGACTGTCCAAACACCGGGTACGACAATCAGTAGACTCGACGTCGATATGAATGAAATTTTAAACTCACCAATAATTGATCAACGTGACAAGTGGCAACGATATTATCAGGTACTGCAACGTTATCTATACTTTAAAGATTCTGGGTGTGAAAAAATATTACCGGAGCACAAACCGTCGAAAACAAATGATAGCATTGAAAGTACTAGACAGAAAGATACATCAGGTTATGATGAAACTGTAGAGGAAAGAAATGAGGAGGTAATGTGTGTACCAACAAACGATGAATATCTCGTAGAAACTGTACCACAAAAATTTCGATCAAAAGCGTGAAAACTCTTTCGGCATTTACGTAACTCGGAAAACGTTCAATGGAATAATTGCGGCGAAATTGTAATAGGTGGGGCCACTGTCCATGGTACTAATATTATCGACATGTTGAATGACGCTATGAGAGATAGAAAACGGACGCCCCCTCGCGGTCACCGTCAGTTTGCAAGTGCTCTGCGTAGTGCAGCAGTGCCACGCGAATTTATTGGTAGCAAGCGTGTTTGGTACGAGATTGAAAATCCCGGGCCCGAACAAGCATCTTGTAGTACAGTTAAACGAGTGCCACGACACCGACAAAATACTCCGAAGAAATTATTGTTTGACACAGTGTCTTCATCATCGGTGGCATCGAGCAGACTATCTAATAGTGACGACGAGGACACCAGCAAAAAAAAAAAAGATAGTTCAGGACGTAAGAAGGCAATACCTCGACTGCCAAAACCATGGTATCGAATGGACGGCCGATTAAAAAAGGGAAAAAGGCAAACATCTTCAAAGAGGTACCGCTAACCTATTCCAAGAACATACTAGATATCATTATCGATTCATTGCCGTTCGAATTACATATATCAGGGTATAGATTTTGTGGTCCTGGAACCAACCTTCGTGAAAGGTTAGAACGAGGTGAAACGGGTATAAATCCGTTGGGTGATGCATGTCGAGTTCATGACATTGCTTACAGCGATAATTCGGTAAACCGCCACAAGATTGATGGAAAGTTAGCAAAAGTAGCGTTTTCACGCATGCTTGCAGAAAATGCTTCTACAGATGAGAAAACTGCAGCGGCCGTGACTGCCTGTTGTATGATTAGAAAGATTGTATTTGAAAAGATATTTTCACGTATAAAAGCATCTATAAATAAATCTAAAATAAATCTAAAACGTTTGTCACGGAAAAAACAGTGTAAAACAACGACCGTAGATAAGAAAATTCAAAAGCAGAGTGGTGAAAATGCATAACATTTTACAAACGATCTATTATGACCCGACACAACCACCGGCTTACAGAGGTTCAGTTCGAAAGTTACTTCAATCGACGAATAAAAACAAGCATTCATTACAAGCAAATATCTGACTGGCTAGAAGGTCAAGATGCCTACAATCAGCATCGTCGTACACGGCGCGTATTTCCTCGCCGTTCTTAGAATGTACGGAACATCGGTGATGTTTGGGAGATCGATTTAATGGATGTGCGCTCTATAAAGTCTTATAACAATAAAAATACTTATTTGCTGGTAGTAATTGATGTATTGAGTAAATACGCCTATGTACAGCCCATCATGGACAAAACATCGAAAAATGTTGCCAGAGCTTTTGAAAGAGTTTTATCGAGAAGTGGGGGTAGACAGCCGGTATCAGTACAGACCGATAAAGGAAAAGAATTTGTTGGTTACGACATGCAGCACTTACTAAAATACATTGTGATGTGTTTAATCAAGAAAAGTTATTGCTGAATGGTGTGGAGGTACGTGTACGTCTTATAAAATCTCGAGATGTCTTTTGCATCATGGATCAAACGGGGCATTATTACGCCCGTATAGAGGAAGCTAGTCTTTTAGTGCGTCGTGTGAAAGTTAACCCCAGTATTTCATTGGCGCATGCCAAAGCTCTCTCGAGAACAACGGCAAAATACCCATTAACGAGAGTTGAAGTTAAGGCATTAACTATGCACAGCGGTATTCATGGGGAGACCTTAGAAAACGTTATATTGGGACAGTTACCAAAAAGAATTATGGTAGGTTTTGTAGAAAACAAAGCTTTCAATGGTGATCGCACGCTAAACCCATTCAACTTTAAGCATTTTAATATCAACTTTTTATGTTTATATGTTGATGGTATCCAAATACCTTCGAGACCGTTGCAGCCAGATTTTAGTACGTCAAATCTTTATGTAGACGCCTTTCACACGATATTCTCAGGTACAGGTATACATTTTCTTAATGAAGGAAACTCCATCATACGTGACGGATATGCAGGTGGCTATTGCCTATTCGTATTCGATTTGACACCTGATCTCTCGGCTAGTGATTCTACTCATTGGAATTTAGTGAGACATGGTAGTGTCAGAATTGACGTACGTTTTGCAACAGCATTACCAAGTATAGTCAATTGCATTGTCTATGCCGAATATGAAAATGTATTAGAAATTGATGCATCTCGACAAGTAATTGTAGACTTTGGGGGGTGATTTCGCTCCTACAGATGGCGGTCTGTATGTATAATCTTGAAAAATTTCATCGTTAACTCCGCAGGGCAGTTGTCTTTCAGCGACGGTGCGGGTTAGACGCTACAATGGATCTAGTGATTGATATACAGTTCTTTAAAGATATAAATAATAAAGTAATACCGAAAGAAGTAGCTGTTTTGTCTGTGGATAATGATTTCGTCGGACACTGGTTAGTTACACCACCGTACCCCATCGATGTATTATGCCGAGAGTCCAGAAAACAAAATAATTGGTTAACTCATCATCATCATGGGCTTGACTGGTTTGATGGTGACGTATCTGAAAATTCGCTGTATAAAAAATTACGGGAATTTACTATAAATGCTCGAAACATATACGTACGTGGGAAGAAAGGTGGATGCTCTTAAACAGGGTAACCGCCCGCAACATAATAAATTTGGAGGAAGATAACAGCTGCCCATCATTCAACGAGTTACCGTGGGCAAGTAATTACTGTGTACAACATGGATGCAAATTCAACTATTTGCGATTTACTTGCGCATTAAATAATGTATACCGTTTGCGATTATGGGTACGTTCTATGAATTTTGTGAGTATCGGAAAAAATAACAGCACTGATATACCGGACATAGTGGAATACCCGTTTGTAAGCAAATATAAGGATAACTACGTGAAGGGTAGTAAAAATGACATTAGTGATACCGCGGACATAGTAAAATATAAGAATATCGACAGTAATAGTAATGAAAACTTGTTAGTTGTGGAAGATTGGTCGCGTACAGTGTCACCAATGTGCACAGAAAATCAGAATAACAAAGGTGCCGATGAAACTGACACGTCAATTTATAAATTTGCAGTACTTACATACTTAGAAAAATGAATAGTTCAGAAATTCAAAAATATATATCCGAAATTAAGCACCATACCATAGGTGTATTTCCTGCAGACCAAATACCTCGTGTTTGGGGTAAACCCACATGCTTTGTATTTAATACAGATGGGCACAGAAAACCTGGTACTCATTGGGTCGCTGTGTATGCTGATATCTACGGCAATGCATTGTATTTTGACAGTTACGGGTTACCGCCTTTCATACCTGATTATATAAAGGCGATGAAAAATAATAGTCGACAATTTTGATGGAATACACAACAACTACAAAGTGAATCGTCGGATGTATGCGGCCATTTTTGTGTAATGTTTCTGCGCTACATGAGTGCCGGTTTAGGGTTCAGTGCATTTCTCGATAATTTTTCTACGAATTTGATTAAAAATGATACCATTGCAAGATGCCACCTCAAATATAAAAACAGAGATAACGATTTAATTGGTAACGGCGTAAATCGAATACGACACCTACAAAACTGTTATTCAAAAATTTTTAAATATTAACATCGTATTATAATACAAAAAAAAACGATAATGAAGATGCTGCGGATGATCAAATATTATTTTACATTAAGCATAAAAGTGCATACAGTTGTAAAATATTGACATAACAATCTTACACAGACGTTACGTATATATTAAAATGATATAATTGCCACGTGACTGCTTTTCAAACGAGACTGCTTTGAAATAATGCTGAAGATGCTGGAAATATTATTTTTCACAGGGACGAATAAAATACACATACAGCTGTAAATATCGCATGTTTCAAAATTGCTGAAAATTGTCCAACATTTTTCACTGATGTAGCAGTTTCAAACCGCTTAAGACTCTCTTCATTTCGTCATTCTTTCATCTGAGTTCACCGAGGTACAGTGTGTAGTGGATTTATTCTCAAGATACATCGGTATACACGTAAAAAATGGCTACAACATCAGCATGCGATACTGTCGGTAAAGGACCCCATCAAATCTTGGGCACAATTTATGCCCTAAATAAATCCTATACGAAAAAAATCCTAGTTGGGCTGGAGTATGCAGATTTGTGCGATTCGAATTACGAGCCAGTAGTTCGAATAATCGGAAGTGATTTCATCGGTGTGGCGTTCACACAAAGTGCCTGGAATAAGTTTGTTCAAACATTTGAACAAATCGAATCATTCTTTCACGGCGATAATTTCACCAAACTGGATCAAAAAATATATGGTGAGAGTTGGACAGTGCGATTCGCTTTCAGTCATGGTGGCAAGGCAATTGAAATCGAGTATGATCAACGCCCCGCTTCTGGTGTTGCAGTGAAGCGTTTCCGGAGATGTGTGGTTTTGAAGCAGGTCACGTTTGACCGTTTAGTAAACATTTCGAAATGCGTTAACAAAAAGATGGAGTATTTGTGTAGTATAGGATGTGATGTTAGTAACATTGTTACAGAAGTGATTAAGTTCGTCGAGTATAAAGTGCGGTGTACCTACGAAGCCCAGGTGCAGACATTCTCCTCACACATGGTGCATGACGTGTTAAGTAAATGTACAGACGATACTATAATGCCGTACATATCTACTAAAAGTGACAAACTAACAATAGAGTGTGTGCTCATCATATGCTATGAACTTTTGACATTACATGCGGATACAATAGTTGATAAGTTAAATGAATTATGTGTTTAAACAAGATTGTGCATTTATAAATATTTCAAAATTAACTATGTTCACTTCTATTTATAAGCTATTTACTTTATAAGACGTACCATTGAAAGTTCATCTGAATATATCAAATTCGTAATATAACCAGTACTTATTTATTTACCATCTCCTAACCAAAATCCAAAAATTCAACACATGTATTTATATCAAAATTTGCAAATGTTTCTCTTGACTATGTTTTGTAAGCCGTCAAAATATTTTATTTGAGTCATTGCTTTCCATTAAGAAGCAGCTCCTACAGCGTCGAGAACACCTTTAAAATTACTCTTCGATGTATGTAGTAAAATAAGTAATTTAAATACTTCGTTTTCAAATAAAATTATCGCGTACTTCTTTAAATAGTAATACCTAAAAAATTATAAGTTCTTATATAATACAATATTTCTTTCAATACGGCTTCAGTAGGTAAGTAGGTAGACAGGTAGGTAGGTAGACGGGATATGGCGGGAGAGAGAGAGAGAGAGAGAGAGAGAGAGAGAGAAAATAGTTCCCTCTTTTTAATTTTTACGGGGCAGGAGATGAGTCACGTTTGTTCACGCCTCTCCATAGTGCCACCATTACTACTTATAAGTTTGCGGTCACCAATCTAGCGTTATTAACAATTAAAAAATATTTAAAAATAACAACTTTTATAGGATGCGAGTTTGAGTCCGTGGATTAAATAAAACACACCTTCACGAGAAAGCAGACCACTCTTTTATTTTACCGAGCGTACTATATCGTCGCAGAAATCGTTTCTTTTGCAACTCTATCGCTCACAGCAGCTGCCGTGGAACTGCCCATTCCTGCCGAAAAGCGTTAGTGCCCTCGATTGTTTACAATAATATATTTGTCGCGTACACATTCAAAATCCTACAATCGGCCATCCTACACTTGCATCTATCCCCAGATGCATCAATCGCGTAACAGTTCAAAATCATCACGCTCTATCCAAGGTTTCATGAACTCAGCCATCGTCACTGTTTCTTTCGGGCCCTCGCTTTCACATACCTTCCGTATAATATAGCGATCATTTCGGAGTACTTTTATTATTCGGTAAGGCCCTAGATATTTCGACTGTGTCATATTTTCTTGCATTTTTTCGTTTACTATTAAAATATTTCCTATTCTCATTTTGTATTTTTACAATTTGTTTTGTCGCACGCTCTCGCATCTCGTCACGTTTTTCATAAAAAGGTTTCGCTACTTCATGTTCTAATATTTCCAAGATAGAAGGGCAAAGGTTCAACCTCATTTCTGTCCCAAACATAAGCCGAAAGGGTGAAATACCTGTACTTCGACTATCAATCGAATTCAGATATTGTTGGGCACGATTTAAATATTTATACCACTCATCCGGTTTCGGAGCAGAAAGTTTTGTCATCATCGGAATCAAAGTACGATTTACGCGCTCCACTTGACCATTCGAACGTGGTTCTCCCATTGTAATAAGGGAATGCCAAATATTTTCATCTTTGCAATAATTTTCAAATTCATCTGAAGTGAACGCTGGCCCTCTATCTGAGATTACACTACGGGGGTTCCCAAAAACAACTGATTGTTTTCTCATTCGATCTATTACTTCTCTAGACGTCGTACTTTTCGTCGCGTAAAGCCATACAAATTTCGTGAACGCATCGATGATTACAAAAATATGACGGTAACTCTTTTTTGTTGATGGCAAGGGCCCTAGGTGATCAATGTGGTATACCTGTACAGGGGCTTCTCCTTTTGGTATAGCGTTTAACATTCCTTCTTGTTTACCCGACTTTTAATTACTTAAAATACAATTTACACAACTACTGAGAACTTTATCAATTTTTGAGCGCATATCCGTAAACCAATAATCACGTTTTATTGAAGCCTCAGTTTTATGGCTTGCAAAATGACCGTTCTCGTGCATTAAACGAATTAGTTGCGATTGCATAATTTTAGGTACGACTAAACGTGGCTCTCTTTCAACTTCCTTAAATAATAAACCGTTTTTGAATATATACTCAGTCGACTTATTATTTTCTACTAAATCTATAATTCGTTTAACTTCGAGATCGTCATTTTGCGCCTTCTGTAACCTAGCTGTTAAACTTTCAATATCCTCCGAAATTAACATACAAGTTGGAAGTGGGTTTCTGCTTAATGCATCGACATGTGGCATATTTATCCCTGCTCTATGTTGCATGGTATAACGAAATTCTTCAATCAACAACGCCCAGCGGGCAACACGCACACACAAGTCTTTCTTTGACATTGTTAGTTCAACAGCTTTACAATCGGTAACAATTTTAAAATCCAATCCTAGTAAATAAACACGGGATTTTCGTAGCGCCTTTATTATTGCAAGCAACTCGAGCTCGTAACTAATATACTTTTCTTCGGCTGACGTCGTTTTGCCACTTGCAAAATAAATCGGATGCAAAGTTTTAGTGTCACTATCTCGTTTAATCGTTCAAACGCTTTATTTTCTTTCACTTCAAATTTAAAGGTGGCATCTTTTTTCAGTAAATTCGTCAAAGGTCGTGCTATCAGCGAATATTTCGGTACAAACTTCCTGAAATATCCCGTCAAGCCCCAAAAACTCTGCACTTGCTTCATATTACACGGTTTCGGAAAATGTTGCACCGCGCGCGTTTTATCCTCTGATGGACTTACTTTATTATGCTCAACGATATAACCTAAATATTCCACCCGTGTTTGCAGGAACCTACATTTTCCCCAATTAAATTGCAATCCGTATTGACTTGCTGTTTCTAAAACACATCTTAGATTCTTTATGCTCGTTGGGATATCAACAGCTGGCAAAATCAATTCGTCCAAATCAATTACAACGATCCCCGAGGCAATTAAGTCTTTAAAAATAACATAAATGTATCTTTGAAAACCCGCGGGAGAGTTGCATAACCCAAAAGGCACCTTTCGAAATTCATATTGTCCATCAGGAACAACGAAAGATGTATATTTGCGACTACCTTCCTCCAACTCAACTTGAAAGAATCCATTTTGTAAATCCAATAGTGTAAAAAATGCAGCCCCCCGCAAAGCAAGTAATTGGTCTTCGATTAATGGAATAGGAAATCTATCTTTAACGATTTTTTTATTCAATAATCGAAAATCTACGCATAATCTAGTCGAACCATTCTTTTTACGCACTAGTACCACCGGGCTCGCATAATCCGAGAGAGATGGTTGTATTATGCCTTCTCGCAACCAATCGCTAATATGCCCATTGACCTCGTCCCTTTCTACCATCGACAAACGTCTAGGTCTCTGATATACTGGTATATCGTCTATCAAAATTAGTTTCATTTTAATACCCGAATCGCGCGACCCTACTGGATAGTAATTTTTAATCATTCCCGAAACAATCTCTCTCGAATTTACATCAGGTATTTCATGTAAATCAATATCGTCAGTTGATCGAACGTCGCGTCGGTTATTACACATATTTCCGCAAAATTTGAATCGATATTTTGATGAATAAGTTTCGAAGTAACAATACTACCACGCTTCATGTTTACTTCAACATTATTTAAGAAGTCGGTTCCGATCAATAAGTCATGCGACATTAGTTCATTATCTACAACATGAAAAGTAATCGGAAAACGTTGTTCATCAACAATAATAAAATCTTCAAAACTTCCCAACGTTCTACTCGCTTCGGATCCAATACCACGAAATTAAACTTTATTTTGTAAACACGGTGCTCCTATCTGATTGTATGAATCGACGCGCATCAGCGAAATGTCGCTGCCAGTATCTATTAATGCCGCAAAATTAATTGCTTTTATCGTCACTATCTTTTTACATTTTGGTTGATAACTTTTTATCGCGTTCGTTTCTTTCGATTTTTCAGCTACATTCATTGAACAATTCACCCCGATATGACCGAATTCACCGCATCGATAACAACGCCTACCTCGTGGTCTAGTTGGACGCAATATCTCATTTCTTTAAGAAGATCGTCAGTTTTCAATTCGAGATATTCTGCCTTCGAATGAAACCATTCCATTGCTCTACCTTTCAATTTAGATCCAATAAGAATTTTCGTTGAATCATCGTCAAGTCGGTAGGTTGCACGAAGCAGCTGAATTTGCTTCTCCCACTTCTCAAAAGTTTCGCTAGTTCCATCAAAAAAACTTATTAAGGCTGCTACTGTGGTAATGTTAACATTCGACGGTTGACTTTGTATCGATGGAATTTGAACTCCCTGTGCACTTGGCGGTTGCAGCGCCAACGGATTTCCTTGCGCCATGCTTCTTTTCAAAAATTCGATTTCTCGACGTGCAAGCAATAATTCTCGTTCAGCAATATCTTTTTCTGGTTTTAATAAATCCATCCTCCGGGCATTCTCATCACTGATTTCCGCTGTCGAATTCTGAGCAGCGCGATCGGTAACTCTGTCTTCTCGTGAATTATTATCAGCGGTTTCAGTGTTCAGTGTTTCAAGGCACGTGGCGTCTGGATCGACTGCCATTAACCGAGAAAGTAATTCTGCTTTAGTTCCTGTCGTCGATTCTCCTTTATATCTCAACATTTCTTTCAACTCAATCACTGTGCATTCACTCAAACTTTTACCCATTTTATTTTTTCTTTGTCACTAACTTTCACAGTAAAACAGGTCCCAATTTCGATTCTCAACTTTCCTATACGCAACACTCTCGTTCGTAACCAGTCTTCTTCCTCAAACGATGTAAGCCCACCAGTAACTACTTAGCGGTTCTCGGCACCTGTATTTCCGAACTCGCTTTTGAAACCTAGGTCTTAAATAATCCAATCCCGGACGAGCCCCCAAAATTTATAGGATGCGAGTTTGAGTCCGTGGATTAAATAAAACCCACCTTCACGAGAAAGCAGACCACTCTTTTATTTTACCGAGCGTACTATATCGTCGCAGAAATCGTTTCTTTCGCAACTCGTCGTCTATATCGTCTATATCGTCGCAACTCTATCGCTCACAGCAGCTGCCGTGGAACTGCCCATTCCTGCCGATTGTTTACAATAATATATTTGTCGCGTACCCATTCAAAATCCTACACTTTGTATAATTTTTATATTACGGACGTCATCGCTTGACCATCAGGAGTAGGTAAAAAAAATTGCAAGCTGTTTCAGGCATAATTGAACGAAATATGACGATTTATATCTTAAAATATAATTAAATTTATGATTAACGATTTTAGTGGTTTTTATTTTTTATTGTTAAAGGTATTCGTCGAATCAAAAAATTTCTTTTGAAAAAAACATGCGTCTCGTCATTCTGAATACTTCGATATTTTTCCAAATCAAAATTTCGATTGTTAAAATTTCGATCTGAAAACGGCCAGGGGCCAACTCGTTTCGGCAGTTCGAGCGTCGATCGAGTTCTACGATGAAGGTGCTCAATTATCAAAGTTCGATGGAGATAAATCGTGTTCAGCCGTGAACGGTGTCTTGGGTTCACGGGCGTTTTTGAACTGAGTAACGAGGCAAGTTTAAAAGATTCTAAGCGGGGGAAAATATAAAAGTATAAATATAATCCATGTTCTTCAGACATAGCTAGATTTTGCGATAAATTGAATATATGCCTCATTAATTATCAAATTACATTCACCCGTGAACGGTGTCTTGGGATCAGGGTTGCGCCCGTGAACGGTACACGGGCAGTATTTAATCGATTCTGGAGGCAGGTAAAAATGATTATAAGCAAGAGAAAAATATTGAATTGTAAATATAATCCATGTTCTTCAAAAATAGCCAGATTTTGTGAAAAATTGAATACGTGGCTGATTAATTATCAAAGTTTGTCGATATAGATAAATTGCATTCATCCGTGAACGGAGACTGGGGCTCACGGTTTCGCCTGTGAACGGTACACGGGCAGTACTTAATCGATTCTGGAGTGCAGGTTAAAATGATTCTGAACGGGAGAAAAATATTGAATTGTTAAGATAATCCATCTTCTTCAGAAATAGCCAGATTTTGCGAAAAATTGCAATATGCCGCATTAATTATCAAAGTTCGTTAGCGATATATCGCGTTCACCCGTGAACGGTGTATTGGGTTCACGGGCGTTTTTGTAACGAGTATATTTCAAACGATTCTAAGCAAGAGAAAAATATTAAATTGTAAATATAATCCATGTTCTGCAGAAATAGCCAGATTTCTCGAAAAATTGAATATATGCCACATTATATCAAAGTTTGTCGATAGAGATAAATTACTTTCTGGAGGCAAGTTAAAATGATTATAAGCAAGAGAACGACATTGTATTGTAAATATAATCCATGTTCTTCAGAAATAGCCAGATTTTGCGAAAAATTCTATATATGCCCCATTAGTTATCAATGTTCGCCGATAATCGTTTTCACCCGTGAGCGGTATCTTTGGTTCACGGTTTTTTTCAGTTTCAACAGGGTTCTCAGTTTATGAACTGAGTAACGGGGCAAGTTTAAACGATTTTAAGCAAGAGAAAAATATTGCGAAATCTGACAAAATGTTGAGTGTTGTCGAAAGGGGGTATGAGCTCGACACGATTAATAAAACCACCTGGATGCATGGAAATGTTCAAAATTTTTAAGAATTAAAATTTTGTTATTCTAATTCGTTTTAATACACATTCTAATTTGTAATAGACAGAATCCGGGTATAAGCGAATTAAAATATTGTTATGTTGTTGTTTGTTGGGATTATCATATGTAAAGCTGAATAGAATTTATCGTTTAGTTTCTTAGTAATCGTTAATAAAAAAAAAAGTGATTTTCAAGAAAAATTTTCATGCTTACGTTTAATCGTTGATTTGACAGCGTTGCTCAGATGTTTCTTTTGGTAATGTACAAATGTATACGAATCTGATGATCAATTTACAGATTATTCTGCAGTGTGTTTGGCTTAGAGTTTAAAATAAGTAAATTTCAAAAATATTTTTTCCAGTTTATAATAATATTCAATGCTCTGATCAAAATAAAGGTGCGAATCAAAATATTTATTCAAATTATATCAATTGGCCATACCGTTCGATAAGTTATTGACAAGTAGGTCAAGGTTAATTTAGTTCAGAAACTCGACAATTGTTCCTGACGTACAGTTACAGTTTGTTTAATTTACATACATACATACATTGGTCAGATTTACTTGCCAACTTTATGCCATCTATGGCTAATCGGGCAAGGCTTAGTCATCATCCCACACAGGACGATACAAACAAGTAAACAATCACAAATACTACACACAATCGACACCGTCAACAGTTAGTCGGCGGCATGTGCCGTAGCAGGCGCATCGCAAACATTGTCTTTTTTTCATTCAAGACAATATTGACGAAGCGTCGACCACGGAAAAACCATCCACGGTGTCGATAACTACCGACTGATGTCGGTAGCAGTCCCAAATTCGTATCTTCGCCCAGCAAGGTTTCCCGAATTATCCGCAATGGAAATAATCAGAAAAAGTTGCCGGACGGGGATTCGAACTTACGACTTAAGGAACGTTCAGTTTACGAGGCGAGCATGCTAACCACTTAACCATCGCGTTCCCTGTTGCTCAGATGTTTCTTTTGGTAATGTACAAATGTATACGAATCTGATGATCAATTTACAGATTATTCTGCAGTGTGTTTGGCTTAGAGTTTAAAATAAGTAAATTTCAAAAATACTTTTCTCCAGTTTATAATAATATTCAATGCTCTGATAAAAATATTTATTCAAATTATATCAATTGTCCATGCCGTTCGATAAGTTATTGACAAGTAGGTCAAGGTTAATTTAATTCAGAAACTCGACAATTGTTCCTGACGTACAGTTACAGTTTGTTTAATTTCCAAAGTAATTTCGTTTGAACAATGGAAATTATTAAAAGAGAGCAAACGGCCATATGGCTCATTGGCCACTATAAAAAAGAGATTGATAACTCATCACCTTCAGTGAGGCAGGCTTTATCTGTATTTTTTATAACCACGATATTTTAAAATATACTGTCCGAGAAAGTGCTTCGAGTGTTATTGACGGGATAGCAAAAATTTGTGCTGTTATGGGATACTCTACACAACATAAAAGTAATTCCGAATAAAAAATGGAGTCATTCTTTATCAAGTGGACAAATCTTTAATAAGGCGTAAACAGAAATACGACTACAGAAACTGCAAAGTGAACGGCATTTGTTGCGGAACTCGATCAGATATTCGATATAATATCTACAAAAGGGACACATGAGGAGAGGAGCGCCCAACATTCTGCAGGTAATTCTGAAATACATAACCTTCTATATTCATTATTCACATTGAAGAAATATTATTTTATACTTTAGTCTCACTTTAAGGGGCTGCTAAAGCTGCACGGTCGATAACGTGAATTCCTAACCTAAAATCTCAAGAGGACATTTCGTAAACGCTGTTCACCGATTTATCGCTCTCTTAATTATTAATTTAAATTTTTATTTTTAAGAAAAAATGTCTTCAAGAATCCATTTGTCCTTTTCTAGAGAATTGCTCATAAACATTTAATTATACAATCTCCCACAAATGGAATATTAAAAAAAAAAATACTCCAATCTTTTTTCTCATAAGTAGGTTCTGGTAAAGCAGAGAATGCTATGCAAACAAATGTCAAAGAACTTTGTCCACCCAAAAGAAAAAAATTAACGACAATAATTACTCCAAATATTGCTGCTGCATTAGACAGAGCTCAAGTATCCGACCGGAAAGCAGTATTTATTATAGCTGCATGTGCTGACAGTTTTGGCTTGGGTTTAGATAACGTAGCTCTAAGCCATTCCACAATTAATCGACAACGACAGATGTTACCCTCCAAAGTAGCAGCTGATGTTAAAAACAACTTTGAATGCGGGGAGTGGTTGGTTATACATTGGGACGGAAAATTGCTTACCGATGATACGTGTGCGAGTACTAGCCAGGTTGACAGGCTTGCAATTTTAGTATCAGGAGTGAAGATGACTTGGAAATGACCAAGCCATAGCCGTATTAGAAGAGTTGAAAAAATGGTAATTGGAAAACAAAATCATAGGAATGTCTTTTGATACTACTGCATCGAATACCGGTATACCAGAGGATGATTTTTAAGATGTTAAAATGTTTCAAGAGTTTAGTTTCGACAACATGTTAATTCCTTCATATTGAGTTTTGTAATAAACGCAAAAAACTAATTCCGCATAAAATTTGAAAATTAGTAGAATCTTATCTGTACAGATACATTGTATTATGCAATAGGACATTTGTGGGGAATATCTGAGACATAAATGTACTATATAGTAAGAATAAGATAACTGAAAACAAAACTTGGTGTAATTTACGTTTATTGGGTTTACTTTTTTTATTTTTATCCCTAAAAATATTCAGATTTTTTACCTGACAGACTTTTTATCTAAAAAAGATTCAGATTTTGAATTCTTTTGAATCTATTTGAATTCGGTTTCTGAATCCCAGAAAAATAATTCGCGAATGATTTTCAATATGTATGCAGCATGATTTAATTATATCTCAGTTCAGGATTCTTTTACAGAAGTAATCTGCCCTCTATTTTGTAACCGAAACTTTGTTTATTCTATATGACAAAGAGTTCCCGTATGTTTGTAAACGATTTTAGTCGAAATCTCTTGCGCCCAGAAATTGTGCACATGTGCTTACAACGTACATAACCTCTCTTTTTTATTGATATGAATTGAAATATATTAGGCCTGGTAAGGGTATTCCGGATTATTTACGGAAGACATTTTCAATACATCTATATAGATTCAAATAATATAGAAATTAATTAAAATTAATTCAGAATATAGAAAGATGGGAGAAAGGTCAGAAATGGAATTTAGACATCAATTATTCAATCAATATCAATACATATCAATCGATTTGCGTTTGCTGGGATAGACTGAGCATGTTTTGAAACCCAATGTCTCAATACTTCTTTCGTCACATATATTTCTCTTTCAAAATATAAAGATATCTCTTTATTTCAGAATTAGTTATGAATATTTCTTTTTCAAAACCGTAAACTTTTTTATGTAGGTCCTAAGATCGGTCAGGGATCCCAGACGTGGTTACTTCTAACCGCGCTCCGGAGCGTGGGTACCTAGAATCCAAGATGGCGGCAGATACCCACGCGAGCCCTCTGGTGAAATCCAAAATGGCGGACAGATAACCACGGCCAGCTGGCCAGTGGTTCTCAAGCATAGGTAACCACGGGAGTAACCACGGCGCCCAAATTTAAAAATGAGAAAAAAGGAAGCGATCACCAGGAACCAATACACACTCTTTAGATAAGTATATTTCTATATTATCACAAAAATTATGCAATATACAATAGAACATGGTTCTTTAAAAAGAATTATATCTTTCTTCACAGCTCCATTCGTCAAATACGATGCTTCAAGTGACACATTAAAGGAAGATTGGCAAGTCTAGTCGTCTAAGAAGCTTGAAGCATAGCTGGGAACATCTCCTTCAGTTAAGAATTTTGACAGCGTTCTGAGATCTCCTATCATCTACCCTGGTAAGAAATGTTGCAGCTTCTGAAACGATAAAAAAACGTAAGTTGACATTACTCAAATACCATACTTCGGCAGAATTGGGAGTGCACTTTTTAAATTACTTTCTGTTCTTTTAATTTAAAGGATTTATGTACTTTCCTTATGAGTGAAAGAAAATTGAAATCGATTTGAAACAAGTGCGAGCAAATGTATTAAAATTTAAAATCTTTTCTCGTAATCTGGTAGGATGCAGCAATTTCAAGCTCTTAAAGTTTTCGAACTCCGTCTAATTACTATTGCACTTCCTAGTTAGATACATTTTGATAAAACTAAATTTCTATTCTATAAAGAAACTATTTACTAATGCACTTACCTTTCGCAGTCGATTATCCATGATGTGCAGCAGTGGGCCTCACATCGCTAACCAAGGGAGATCTCACCACCGTAACCACAGAACAGCGGTGGAAGGATGCAAATCCTTCGTGTCAAAAATCAGCTTGTCGTTGGCTGTAATTCTACAAGTACCTGAAAAATTAAGAATAGGTAAGTAAGTATTTATTGAATTTCATATTGCAGTGCTTTTCGATAATTTCAAACAAAAATACATTCTCCACTTTATGTTTGAAAGGGAGAATGAAGTTTGCGAAGCCTTTACGAGCAATTCCGTTAAACACTGCAATACTTCAGCAAACTTCCTTTTCGTTCCTTACACGTATTGCTCGTACAGGCTACAAGTGCATTTGTTGTAAAAATGTCTGTTTATTTGAAAAATTTAAAATTCTCCATAAAAATTAATTGAATTTGTGCTTGTCTGGAGAATGAGACGACTAAAAGACTAACCTTTTCGAGTCGATTGCAGAATTAGCAGCGTTGGATTCCTTTTCGGAACAGCTTCTTCGATGTCGTGAGACGCAGGATGCAATTTCCTTCTCAATGACGATGAGCAGAAGCGAGTCAGGAATCACTTTATCGTCGGCTGTCATTGTAGAAGCACCTGAAATATTAAGATTATGTAAGTAAATAGGTATTGAATGTGATATTTAAATGCTTTTCGAGTGTTTTTTTTTTTGTAATTTTAAACAAATTCATTCCGCATTTTCGTCCAAAAACTCTCACTTCAAAGTGAGAATGTAGATTCTTCATAGAAAGCCTTTACGTGCAACTGCAATAGACATTGACTTAATTTCACAAAATTTCTTCGCAATTGCATGTGTTCTTAACGTAGGCTGCAAAGTGCCATTATTAACTTCGAAGGTCTACATTTTTAAAAGAATTTCTTTTCGCGTAAACATATAATTGGCTTTGTGTAGATTCGTTGTAATAAATACCTATCTTTCGAAATAGATTGTGTTGTAACGTTGTTGGAGGCCTTCCAGAAGATTTTGGTCCAGCTATGCAACAGGTTCCCTTGTGCCATGCGATATGGAATTCGATTCCCCTTCCGATGCCGAATAGTTGAATCGAACTAGGAAACAGCTTATCGTCGACTATCATTCTTCGAGCACCTGAAATATTAAGAGTAGGTAAGTAATAGTTTATTCAATGTGACATTATGGTGATGTTCGAACATTTTTTCGGTAATTTGTAAAAAAATTGATTCCCCGCTTCATTTTGAAAAGGAGAATACAGATTGTTCATGGGAAGCGTATACGAGCAACTCTGAAAAACATTGAGATATTTTTGTAAACTTTCTTCTCATTTCTTATACGTAGTGCTCGTGCAAGCTATGAACAGCTCTGAAATAATTATCTTATGTGTATTTGTTGCGGAAACACCCTTTAATTTCAAAAATTGAATGTTCTTCATAAAAATTAATTGAATTTGTGCTCGTCTGGGGAATGCGAAAACTGAAACACTTACCTTCTCAAATCGATTGCAGATTTAGCAGAGTAAAAGGTCTTTCTGGAATTTTTGGATCCAATCAAGAACAGCTTCTCGTTCGTATTAATAACGGAGAGAAGGTATCGGGGAGAAGGTGCCAACGATCGAATGGGAAATTAAAAGACCGGCACGGAAAAAATCGTCCATCTTACACGTGCGATGGACGATTATTAGGAACAACTAGAATTGACTAGAGTAGTGTGGACGAACCCTGCCCGTACATGATTGGGTGAAAAGACCCGCGGAAAAGAAGAGGCCCGAGAACAGACGAGGCGCGCTTCGAGAGGTGTCGGAGTGCGCCGAAAAGATCCGAATGACGAGGCTAGTCGGAATACCGCGCACGCGTCGGTTCACCTATTAGCCGCGCGTGCCACCAAAATTTAAAATAAGTGGGCGGCCTGTCAAATTCAAGTGCACGAATACCTTTTGAAAGGATGACAGTTCGCCCCAAATTCCGACTAAAAATCCGATAGTTCAAAATCCATTGGAAATGACACGGCATATATAAAGAGCCACGACGAAACGGACCCTTCCCTTCTTGCAAAAACCTCCGGTGGCCGTTCCTGGACGACGAGACCCGGGCCGTTGAAATATAATCCTCAAAAAATCCAAAATTTCTTCCGGCGGACTTCCATCTTCTGGAACATCAAGGAGATTCAGGACCGGGACTTCGTCGTCAATTAATAAAGGAAGAACAACTATGACTTCGATCCACTGGTCGAAGTCTTGAGGTGAGCTCTGTCCTCCCATGGAAATATTCGAACAATTCAGAATCTCTGCCTGAGAAGTTTCTCCCCTCGTATTACATGAAGGCGCAGTAAGCTGACGAACAGCAGAGTCTAGGGCGCCCGAGGACGGCTCACCTCCAACGTCAAATCTAATCGACCAGTGGTGAGATCGAATGTTTATGAGGACGGACCACCGCCAATAAGAATATATATTCGAAGAGGAGGAAGAACGAAGACTAAAAATGCGCCTTCTCTCCGTCGTCCGATAAATCTCGTATGTATATATGTTTCCATTTTCGTCCAGGTATATAAAAAATTGTTTAACCGATATGACATGATTTTAATCCGCGTAATTTATATCCGTATAGTGACTTGTCTGACATATGTGTTTTATTAACTTAACTTGTATCCAATTTTGACTTGTCAGACATCGATATTTTTATTCGCGTAATTTATGCCGTTTTTGTTTATTTGTAACAACGACAATTCGTGATATTGATTGTGCCGGCGATTAGTGTATATCTGTAATAGTGTAAATAATGTTCAACAAATAAATCCATGCAATGACCTATAATTGTAGTGTATATTAAATTTGTTTCAACTTTATTTATGAAATGAAGAATATAGACTATCAATGGGAATCTTTAACGAGCAACTCCGATAAACATTAATATCATTTTGCAAAATATTTTCTCAAATGAATGCGTTGCTAGTGCTATTACCTTCGTATGTCCAGATTTTTTACAGAATTTATTTGCCAGTTCAACCATAATTCCAATTTATACATTTTTTTATTCTAATTTGTTCCTGCTAATGAGTACTTATCTTTTCATCTAGACTTTTTATGTAACGTAGCCGGAGGGCTTTCGAGAGATTTTGGCTCAGCTGTGTAACTGCTTCCCTCGTGACATTCGATATGAGTTGAACTGTGGAGCAGCTGGTCGTCAAGTGGAATTCTTCCAGTACCCGAAAGATTAAAAACGAAAGAAGATAAGTATACATTTATCGAATCTTTCGTTGATCTCGAGTGTGCTCTTGTTAATTTTCAAAAAAGGATATGGATGCTTACCGGTTACATCGTTTAATATCCTGAAATACATTCTTTTAATACGACTTTCAAATAGGATTATGATACTACAAATATACTTGACAACTACAAGATGGCCTATCTTTTCAGATCCATTGTCGACGAAAGGTGAATAGTACTCTTCCATTAGATTCTGCTTCCTCCTGAAGAAATATTCTCCTATCCACGTCATGTCGAATGTAAAATAGCTTCGAACACGTAGGAGGCCTTGAGATTCGGATACCGATCTTCTTACTGCACGGCTTGCCTGTTAAAAAGCGGAATTAGTTATTAAAATTATATTATTTTTGTGACATGTATTTTACATATGTGAAGGTAATACGAAAATAAATCTAAATATTCAAGATTTAACTTCTTAACTCTTTTGTTATCGATATATTTTGATATATTTATGTTCGTGTAAATTACAGAATGTTAATAGAAATGTATTTCACTGTACTTCATTTCATTTAGAGAATTAAGAATGTAATACTTTTCCCTAAATATTCCCGTCCAGTAATTGAAAATAAATTCAGTTTAAATTGAAAGGAATTAATTTCAAATCATTTTGAATACTCTTTCTGTCTCCGTTGGATGCATTTTTATGCAAACCTGACACTCGTATTCGTAAGTGAGAAAAAAAAAGTAAGTAAATCTCTAATGCACAGCAGCCTATAAATAATAGAACCTGGAAACCTACAGAGATTAATACATTCGGATACAATGGAATGAAATAATATTACATTCAACAAATTTAAAAAAAAATTTTTTAAACTCGCCAAAAGTATTAGATTCTTGCATATTTGCATAATCGGATGTTAAAAATAGCGAATTCTGTCCCAATTCTTGCCTCATTTTCGGAAATTCCAAGATTTCAGATTTTTATTTTCAGAAGATAATTTTGTACACATTCATCAAAAATGTTTGCTCTGTGAATTCAATTACTGACCAAGATTTAAGTGTAATTGCACGAATTGGAATGGATTGAACAATTTTAAAGTTGGTTCATTTTTGTATTATCTCACCAACTTTAGTCAGCTTCAATTCGAACTTTTAATTCTACAAGCCAATTACGGTCAGTAATAAAAATAAGTAAGTAAAAAAAGTGTCGAAATGCATTGAGTCCGCGTCCAGCTATTTGTAAATTTTCTTTTCGCAATATTTATTACAAAGGCAGAAAGAGTAATCCAGGGAAAGAGATATGACATGGATTTTTTAGTATTATTTGACGATGTCTCTATGTTATGCCTTATATATATAGAATGTGTGTGTAGTATATAATATATTGTATTATTATACATGTATTAGTTATATTATTATATATATCATATATTATTATTGTACATGTATTATTTATACCTGAATCAGTACAACAAACGTTGAATGATAGGTGAAAATATAGACAAGTGAGAGATTTTGATATAACAAAGGCGATGATACACAACACTTAATATACAAATTATTCTTATACTAGAGCCATTCCGCGTCAAGCGGATCAGATGCATCTCGGATCTCGGTTATATTTTGCATATTGGTAGTGTTTTAGGAGATAAACTTTTGTGCCAAACGATTTTTCTTTAAATGTAAAATGCGCGTAGCTATTTACACTTAAAAATTTTAGAGATTTATTTTTCCAAAATTTGTAACTTTGTTGTGAATCATGCTACATTAAAATTTTCTGTTTTTATTTTGTGCGCAAAATGTCACAGTTTTATAATAAAAATATGTCAATTTGAAAAAATGCATTTTTCAACTATATATTTATTATGGTTAGTGGTTACAGGATATCATGTGACCTCAGTAGACGCAGAGATCCCAGCAGCACTGCTTTCTGCATTCGGCCTGCGATGGAATTTGCATGTTCTTGGCAGGCCGGAATGAGTTTGATGTTTTCGAGGAAAGTATGTCTCATTCCTCCCAGCACTCCAATTATTAGCACGACGAGCTTGATTTTGAATCCTCGATACAGCATGCGAATCTCGAATAGGAGTTCCTGATATTTTATCCGTTTTTCGTCCTCTTTGCTGACTATACTTGTCTCTGCTGGTGCAGAGAACTCGATCACGAAGATGGATTTGTGATCGAAGTCAACAAGAACGATGTCAGGCTTATTGGCTGATATTTGCCTGCTGGTCGGAAATGAGTAATTCCAGTATATTGGGCAAGACTCATTCCCGACTACGGATTCAATATCAGTGGGGACGTACGGCAAAACTGGGGTTGCATCAATACCATAAGTGCTGCGAAGATGGTAATACAGCACTCGAAGAGCCACATTGTGACGTTCGATGTATGCTGAAACTGCATATATTGGGCATGCTGCCAAAAGATGCATTAGTGTCTCGGCATGACATCTACACAATCCACAAAGCGTACTCTGTACCGCCTGGTGTAAGACGTTCTGGTGATACGTTAAGGTATTGATGACCCCATCCTGGCATGCGAAGATAAAACCCTCGGTCTCGGATTTCAAGCCGGCTGAACTTAAGAACGAGAAGGTAATCTCTGCCGACAAACCAAGTTGTTGGATATTTTGAAAGAATTGTCCATGCAATGGCTTGTCGATATGCCTTCCCTCCAATATACGGAGTTGTTCCTTCCGTATGTTAGCCCTGAAACGCACTGGGCACAGGTTGAAGACTGATTCAGCTTCCTGCGCACCACTACGTCCCACGTTGAAAACCAGACCGAGGCTTCGCGCCGCTCGTTCCGCCGCGTTGTACAAAAACGCTCCCTTCCCCTGAATTTCATGCGAATGAACTAGCATCATCAGGGGATCCTCCGTTTGATTAATCACGACGACGCAAGCTGTTTCGAGGACCAATCGGTCACGCATACATTCCAGGCTTAAAAGGCCACGACCTCCCATATTTCGGGGCAAATACAGTCCTTCCACGGGAGATCTTGGATGCAAACTGCGTTGCATACAAATCATCTTCCGTGTGTTTCGGTCCAGACCCCTTAGCTCGTCAACGTTCCACTTCAGTGCTCCAAATGAATAGAGAACTGGTGATACGGCCAACATATTCGTGGCTGCCACCTTATTCTTCCCGGTCAATTCTGATGACCAGATCTGACGGAGAATGCGCCGGTATTTCTTAATGATGATGGTTTTAGCAGCCTGCACATCCTGGACATGCCTTTGAGGTACGCCCAGGCATGTGTAGGCTTCATCGGCTCTAAGGTGGCGGATGACATTTCCGTTGAACAGCTCCATATCGTTGTTATTGGAGCCTGACCTTCCTCTGTGCAAATGAACGACTGCACACTTGTCTAATCCGAATTCCATGCCGATATCTCTCAAGTATGTGAGGGCGTTGTTCAGAGATCGATGTAATTGATCTTCGCCTGATGCGTATAATTTAAGATCGTCCATATAGAAAAGATGGGTGATCTTATGTACACGTTCACCAGGCGGTCCACACATGTACCTTTGAGATTTCCGGAGAGCAACGGATAGAGGCAATAGTGAGATGCAGAAGAGCAGAGGACTCAGAGAATCTCCCTGATAAACACCTCTTTGGAATTGAACCAGTCTAGACATGGTTCGACGCTTGCCCGATGTCATGACAAAGCGTGTTTTTCAAAGAGGCATCATGTCTTCTACAATTCTCACTATGTTTGGGTGGACATGAAGGCGTTTGAGCAACAAGCTTAAAAGCTCGTGCGATGTTGAGTCATACGCCTTCATGTAATCCAGCCAGGCTATCGACAGGTTACGCTTGTACTGGACTGCTTCCTGACAAACACACCTGTCGATAAGCAAGTTGTCCTTGCAGCCGGATACACCCATTTTGCAGCTTCGTTGTTCTACTATCCGTTGCCACACCGGTTTCACGGATTTCTCAATACGTTCGTTAAAGATGTTAGTGAACAATTTGTATAACGTATTGAGACACGTGATCGGTCTATGGTTTTTCTGATCGGACAAGTCTCCCGATTTTGGGATCAGTGTCGTTCGGCCCTCCACCAGCCAGTGCGGAATGGGTTGGTCTCCATTTATATAAGAGGTGAATATTCGGGCTAGGTGTTGATGGACAGAAGTGAACTTCTTCCACCAATAGTTGTTAATTCCATCCCAGCCCGGCGAGGAGAAATTCCTCGCTCCTGTGATGTCATTTTTCACTTCTAATGCACTGACGGGTAGGCAATCTTCATTTTGTTGTGTGACTTCGTCGCACAACTCGGTGAAGATTTCAATACCTGGAGTGTCTGCATTAAGCCTAGATGTTTTCTCGTCGATGCTCCTCCAGAATTCCTCAACTGCGGCCATCGACGGTAACTCGCTTGAGACTGCGATACAATGTTTAAAGAAGTTGGAACGATTCGTCCAAAATGTTGAGTTTTGTGAAACTCCATCTTCCCGTCTTTGCAGCCTCTTTCTGGCATCGGCCAAAACCCGAATTTTATCCGCCAAACGTTGCTTGATGTTCAGCAACTTCAGCTTGTTCAGTATGTGATAGTACGTCCGCAGTTGTTGTGCGAACTTCTTGACTTTAGACGTAAATGAACGTTCAATTGAGACATGCGTTTTGTAATCTGCCGACTCCCCGATATCCGTGTCAGATTTCGCGGAGTCACCAGA
This sequence comes from Trichopria drosophilae, assembly GCA_030407085.1. NCBI lineage: Eukaryota > Metazoa > Arthropoda > Insecta > Hymenoptera > Diapriidae > Trichopria > Trichopria drosophilae. The sequence continues at coordinate 123,708,369 of CM059582.1, read as the reverse complement.
TCACTTGCAGCCTCGTAAACGGCACAATTGACTTGCCACAGGTCGCAGTCAACTCGAAGAGTATCCAGAAGTAGGCTATTTGCTCTGTCTAATTCTCGTTGTTTAGGCAAAATTTTCGTGGTCAAATTTTGCCTAAATACGAGTGTCGTGCTGTCATAATGTGGAGCATCTCTCTCAGCACCGCGTACGGGCTCAGTTATTGCCCGCACATCCGGTACCGGTTGACAGCTGGGAACAACGAACCCTATCCGCCTCAGATAGGCCACATAATCTCTCAGTTGTTGTTGAGAAAAGCGATCTGCCAGTTCGGGATGCATTACTGCAAACCGACTATGCATTGCCGCCATGTAAACTCTCTGTTGCGGACAGCTCTCCTCGTAGCAGCGCATTAGATCTTGCGTCCACTGAAATCGTCCGTGGGCATTCGTGTGTCGTTGTCCCGGGACATCTGTTTCGCCTCCTTCACCTCGGGACTGGGCTGCATCCGAAGCAGCCCGATGGTCAGGAGCCCTGCGCGTTGCATTTCCTGTAACCGCATTTAAAAGGAGTAGGGTGGTTGGCCCTACTCCCTGTTGTTATGCCTCTCTCGTTTGTCTCTTACCTCGCCATCCACTGGGGTTGGTTACCCAATCTCTGGCAAGGTTGCTAAGAGTCCATGGCCCACCGGCTTTAATAAGCACACGTGGAGGTGAGAGTAGGCCATTTGGGAAGATTGGCTAGGATGCAGCTTTTTGAATAGCCGCATTGTGTTACGCATCATTCCCTTTGGGCCCCTGAATTTATTTCCTGCATGACCCATCTCAAACTAACATTATCCCCTCACTAACTCGCATCCATAATGGCAACGGTATTTACATTGTCAGTATCTAGTTTTGTAGTTGTCTTGCTGAACAATTTGAATTGTTATGTTGTGTAATCCCCCGTGTGTCGGACTCCCTCACCTTTGATGTTAACGGCAAGGTTTACCGACTAAAACCCTAACCTCCCTTGGCCCTCCAGAATCCACGTGTGCAGTCTGCAGCAGAAAAGTGGCTCCGATATCCATCTCCTCCGCTGCAGACTGCACCGGGCCATTTCGTTTGCAACTGTAACCACTCCCTCTACCATTGGGTTAGTGGTTACAGGATCTCGTGTGACCTCAGTAGACGGAGAGATCCCAGCACCACTGCTTTCTGCATTCGGCCTGCGATGGAACTTGCATGTTCTCGACAGGCCGGAATGCTTTTGATGTTTTCGAGGAAAGTTGGTCTCATTCCTCCCAGCACTCCAATTATCAGCACGACGAGCTTGATTTTGAACCCTCGATACAGCTTGCGAATCTCGAACACGAGTTCCTGATATTTTATCCGTTTTCCGTCCTCTTTGCTGACTATATTTGTTTCTGCTGGTGCAGAAAACTCGATGACGAAGATGGATTTGTCATCGAAGTCAACAAGGACGATGTCAGGCTTATTGGCTGATATTTGCCTGCTCGTCGGGAATGAGTAATTCCAGTATATTCGGCACGACTCATTCCCGACAACGGATTCAATATCAGTGGCGACGTACGGCAAAACTGGGGTTGCATCAATACCATAAGTGCTGCGAAGATGGTAATACAGCACTCGAAGAGCCGCATTGTGACGTTCGATGTATGCTGAAACTGCATACATTGGGCATGCTGCCAAAAGATGCATTAGTGTCTCAGCATGACATCTACACAGTCTACAAAGCGTACTCTGTACCGCCTGGTGTAAGATGTTCTGGCGATACGCTAAGGTATTGATGACCCCATCCTGGCATGCGAAAATAAAACCCTCGGTCTCGGATTTCAAGCCGGCTGATCTTAAGAAGGAGAAGGTCATCTCTGCCGACAAGCCAAGTTGTTGGACATTTCAAAAGAATTGTCCATGCAACGGCTTGTCGATATGCCTTCTCTCCAACATACGGAGTTGTTCCTTCCGTATGTTAGCCCTGAGACGCACTGGGAACAGATTGATGACTGATTCAGCCTCCTGTGCGCCACTACGTCCCACGTTGAAAACCAGACCGAGGTTTCGCGCCGCTCGTTCCGCCGCGTTGTACAAAAATGCCCCCTTCCCCTGAATTTCATGCTGATGTACTAGCATCGTCAGGGGATCCTCCGTTCGATTAATCACGTCGCAAGCTGTTTCGAGGACCAATCGGTCATGCATACACTCCAGGCTTAAAAGGCCACGACCTCCCATATTTCGGGGCAAATACAGTCGTTCCACGGAAGATCTTGGATGCAAACTGCGTTGCATACAAATCATCTTCCGTGTGCTTCGGTCAAGATCCCTTAGCTCGTCAACGTTCCACTTCAGTGCTCCAAAAGAATAGAGCACTGGTGATACGGCCAACATATTCGTGGCTGCCACCTTATTTCTCCCGGTCAATTCTGATGACCAGATCTGACGGAGAATGCGCCGGTATTTCTTAATGATGGTGGTTTTAGCAGCCTGCACATCCTGGACATGCCTTTGAGGTACGCCCAGGTATGTGTAGGCTTTTTCGGCGCTAAGGTGGCGGATGACATTTCCGTTGACGAGCTCCATATCGTTGTTATGGGAGCCTGACCTTCCTCTGTGCAAATGAACGACTGCACACTTGTCCAATCCGAATTCCATACCGATATCTCTCGAGTATGTGAGGGCGATGTTCAGAGATCGATGTAATTGATCTTCGCCTGATGCGTATAATTTAAGATCATCCATATAGAAAAGATGGGTGATCTTATGTACACGTTCACCAGGCGGTCCACACATGTACCCTTGAGATTTCCGGAGAACAACGGATAGAGGCAATAGTGAGATGCAGAAGAGCAGAGGACTCAGAGAATCTCTCTGATAGACACCTCTTTGGAATTGAACCAGTCTAGACATGGTTCGACGCTTGCCCGATGTCATGACAAAGCGTGTTTTCCAAAGAGGCTTCAGGTCTTCTACAATTCTCACTATGTTTGGGTGGACATGAAGGCGTTTGAGCAACAAGCTTAAAAGCTCGTGCGATGTTGAGTCATATGCCTTCATGTAATCCAGCCAGGCTATCGACAGGTTACGCTTGTACTGGACTGCGTCCTGACAAACACACCTGTCGATAAGCAAGTTGTCCTTGCAGCCGGATACACCCATTTTGCAGCCTCGTTGTTCTACTATCCGTTGCCACACCGGTTTCACGGATTTCTCAATACGTTCGTTCAAGATGTTAGTGAACAATTTGTATAACGTATTGAGACATGTGATCGGTCTATGGTTTCTCGGATCGGACAAGTCTCCCGATTTTGGGATCAGTGTCGTTCGGCCCTCCACCAGCCAGTGCGGAATGGGTTGGTCTCCATTTATATAAGAGGTGAATATTCGGGCTAGGTGTTGATGGACAGAAGTGAACTTCTTCCACCAATAGTTGTTAATTCCATCCCAGCCCGGCGAGGAGAAATTCTTCGCTCCTGTGATGGCATTTTTCACCTCTAATGCACTGACGGGTGGGCAATCTTCACTTTGTTGTGTGACTTCGTCGCACAATTTGGTGAAGATTTCAATACCTGGAGTGTCTGCATTAAGCCTAGATGTTTTCTCGTAGATGCTCCCCCAGAATTCCTCAACTGCGGTTATCGACGGAAACTCGCTTGAGGCTGCGATACGATGTTTGAAGAGGTTGGAAGGATTCGTCCAAAATATTGCATTTTGTCGAATTCCATCCTCCCGTCTTTGCAGCCTCTTTTTGGCATCCGCCAAAACCCGAATTTTATCAGCCAAACGTTGCTTGATGTTGAGCAACTTCAGCTTGTTCAGTGTGTGATAGTACGTCCGCAGTTGTTGTGCGAACTTCTTGACTTTAGCCGTAAATGAACGGCCAGATGTTAAATAGTCGATCACACACTGAATTCGGGAAGCGAGTTTCCGTGTCAGTCGAATCTTGCCGTTCAATTGAGACATGCGTTTTGTAATCTGCCGACTCCCCGATATCTGTACCAGATTTCGCGGAATCACCAGATCACTTGCAGCCTCGTAAACGGCACAATTGACTTGCCACAGGTCGCAGTCATCTGAAAGAGCATCTAGAAGTAGGCTATTTGCTCTGTCTATTTCTCGTTGCTTAGGCAAAACTTTCGTTGTTAAATTCTGCCTAAACACGAGTGTCGTGCTTTCATAATGTGGAGCATCTCTCCCAGCACCGCGTACGGGCTCAGTTGTTATTGCCCGCACATCCGGTACCGGTTGACAGCTGGGAACAACGAAACCTGTCCGCCTCAGATAGGCCACATAATCTCTCAGTTGTTGTTGAGAAAAGCGATCTGCCAGTTCGGGATGCATTACTGCAAACCGACTGTGCATTCGCGCCATGTAGCCTCTCTGTTGCGGACAGCTCTCCTCGTAGCAGCGCATTAGATCTTGCCTGAGATTCTCCGTCCACTGAAATCGTCCGTGGACATCAGTTGGTCGTCGTCCCGGGACACCTGTTTCGGCTCCTCCACCTCGGGACTGGGCTGCATCCGAAGCAGCCCGATGGTCAGGAGCCCTGCGCGTTCTATTCATAGTAACCGCATGTGCAGGGAGTAGGGTGGTTGGCCCTACTCCCCGTTGTTATGCCTCTCTCGTTTGTCTCTTACCTCGCCATCCACTGGGGTTACCCAATCTCTGGCAAGGTTGCTAAGAGTCCAGGGCCCACCGGCTTTAATAAGCACACGTGGAGGTGAGAGTAGGCCATTTGGGAAGATAGGCTAAGATGCAGCTTTTTGCATAGCTGCATTGTGTTATGCATCATTCCCTTTGGGTAATTGTTATTATCATTATTCGTATTATTATTATTATTATTATTATTATTATTATTATTATCGCGTACGAATACATATTATAAATATGTATAATTATTAATTAATATACCAGACTAAATTTTCTATTCACTAAGGGCACGGGTTTTGTATTAACTGATTTCCTTTACATAATAATTCAGGATTAGTCAGCATAGATATAGTTTTTCTTCCCTAATTATTCATTCCTTCAGACACTTGGGAATCTTTTCTTACCTGAGTTCTCCATAAATATCATGCATGGGGGTATCAGAATTCAGTATCAGTTTGTAGTTAGGGCGTCTGAGGCTGATTCCTTCCGCCAAAGCCTCACTGAAGGGTTCAGATGCGGAGGGGATTGAACGAAACGCCACGCACGTATCTTTTTAATTTTTTAATTTTTATTTGTTTGTATATTTTTTATTTGTCTGTATATATTTTTTTGCGTGTCTTTATATATTTTTTCTGCATGTCTATATATAAATTTTTTTACATATTATATATTGTTATATTAATTGTCTTTCTTTCTTTTGTTTTATTATAATGCATGCTAACAAATCATATTCACATACCACTCTATTCCTAGTAACTGTCAAATCAAAATTGTATCAACTTTATAGTTATTGAATATAATTTTATCTTTCCTTTTCTATTACTTTTTTTTGTGTTAATTTCATTACTAGTTGAGATTACAAATATTTCGATAAGGCCTAAACGTTTGTGAATCCGAGCGATTACGACGGAAGGCCTTTTAAATGTTTGTGAAATTTCCAAACTATGGCATTTTAACATCTAATGCAATTGGTAGGTCTAAGCCGTTAATTATTTTATTATAATATTTAAATACACCTACGTTAAATCTATATCAATTGAAAATATTTTTTTTCTCCTCAGAAACAAAAAAATACCAAATGAAATTGTTAGGGTAAGTTGCACGTATGATTATCTGTAAATCCTGAAAATTTTGAGAAAAACAAGGTGGGGTTTTCGAGAAAAACTTTTTTTTGTATTTAAAAAAAATCAGCTTACTGTTGTTATTTATCAACATTTTTCACTTTATAAGGTCTACATTTGAGAAGTATAACAAATGAAACAAAATAAGACTAGTCCCTACTGAAAAGCTTAACAGTTGAGGAAAATACGAGCGTTTGAACAAAAAATTCCCAAAAAACTTGTTTTTTTTTTGGCACAATCTTAGATCATTCGTATAAACTCCATAAATTTTTTACGAATGTATAAAAAAACACATGTTCCTTTCTTTTTCAAGTTGAGTAACATATTTCATCATGAAGTTCATTCTGAACAAGTCATCGGTCGACTTGCATGATTTGAGATGGATTCGGCCGTAGTTAATGGAGCTAAATATAATATAGTTAATTTGAGCGAAAATTTATGAATCAAAAACGTTTCTTACACTTTTTATTCTAGCACCACTGAATTCCTAGTAAAAAATGACTGAAGAAATAATTCCTCCCCTTAATGTGATTTTGTTAGTTATTTTGGTGCTCTTTTGGAACAAGAAAAATTTATATTACATGGTGTACAAAATTTTTGGAAGGGCAATAACAACTATTCGGGAATTAGAGGGATTCCAGTCTCAATTGTATGTCATTTTTCATTTGGAATTTATTAACATAAATTGGACAATGGAGAGGAATTCGGAAAAATTATCTCTGAATATCAACGTCCAATCGGACACGACTGTTTCTACTTATGTATGTAGGTATGTATGAATGTCTTTATTATACCATGACTAATAAGTCTTGTGGTAATATACAACAAAATTATAATGGCTATAGATTACAAGGTACAGTACATTAGATAAAGCACATTCCTGAAAAACAGAGAATAAGTACATATTCTTATATGTAAATATAAGAATAAGTAAATATAAATTTGTACGCTCCCGATTACTATTTTTCTCGCTAGATATTGTATAAAAATAAATATGCTGCTAATTTACGCTTAAATGTGACAATTGTGTCAGCCGATTTAATATCTTCTGGTCATAGGTTCCACAGTTGTATGACCGAGAATGTAAATGATTTTTCGCGTGCCACAGTTCGGCAGCGTGGAATATGGAAACCGGAAGAATGATGACGCGAAGACCTACGTAAGACTCCATTTACATCGAGAAATAATTCGCGTAAATAGCCTAACGTATTAGTGGAAAAAATTTTGTATGCTTAAGTGCCTAGAAAATAAGTCCGACGCATCTTAATGGTCATCCAATTTAACTTATTACGATAAGGAGTAATATGAGCTTTACGCTTAAGAGACAAAATAGATCGAATGGTACTATTTGAAAGACGTCGTAATTTAACATTCAGATATTCGGACGCATCATCGTAAACCAAACAAGCGTCATCAATATGAGGCATAATTAACGATTCCACTAGCAGTTTTTTAATGTTAGGAGAAAGTAGGTTACCACGAAATTTCAATGCATTTAAGGTACCATACACTGTACGAGATATTTTAGCTACGTGGTTGTTCCAAGTGAGATCGGATGATATAATAACTCCTAGATCTTTGACTGAATCAGAAAATGGCATTACAGTGTCATTGGTAACTAACGGTGTAATAGGATGATTTTTTAACTTTAAAAGATTGTGCGACAAGCCATAAATGATCGCTTGCATTTTACCTTCATTTAAGGTTAGACCATTTAACTCAAACCAATCGGCTATAGCTTGACCGTAATAACATAGTTTAGTAATGGTAGCATTTAATTCCTCTAATGAGCTTGTTTGGAAAATTTGTAAGTCATCAGCAAACATCAAAGCCTTATTTTTACAGAAAGTACGCGTTTTAAGAATGGAGCCGATAAAAATAATAAAAAATATAGGACCAGTGTTAGAACCCTGTGGTACACCAGATGTACTTGGCAGTCTAACTTAAGAAATGCCGTCAAGGTTTACTACTTTTTGAGTTCTGCCAGTAATACATGAAAATATCCATTTTATAACTGAAATTTTGTAATCGACTAAAATGAAATCGTGCCCCGCGACGAATGGTACATCAGATTTTTCATGGTGTAGCCGATTATCAGACGAATCGATTAACATCATATCAATTTGCGATTGAGCGCCTGTTCCATCATGATGTGTAGTGTAACACGCCGGTTACATACTCCTCTCGAAACCTCGGAGCTCTATGCTAAGACGATAATATCCCGACTGAGTGGACGATAATATACCGACAGAGTGGTCGGTAAGAAGCGACGAGCTGTGTAAAAGGCCCACGAGACGACTCGGCGCGACGGTGGCGGAGCGCGATAACGAGACGTCCAGAAGACAGTCTGGTCTCGGACGTCATTGCCGAGACACTGAATCCGCGAGCAGGAGTACGGTCGATTTTCGAACTTGAGTTTTGCGAGTTTCCCTCGAGCAAGTAGAATAAGGATTCTTTTGTGAAGCGATCTCTTGTTCTCGTGAGTGCGAGTGCGGGTCGCGAAAAGAACCCGAGTCAGCCGGGCTCGGGCATTTAATTGTCCGGACGGGCGAACGACGTCGTCGGGCCTCTACCTGGCGCAACGTCCACGAAGACGTTAAAGTCTCACCTGAGACGGTAGCCGGCCCCGAGACGGCGGCGGTAAAACGCCGAAGAAGTAATACCGAAAAAGGGCATTACAGTAGCACAATGCGGAACCAAATAAAGTGAATATTCATCTATAAATGATTGTAAATTTTTGGATTTTATGTGCGTTAGTAGATTATAGTTGAGATCACCCATTATAATAAAGTTTTTATAAAGATGTATAACACTACGAAATTTCTCTACAAATTTATTCAAAACATGACCTTCAGGACGGCGATATATTACAATAATCAATACATTAGATTTTTCAGACAGCTCAACATCAACAATTATAAATTCCGGATCGTTAATATCTTCAACTTGTGGGGTTTCGATTATAGTGCAACGAAAGGTTTCTCGAACATAGCACGCTACTCCGCCACCTCTAACCAACTGACCATTAGAATGAACTAGATTTCGATCATTACGAATGATGCTGTAGCCAGGAATATGTTACGATGTGGACGAAATATTCGAGTTAGCCCAAGTTTCAGTAACACCAAGAATATCAAAATTTAATGCTATCTTTAGTGATTTAACATCATCAATATGACCAAGCAATGAATTAACATTAGCATGCACAACACGCAAAGAACACGGTAAAACTGCAGCGCCTGAACGTATACTAGGCAAAGGTAGTCAAGTTAATTTGACAAGATCATTCTCGGATTCAATACATATAATCTCGCCACCATCGATTTTGCGTACTAAAATTTTTCCGGCACGATGCCAGACGTATTTATAGTTCAAATTCTTCGCTATTGCTTTGAGTTTACGCAGCAAGACATAAATATGACGCGGTAGACTTTCGTTTACATAAATCGAGGAGGCTCCTGTCCCAGGAAATATATCAGCGGATGTGATTGTACCGAATCTTCGCTTAGTTTCAATTATAAAATCACGAATTCCTTGGGATTTAAATCGCACAATGAAAGCAGAAAGGGCCTGACGTGACGGTACGATAAATTCCTGAGTCGAGAGAATGTCATTTTCTAGGTGTGAAAGATTTAGCTTATTCAGAATACGTTTCATAACATCGAGATATGGAGTATCAACTGCTGCTGGGATACCTGTAACCAAGATCTCGAAATTTTCCGAAGCTAAAACAGCACTTTACAAAGCTTGAAAATGACTATTTAGACGGCATATGTCATTCGAATGTTGCTCGAGTAGTGTACTGTGTCGCGTGACAGTTTGGTTTAATATGTCGAGTTTCTGCCCATTAGTGAGTATAAGTAGTAGTATGTCGAAATATTAGTCCGGATTGTACTAATAGTAGGCGTGGTACCTGACATGTTTGTAAATACTTGATCTGCGTATGAAAAGAAAGAAGATGATTCCAGAGAAGGGGTAGACAGCAGCTCTCCGTCCGAATCGTCAAATTCCACCGTTGCTACATCGGACGAAAATGTGCGAACGCAGCAATCTGATGAAATATGCTTTGACACCTATCACAGACAAGCTTCTTTCTCTTGATGGTCAATTTACAGTGATAGCAGATAGTGGTATACACTCCATTCAAATTTCGCACTTCGATATTCACTGGAATGAGTGTAACTGTGCAGTTCACGGGACTTTATGTTTCTTCGAGACGTTGATAATCCAAAAACACTTTTTATTTTCTGCACTTATCGACTCTATGATAATATTGCACCTCCAAAAATTGCAGGCCGAACAGAGTCGATACCACAGTAATTCCTCTAAAAAAGTAGCACTCGGGCAAACAGAAAAACAGTTAGAAAATTTAAATAATAACGGAGCGCACATAATAGGTGCGAGTCACTCACCGGTTCAAACGATTTAGGATTATAAGGCCTAATTACTTTACTATCTCACTTTTTTTTTATTTCTCGAATTTATTATCAACATTACTTGCATATAAACGAATGGTCAATTGCTAATTGTTAAAATAAATACAAAATGATAACGACAGTATTTATATCATTTGACTATATTTGTGCAATATTAATAGTAAATTAGTAATAATGTACATTGATACCTTCAGTGGTAAAGTAGAATCAATCATGTCTGGTCAGACGTCAATACTGAGCGGTGATTTTTGTTGAACTTCCCAGCATCTAAGATTCTTACATTTTTCTGTAAACCGGTTAACTGGTACTGTATCATATATTTGCATATTTGAATAACTTTTGAAGATTTCAACCGATTTGAACAAAAATTGGTATATAACCGTTTTTCGACATGCTCTATCTGAATAATTGGTTGTTTTTTTTTAAATTCTGAATCCTAACCTCAAAATGACAACCTACTATATAGCATAAATTTCGACACTGAGGTTTTCGGGGTCGCTGATTGCGAATTTATTGTCACTTTCGCATAATTTGTGATAACGGACATAAAATAACGTATATAGTACACTAAAATCGCTTCTCGGCCTACAGGCTAAGATCAAAGTGTAGACTGGCGATCATATCTGTTCTTATATATATGTCTGCACTTTGAAACTATACTATTTTGCTTAGTTATTTATTTAATTTGTCTATATAATTTTTTTGTTTTGTTTATCTATTTATTTCCATTGTCCTTTATCTATTTAATTCCCTCTATTTATTTTTGTGTGCCATTATACCCCTGTCTCCCATCCCCCCTTTTTTTTTGTTTATTTATTTGGTGGTTCTTATACTTATTTATTACTTCCCCTTACTTATTTCCCTCTATTTTACGTTTCCCCTACTTATTTATTTTTTTGTTGTGCCCTTGCATCCCATCCCCTTTTTATTTATTATTTGTTTATTATCTGCCCTTATTTTTTTTAACTATTTCCCCCCAATTATTTTCTGCCCCTTCTCCGGCATCTGCGGCACGCTATGGGGGTGGACAGTAGGGAGGTGGTAGTGCACTTCCCCCTTCCCCCCCATGTCACATGCCCGTTTTGCCACGACGGCCGGACACCGTATACACATGGTGTCAAGGGTCGCGGCATATACATCAGGTACGAGGACCTGAGTAAACATCTCCGGATCAGGCATCCGGGGTATGTTAAAGTGTTTAGGTGCGTGGAGTGCAGCCTCACCCTCGGTGACTTAAAGAGGATGAGGAGGCACTTCACGGGCCTGCACGATAACCCCGGAGTAAGTAACCTCGTGCCGGGCGGTGACAGTGTGCCGCAGCAAATTATTGCGACCCCGGCCTGCCCCGTTAGCACGCCTGGTACTAGGTAATCGGCCAGTATTGAGGCGTTCCTGAGTCGGCAGCGAAGAAGCGCCGGCCAGGGTTCCCCCAACCTGGCATCCGGCAGAGGGCTGGTCCGCGAGGGCGGGTCAGACGGCGCAATACCATCGCGCTGTTCTGGGTCGACAGCAAGACGCACGTCGACCACGCTGCATAAAAGTCCCTCCACCTCAACCGGTGACAACCCAGTCACCCGTTTGCAGGCTAGAAGAGTGGGCAGCGTGCCCCCCTCGAGCGATCCACCCCGGAGGCTAGGAGGACTGGTGACTCCAACTACCACCTTTGCGGAGGTCACCAGGGGGGAGCTGCGGGTCACGCGCAGCCAGTCAACGGGACGGGGCGCGGGGACGGTGCGGGCAGAGACTGCCAGTATCGCCACCGCGTCACGTGGGAGGCCCCCTACAATCCTGAGGCCTCCCACGTTGGTATTATCCTGCGCCCCGACCACCCTCACGACCGCAACGACGACGTCCATGACATGTGGCAGACCCATCCCTGCTGTCATCTGTACCACGGCCGGTACATTAACAGATATGTCCGGAGGCACTGGATCGGTGCTGGCGACTGCGCCAAGGAAAAGGTGCATAACGGGCTCTCCGGCTGTTTTAACACGCAAGAGGGCCCGAAGTGCCACCGGCACGGCGCGGTCGTTGAGGGCCTCCAGCCAGCCTCCGGAACAGGTCCCGGCCGACAGGGATGAGGTCATGGACACGTCTACCCCGGCAAGAAACACCCGGGCAGCATCACTACCACCCGGCAGTAGACCCACGCTGAGGTCCCGCCGTCCAAGCAGGGCCCAAGGCAGCACCATCGCCACAGCAATGGGTGGGGTAGAGTGTCGGACCACGGAGGACAGCCCAATCCCACCATCGGCGGCTGTCCTCCCGACAATCAGGGAGTCGTCGAGCGACGGGGGGTCGGATGAAGACTGGCAGCCGACTCGGGAGAGGCGGGGCGGGCGGGGGCGCACTACGACCGGGCGCCTCCCCCCACCATTGGCGGACGCCAACGTGAGGGGTTTGGGGGCTGAGGGGAGTGGGGTGGATTTGGGAGGGGCAGTGTTGGGGGCGGGTGTAACCCTGGGGCAATATGGCGTCCTCGGTAATATTCCCGAAGAGGACGCCGAATGCCCTGGGGCAAATACAGGGTGCGACACGGGCGTCGTCCCCGTGTCCCGGGGAACATCGGCAGCGGCGGCGCAACAACGCGGCCACGCCGGGGCCCCTCCGCGGTAACCAGAAGAGACTCCCGCAGGACGCCGATAGACGAGCTTGTGCGTACCTGCGAGAGGGTCGAATCTTCCGAGGACCTGGCGAGGACGGCCGCGTTAGTGTCGGCCTTTTTCAACGGGTCTAAGGAGCCGCGGAGGGGCAATGGCGGGACTGCGGGGAGGGCGGGCGGTGGAGGCCGCCGGGGAGAGGGTTGTCCCCGCGCCCGAGTCCACGGCGCGGAGAGTGCAGTGGTGGAGGCGACGCGCATCCAAAGTCTGTATCGAAAGAACAGACGTAGGGCAATGCAGCAAGTGCTCCAAGAAGATCGGACCTGCTGCCAGATTGATCTGACAAGGGTCCAGGAGCACTTCTCGACAGTGCATCGCCCTAGAGACGATGGATGCGGGTTGCAGCTGCCAAGGTTCGAACCCCCATCGCAAGCCAGCTGCGACGCTCTGGAGGCGCCCTTTGGGGCCGGCGAGGTGGCCAAAAAGCTCCGGAAGATGACCAATTCATCTGCGGGGCCGGACGGCCTATCCCACTGGGATCTGAGGGGGGCCGACGGAGGAGGTCGTCTGCTGGCAGCATACTACAACACCTGCGTGCGATTGGGGGTCGTGCCGGAGCCGTGGAAGGAGTCGACCACCGTACTCCTGTATAAAAAGGGCTGCGTGGACGACCTCTCCAACTGGCGGCCGATAGCGATGGGCAACACCATCGCTAAGCTCTTCGCTGCCCTCCTGGCGGACCGGCTAACCCGGTGGGCTGTAGCCAACAGCCGTCTTAGTGCGTCCCAGAAGAGCTTCCTGCAGTACGAGGGTTGCTGCGAACATAACTTCGTGCTGCAGGAGGCCATTCGGGACGCGCGCCGCCGCAGAAAAGATCTGGTCGTCGCGTGGTTGGACTTGACCAATGCCTTTGGTTCCGTCCCCCACGCGGCGATAGCCGAGGCCCTGGGACAGCACGGGGTCCCTGGCCGGACGCGAAATATTATCCTTGCGTCCGGCCAGGGAGCAACGACCCGCGTTCGCACCGCCCAAGGCGAAACGGGCCCCATTAGAATCTCCTCCGGGGTGCGACAGGGTTGTCCGCTAAGCCCCATAGTATTTAACCTGACCCTTGAGCCCGTGTTACGGTCTTTGGCCACTCTGGGGAGCGGTTACATGCTGTGGGGTAGGTCTATCAACAACCTGACCTACGCAGACGACACCGTGCTACTAGCTAGCACCCAGGAGGAGATGGAGGCGCAGCTACGCACTGTGCAGGAGGCGGGAGAGTCGGTCGGATTATCGTTTAACCCGGCAAAGTGTGCCACACTACATATTGGTGGTGGCCGCAATACTGGGGTCCGGCCGACGACGTTTAGCCTCCAAAACGGCGTAGTCAAGTCCCCGGGGGGTTGGCGAGGCGTACGACCACCTCAGCATACCCACGGGGTTCCAGGTGCGACAAACACCCATCTCATCGATCGGAGATCTTGTTAGAGACCTCCGGGCGGTGGATGGGTCTGCACTGGCCCCCTGGCCGAAGATCGACGCCGTGGCGACGTTTCTGCTGCCGCGGCTGGACTTCCTGCTACGGGGAGCCAGCGTCGAGAAGGGACCACTGACCGATGCCGACCGGCTTATAAAGCAGGCGGCCAAGGGCTGGCTCAACCTCCCGCAGCGAGCGAGTGCGGAGGTGGTTTTCCTGCCCCCCAACCAAGGAGGTGCAGGACTACTCCCGCTCGCGGACATGGCGGACGCTCTGACCATCGCCCACGCCCTCAAACTACTGTCGGCGTCGGATCCGATGGTTAAGGGCCTCGCCAGAGACTCGCTGCTGGACGAGGTACGACGGAAGATCGGCCGTGAGCCGGACAATAACATCGTCGCCCAGTACCTCTCGGGTTCTCCCGAGGGTGTGCTGAGGCGACCGTCCAGTGGTCTCGCCTCGACGTGGAGCGATGCCAGGTCCGCCGCCAGGAGACAAACTAAACATCTTGACCTCTGCTGGCGGTGGAGCGAGCATCGGGCAGAGTTCGCCCTGGAGTGCCGTGGGTTGCGAGGTGGTAGAGTTATCATCCCGCCCGCCGCACGGTGGCAAGTTATCGGCCGCCTGAGGGCGGCAGTGGCTGGTCGATACCGGGAGAGCCTTTTAGCCAAAAAAGAACAAGGCAAGGTTTTCGAGGTGTCGTCGCGATGTGGGGTTTCCAACCAATTCATGCGCGACGGCAGAAATACCCGTTTCGCCGAATGGCACTTCTTACATTGCGCTCCTCTCGATGTCCTGCCCCTGAATGGAGCCAGGCGTTGGGGCGAGGGTGACAAGCGCTGTAGGCGATGCGGGGCAGACCTCGAAACTCTCCCGCACGTGATCGGCCACTGCGGCCCCCATGCGGACGCGATCCAAAGGCGCCACAACAACATCGTGGATCGCCTAGCCGCCGCGCACCATCTTCCCGGGGACATGCGCAAAAATAGGCCCGTCGAGGGCGCTGAGGGTGAATTGGCGAACCTCCGTCCCGACCTCGTCATCCGCGACGAGATAGGAAGGAGGATCACCGGTATCGACGTGACCGTTCCGTTCGAGAACCGCAACATCGCGTTCGATGAAGCAAGGGCTCGGAAACTGGCCAAGTACGAGTCCCTTGCTGAGAACCTCCGGCGGAGCGGTTATGAGGTCACGGTGGACGCCTTCGTCGTCGGCGCCCACGGCTCTTGGGACCCCGCCAACGAGAGAGTGATCGGTCGCCTCAAAATCAATGCGAGATACGCAGCGATGATGAGGCGATTGATGGTTAGCGACACCATTCGATGGTCCCGGGACATCTATGTCCAGCATGTCTCGGGCGTGCACCAGTATAACACCACAAGCACTGGCGCACGGTCACAGTCTACAGTTGGCGGGGATATGCACCCGCCCCCAACACGACGAGGAGAATGAGCTTTTTTTTTCGTTTGTTGTCCCTCTGTCTTGTTTTTGTCCCGTATTGTTTTTGTTCGGCCGAGAAGCACTTGGACAAGCCGGCACAGGTAAAAATATAGCAAAATTCCTGTGCCGGCGAAATATTTTAATCTTGAACCGGGGGATGGGCGGAAATGTCAACCTCCCCCGGCTGACGAGGGTTGCTGGTAGTTTTTGCGTTATATAGCAAAAAACCGCCCAGTGACCCTAATATCATTTTATATTAAAGAAACGTACAGGGGGAATAACCCCCCTGCAAAATTTTAATATCTTGACGTGTCGGCCGCGGAAGCGAGAGATTTTACCAAACAACCGCGACCGACTAACAAATATCATAGTACACACGCTAAAGGCGTGTTGGACGGAAGAGGGCGTGCCCGACAACCGTCCCGTCTAGCCGATGGGGCGCCGAAGGATAATACCCCATCGACGCTCCATCGGCGGACAGATTACCATATTAGAGCGGACAGGGGGGTTTCTAGCTACCCCCCTACCTGTTTTTCAATTGCCCAGGTAGGTTTCTCCTCCTGGGCAAACATTTGTTACCCGTCCGCGCCCAACACTAGTGGTGGGCGGGTGGGAAAAGAAAAGGTAATCTGTTCTTATCAGCTTGATATCTGATACGTTTCCCATTGGGAAACCAGAATATCGAACGTCAGCGTCTTATCCGCGGTCGGTACGTCGTGGGTCTTATCTCGGATAAAGAGGGGATAAGCCCCGCGTCGTACTCGCTAAGGCACAGACCGCCGAATCTGCTGGTGGTACCGATATTGGGAAGGGGGGACTGGCTCTGGGTGAGTGTTGTGTGTGCCTATAGTTTCTGTCTTGTACTGCCTGTCTCTGTCCTGTACCTCTCCACTCGAGAGCGCACTCGCAAATAGACATATTCGTCATTAACGTGGGGGAAAATTTCCTGTCCTTTGTCCTTTTTTTTTGTCCTAGTACACTAAAACCTACATTTAAAGGCCTAAATCGAGAATGACGATACAACGTTATCTCATTGGCGCAAGGCTATACACGCACAAGTGTGGAGCCCTGAATATTCATGTGAATGTTTATTTTTTTTTTAAAAAGTCTTGTGAATAGATCTATATTTTCTTACATTATGGAATCAGGAGTACAAAGAAACATCATTGAAATAGATCTGACGTATTGTAGTGGATGATTCGCTTCTACCAGAATTTGCACGAAAAGTGGAAAATGCTGCACCAGTTAACCGATTAAATCAGCAGTCTTTCCGTCTCTTTGATTCCATATATTAGATAGAGGATACTTTTGCTAATTTAGTTTTCCATGTCACATTAATAAAGTTACATAAAATAATTATATTTTCTGTATCCGCAAAACCGCTAACTTTTCAATATTTAACATGTCTTTACTTTTCATGAAAAAATACTGTAAATTTAAATTGTTACAGAAGTGTTTTAAATAAAATACAAAAATACTTCAGAATTAAAGCAGAGAAAGAATAGTATTTTATCAAAATTTAATGTTAATCGTTTCGAAAAAAATTGCGAATTCCAGTTTCATGATAAATATTATTGAAGCAATACAGTGCTCAATACGTTATTTTATATGTAAGGGAAACATCATTGCTATGGATACTTCAGTCTGACAAGTACATTACGTTACTAGTTAATAGTCAGATTCTTTTAGCACCTTTCGATAGGACAGCAGTAGCCAACTTCTCGCTCAACAGTATTGTTAAAATTCAAACTTATACAATATTTTTTGAATTATTTGGGGCAAATTTTATCACTTCCGTTATCACAGAATTGGATAAGTGCAGTACTCGTAACGGGCTGAAGTCTCCAAACTATTTCTTAATGAAGCGTATTTATGAATTAGCTTCAGTAATGCAGTTTTATCTTACAGATGGAAGGCGAGGAGGAAGCTGAGATGGATGTTAGGGATGTTAGAGTGCCACGCTCAAATTACCGCCGACAAAGATACCGCATGGAGTGGGAAACGATGCCGGAGTATAGAAACTGGCTGGAAAGAGTTCCCGGCGATTGTAGCTTAGGCAGATGTCATTTATGCGACATAAACATCATAGCTCACTTAAGGAGTCTCAAAACTCACAGGTTATCAGTTCGGCATAGAAATCGCGCTGCTGAACGGCATGTACTTTCACATGCAGTTGCTCCGGATAACAATCCCGTTGCACGTGCGGTTCATTTCGAAATGGATCAAGAACAGCCTGCGCGTATTCCTGTCGTTGACAATCCAGTGCCAGTTCCGATTGTTCGTCACAATGCATTGCCAACGATTGAAGGAAGGAATATCATTGACGAAGTCCCAAACGAGGATATTCTGATGGCAGAAAACGATAGGGAAAATCGTGGTGCTAATCTTGACAGAGGAACGGCTGGTATTGAAATGCGTATTACAGGCTTCTTCGCAGAACATAATATCCCGTTTCGAATCATCGAGCATTTCATTCCATTCATTAAGAATATTGTTGCAAATAATTCTAAGGAAGCGATAGATAGAATCCAGTTAGATCCGACGAAATTGCAAGCTTTAACGGTGAATGTCGTAGGGAAGGCACAAAAAGAGGATACCGCTTCGATAGTGAGGAACAATAAATTCAGCGTTTCCTTCGACGAAGTTTTGCTTCGTACAAAAGCGAAAGCTGCGGCAGTTATCTTGAATTATGTTCATCCAATTTCCCAAACAATGGAAAACACCCTTTGGGAACTGTTTCCCGTGTACGGCGAATTTGATGATAACATTGAAGCTAATGCTGCTCATTTGTATGACAGCATGACTAAGTCATTCCAAAATCACGATGTTCCTAAACATAATACTGTCGGTTTTGGTTCAGATGGTGCAAGTGTCATGTTGGGCGTCGACAATTCTGTAACGTCCCGATTGAAAGCCGAGTGTCCTGGAGTCATCGTGATAAGATGTCCCTGTCATCTTTTGCATTTAGTCGCGAAGGATGCATACAACGTATTACCACCAGAATTGTGCACACTTCCCAATGCTGTCTATAACTTTTTCAAAAGTGCCAAAAGGTTGCAAATTCTAAAGAATTATCAAATATCACTTGATATGGATACTCATAGAATTTTGCGACCTGCTGAAACTCGCTGGTTGAGTCTTCTTGAATGTGTCAATAGATTACTGGAGCAATGGCCCGCCATTGTAGCTGCAGTGGAAAGCGAAAATACCAACAGAAGAATGATCCAGGGCCATAACGACTTACTCGAACTTTTCCGCGATAGCCTCGTTAAATTGTTCTTACAGTTTATGAGCTTCGGCTTAAAGAAGTTGTGTAATCGAAACAAGTATTTTCAAAAGAAAGAATCAGTTTTTTTGGATCTTTATTCAGAAATGGAATTACTGCTAACCGACTTGATGAGCTACTGCATGACTCCCTAGTATATTTATAATACTTCAGTAGAAGAGCTCGATCCGGATAACACTGACTTCTTTTTGCCGATAGAAGAGGTAAGAGTAGGTGCAGCAGTATCTGACAGAAGAAGACCCATACCTGCTGTCCGAAGATATTAAAGTAGCATTTCTGGAGAATTGTCGACAATTCTGGCTAACTGCTGCATGGAGGCTACGCGTGAGATTTGATTTCGGGGACTTCCGTTTAAAATTGTTGAGATGTTTCGATATTGAGAAGGCATTGTCGAAATCATTCCGCGCTGAAATGCCTACGCTCGACAACGTCATCCGTGAATTTAGGGTAGCCTTAGACTATGATGCCAGACTCGCTGATTTCATCAAGAGCGAGTGGACTCGGTTACCTTGTATTGTGCTTCCGGAAGAGGTTCTTCTCGAAAAGAATATTGTATCGTTCTGGGTGAAGGTAGGATCTGTTGAAGATTTCTGTGGTTCAGTCGCTTTCAGAAATTTGTCCTCATTTGCGTTAAATATTTTAACAATCCTCCATGGGAATGCCGAACCAGAAAAGTGTTTTAGTCACGTCAAGATAGCATTCACCCCTACTAGGTCCAATCTAATGGTACACACGATAAACGCCTCATTGCAAACAGCCGAATGCATGAAAATGCAAGGCGGTTGTACGCGTTTCATACCAACGGATGCAATATAAGAATTGTTTGATTCGCGAATGTATAGTCCGAGAGTACCAGAGGAAGTGTTAGGGGTCGGCGATATAGATTTCTTTGCAGATGATGATTCCGATTACGATGCTTAGGATTTGACGTGATAGACAATATTATACAATTCTCGGCGTGTTCATCTGGGCAGGTAGTAGCTTCGCGTTAACATTTCTTTATTGTATCGAAAAATCCGACTTATTTTCCTTGAAGTGTATTAATTGTTTTAATGTTCACATTTGTTTTATCGAACTAAGTTCTTCTTTCGCGTACACTTCATTCGCTGGCGGATGAGAACCTATGTAAATAGTTGTATTGCGTCTATCGTATTAAAGTTTCTTTATCGCGTATAGGATAGTTTGTATTGGTTTTCTTCAAATGTGTTGTATTTTTTTTATTGTATATCTTGTTTTGTTGCAGTTCGAAGTTCTTTGACTTAGAAAGGTAATAATGTTCAGTTGGCTGGATAGTTTAGTTAACGTTGTTAAATAATCGTTTCTCCATTGCTTACAATAAACCGGACAGTTTATTTCGAAATGTTTATTTTCATTTAATGTATATATATATATATGTATACTACACATACATTCTATATATAAGGCATAACATAGAGACATCGTCAAATAATACTAAAAAATCCATGTCATATCTCTTTCTCTGGATTAATCTTTCTGCCTTTGTAATAAATATTGCGAAAAGAAAATTTACAAATAGCTGGACGCGGACTGAATGCGTTTCGACACTTTTTTTACTTACTTATTTTTATTACTGACCGTAATTGGCTTATAGCATTAAAAGTTCGAATTGAAGCTAACTAAAGTTGGAGATAATACAAAAATGAACCAATTTTAAAATTGTTCAATCCATTCCAATTCGTGCAATGACACTTAAATCTTGGTCAGTAATTGAATTCACAGAGCAAACATTTTTGATAAATGTGTAAAAAATTATCTTTTGAAAATAAAAATCTGAAATCTTGGAATTTCCGAAAATGAGGCAAGAATTGGGACACAATTCGCTTTTTTTAACATCCGATTAAGCAAATATGCAAGAATCTATTACTTTTGGCGCGTTTAAAAAAATTTAAAAAAAATTTGTTGAATGCAATATTATTTCATTCCATTTTATCCGAATGTATTAATCTCTGAAGGTTTCCAGGTCCTATTATTTATAGGCTGCTGTGCATTAGAGATTTACTTACTTTTTTTTCTCACTTACGAATACGAGTGTCAGGTTTGCATAAAAATGCATCCAACGGACACAGAAAGAGTATTCAAAATGATTTGAAATTAATTCCTTTCTATTTAAACTGAATTTATTTTCAATTACTGGACGGAAATATTTAGGGAAAAGTATTACATTCTTAATTCTCTAAATGAAATGAAGTACAGTGAAATACATTTCTATTAACATTCTGTAATTTACACAAACATAAATATATCAAAATATATCGATAACAAAAGAGTTAAGAAGTTAAATCTTGAATATTTAGATTTATTTTCGTATTACCTTCACATATGTAAAATACATGTCACAAAAATAATATAATTTTAATAACTAATTCCGCTTTTTAACAGGCAAGCCGTGCAGTAAGAAGATCGGTATCCAAATCTCAAGGCCTCCTACGTGTTCGAAGCTACTTTCCATTAAGACATGACGTGGATAGGAAAATATTATTCAGGAGGAAGCAGAATCTGAAGGATGAGTACTATTCACCTTTCGTCGACAATCCATCTAAAAAGATAAGCCATCTTGTAGTTGTCAAGTATATTTGTAGTATCATAATCCTATTTGAAAGACGTATTATTATATTAAAAGAATGTATTTCACGAATTTAAACGAAGTAACCGGTAGGCATCCATATCCTTTTTTGAAAATTAACAAGAACACACTCGAGATCAACTAAAGAATATATTCGATAAATGTATACTTATCTTCTTTCGTTTTTAATGTTTCGGGTACTGGAAGAATTCCACTTGACGACAAGCTGCTCCACAGTTCAACTCATATCGAATGTCATGAGGGAAACAGTCACACAGCGGAGCCATAATCTCCCGAAAGCCCTCCAGCTACGTTACACAATAAGTCTAGATGAAAAGATAAGTAATCATTAGCAGGAACAGGGTAGAATAAAAAAATCTATACAAATGGAATTATGGTTGAACTTGCAAATAAATTCTTTAAAAAATCTAGACATACGAAGGTAATAGCACTAGCAACGCATTCAATTGCGAATATATTTTGCAAAATGATATTAATGTTTAGCGGAGTTGCTCGTTAAAGATTCCCATTGATAGTCTGTATTCTTCATTTCATAAATACAGTGAAGAATGTATTTTTTGATAATTACATAAAAAACTCTCAAAGTTGACTGAAATGTGACATTTAATAAATACTTACTTACCTACTATTTTTAACACTGCAGGTGCTCGTAGCATGATAGCCGACGACAAGATTAATTCCTGGCTGTCTTCCACCGCTTGGCATCAAGAAGGAAATGACATCCTGCGACACATACCATCGGAGAAGCTGTTCTTGATAGGATCCAAAAATTCCAGAAAGACCTTTTACTCTGCTAAATCTGCAACCGATTTGAGAAGGTAAGTGTTTCAGTTTTCGCATTCCCCAGACGAGCACAACATCCTCTCTTTCCTTTCCACATCTCCACCTTGCTATCCTTACCATCTTTTTCCCTTCCTTTTTTACAATCCTTCTTACATATTCAGGTATTCCTATTGTCTTCTCATAATTCTTGCATGATCTTGTTTTTCTTACCATTTCTCCTCTTTCTTGCTCGTCCGCCTCTATGTCCCTTTCCCTTACTCTTTCCCATTTGCTTTCGCCGTACGCCTGAATGCTTAGCTCACTCTCTCCTACTCTCCACATATACTCTCTTCTCTCTATACTTTCTCTTGTCCATTCTTTCATTTCCTTTTTCTCTTCCTCCTTTCTTCTCTCCAGCATACATAGTTTTCCAATTTCTCCTCCTTCTCCCTTCTGTATCTTTTCCTTCCATTTTCCCGCTCGCCACCCCGTTTCAACTCTCAGTTTATTTCTTTTTAATTCCTCTCTCACTATGTAACCTGGAGTCGTCCTTTCCAACCTTAAACCCATTTCAAGTACTTCTCTTGTATCGCTTCTAATTCCTTCCATTCCTTATACATCCGTAATACAAGATTCCCTTAAGGGTGTTCTTCTGAAGCCCCTGAGCGCCGCGGTGGCCATTGTGGAACTACCAAACCGGAAGTAAAACTCCTTTGCAGATTACGCCTTCAATTTTAACTTTTTATATTATTAAGTGCATTTTTTATAAGCTATTATTCCCCTAGAATGTGCGTCCACTTCGATATTGGCGCAACGATTGTCGCATAATCAAAAAAAAAAAGGATAAAATCGGCCTGTTTTTCACCTCACACGTACATGATGTGTAGATGTGTTAGTCGTCACGATAAAAACGCTTATTGCATCGTTTCGACAACGCTAACGCACAAAAACGGAGTGGACGTGCATTCCTGACACTTCACGGATTACATTGAACCCATTTTTATGAAAATTAATTATGTTTTCGAGGCGTAATCTGCAAATTACGACTCGAAGCGGGTAATGGCGGCAAAGCGAAAGATTTGACATATATCAGTTTCGGTGAGATGGAGCCCAAAGCGAATGTCAGGATCGTAGGTATTCTAGGGCGCTTCCCAGGGCCCCGCGAGCATGTGCACGCATACACACGTAACTTGCATGTATGAATATGCCTACATTCATGTGTGTATGCATGAATCCATCCATATATATATATATATAGGATGGTAGGTAGAAGGGTATGGGTTCGAGGCCGCGCGCGGCGTATACGGGAGCAGAAACAGAGAAAGAGAGAGTTCGGACAAGAATGTAAAAGGCTGTCATCTCATTCTCTCACAAGGGAACCTCAGGTGCGATGATTCTCACCGATTTTATTGAAACTTTCTCATAATATCGCACATACTTACCACCCTTATGATTATGAGAATGATCGATGCAATACTCAATCGTTTTCTAGAAAATCACATTTGCATTTCCTACTTTTTAAGCTATAAGTAGTAACTTATATGAAGCGAATATCGTAATTTTGTATAGAAGCTATGTTGGCTCAGGCGGTATAGCGCTTGTTTCGTAACTAATATTTCATGGGTTCAAATATCGACAGAGGAGTATTTTTTTTTTTAAAGCCTAATTTGTTATAAACTAATCATGAACCGTCGAAATTGTGAATTTTAATTATTTTTAACCTTTTTAAATAATGTTTTGAAGGAGAATTTAACTTTCTCTCATTTCTTTCGTATAATGAAAATTATGTAATTATTATTCCCATAAAAACATTTCTAAGTTCTATTTATAAATAGTTAATATTTATAAATAATATTATTAATAATAATAACAACAACAATATGAAACTAAATTCTTCACTTTTTCATCATTTTTTTGATCATTTGTATATTTGTATTTTTTTATGTAAAAATGTTCTTTCGAATAGATTGGATGGATATAAATGAATGTGTTCCGGATTTGGGATCGTAACGTCATATTGTTTTATTAAATCAGGATAATTCGGATTTGGGAGTACACGTGACGGGGACCGATACCCCAAGTGAAAGAATAAGTGGTTTAGGTATGAAGAATTTTTATTAGCTCTATATTTTGCCGAGAGCAGAGGTTTTCTTTGACAAGCGTGATGGACGCGAATAGTATGTTATGAATAAACTAAGTCGTGTCGACGACTTAGGTGTTCGCGCAGAGTCGCTTGGAAAAAGGCGTCCGCGTGCCAAGTTCCGAGATCTTTAAGTTTTCACAAGTTCCCGATCGCGAGATTAGCTGTTCTAGCTCCGGGGCGACTCTGACTGGACAATCCAATTATCCGTTACAAGTCAGGTCGGTTTTGCACATTATTCGGTAGCGGGGGTGTTCACGAGACACTATCAACCACGGTGTCCGATAAGGCTCGTTTTTCGCGAATCGCCGCTTTCGTGTCAGATATCGATGCTTTTTGCGATTCGCTGATTTCCGAAACGGCTCGAATATCTGCAAGTGCAGATATCGACGGGTCAGTTGTTCGCCAATTCGACCTCCTAATCTACAGCGGATGTCTTCAAATGTCACTTTATTTATTATAACAATTCGGTTAACAATAGTGCACCCGAATCTCTAATTTCCAACGGTCTCCAGCGCGTGTGGTCTGACCGGATGTATGACGTCGTTGTGGACATCTCAGGTGTCCGCTTTATTATTTATTAACGGCGAATATTTCTGACTACGTGCGCTGCTACACGTGTCGCCTAGCGTCCGTAACACGCCCCAGGTAAAAAAAGATTGGCGATCCACCGCCGATCATCAATAACAATAAAAAACGAACGTTTAGTACATTTTAATCTTAAACGTAAACCTATCTCTGGCTGATTAGTAAAGTTACATGATTTTTAGGTCATCTTATACATTAAAAAAGATTTTAAATCTATGGTTAGTAATATGAAAGTATTGCAGTGATAACCGCTCGCTTTAATCTTAATTCATAATGAAATATCGCTATTTACCAATTATTGTAACTTGAAAAGTCAATACGTTGATGGTGTGTCGTACACTATCAATGTTCACTCTGAAGTGTTTTGACTCGCACTGTAACCTATAATAAACACTGAACAAAAAAGTACTTATTTCAAGTATACGCATGTGTCTGAGGTAAGTATTTCTTTAATGCTTAATAAAAAAATGTAAAAGAAAGTTATTTTCTTCTTCTTATTTTAAGTAACCTAAGAGAACAAAGTTCTTATCATTCCATTCTGAAAGATTGTGAATCGCCTTTAAATGTATTAGAAACACATGGCGGTAGGTCCCCTGGCGCCGGCCCGTCTCGTTTACCGAACGGAATACCCGACGCGTCCTTGACGTTTAAATTTACACTTTCGTACTCTTTCTTATAAACACAGTCGTTGTCGCTAGTCTTACGTCTTTTATTAGGTATCAGCGTTTGTGGAATGCACTCCTTTGGGTTAATTATTTTACGGAGGCTTCTCCAACGGAACCACCTCCATACAATAATTAATATGATGATTGTTGCGATTATTCCTAAACCAATATATATTGACATATTTTGCGTTCTAGCTGATTTCTCTTTTTCTATATTTTCATTCGCAATTTCATGGGCTTTCTTTATCATAGCATCTCTGTTTTTTTATACTTAGTTTTAAGATATCATGATTTGTGACATTAAAATATGCGGAAAATAATTCTGAAATGTTAAAGTTGTGAATGGGCTGTTCAATTACGGCGTTTTTCTTTACGGCGGTTCCGGAACTCGTTAGTATTGTATTAGAAGCCCGTGCTCTACAATTTGAGTCTAAGATAAGTATGCCTGTATTATTTAATATTTTTGTCAACGTTGGTTTATTTTTGCAGATAATGTGGATCGCGTCATTGGTCGGTATGGAAAAATCCACATATTCTGCGATTCTAATTTTGTCCAAAATGAATT
Organism: Trichopria drosophilae; assembly: GCA_030407085.1. Taxonomy (NCBI): domain Eukaryota; kingdom Metazoa; phylum Arthropoda; class Insecta; order Hymenoptera; family Diapriidae; genus Trichopria; species Trichopria drosophilae. Next base: position 123,682,074 of record CM059582.1, on the reverse strand, counting down.
CGCAGAGTCGGCCACATGAATGTGACATATTTGAAAATCGCGAAACAAGGGTTCGGCTATCAATCGAACTTCGCACTCGCTTTTCTCATTTACTAGGTGGACTGGGAAATTGTTCGGGCAGATAAAGTTTCTTTCCGTCTTTTTACATTTTCCTAAATCTTCGTACGTTAAATGTATATACCGGTCTCTATCGTTTGTTATGCCCGTATATGTTGCGGTTGGTACTATAAATGCGTATTTAAACATATCTTTTCCAAGTTCCTGCCTAACGGGTATCGAGTAGTGTTTGTACAGGTCGTACTTAACGAATGATAGGAGTGGAATACTTAATACGTAAATAATACTATTATCAGCATAAAATATGTTGGCATCCGAAACTTTAAATAATTCCCCTGTTACTAGTGGGCGAGTGTGTACAGGAAACTCGCAGTCAGGCTCCGCTCCCAAAATTTCTCTTATTCCGTTCGAGATGTCCATAGGGCCCAGTAATTTTGGATGTATTTGGCCTTGCCTAGCGAATAATATTGCATCTATTAGGACATTTGTGTCCATTTCATATTTTTGTACTTCACTTATCAGAACCTCGATCATAACGTCTAATTCTTCCTTTAACCTTAAATCATCTAGTCCTTCGTTTATTTTTCGGTCGCTAGATTGTAGCGTTGACATCTCAAAGCGCATCTGAAAAAATTCTTCTTTTATTAATGACGTTTGATTTGCTATTAAATATGCCATTGTTATGTGCGAGCACATTTTTTTTTAAAATTAACTTCATTTCATTTATTAATTAATTTATCATTGAAATGTTCAAGCTACTTTCAGACGATTGAATATTATATTCAGTCGCCTGAAAGTCGCGTTTATTCATTTTAATGTAAACTCTGAGAAACTTTAGAACCTCTAGAGTTACATTCGTTCCCAACGCCTGGGTGGGCTGGGGAATTTCGAGACGGACACTTTAAGTCGAAACATATGATAGCGGCTGCTAAGGAATGCATGGAAAATCCTAGCATAAGCAACGTCTCACGGCGTCGGTTCATTCTGCAGCGTCGGCAGATCTCAGGGAGAGAGACGCAAGTCGTCTCCCACCATGGGTCCTCCGACGGCTTCGACGCTTGGGCTCGACGTCGTGGCCGTCACTTCGTTTCCGCCTCCGAAGCAGCCAAGTCCTCGGAGTTCAAGACAATCGTCGTGGAAAACGGGTCGCGCCTACACCAGGGTACAAAGTGCCGTAGACGCTCGTTCCGGTCCTGCCCAGAGGTTCATCCGATCTCTGGTAGTTGTAAGTCATTCTAAAAACTAATTAATCAATCTTTTCCTGTTTCCGTTTCCAGTTATTCATGGATAGATCACATGGGAGACAATATTCTAATTATAATTCGAGTTAATCAAATTTAAATCATTTACAGGTTTTCCTTTAAACCCTTTACCTTTTTCTAAAAACCCAAGGGAAAACGATAGGCTCAGGCCATTTGGGGAAAAACCCTTTTATCGGATTCCCGAGGGAATACTAGAAAAACCCAACCTTTCAACCCTTTAGCCTATGCTCAGGCAAATAGGGCGTCACGCCCTTTAGGCTATCTACCTCTACCAAAATCCTAGCAATTCTTTCCTATTGTTCTATATAGAATATATGCTTTTTACCATATAATAATCTCTAATTCTTTATCAAACCATAGACAAAACGAGATATCAGGGCCCGTAGGGACTGATACCTCGTCTTGGCAGTCTCCGTCCTCCGTTGCTAATTAGCGACGGAAAAAGGGGAAAATAATTTTATTCGACGATTGCGTCCGGAGTTCATCTCCGAACGTAACACCATATCCGCAGTTGTGTTATGAAGAGTACCAATTTTATCCATTATCTCTCTAATGTCGTCCTCGTCTGCTGTTCCAAATAAGATGTGGCTTATTTTTCCAATAAATCCTAAAACTGCTCGTTTATGCAAACGTTTTTTTCCATCGGTAATGAGTTCGAAAAAATGTTTTTGTTCTAGCTTCATCTCGCGTAGATCCTCATATAATCCTTCAATCGTGGGTGTTAAATGGCATTGATAAAATCTGTGGCAGTTTTCGTTAGCAAATTTTACGTTTTCTTCCAGAAGTTTGGCTCTATCTAAAAACTTTTGTATTGAAATTGTGGTTATCATCTTCCATTTGGTGTTAGTAACTCGTAATTCTCCTAAATTTTCCGAGTACAATCCGGGATTGTTCTCCAGGATCATTATCTCTGCGCCCTGGATCCGGTTGCCACTTGAGATTCTTCTGTAACAGAAACTCGTGTTATGTGAAAGCTGAAACTACGTGAAAAATTGGTTGATGATTGTCATGACTGCCGATATTCTCATCTTTCATAATGGGTCTATGATCTTGTACTGTATGTTTATGTGGCACGTCACCCGAATTTAGTTTATGGCCTTTGTAAGAGGTTCCCTTCTTATGATTTTTGGGCGTCTTTCTCCTTTTCTCTCGTTGTTTCGACTTTGTTTGTGTGTCCTCTCATATTTTATCTTTATGATTCTTAAGTGCGTTTCGTTTTTCGACTTGCAACCGTCTTTAACCAGCTCGATTCCTCTACGATTACTAGAACCCAAATCAGTTTGCTTCCAACTTTTGTTCTAACCATGTCTGGTGCTAACGTACAAGGTGTTATGTGGGAGGTAGTCCACGAAGGACCTCTTACATCCGAACAGTCGTGGGTAGTTGTTCATATACCCGTCCCTACAGGACACGTAAGTATTTTTTTTTATAATTTATTATGTTGGTAGCTTTAAATCTCCTGTTTCTCCTTTTATTTATACGTTTCTTCCCTTTACATGTTTGTAGCTGGTGACTATATTAGTTCTTGCGCGGTTCTGGATGGACGGCTGCGAAGCTGAACGGGTGTTCCGGGGGCTCCCGCGAGTCTTGGCGACCCGCCTCGTTTTTGTTTCACTAGCCCAAGATAATTTTGTAGAGTGGTTTAATTACGCCGTGACGCCTCCTCTACTGGTAAGTGTGTCAATGTGTCTTTTCTCACCCCGTCGGTATTCTCCCCCTTTTTTTTTCTTTGAATATGCTCTTAGTGTCCTTTTTCATTATCTTTCAGGTCGGTCGAGTCATTTTTCGACAAACCAATGTGCCACCTGTATCGACGTGCATACCGGGGACGCCGCCACCGCCTTATGTCCCGGCGTCCAACGGGAATACCAGATCATCAACCCGGGATCGGGAGAGTGAGTCGGATGCGGGGGGAAACCCGCTCCCTCGGTTGTTTCGTCCGAGAGTTCCTGGGCCACCTCGCGAGACGGGGAGGACCTCGCCGCCGCGGTGCTCACCATTATGCATAGCCAGGGTGGTGTCGGTCGGGGCCTCGGCCGGGGGTTGCCCCTTAGTGCGCGATGTCAGGCTCGTCCTGGCCGGCCATCGGCCCTCTCGGATGTTTCGGGCCCCACCACAACCGAGGACGAAGGTGAGGATGAAAACGGGAGTGAAAACGAAGGTTAAATCGGACGCGGGTGTGAGAACGAGTTCCCAATGTCCGGGAGGGGCCGAGCACTCCTCCGAATGCGTTTGAATGAACGCCACCCGGGTCCCCTACGACCTCCTCGGCTCTGCTTTCGGTGCCGGAGGCTCCAGGATGAGTACGCCCATCCGGCTTTGATACATACGCCGCGCATTTCAGTGATTTTAAGTGACTTTAAGTGACTTAATATAAAATAAGTGTGTGTGTATGAAATGATTTTTTTTGTTAAAATATCTGTATTAAGATTCAACAGATTTAAAAAAAAAATTCTAAAGTCCCCTTGTTCTTTTCATTTTTCTGTCTTTCCTCCTTTCTCGTCGCCTCACCAGGCATCGTTCGCGGGTGAGAGCGATGCATTTTATTAGTATGACTGCTGCTTGCTCGTTCTTTCGTCTTCGTGGGTGCGCGATCGTTGACGCATCGGTCATCGGCTGTTCCTTGTTTGCCGATCCGTTCTCCCCCTGCGGGGTCGAGCCAATATGGCGGCGACTGACAAACGACGCGCGGGTCGCCTGCCGTCTCTAGGTCGCTCGGTGTCCCCCCCTCGGGGAGAGGTGGGGGGCCCGATTCAAGATGGTAACAACTGACGACGGGCGTCCGGAGGCCCGTTCTCTCTGTTCGTCATCCTTTTGGAGTCCACTCGGGCAGGGGGGGGATGGGAAAAGTGAGAGATTGAGCGGGTAGAAGGAGTAAGCATCGAGTGAGCCTCGTCGATGTTACTGTCCTCTCTTTCTTTCCCTTCGTTTCCTTCTTATGTTTGCGTTTACTCGGTTTTAATCCCTATCTCTGTATTACCGTAGTGATACGAATCTATTTTTAATATTATACGTGCAATATTTTTCTTAATATATATTTTGTTACGTTTTGATTTATTATTATTATTATTATTATTATATATTTTTTTTTAATGTATGTTATGTTTTCTTTGCTTTGGTGTTTTTCTTGCTTATTCTTCGGATAGGTAGAGGAGTGGGTCATGGCACTTTTTTATCTTGTCTATGTGCACTATCTTATTTTTTCGTGCATTTAGTGCTAATTTTATGTCGCGTATGCCAATTAATTCTAGTATTTCATAAGGTCCCACATACTCGTCGTCCATTTTTCCTTGTCTGGGTTCTTTTAATAAGAACACCATTTCTCCCACGCGGAAATGTCCTATATTCAGTTTTCGGTCGTAATATTGTTTTGACCGGTACTTAGACTGCGTTAGGTTCATGGCAGCCAATGGCTGTAGTTCCGAGATGACGCTCATAATTTCTATGAGATAATCATCGTACGTGATGAGTTTTTCTCTCGTAGGGTATGAAGATGGTAGTCGTGCGGTTCTACCATACACGAGCTCATGGGGCGTATAATTTGTACCCTCATGTACGCTGGTATTATAAGAAAACATGGCATACGGTAGCCATGTGTCCCAATCATCCCGACCTTTCACAAAGTTTTTTAAATAGTCTACCAAGACCTGGTGACTCCTTTCCAGACTCCCGTTACTTTGTGGGTGGTAAGCGGAGGTTACAAGGGTTTTAATTTTAAAAATCTTTGCAAACTTCTTAAGGGTTTTTGCAATGAAGCATTTACCCTGATCCGTGAGTATGGATACTGGTGTTCCATAATTACAGATGAAGTATTTTGCGAAAGCTTCAGCGACGGCCTGTGCCGTAGCTACGTTCAATGGAATTGCAAGGGAATATTTTGTCAGTAGATCCTGAACAGTCAGAATATAACGATTTCCGTTTAGGGTAACATCGGTAGGTCCTCAGATATCTAGGGCTACCTTATCAAAGGCTGCTCGTGGTGTGTCAGTGATGACCATTGGTAGTCGGGTTTTTACACACACGAGTTTATTTTTCTGACATAGTGGACATCGTTTTATATATTCCCTAACGTCGGCTTTCATATTTCGCCAATAGAATTTATCACAGATTCGGAGGTAAGTTTTCGTGACACCCTTGTGTCCACCCGCTATTGAATCATGATATTCTTTTATTATACCGAGCCGCTCGGTTGATAGCGGAATCGCGCGATTGTTTTTACAAAATACAATCGTCAAGTTTCGGTCAACTAAAATAGTTTGGAAAATTTCGGGTATCTCGTACCATTTAGGTTTCTAAAATATGTCGTTATCATGTCCGACCGAAATTTTTGTTATTCGAAATTTTTCTAATAGTGCTCCCAGCGTTTTGACGCATTTAATTATATTGTTTTTTAACGCTCTGTCATCGACGAATCTATTTACTATAAGTCCGAAAAAGTATTTCTTTCCTCTTTTGTGTACAACCACCTCTCCGATTTTCAGCCGCTTTAACTGTTGATCATCCGGATTTATAAGAGATCTTTCCGTAAGTGCGATCGTGATTTCGCTATTTAGTTTACCGTCGGCGGTCGTGAAATACGCAATATGATCCTGACGATTAAAAATGTGATCATTGGTAATTTCCGTTATTAATTGTGCATTTTTTATATTTTCCTTTTCTACGCCGATATTTTTGTTCGGCTGTTTTTTATGCGATTCTTCTCTTTTTTGGGGTAGTTTGTTTATTTTTACAGCTGTTTTGCTGTCGAATTTCAGTTATGTCAACCGGTGTCTTCATGTTAGTGACGTGACCTTCCTCAATATCCGTAACCCGACCTGGCGTGTGAATCATGCGTTCCGGGGTCGATGTAAAATTAAATGCCATACTCCGTTCTTCGTTACTTCTGATAATTGAGAGAAGTGGAGTATAGTGCTCTCGCTCTAAACATAGATGGTAAGCTTTTCGCGAGGCCTGTGACTTGACGTGATAGTATTCTATACTTGCATCACATTTGTGAATGCAAATATTTGTGTTGTAATGCCGCGCAAATATTTTTATGATATTGTCATCACCGTCCGCGAACGACGAATTTAATATGGTTAACGCGCGTTCTGGTTCTGCGCAAGATCTAAGGTGGTTGCTATCCAGTAGGATTTTTCGTAATTGGTCCGAGTTTATTCCCAGATTTAGCAATACGATCAGAGAATTGAAAAGACAATTCCCGTCCTTTGATATGTTGTTATTTTCCTGTAAAAGTTCATAAGGTTCCATGCAGACAGTACTAACTTCATAATTGAGATGTAGTGTCAAATCATTATCCGACTCAGCATTGTCTGTAATGCGTTCTTTACCATTCTCTGATTCACGCATCGTTTCTTCAGTCTCCATTTCTTGTTTTTCGCTTCGCTCGTTCGTCACTGCGTAGGATTCACGATCATCGTCGCGGTCGACGCAGTCCTCATCAAGTTCCATTTCTTCGTCAAAAATTTTCGTTTCCTCGAGATCGCGTCGATCATCGGACGGATCGTCTATGCGTCGCGCGCGTTCTCTTTTTCCCTCGCTCTCTCTTTGTACAGGCGGCCGGAGTGGGGAAAGACTCGCTGCAATCTTCTCGCGTCCGTTTGACGTCACGATTCGGTCCGTCGCTCTGTTAGATGGGTATTTCTGTTTAGGGGTAGAGTGGGGAAGAAAACGTACAGTATCGTCGGGTGCGTCGAGATCGAAGCTCGATGACCATGAATCATCTGGATCTCCAGTATCCGGCGTATAGTCCGTTTGTACCTTCATCTTTGTCTTCTTCTTCCTATTCTCCCTAACTCCTATCTCTTCTACTGCCGAAGATGTCGATTCGATTTCAGGTTCGGACGTCAAATCATCTTCCGTTGTATAACCCTCTCGTTCTCGCCATCGATTACGTGCGTCTTCCATACGCTTTGAAAAAATCCTCTCCATATCTATGCTTTCAGTTTCAGAGATTTTTCGATCCGCCCTTATTCTTGGGCGACCACTTCTTTTCTCAGTCGGGTCAAACCTCAGGTACTCCGGTATTTCCAACTTCTCGACTTCTGATATATACTTCTTTCTTTGTTTTTTTTTCTATGAACGGCACTTGATCTGACGTGGGCTTGCTCTGTTTTTTGGAGCGGGTTCTCCCAACAGAATCCCCCATTTTTAGGTAGTCCGGTACTTTGATCTTTTCGACCTCCGTTAATTTTTTCTTACGGGGTTTCTTTTCTGCTCCCGGAGCTTTTACCTCGAACTCCTCACAGTCTGTCGCATTGTCCTCAACGTCGCCGTATGTGTCAGTATCGTTATCGGAATCCTTCCCTCTTTTCCTTGGAGCGGGATTACCAGACCCGTCGGCGTCTGAGACGCGCAGTCTCTTAGCATATTTTGACTGCTCACCTTCCACTTGTTTATTTTCTTCACCTTGAATGGGCATACACGATATCTTTTTAAATTTATTATCCCTTTTTGTTTTTTCTGAACCTTCAATATTACTTCCTTTATTTATCAATTTCTCCTTTTTATCGTTGGAGCCTCTAACTTTTTTCTCAAATTCGTTTTCATCGTGGGTTTCATTTTCTATTTCCGACCTATCAATCGGGTTTCGTGATAATGCATCAGCATTGACGTTTCTTTTGCCTTCTTTGTAAATTACGTCGTATTCATAATCTTCAAGCTTTACTCGAAAGCGATGTAATCGAAGATTCATATTTTTCATTGTCTTGAGAAATCTCAGCGGTTGGTGATCGGTGACTAGTGTAAACTTTCGTCCGTACAGGTATGGACGAAATTGCTCTACTGCAAACACAGCTGCGAGCATTTCTTGTTCTGAAACACTGTACCGCGTTTCTGCCCTTTTTAGACTACGTGATGCGTAGGCTATGGGCAGGTCTTCGCCAATTTTACCCTGTGATAAAATAGCACCGACCGCTATTCCTGATGCATCCGTGGTAACAATGAACGGTGCTTCGAAGTCTGGTAGTTGCAGTATAGGCGCTTTGCACAAGATGTCTTTTAATTTCTCGAACGCCTGTGCTTGGTCTGGGCCCCATGTGATGTCAACGTCTTGTCGCAATAATATTACTAATGGGTGAGCGATTTTCGAAAAACCCTCGACAAACCGTCTATAATAGCCTGCTAATCCCAGAAATTGTTTTACGTTCTTTCTATTTTTTGGAACAGGGAATTCCCTCACTACCTCAACTTTCCTGGGATCGGGTTGGACAGTATTATTTCCTATTAAATGTCCCAGATACGCAGCCTCCTTCTGTAAGAATCTCCATTTGTCGGGCTCTAAGGTGAGATTTGCGCCCTCGAGCCGTTTCATTAGACGCCTGAATTTAATTTTATGTTCCTGCAAGTTCTTTGCATACACGATAATGTCATCGAGGTACACTAGTAATTCTATTCCCTGTAATCCGCTTAAAACCAAATCCATCATTCGTTGAAAATCACTAGGGCCATTTTTTATACCCATAGGCATTCTTACGTATTCGTAATGAGCGTAGGGGTGGAAAATGCTGTTTTACGTGCATCTCGCTCATCCATTAATATTTGGTGAAATCCCGATTTCAGGTCGAGGGTGGTAAAATATGTAGATTGCACTAATTGATCTAGTACATCCATGATATTTGGGATCGGGTATGCATCACCTATAGTTTTTTCATTTAAATCGCGAAAGTCGATAACCAAACGCCACCGCTTTTCGCCATTTGATCCCGGTTTTTTAGGTACTATCCACGCGGGTGAATCGTACGGGGACGAAGACGGTCTGATAAAACCGGCCTCGATCTGTTCTTCCACTTGACGTTGCATCTCCGTCTTTATAGCAGGCGGGTGTCGAAAACGCTTCGCGCGCACCGGCACGTCGTTCGTTGTATGGATACGATGTTTGAACGCCGTAGTTGCTCCCAACGGTTTGCCCGGTAGATGGAACATATGGGCGTAATCGGATACAATATTATTCACCTGATTTCTTTCCTCAGCCGAAAGACCATCCATATTTATACGAGTTAGGACATCGTTAATTCTTTTTTCCCTTATCTTAGTAATTTGTATCCGAGCTTGTTCTCGTTTTTCCCCGTCGCCGGCGCAATCCTCGAAAAACAAATTTTTATTATCGTAATGCCCTTTTGATACCGTTTTTTCGGCTACTCTGCACTCTTCTAATTTGATAGGCTGAATGATTAATTTTTCCTCTCGATCATTTGTATTTATGAGGTACTTATAAGCGTAACCGCCTCGATTGGTTACCAGTGCATTTCCAAGGTATATGCCTACTAGGCTGCTTTCGAGTTTCGGAACAAACCCGATTTCTAAGTCATTTGTTATTTTCACGCGTATGACTTTCCGAGTCCTCGGAGGTATTATCACGATTTCTGGGTTGATAAACGGAATTCTACGGTTTTTATAATGCAAACAATCCTGTTCATAATCAATTTTTGCTTCCAGCGCTCGGAAGAACGGATCACCCAAAATTCCATCTTCCTCGATAGGGAAACTATGCTCCACTATCTGTAAGTCGATTATCTCGTTATCGAATCTTATTCTCGCGCATCCCAACGTCCCGATCATTCCTTCGCCTATTCCACTCAAATCGAATTTTATCTCTGGGTCGAGGCACAAATCCCGACGTATAGTATTAAGTTTAACAATGTTTATTTCGGCCCCGAAATCGACAACGAATTTCCCGTTTCTACGATATAGGTCGGGACTCGAAATCTCTATTCGTGGACATTTCGGGAGCCTAGCTTGCCCAAGGTGGATCCTAGCTGTTCCGCTGTTGCCGCATGAATTTTCACGGGGTGATTTTCCTGACGGGCGTCGCTCGGTGTCCCCCCTCCGCGTCGAGCGCCCTTCGAGTTTAAAGGGCGGGAATCGTAATTATCCGTTACTTTGGGTTCCCGTCGGTCAGCATACCTATCAGGCCCTCGCGTTTTATCATTGAATTGATGTTGGGGCGAACGATTTTCAGGGTATCGTAAAGAATTTCCTCCGCGATTCTGATTATCAATAGCCGGTCTTTTATTATTATATCCGCGATTATTTTCGTTTCTGCGTTCAAACCTATCGTTATTGTTTCCCTGAAAATGTTTGTCCGTGGGTTTGTTATAATTAGTTCCATTATTCGCATACCTTCTCTGATTGTTTTCTAACCTCGGTCGATAATCGCGATTGTTATCGTAGTTTCTGTCTCGGTTAAATCTTCCATCAGGCGAATTCCTGACGCCCTTATTTTGGTCGCGATAGCTATTTTGTTGTGATTTTTCGCGTAAGAAATAACAATTCTCGCGCGTATGACCAACCCGCTTACAATAGATACATTTTGAATTATTATATATTTTTGCCGGGCAATCGGAATCGACGTGTCCCTGTCACTTACAATAGCCGCATTCTTATTTTCTTGGTGAATTCGTGGACACTAAATGTGCGGATGCGCTATAGGATTTTTCACCGCGAACTTCGAAACTGGGGTCTAAACCGAGATCTTTCGCGCCATATTTTAAAGACAAGTTTCGAGCTGTTTCTACCGCCATTTGTAATGTGGCTGGATTGGCGTGTGATAACCGCGATTCCATCGGCCCTTTCGCACAATAGATAAAATGTTCCAGCCCATCCCGATTAGCGCGATTCAGGAAGCGCACCCTATCTTCGGCCGTGTATTCGGCAGAGGCATTTAGAGCTTTCTCGATGCTTTCCCAAATTCCCAAATTCTTCCAACGACTCATTTGATTTTGAGTACATAGTTTTCATGTTCGTTAGCAATTTAATCGGGTCTGTCGTAACTCCGTAGGTTCCGCGTAAATCTGTGAGGAATGCATCTACCGTCGCGTAATCTGCAATTCTTTCTTCGAATATTCGCGCCTTTCCTATTAGTCTTTTGCGTAACATGTGTAAGTACAGTCGTGTGTCGTTGGGGGTGAGTAACGCGAAACCGTCGCGGCATGCTCGTTCGAAATCGGGGAATTTATTAACAGACCCGTCAAATTCGGGAATGCTACTTACAGCTTCCGCTATTGGCGGAGCCCTTGCAACAACATATTGTACTACCGGTTGCACGGGTGCAGGTGCGGGTGCTGCTGGTATAATATTTCGCTTATCATCTGCCATTTTACAGGATTATCACACCGGTATAAGAGATTTGATTATGTGTTATATATATATTCTTTGCAAATAGATACGGAATATTGTCGCAACAATCATCAATTTTTATGTTGTAACAAATTTTCTCACGTTTGTTTCGAAAATAAAAGAAAAAGGAAATTTTCTAGTTAAGAATCCCTTTTAAGATTCAAATTGAGAATCAACAATAAAAAATTAAAATTGTTTTTTTTTTTCAAATAATATTATTATATATATATATATATATATATTTTTTTTTTTTTTTGTTGAGAAGATTTGTTATTTTTTACTGAATGCTATTTCCACTTACAAAAGAATCGTAGCCATGAACACAATCGGCCACATCTTGGATTTCTTGAATATGATGGAAGTTTTGAAGGGTGTTGATTTCTTCCGTATTTTCTGGAAGTTGACTGCAGCTGACCAGTATAGTGTAATGAATGTAGACTTCCCGTCGCGATCACTTGTTCAATTTAATCGAGTCTTTGCTATATTTTCAAATTTCAAAATTCAATTTCAATATTTCCAAAATTCGAAGTTCACTGTCTTATCCAATTTTTAGAATTTTCCTTTGATATGCTTTGAATGTTCTTAATTTATAATTTCGTTAACGATTGTAAAACTCCGAAAGCGAGTAGGGTTTTTGAAACTGCATTCACTTTGTGAAAGTCAATTTTATGAAGTTGGTTTGAAAATGTTTTTTTTTTCGCGAACACTAGATTTTCGTTGTTATTTAGATTGTTCAAAGTCTTCGGGTCCGATTTTATCACGCGTCACTCTGTTTTAGATTTAGTTTTTTTTTTCACTGCTCCGTGTATTAATTTTTAATTTTAATTGTCTCTTCTTTTTTTTTGTTACTTTTCACTCGTGTATCCCACCGCTGCCACCAAAATTTTAAGTATGTTACGGATTTGGATCGTAACGTCAAGTGTTTTATTAAATCAGGATAATTCGGATTTGGGAGTACACGTGAAGGGGACCGATACTCCAAGTGAAAGAATAAGTGGTTTAGGTATGAAGAATTTTTATTAGCTCTATATTTTGCCGAGAGCAGAGGTTTTCTTTGACAAGCGTGATGGACGCGAATAGTATGTTATGAATAAACTAAGTCGTGTCGACGACTTAGGTGTTCGCGCTGAGTCGCTTGGAAAAAGGCGTCCGCGTGCCAAGTTCCGAGATCTTTAAGTTTTCACAAGTTCCCGATCGCGAGATTAGCTGTTCTAGCTCCGGGGCGACTCTGACTGGACAATGCAATTATCCGTTATAAGTCAGGTCGGTTTTGCACATTATTCGGTAGCGGGGGTGTTCACGAGACACTATCAACCACGGTGTCCGATAAGGCTCGTTTTTTGCGAATCGCCGCTATCGTGTCAGATATCGATGCTTTTTGCGATTCGCTGATTTCCGAAACGGCTCGAATATCTGCAAGTGCAGATATCGACGGGTCAGTTGTTCGCCAATTCGACCTCCTAATCTACAGCGGATGTCTTCAAATGTCACTTTATTTATTATAACAATTCGGTTAACAATAGTTTACCCGAATCTCTAATTTCCAACGGTCTCCAGCGCTTGTGGTCTGACCGGATGGATGACGTCGCTGTGGACATCTCAGGTGTCCGCTTTATTATTTATTAACGGCGAATATTTCTGACTACGTGCGCTGCAACACGTGTCGCCTAGCGTCCGTAATAAATGTAATAAATTATAATCATTTTAATTATTCAAATTATTGTTATTGTTGTTGTTATTGTTATTATTATTACGCAAATAACAACTTTTAACAGCAACATTTGTTTTTGATCTCGCTCAATCTGCCGAAAAGTGATAAATTTTTGGATAAAATCCCTACCCGATCAGCATCAGTGTGAAATTTGACTCCCTTAATTTCTTTTGTTATTATTATTACTATTATTATTAATAATTCAATCTCAATATCAGTAGATAACTGATCTTTAACAAAAATTTGTACGCTTGTTTTTACACAAAAATTGGAATTGTTACTAATTTTTACTTTTTTGCATGAAACTTCAGACGGCTATAACTCTTCAACAATTATTCATCGTAGAAACTTCAACAGATGCTCACTTTACGTAGATAATTTCATCCTCTTCAAAATAGTTCGGATACTACTACTGTCTAAATGTAGCCAAAAAATACTTATTTACAAAAAAAGTACATAAAAATAACAATTTTTCATATTTTTCTTTTGTACCATCGTGGATTTATGATCAAAATGATTTTTCTCTCAAACATAAAGATTCAAAATTTCATTATTTGCAACTTTTTAAAGCACGGTTTTCGAGTAATTATGGATTTCATCGCAAACAACGTTCCGATTGTGCGTTAATTTGTTTTTTAAACGTTTATATCTTCGTAAATATTGAACATACAGCATTACATAAAAAAATGAAAATTGTTCCTAATTTCATCCTCTACAACTTTTATTTGAAGTATTCTGCGATGCGAATGGTTATTTTTGACTTATAATCGAAAAACGCGCGTTACAGTTACTCCGCAAAACTGCCAATATTTGAAAAAAACTATCTCGGCTTCTGTTGGTCGTAGAAGCTGTTTTAAAAGTCGAAATTGTGTAGAATTTCCCCAAATACAATTTTCGTGAATTTCTTTTTTTTTAATGTGATATTTTTTAATGAGTTATTTCAGAAAAACCTATTTTTTGGATACATTTTTCTTAGTTCCTTGTAGTTCGATAGCGTGAAGTTTTGCATCACCATACCTGGACTAACCTGGAAAAGTATGGCGATGCAAATATATTTATGTATAGATTCTTTTTTATAGATTCACTGAAATCGGTAGTAATGTTGAACATTAGTAAAATATAATTGTATATCCATTATTTTCAGTAATATAAAGTAAATTGTATATCCATTATTTTCTAATAGTTATATCGCATTTGTCTGAAGTGGATTCAGATTCTACGCTACTAACGAATTTTCCATGTAGCACGAGTCATGGGATTAAAAGTATTTAAGTTCCAAACCAATACATCCCTGCATTTTTTATCTGTTAAGTATGAAGCATTACTGGCATAAATAAGTAAGAAATATCCCCATTTTACATGCAAAATACAAATAAAATATTCTTTCTTTCTCATTGCAAAAATAGATCTGTTGATAAACGTCGTAGTTTTGAAAAGTAGAGTAAATATGTCAAAACCAAAGCCAAACCCCAAAACCAATAGTGCAATGTATAAATATCCATTCAGAAGTTTAAAGGGAATCACCAAATTTATTTTGATCCCTTTATTTTTGTTTCTTTATCATTTTCGACCTACAAAATGATAGCGTGTCGAACAATTAAACATTCATATTGTTTATCACTTTAGAAATTTTCTTTTTTCATCACTTATAAGTCGAATCCATTTAAAATTTATATTTCATGATGTTTTTAAAAAGTATAAAAAAGGCAAGAAAAAAATCCAGGGCACGAGTGAAAGGTTAAAAAGGAAGTAAATTCAGAGCATCTGAATAAGAAACTTACAAAAATTTGTGTTATTGACAAAATTTGGAGTAATAAATTTTGGTAAACAATACAAAAAAAATTGTTCATAAAAATGTAAATAAACACGTATTCCTTTATTTTTCAAGTAGAATATTGCATCTTGAAGTTAATTTTTAACATACGATCGGTTTGTCTGTATCATTTTACAATTAGATGTATTCCGCATATTCTTATTTTAAAATGCATGATGCAAATCGATTGGGTACAAAATATGCATAAAAAAGTCGGCGTTGAAAATGATTAAAAATTGTAAAAAAAGTGACAATCTTAATAATCAAATTTGACAGTCTTTGACTCTTCTGAAAAGTCTTGTTATTAATAAATACTAAATTTCAACAGTTAATATTGGATTTGTACTTCATTGCCTAGAATATGCTCAACTGAAATATTTTTTTGGAAGTAATGTTGAAATAATTATGAAATTAAGTACACAGTCAGCATCGAGCCGAACCGCACGTCTGTGAATAGCGCTCTTAAACTATAGGCGATAATTCGTTTCCAAAGTGAAAATTTGCTTCGACTTTTAGAAAAACGTAATTCCAAGTTGCCTGTTAAAAGTTGTGCATAAATTTATTTCGTTCTGTTAGAAATATATTTCAATTTTGTAGACTTTTCGGTTTGTTTCAACGAGAACCTGCAAACGTCAAAGTGTTATGACAATTTAGTTGCTTGTGTTTTACTGTTGTTTTGTACAGTGTGATTTCTGTCAGTGGAAATTTTGCCTGCTTTTCGGCTAGTGCCATCGTATAACGAGCCAAGAAAATTCATTTTTTATCTACTTTGTTTGAGAAAATTGGCCGACACGCGGTAATTCGCGCGGATTTAGGACATTGTTTACAGCTAGGTGTCAGCTTACGTGGCAGTCTCTACGTCACGGCTTTATTTTGTTTGTCAGCATTTACCGTTAATTTTTGATCGACTCGGAGCGAGACTGCAATTTTTGGACGCATTATCTAGCCTATGTCTGGAGAGGGGTCTAGGTTGCTCTCGACTCCTTCCAGGGTTACGCCTACCCGCTTGGTTATGCTGAAGAGGGACGATTCGCCCTTGACGCCTAAGCCATCTACTTCTTCGGTGGGGGCTCCTCCTTTAGCGGCGCGTTGGTTGTCGTATAGAGATGACAACACGTCGGTGCTGAGAGATTTCTGCGAGGTGTCTAAACGCCAGCGCTTGCCAGAGAACGAACAACTTCCAAATACTGACTGTGCTAATTTGAAGAAGCATTGTCTGCGCAGTTCGGTCTTAAAAAGTCCAACTCTAAACATGACAACAGAAGGAAATGATAATATAGACCCCCTGAAATTGATTCAGGAATCGCTCAATGCGCTTTCGGTAAAAATGGATAACCCAGACAGGGATAGGAAAGACGATGCTGATAAAATGTATAAAGCTTTTACAACATTTAAAAGTGACGTGCTGTCTGAGTTCAGGGATCTGAAAACCCGTATTTCGCAGAAAGACGCGGAAATTAAAATATTAAATGACAAGTTGGAATACCAGGAAAGAATTTTAAAGAAAAAAAATGTCCGAATAAGAGGATTAACAGTAGTTGGAGATGCAACGAGCTGGGCTAACAAATTTTTTACGGACTTTTTTAACTTAAGCGATGTTGTCGATGTTGCTTACTTAATTCGGAAAGAACCTCCAATTTTACATGTTGAATTAATGTCGGCCAGAATCAAATCGCAAATTATGGCGGAAAAAAGGCAAAAATTAGCAGGTCATCAAATATATATAGATAGCGATCTGACCGAACGCGAGCGGAAAATTGACTTCCTCGCAAGAGAATTAGTCAGGAAGGCTAAAGCCGAAAATAAAACTGTCTTTAGAAAGGCTCATAAAGTGACAATAAATGGAACTTTGCATTCTTGGTCCGAGGAAGCAGAGCAGTTTGTTCCTGTTATAGCCTCATCTGTCACCAACTCTAGGAGGACGCCGGCATTAACGTCCTCCGGCAAGTAACGGCGTCTCTACCGCACATGGAGGTAGAGATGCCTCCGTCATCAAATGGAGCTATTCCAAAAAACTGCAAGTAGCACCTCCTGTTTTCACTATTAAGGGTAGTCGCGTGGGCCATAATGTTCCTGTCCATCGCTTGTGCACAAAAGTTCCATCTTGGTCTCTTAGAATGGCTTTTTCTCTTGGTCAACGACAAAAGAACTTGACATCAGCCTCTAACAATGATGAAATTCGCTATACGTTCTGGAACATACACGGCCCATGTAACCTAGCGACCGTTTTAGCTGCGCCACTAAAAGGTGTCTACAACTTCCTGGAAACATGGCGGCCGGAGCAGAAAATGTCTACTTTTCAAGATGGCTTCGAACATTTTTGCGTTCCTGCTACTCGCACGGGGTTTAGAGGCAGGCATAGTGGGGGGTTGCTTTCGGTAATTCCTGCGGCAGGTCGCCCTGAAGTACTTGAGATCAAAGCCAATTGGATTTTTATTAGGGTAAATTCCTTTCCGGTTTGCACGATTTTGGGTGCCTTTTATTTTTTGCCAAATAATGATTTTTCTGCACAACTCCAGACTCTTCAAATCTCACTGGATAAATTATGCTCTACTTTTCCATCACATATGTTTATCCTTGGCGGTGATTTCAACGTATGGCCGGGGGACGTAAATTTGGAAATGAATAGCCCAGAATTGTTTATTGATACACAGTTGGAACTAACCCGAACATCGCTAGATACTAGAACAAATTCGCGCGGTTTAGAATTATACGATTTTATGTATGCTAATAATTTTATATTGTTGAATGGTCGTTCGTCGAGCGATTCGCCTGCTCAATTTTCTTATGTCGTTGAAAAAGGCCATAGTATTGTAGATCTAGTCTCGGTCTCTGGTAGTTATTTGCATTTAGTGAAAGATTTTTTTATTGGAACTGATGCCAGCGGCTCGGACCATCTCCCTGCGTGTCTGGTGCTATCTATGTTCTGAACGGCACCGTCGACTCGCCGCCCCATGGCTTTTCGGTGTGAGAGGCGTAGAATCACCTGGTCGTGTGAAGGGGCTGCGCAGTTTAAAAAATTAATGCGCGATACCTCGTTTTATTCAGATAATTTGGATATCATTGCTACTGTCCAGCTGTTTCCGTCCTTTTGTGCGGGCATACAGAAATTGGCGTTGGATGCGGGGATTTTAAGCGTAAGGAAAAGCGAGTTTGGTGGTGCGCGCGGCGTAGAAAGGGCGGCTAGGTGGTTTGACGCGAGTTGTCGAGATGCCAAAAACCGTATGAATACCGCTTTACTCATTATGCGTGCAAACAATTATGCGCCCCCATTTGAAGCAGAGTATATTGGGGCCAGAAGAAATTATAAGAGCGTGCTCGCCTCTGCAAAAAATTCATATTCTCGAAAGGTGATGGACGATTTCGCTGGTATCAGCGATGCTGGTAGGTTCTGGGCTACGATCCGGAGTTATAGGCGGGCTCCTTCGGGCAGTTCCTCTGTTTCTCTGGAGTCGTGGGGGACACACCTAGCGTTGCTCTATCCGCGAATACCACTCACTGAGACACTGTTTTTTGGTACCTATGATATGGAGCTTGATTCCCCGATTACTCAACAGGAGCTTCTAACCAGCATGAATAAGCTTAAAAGAGGTAAGGCAATTGGACCAGACGGCATCCCAGCTGATATTTTAAAATTATTGTCCGGTGATTGGTTTGTTTTCGTTTTAAACCTATTTAATGATATTTTGTTAAAAGAAGAATTTCCGGAAGGATGGATGACCGCAAGCTTATTCATGCTCCATAAAAAAGGCGATCGCATGGACCCTGAAAATTATAGAGCAATAGCCGTAACAAATGCCTTCGCTAAATTCTTTTCGCAAATTTTTCCTACGAGAATAGAAAACTGGCTATCAAAAAGATCCATCTTGCCGGAGGAACAATCAGGTTTCAGGAGAGGGCGCTCTGCGGAGGACAACATCTTTGCACTTAACGCGGCTGTTCAAATCATGTTAAGAAAACGAGCTAATAAATGTTTCGTGCTTTTTGTTGACTTCCGCAGAGCGTTCGATTCAATTCCCCGGGAAAAATTGTGGCAGAAGCTGTATAATTTGGGGTTCAGTGCAAAACTAATAAGATTGCTTAAAGCGTTATATGACTCGGCGATGATTTACATAAATAACAGTTCACGCTTCTCTGAGCTGTTCAGGGTATCAGAAGGTGTCCTGCAGGGTGAAATTCTAAGCCCTTTACTTTTTATTATTTATATTTCCGATATAATTGATTTTTTCCGCGATTGTGGATTGAGAGGCATCGACTACACTCTGCTTTTTGACCTGATGATGCTACTTTATGCAGATGACTTGGCAATATTCGCTTTCTCGTCTGCTGATCTTAAATCCAAGTTGAAAGCCCTTGCAACTTATTGCAATATGAATGGACTTACAGTCAGTGTACCAAAAACTAAAATAGTAATCTTTAGAAAGGGAGGTCCGCTTGACTCATCTTCAAAAGCTTTCTTTTACGAAGATAGGCAGGTGGAGGTGGTGGCAACTTACCCGTATTTGGGAGTTATTGTCTCTTGATCTGCAAGATGGCTGAAGGCTATGGAAAACATGGTAGTCAGAACACGACAGGCAGTGGCCTCTACCCTGGCTGTCATGGCTTCTATTAAGGCGGATTCGTGGGGAGGTGTCCTCAAGCTCTATCAGGCCTCGATTTCTTCCATCTTATTTTACGCTGTACCCTGCTGGTCTATCTGTTACCTTGACCAGCTCCAATCAATTCAGCTCGAGTTTTTTAAGAGGCTATTTTGCCTTCCGAGGTCGACACCAGCTTATTTACTACGGCTCGAATTGGGTCTATACCCAATATCGGTTGAAATAATTCATCGGACGATGCTATTTATTGTTAGACTTCTCAGGCAGCCGACGACCAGTCTGCCAAGGATGGGTCTGATTAGGTTGTGGGAGCTCAGTCAGGGAAATCCGGATTCAGGTGCACTGAACTAGATACATCAGCTGAAAGATGTAATGAGCTCGCCCGCCTCTGAGGATCTATGGGCCGACTTCTCGGCATCACTGGGAAGCGCGTTTAGTTGCGATTTGCCAAGATTTTGCGCATGAGCTACGAAGCCGTGATCTTAGTAGATATTTTGCTTCAGTCAGCCCGCAAATACCGCTTTTTAGAAGACTTTCCGAGGGCTACGCGTCTTTTTTCCGGATCGTTGCCCGCTTGCGTACGTGCGCGTGAAAATTCAAATTAGGACAGCCACAGAGTACTCTCGATCTTTTTTTGTTGGAAACACCGCGTATAAATGGGACCCGAGCGTACTGTGTTCCCTGTGTAACCACAGAGTACCAGAATCGCTACTTCATATACTCTGTGACTGCCCGCATTATACGGCCTGTAGGACTAGAACTCTCAGAAGCACGAGGCTTAAGCAATGTACTTTAGATAATTTCTTGGCTACTCTTATTTGTGCAGAGGACTTAGCTGCAGCCAAAGTATTGTTTTATTTTATTGGTGGTATTTTTAAGCGTAGAGAGTTTTTGATGGGCCGCTGCTAGCGAGATGTAAGCGACCGTTTAATTTCATTTTGCAGTTTGTAAGCCGTGTTCGCCGTTTATTTTTGTATTTTTGTAGTTATTGTTGTATAAAATTGTTATTCCGAAATGTGTACACTTTCCCAAAAGAATTATTGTATTTATTCATATATGTGGGAAATAAATCTATTCTATTCTATTCTATTCTATAATTATGAAATAATAATGTTAAATAATAATCAATAATATGCATATTTTCATGGATATCATTTTTTTCTGTAAATGGACTTCTCATAATTCTCTGGCAGGGTATCCGATGGTTCTTTCTTTATTTGCCCATCAACATTCACTTAAAAGTTGTTGTGTGACTTTTTTTTTAAATATTTATCGACAGTTGTCAGTGAAAATACAATGTAAATTCATAATATTACAAAAAAATTTTAAATTATTCTTTACCAACAAATAAAAATACTTGTAATAAATGATGTCAAACAGTGCATAAGAACTGTTCTTGAAGAACTTCATTACTTGCACGTTTTGAAGAATACGTTTATAATTTTATCTATTTTCAAAGTCTGTTCTTTTACAAATAATAATTATGAATTTACATTATTTTTCTCGATTAATATTTAGAAACTAAAGAGCACCGCGATTCAGGACCCAAAATAAAAATTTTTTTTCAACAAAATTGTCTTATCACAATTTTTAAGTTATATCTGGGTATTCGACATAATTTTATAAGGTTTTGCAATTCTCCACCTGACCAATCCCATTTCAAATCCTGCAGTGATAAAGTTTCAAATTTAAAATCATGGTAAATGCAGAGAACTTCTGGTTTTGATTCCAGAAGTATTTTTAGCCAACTTTTTAGAAATTCATGAAATTTCCGTATTCGAGGCTATTTTGTAGGATGATTCGTATTGTCAGGTTCAAATTTTAAATGCGCGCGTAAAGTTGTAGCCAGCGACCGAACGGCGGCGCTACAATCGGCGAGTTATAGAATGTTCATCGGGCATAGAATGTAGTCAGTCTCACGCTGTACTCTCGAACGTGCACACGAACCTGTATTCGAGTATTGTACGACGAGAATTCCAAATATATATATATTAAATATTGTTTTTTAAGAGCCACTTGATTATTTCTCTAACCGGATCCCCTACAATTTGGGGGCTCGTCCGGGATCCGAGTGAGACGAAAGTGTTTCGCGACGACGTTATTTGGAATTCGTATGCAACGATGAAAGCACCACGACGAGGAAAGACGTAAGTGTGCCCTGAACGACGACAAAGGAACTTGCAGTGTGCCCTGAACGACGACAAAGGAACTTGCAGTGTGCACGACGAGGAAAAACGACGATTCGACGCATTGCGGCAAGTGTGCCCTGAACGACGACGAAGGATCAGCAGCGTGCTCAAGGAGCAGCGGACCGCCATATTGGTAATACACGCAGTGCGCGGGAAACGACAAGCCGCCATATTGGTAATACACGCCGTGCGCGGGAAACGACAGGCCGCCATTTGGTAATGTTGACGGTGAGTTTTGCGCCCTATTGCTAACGCATATTCGCGATACCTGTATACGTACACGCGAGTGCGAGACGAGCGGCTCGCCAATAGAACCAGTGACGCTTTAAAGAAAACGACGAATATCGTGATGTCCAGTGTAGAGTGTTTAGCGCAGATCGGAGCCGTAAAGGACAAATTAAAGGTCGCGTCCCGAATGGCGATCGAAGTAATGCATAAGCTGGTTGTCGAACACGCGGGTGGTCGCGGTAATCGAAAACGCTTACGTGAGTTTTCGGGTTTCACCTTCAGTGATGAATCCGCAGAATATCAACACAAGCTGGAATATGCCACGGGATTATCGGTGAGGGATTTGATATCAATTTGTAACATCCTCGATTTAAGTTATGACGGAAACAAAGAGCAAATACGCGAGCGGATAGTTCGAAGCCTGATGGATCTCAGATCATTAATTAATAATGACGACAGTGCCAATGAGAATGAGGAGGACGACGTTGAAGAGGATGACGTAGAAAGAGGTACCGATAACCGACAAGACGAAGATCGAATCAGTCGCAATGGCGAACACGTTCGTGACCTTGACGACGTGGGTCAAATGGAAACAGTGCAACGCCATGAGCAATGGAAATTCGCTTTAAGTTATAAAGATGTCGAAGATTCGGTGCGAGAATTCAATTGTACGGATACTTACTCAGTGGAACGCTGGGTAGAAGATTTTGAAGATGCCGCGACGATGTTTCAATGGACTAAACTGCAGAAATTAGTGTTCGCTAAGAAAACATTGAAAGGAGTGGCAAAGTTATTTGCGCAAAGTGAAGGTGTCGTATCATCGTGGAAAAATTTGAAGACAATGATGGTAGATGAATTCGCAACCAAGGTGAATAGTGTCAAAGTGCATAGGTTGTTAAATGAAAAAAGAATTAAACAAGAAGAAACGGTCCAAGAGTTTTTCCTTTATATGAAAGAAATTGCTTCTCAAGGAAGAATAGAAAATGAAGCTCTATTCGAGTACGTCATTAATGGACTTGGCGACGAGGTGAGCAATAAATCAGTGTTATATGGAGCTAAGACGATAAAAGAATTTAAGGAAAAGTTGAAAGTGTACGAGAAGATTCGAAACGATGTCCAGGACGACGTGAACAAATTCTCCGAAAAAGGACATAAATTCGCAAAGAGTACAACGTTGAAGAGCCCAAAGGACGAAGCAAGTTCGACAGGAAATAAGAAGTCGAAGAACCGCTACTGGGCGTCTACATTGAAGTGCTTCAATTGTGGTGAAGCAGGACATCAATCGCGAGACTGTGTTCGAAAGGCCATGGGAGGGAAATGCTTCAAGTGTAACAACTATGGTCATATCTCCTCCGATTGCTCCCAAGCACGAAAAGGATCGGCTACTGTTGATCCATCGTAGGCATACTGGAGTGTTCATGGAAGAATGCAGCAATGAAAGACGTCGTCATCGATGGTAAGAACGTGTGTGCACTGATAGATACCGGAAGTCCCGTAAGTTTGATGCGCGAAGATATTTTCGGTGATTTAGAAAATATTGAATTTTCAAAATCAAAGCAAATGTTTACCGGGTTTGGTAACGGTTCGGTTCAAACGCTAGGTTATGTTCAAACTAAGGTTTACATAGACAATGAATTTTATCCTATTACTTTATACGTAGTTCCTAACGGTGCGATGAATGAGAAGTTAATCATCGGCCGAAATTTGCTAGAAATGGCACAGTTACGAGTCGATCAAGAAGGTATAACTGTGGTTAAAATTATGTCCGATACTTTTCTCGCGCATATTCAGGTTCCGGAAGAAACAAAAGCGGATATCGATCTAATTCCTGACAAAGAAATACGTGAAGGCGTTGCTAGGTTGATAAATGCATATGTACCAGAAAAGACTAAATCGACAGGTGTTCAGTTGCAAATTATGCTTAAAGACGATAAACCTATATTTCAGAGACCGCGTAGATTGCCGATGGTAGAGCGAGATATCGTAGATAAGCAGGTAAAAGAATGGTTAGAGAATGACATTATAGAGCCATGCGCCTCAGAATATGCTTCACCAGTAGTCGTCGTGAAAAAAAAGACGGTACACATCGGCTCTGCATCGATTACCGAAAGATTAATCGCGAAATAATAAAGGATAGGTATCCCTTACCGTTAATAGATGATGAAGTAGATAAGCTACGCGACACTAAGATCTTCAATTCGTTAGACTTAAAAAATGGCTTTTTCCACGTGGAAGTAGAACCAAAAAGCAGGAAATATACTTCTTTCGTCACTCATAATGGTCAATTCCAATTTAAAAAGGCCCCTTTTGGTTTGTGTACTTCCCCACCTGCTTTTCAGCGCCATGTCAACTGCGTATTTAAAACTCTTATCGATGAAGGCATTATGGTGTTGTACATGGATGACGTTAATATTATTGCGGGAAATATTTTCGAAGCGTTAGAGCGTTTAACTAAAGTGTTAAAAGTTGCTAGTCAATATGGTTTGGAAATAAATTTTAACAAATATAAGTTTATGAAGCGGCGAATCGAATTTCTTGGGCAAATCATTGAAGATGGAAAAATTTACCCTTCGCCGGACAAGATAGATGCAGTCTTAAAATTTCCATTACCTAGATTAGTCAAGGATGTACAAAGATTTCTGGGTTTGACGTGGTACTTTCGTAAGTTCGTGAAATCGTATTCGACTATAGCGAGACCATTGAGCGACTTGTTAAAGAAGGACACTACATTTAATTTCAACAAAGAGCATATAGCTGCCTTTAATGAGCTAAAGTGTTGCTTGACAAACGATCCAGTTCTCATGATATATAATCCAAGCTTAGAGACTGAATTACATACGGATGCAAGTCAGGACGAGTTCGGTGCTATACTGCTGCAAAGATCTCCCGAAGATGGTAAACTTCATCCCATTTACTATGCGAGCAAGAAAACGACGCCGCAGAAACGGAACTATCGAAGCTACGAGTTGGAAGTATTGGCCGTCGTTAATGCACTAAAGAAGTTTAGAGTTTACTTGCTCGGTGCACAATTTAAAATCGTAACCGATTGTAATGCCTTTAAGCAAACAATGCAAAAAAAAGACGTATCCGCTAAAATTTGGCGATGGGCGGAACTTATAGAAGACTTTGATTACACAATAGAACATCGTCCCGGTGAGGCAATGAAGCACGTAGATGCATTAAGTCGGAATGCAATCTTCTCGATTAGCGAAGATGACGTTGTTGCCAGAATTCGTAAGGCACAGCAAGAAGATGAAAATTTGTCGAATTTATTGCAAGAAATAAAAAATAAAGGAAAGAAGAATTACACGTTACGAAATAGATTAGTTTATAAGTTTGTAGGCGGTATCGATTTGTTAGTGATTCCAGCGGCAATGCAATATGAAGTCATTGAACTAATGCATCGGAAGGGTCACTATTCGGCCAAACGCACGGACGATTTGCTTCGAAGAGAATACTATATACCGGAAATGAAAGCTAAAGTTGAGAAAGTATGTGCGAACTGTGTCCAGTGCTTACTTGCGAATAGAAAAGAAGGTAAACAAGAAGGCTTCCTTCATCCTTTGATAAAGACGGATCGACCGCTAAATACGTTCCATATAGACCATCTAGGACCCCTGCCATCCACGAGCAAGCGCTATAAACATATCTTTAGCGTTATTGATGGATTCACGAAATCCGTCTGGCTATTTCCTGTAAGGTCTACTGCAACGCAAGAAACAATTGCAAAAATTGAAATAATAAAGAGAGTATTCGGAAATCCATTGCAAATTGTTTCTGACAGAGGGCCGGCCTTTACTTCTCAAGAATTTGTGGATTATTGTCAAAAGGAAGGAATCGACCACAGATTAATCACGACTGGTCTGCCCAGAGCAAACGGTCAGGTAGAGCGGCTGAACAGGACAATTATTCCTATCCTTACGAAGTTATCGTATGAAAATCCTTCTAAGTGGTTCATGCATGTCGATAGGGTCTAGCAAATCTTTAACTCCACCGAGCACCGAAGCATAGGAACGACGCCTTTCCAGTTACTTGTTGGCGTTCCAATGAAATGTAAAGAAGATCTGCGATTGCGGCAGGCTGTTGAGGAAGTATTCCATCAACAATTTGAAGAAGAACGAACCGAATTGCGAGTTAAAGCGAAGGAACAAATAAGAAAAATCCAAGCCGAAAATATCAAAGGTTATAATTTGCGACGACGCGAACCGCGTAAATATAATGTAAACGACTTAGTTGCTATTAAACGCACCCAAATGGGTCCAGGCCGTAAATTATACGCAAAATATTTAGGACCTTACCAAATTGTCAAGGTAAAGCCGAACGATACATACGATGTTAAGCGAGGGACCAAAAGCGACGAGTACATGTGCGGAATTTGTAAAACCGTGGAAAGATTGTAATCGGTCATTCTAGGCGAACGACGTTTCAGGATGGCCGAATGTAGGATGATTCGTATTGTCAGGTTCAAATTTTGAATGCGCGCGTAAAGTTGTAGCCAGCGACCGAACGGCGGCGCTACAATCGGCGAGTTACAGAATGTACATCGGGCATAGAATGTAGTCAGTCTCACGCTGTACTCTCGAGCGTGCACACGAACCTGTATTCGAGCATTGTACGACGAGAATTCCAAATATATATATATATTAAATATTGTTTTTTAAGAGCCACTTGATTATTTCTCTAACCGGATCCCCTACAATTTTAATATTTATTTTTAAAATTAATTTTAAAATACAGATTGATGGTAATAAATATTAAAAAAATATGACAAATCCGAAAATATTTATCACCATCAATCAGTATTTTTAAAATTAATTTTAAAAATAAATATTAAAATAGCCTCGAAGACGGAAATTTCATAAATTTCGATAAAGTAGGCTAAAAATACTTCTGGAATCAAAACCAGAAGTTCTCTGCATTTACCATCTTTACGAACTGTAATAGTCATATAGGAATTTTAATTAATTAATGTTAACGGTTCATTTGCAAAAAAAAAATAATGTTTAAAATCATGTTTTATACTATTTTTATTGTTCTTTTAGGTAAATTAAGAGATACGTATTTTTTTGTTTTGCAGAAAATCTCTCGCTGGTGATTTCATTTTTGTCCAAACAGGTAGGAAATTATTTTTAAATCTCTCTATTTCCGTTAAAAATCGATCTTTTAACATTCTGTTTTCTTAATTCAGTAGTGTTAAATGTTCTTTCATGGCCATTTTGAAATTTTACAAAATTTTGAAAATTAATAAAATGGCGGTTATTTTATAAAAAAAAAAGAAAAACTTGATTTTCAAAATTCTAATTTTTTTTATCATAATTAGATACTATAAAAAGGAAAGTTTTCCAATAAGTTTGGTCTGCGCTAAAATGGTGTGAAAGCGTCAAGATTTTTTTATCTGAAAAAAAGAAATCGTTATTTATCAGGTTTCAGCGACGTCATCTTTCAGTTAGTAAAACAACAGGTAAATGTTGAGCATATATATTACAAATAGAAACTTTTACACATTAACATTAACAAACCATTTTTTATATTTTAAGAATAAAAACGTGCTACCGCTTACTCCGTTATTGGCCCAAGGAAAATATGTTCAAACACCGTTAGGTCTGTTCATAAAATTGAGCGTATCGCCATTGTTGATGTCTAATAATAATGCGTAAATAGAACAAGAAAAAATAAGAAAAGTGCAGAATTTTCAGGAGAAAATTTCATATATATTTTCATATAAAATTTCATATATATATGAAAGAAAAATTTCTCCTGAAACTTATATATAATATATTAAGAATCTTACAATGAATATTACACCCCTACTTAGCGCTACCCAGGATGAACGACATGGACGTGATAGGATTCTCATCCCATTGGGGTACTTTTTGAAGTGTAATTGTTTCACGATTCGATAAGTAGATGTGTGCTTCATCTGTAATATGAAACCTGAACGACACGTTCATTTTTGTATACTGACGGATAAACATTTTTCAACAAATGCCTTCCACCGATCGTTAACAATAGCACGCATTTATTCTTAAAATATAATCGAATTGTTTATTAATAATAATATTTGAAAGTTTCTATGGCTAATAAATATTATCCAAATTTCTCTTTTATTTCACTAACTGAAAGATGACGTTGCTGCAACCTGATAAATGCCGATTAAAAAAAAACTTGACGCTTCCACACCAGTTTAGCGCAGACCAAACCTGTTGGAAAACATTCCTTTTTATATTGTCTAATCGTACAAAAAATTACAATTTTTCAAAATATGGCCGCCATTTTGTTAATTTTCAAAAATAATAAAATTTCAAAATGGCCATGAAAGAACATTTTAAACACTACTAAATTAAGAAAACAGAATGCTAATATATCGATTTTTAATGGGAATATAGAGAATTCAATATAATATCCTACTTGTTTGGCAATAGAATGAAATCACCAGCGAAATTTTTGTGCAGGCCGTAACTTCGGGAAAAATTTTTTGTTTCCAAAACGAAAAAATACGTATCTCTTTATTTACCAAAAAGAACAATAAAAATCGTATAAAACATGATTTTAAATTTTAAATTTATTTTCATTGCATGATTTGAAATGGAATATTGGTCACCTACAATATTCGTTTTCTAAATCTTTATATATTTATGGTGTTATAGAATATATTCTCTATATCAATAATTTCCATTTAAAATCCAAATTAATTACATTAGAAAGTGTTAATTAAGGCTGATGCCTACCACAGCACAGATAGCGCCAAACTAACTATTGAAAATAAGATATATGCCAAAAATTAAATATCCCTTTATTTTGGTTTTTAAAAAATACTTGTTTATAACAATTTGTTATCAACAATTTCGTCAAAAGTGGTTTTAGGGGAAATCTGGCTGCGCCAATCGATTTTACGGGAAAAATTAGATGCTAATCATTGGAAGTGTACGATATGTCAAAAATAAAATACCTGGTTTTTTTGTTTATAAAAAATAATTATTTATAACAATTTATTGGTAAAGAATGGTCAAAATATGCATTTCAATTGAACATTTTATACGAAATAAGAGATCATATCATTCCATCTATTTACTACGTCGTTTCGACGCAGATCCGCAACCTAGTATATATATATATATATATATATGATGTGTGTTATTCACATATATGTATACATATATGCACCCATATAATTTTTTAGGCATGCTAAGAAGTGTACTAGTGATGGTAAATGTTTTTTAATTTTCTATGCAGAAGTCTAACATTACATATTAAAATTTAGTATTTATTAATAAAGACTCAAACTCTGTTTAGCGAAAAAAATGTAAAATTTGACTATTACAAATGTATTTTGTCTTATAATTTTTAATATTTTTCCACGATGATTTTTTTTTCTATGCATATTTTGTGATTTTAAACTTCTCACGTGGATTTGAAAAAAGTGGTGAAGAAAGGAAAATTATGAACTGATAAAAAATTACAATTTGGACATTTGTACCACTCTATATGTTTTTAGGTCGAAAATGACGAAGAAAAGAAATAAAACCTTAGCTGAAAATTAAAATATAACTATACATATACTAATGTTACATATTTGCAAAAAAAGTTTTAGCCATCTATTCTATGTGACAACTTCATGTAGAAACGATTTTCCGCAGAAGACGCACGAGTTACCTCGTCCGCGGTCCGAATCCGTCGGATAGCCGGGAGAAATTCTATCGCAAGAAAAAAAATGAGCTTCTCCGTCGAAACTATCGGATGATCGCTGTAAATGCATATACATATATATGTATGCTACAGCACCGATTTTCGGGATGCTCTTGGCGATCTCGGCCAACTTTGGCCTTACACGCCACATGTATGAATATCGTTTATCCCATACATGTGTATACGTACACATGTAAACAATATTGTGGGGCCCCGGTAAGAACCCTTCGAGAAAATCTTTGATACGGTCCTGACGAGAGAACGAAAGTCGAACTTCGTAATATCGTCGGCACATGTCACTCCAATCAGTGCACTTAAAAGTTGTAGGCGTCGCTACAGTCAAATCTGACTTCCGACTTTTTGGAAGAACACCCTTAACAATACTGTCAAAAAGCTTTAGCCTCCATCTAACATCTCCCTTAAATGTTCTCTTTCCATAGCTCCATACCCATCCCATCGCCACTCTAGCTTTCCGAATCCTCTCTCTAACATGTTCCTTCTCTCTTCCATTACTAACCATTAAATATCCCATATACTTATACATTTTCACCTCTTCTAACCTGCTCTTTCCCCACCACCAGAATCTTTCCTTTTCTCTTCCTCCCGGATTTTTAAAAACCATGACTTTTGATTTCTTTGGGCTTATTTCTAAGTTTTTTCCTTCCAGATACCTTTTAACCCTTCTAATCATATCTCGTAGCCCTTCTTCCTCCTCTGCTACCACCACAATATCATCCGCATATTCTATCGTCCATACTCTATCACTTTGCACTTTAACCCCTCCTATTCCGTTTCTCATCTCTTCTTCCATGTCCGCAAGGTAGATATTAAAAAGCGTTGGACTCAACGGACATCCTTGTCTCACACCTTTTTCCACCCAGAACTCGTTTGATGTTTTTTCTCATATTTTAACCACACATCTCGTCTCCTCATAAATTTCCATTACTCTATCTATTATGCCTTCGCTTACCCCTCTTTTTCTCATCATTTCCCACAATACTTGCCTGTCCACTTTATCGAAGGCCGCCTTCAGATCTAAAAATAGAGCGTACACTTTTTCCTTGCTCTTCAGTCTTTTTTCGACTATATGCTTCAGGATTTTTATATTCTCTACCGTTCCCCTCCCTTTCCTGAATCCTGCCTGTGACCTACACAATCCTCCATTATTATCCAGCTCTTTCACTAATCTCCTATTCAGGATATTCGAAAATACTTTGTACCCTGTACTGGTTAATGTCACACCCCTATAATTACATGTATCTTTTTTGTCACCTCTTTTCCAAATCGGGGCAACTACCCCCACTCTCCACTTTTTCGGAAATCCTTCCCCCTCCCACACTGATTTTATTAAGCCCTCAATCTTCAATCCCACCTTTACTCCCCCCTCTTTCCACGCCTCGTTTCTTATCCTATCCAACCCCGCTGCCTTTCCATTTTTAAGTCTTTTTATTTCTGTATTTACTTCCTCTTTACTTATTCCATATCCTTCCTTTCTATTTACCTTTTTCTTTCTCTGCTCCGCTTTCTTCCTCTCCTCCGTGCCTCCTAATATATCCTTGAAATACTTTTCCCACTCATCCATTTCTATTTCTTTACATACCTCCTCCCTTTTTTCCTCCCTCTATTTATAAAAGCCCACCCCTCTGCTTCTGTCCTTATATTGTCTATTACCCTCTCCTCTTTTTTTGTACTCATCCTCTTTCTTGGTACATAAGCTTCTATATTCTCTTCTGCACTTTATAAAATTGTCATATCCGTTTTGTTGATCTTTTCTATATCTTCCCCTCATCCTATTTACCTCTCTCTTTTTCTCTTTACACTCTCTATCCCACCATGGACACCATCCTACTTGTCTTCTTTTTCCTTTCTTCCTTAATTTTAATGCTTCCTTTATTTTCCTTTCCATTTCCTCCCATTCCTCCTCTACTCCTTTCCTCGTCCATATTATCTCCTCCATCTTCTTCTTGAACTTTTTAACACCCTCTTCCGACCAGTCTTGAACCATCCCTTCTTTACCATTTAATTTCTCTTTCCTTACGCTTTTGTTATTAATTTCGATTATTATTGGCTGATGATCCGATTCCATCCTACATCCCACTTCGAATTTATTCACTCTCTGCCATGCCTCCCAATTCACTGTTCCATAATCAATAATCGACTTCCTCCCCGCCTTTTCATACGTCCATTCCCCCTCTTCGTCACCATCTTTCTCACCATTTAAGACTAACCATCCTATTTCCTCGATTACCTCAATCAGATATCTCCCTTGTTTATTTATAACTTTATGTCTGGACTCTCTTCCTTTCCTTTCTTCTTCTCTTTCCCCCTCCCTTTTTCCCTATTCTAACGTTAAAATCCCCTGCTAATATCAACATATCCTCTTTTCTTTCTTTTATCTTTTCTTTAATATTATCTAACAGATCTTTTCTTCCTTCATTATTATATTTAATAACCACTCTCCATCTCTCTCTCCCCATCTCAATCATCCTTTCCTCGTTTCCCCACCCTCGCTCATCTACCCATGTTTCTCTCTTCTTTCCATTTCTTCACATCTTTTCTTCACCATCGTTAGTTCTTCTCGCATCTCCTCTCTCTCCTTGTTCATTTCAGCTTCTCTTTTCAACATTTCTTTTTTGAAATCTTCCCATTCCTTTTTCCTTTCTTCTCTCAATTCTTCAATTATATTTTCTCTTATTTCCTTCACTATCTCATCTTAAGTCAGCCATACATAAATTAACATCTGACGTCACACATTTCTGTCAGTGGGCGAACACTAATGACCTCGTCCTGAACCTTAACAAAACTAAGGCTCTAATAGACGGTAGCGCTATCTACCTAAACACACTTAATCTTGATTCGATCACTCCTATCGTTATCAATAACACGGAAATACCGTGGGTCAAATGGGTGAGGAACTTAGGTCTCGAGTTTGATGCGACGCTTTCATGGAAGAACCACCTCGTTAAAATATCTAATAGAGTTTTCTCCACTTTACGCCAGCTACGTAATAACCGGCCTTTACTTCCAACAGACGTTCGGAAAAACCTTGTTTCCTCACTGATTTTACCCTACTTCGACTACTGCTGCGCTGTCTACAATGACATTAATGTCATTCAGAAAATCAAAGTAGAACGTATGTTCAACGCGGGAATTCGCTTTATTTTTGATCTACGGCGCGATGAGCATATTACTCCGTTCCGAAATAAACTAAACTGGCTCTCGACCAAATCGCGTCGGCTGTACTTAATAGGGATCCTTACCTACAAGATTCTGACCACTCGCGTCCCTCAATATCTGTACGATTGTTACCAGTGGCGCATCGTAACCGCGTCCAGGGCACTCCGACCTGGCTCTATGTTGCAACTTCGTGTACCGACTCATCGATTAGAATCGTATGCAAAATCTTTTATTGTCCACGCGGCTATGGAATGATCTTCCCGATGATATTCGAAATAGCATTAGTCTGAACTCGTTTAAATTTAAATTAAAAAATTATTTATTAATTCGGACCGTATCGTGAGCTTATTACCTAATTACTTCGATGTGCGTGTACTGTACAAGAGTATTCACTAGATCAATTTAGTATTTTTCTGCCTGTTAGTTACTAAGTTTGTATTCCTTTTTTTCCCTTTATTACGCTTAGCTATTGTTAAACTGCGCTTTTCTGTTATAAATATCTATTGTTTACTATATTTACTCTAGTCTTAAGTTTTATTATGTATGCTCTTTCACTGGTTGGCCCAAGAGGTAATTCCTCAAGCCAAAATAAAGCCATTCAGTCAGTCAGTCAGTCAGTCTTTCTTTGCTCGCATTTCTTGAGCCATGTTCATCTTCATTTCCTTAATTATCTCCTCTTTCATTTCTTTCATCAACTTTTTCATTTCGTCTTTATTCATTTTCTCCGCTTCACCTTGTCTTTGCTTGTTCTTTTCCCCACTTGACTCGCTCTTTATTTCCTTCGCTCTCTTCTTCACGATCTGCTTTGCGCTGTTTCCCTCTTCTTCCTTCTCACTGTTCTCTGATTTACTCTCTACTTTTCTTTTGGCTATCCACGACGTTAAACTGCTAACTGAACTGCAGCTACTTCCTCTTTCCTTCTTCAGCCTCTCCGCGTTTTTCGGTCTTCCTATACTCTTCGCTATCACCCTGCTACTACTTTCTCTCTTTCCACCTTCCTCTCCACCACTCCTTGGCTTCGCTTGCCCCTCCGTATTGGATTCCGTCGATTTAGCCGACGCCTTCTTCCCGCTCTCGCTTTTTCTTAACCCCCTTTTCAGTAATATTCTACGCTAAAACTTATTTCATATCCTCCTATCGCACAAGTACTGAATGACTTTAATCCGTACTCCAATATTTATTAATCCTCTAAATAAAAAAAAAGAAAAGTAATAAATTCATAAATCCTCTACGCTCAATCTTATTTCTTTATCTTTCACCACCGACATATTGGAAAATAAGTGTATTTCATGCCACTTATGTCATTACTCATGTCCTTTAACATTTGTTTCTTTCCCAGGTCTGAATTTCTTCTTTTTAGTATTTCGGTCGTGAAGGAGAGTGAAATATGGTTTAGTGTGGAGTATTAATGAAGCGAGGGATATGAAATAGAATTTATCAGTAGTTCGGTAGTGAAAAAGAAAAAACTAACCATTTACGTAGAGGATTGATGAATCGAGGAGAATGAAACAGACTTTCATTATTCCAGTGGCGAAAGAGACTGAAATATTGCTAAACATAGAGGATAGTGAAGTGAAGTGTATGAAATAAAATTTGTCAGTACTTCGGTAGTGAAAAGGGAAAAAGTGAATACCTAAATAAAGAATAATTGAAAGGAGGGTTACGATAGTTTTTTGGAAGTTCGGTAGTGGAAAGGAAAAAACTAAGTAACTGCATACAGAATTATTGAAGCAAGGATTGCGAAATGAAATAAGTATTTATATATTGTATTGTTGAAATGAGCTGAAATTTAGTGCGTAAATAGTAACAAGATGTGAAAAATCTTACATTTCTTAATGTCACAGGTGGTAGTGATGAATCCAATATTTGCATCATCCCCAATGACAGGAGTAGGGTGGTGTAAAAATTTTAAGCTTGATAAGGTGTTTCGAGCCACGTTTTAATCATTTCAGATATTAATGCACATAGAATCCAATAAATAATCTGAAAATGGTAAATGTATCAACTATATAATAGTAGTTTTCGATACAGGGGTGCAAAGTTTTTCTTACGTTTTATCACATGATTTATCATATGATTTATCATATCTGAGATTGATTTGTTGTAATGCTTGTTTAATAACTACAAGTCGACCGTTCGTATAATATCAACCTCGGATGGATGTGTCTCATTAAATTATTACAGTGTTTTTTGCTTGATTGTGTTGGAATATTGGACATTGGTCAGTTTTACTTCCCACTTTATACCTATTTAAGGTTAATCGGGGAAGAATCATCATCATCATCCCACACAGGACGACACAAAAATTTACACAATACATTTAAACAACAAATAATTGACTCAGTTAGTAACTCATTCGTCGGCCTATGCCATGGCGAGCGCGCCGCGATCGTTATCCCATTTTACTCTGAGATAATACCCACGACGTACCAACCGCGGAAAAGTCACTAACTGTGTCGATGACTACCGACGGATGTCAGTAGCAGCCCCGAATTCGTACCTTCGCTAAGCAATACTCGTTAGTTTTTCCAAATACATATGTAATTGAAAAATAAACAACCTGCATCGACGGAGATTCGAACCCGGGACCTAGATAATGTTCAGATTACGAGGCGAGTGTTCTAACCACTTAACCACTTAACCAACTCCTATTGGGTTTGAATATGTTATTTATAATTCATATGAAAAATAATATTCTCCTATTTTTTTACGATGTTACGATTTTTATGTTTTTCGTAATGCAATTTTTATCAGGATCAGGAGTTGTAAGGGATGCTTCACGGGAGCTGAGAATCGTTTCTGGGATCTTCCGCATAAAGGGGATCGACACCCCAAGTGACGAAATACTGGCGAATTTAGTAATGATAACTATATTTTAACTTAGGGAAATTCCAACTTCAGGTCGTACAGATCGTCCGGGTATATAAGTACTAAGTCCGGTATTGATTCGCGGAGAGTCGCGGATTAATGTGTCGCGAAGTTTCTAAGTCCCGTGCGCGAGATCTTTTCGGTTTCATTCACGGTGCGACTCTAACGGAGATCCTCTCTGGATCGTACACGTTGCGACTCTGCACCGAGATCTTCACGGCGCGGCGTCAATCGCGGGGCGATTCTAACGGAGATCTTCACTCGATCATTAACGGGGCGACTCTGATTTCGGGCAATTCGATTGCCCTTTTTATATGGTAGATGTCGATGAGATCATCGTCCTTTTTGATGGACACCTGCATTTGTTGTTTGCCACGTGCCATCTTCCACGAATCGCTCACCCCTTTGAATTATCGGTAACCTCGGCGATTCGGGGAACGTGTGCTATTGTGTGCGTGTGTGAGTCACAATCTTATGGATTGTGTTACTTCGAGCTTCGGCGTGGCACATTCTTTTCTTGACCGATTGGGCTTGCAGCTAGAGGAACCCGTGGTTCCCAGTGTAAGTTACAGCACGTGTGCAATATATGTGCGACGCCGAATCGGGCTCTTCGGTGTGTGTGTGTGTGTGTGTGTGTGTGTGTGTGTGTGTCTTGTCGATCTTACAAAGACAAGTATTGTCTATGTTACGATTGCTATTCTGTGCGTAGCCAGCATCCGTAACACGCCCGGGGTTGAAAAAATTGACGATCCACCGTCAATCAACGCAACTTAAATTATACGCGTGACCTTCAGTTGGCTATTGTTAGTAAGAAAAATTTTACATTATTGTCTTCCTGGGACATCTTATACATTTCAAAGTATCTTAATCTATAGTTAGTGATACATTTTTCTTATATATATATTTATATGCGCTTAGGCGTTCGTATAGAATTACTTATAAAATGACATGTTATGACGCATCCCGTGGTGTGTATACCTAAAAAAAAAGTTCGCTGTAGCCCTATAGGGCCTCCTTGTCTCGTTTGGACGCCAGGCTAGCCGTAACGTGATCTGTGTTCGGAAGTCTATTTATATCTTATACACACTTGACACTACACATCACTAACACTGCCTATTATGCTATTGCGCATTATGTTGTCTATGGCGTTGTAAAAATGCATTTCTGAGTTTTGTTACTACATGGAGATTTCACTGTTGACATTTCCATGGAACAACCAAACATGACGATTGTTGTGAATACTTCTATGTATCATAATTGAACAGATTTATGTGAATTATAATTGAAACACTTATGTGTATTATAATTGAAATACTTGTTGAAACACTTATGTGTATTATAATTGAAGTACTTGTTGAAACACTTATGCGTATTGTAATTGGAATATTCATTGAAACACTTATGTTTAGTATAATTGAAATGCTTATTGAAATACTTATTGATACACTTATGTGTATTATAATTGAAATGGTTATTGAAACACTTATTGAAATGCTTATGTGTATTAAGTTGAAAAATTTGTTGAAATACTCGTATGTATGATTGAAATTTTCAAAAAATTTTTTTTTTAATTTGAATATTATCTCTAAAGGTTAAGTTTTGTTATTAAAAAACAAAAAATCTTATATACGCAGAACTTCTGTATCATCTTGTTCGCGTATTCTTAATATAATCATGTCCTAATGACCGTTTGATATAAGAATAAAAAATTATTTTTTTAATTTTTTTACAACAAATGGCATATACGGACGTTCACTTTGAGGCGGAATTGCATTTTCTGCGTTCCGCAGCAAATCTCTATATCCTAGGTTATTTGGTGTATTTATTAACAAAAGAAAATTTCCAAAATTTATATTCAGGACATCGATTGTGTTTCGATATATTGAGGAGAAAAGTGGAAGGGTTGAAGATCATAAGGAAACGCGTGCGCGCGTTCGTCCCATGCTCCACTTGGGCCTCTCCGGCTTATTCTCTTCTTCTTAAGTGTGTTTATTACTGAGGCCCACTCTACGGGTTTCATTTTTCCCGCGTATCGCATTTTTCGATAATGTCTTACTGGTAATGTAACTTGAGAGTTTCAAGTGTTTATATGATTCTTTCACATTTCTACATAATCCGTGTGGTCCTAGACAATAGGGATTCTGTTCTAGAAATGGCTTGTTTCAACAGATTTTATCTTTCCACTAAAAAAGTGTGGATTGATTCAGTATCGATAGTTGCATTTTCGTCTTCTTACGTTTTGATTTCGTCCAAATCTTTCATTCAGTTCTTATTGTGCTTTCTAAGATGATGCATCGGCTGACAATGTACTGTGAGGGGACCTCTTATGCCTGGTGGATTCATAGTGGATTACAGTGCCTATCGAATCGGCGCTCTCTTGCGTGCGGATTTCTTCCGAATGTGTCGTGGAGAGCGGAGTGAGAGAAAGTGTTCTTAATTAAAAAAAAAAATAAAAAATATTTAATGATATTTAACGAGTGTTTGTTTTTCGTTGTGTACGATTCTTCCCGTGTGTTTTTTTTTGATTTCATCCTGTTATCTTTATTGTAACTTGCTGGTTTTTTTTCGTTACCCTTTCACCTGGTATCTACCGTGTGTGAAGGTGGTGCGTTCCGGGGTGTGCGTTAGTGCCCTCCCGGCGTCGTGGTGTTGTTTCAGTGCTTGTATTATGCTGTTCTGAAATCGCCAGCTGATATCTGATCCGCAGATTCTGTGATTACACAACGGTGGAATGATGGTAAGTTTTAAATATGCGAAAAAATGTAGTGCACCTTTTTATCAGGCCTTCATGTTTCCTATGTTGCGCGTATGTGTCTCCTTTACATGTGGGTTAGCCAGTTATCGATTTTTTTTTGTTTATTAACAATTTCTAGGTTAATATATATTCGGGCGCGTATAGCGCAAGTTTCCCTGTTCGTTCGCTTTTCTCTTCGACGAGATCGACGATGCGTGGATCGTCCCCACTTCTCGGTCGTTGGGTACTTCTCGTTCGGGGGGGACCGATTCCAAGATGGCGACAATTGACGACTAGTCCTCGGGACTACTCTCCCGTCCTTCGTCACACGTCGAGTTCATTTGCGAGATTCAGAGTAGGGAAGGGGTAGATGCAGTGAGTATACTCGTAAGTCATACTCTCTTTCTCCCTTTTACTATTCTCTTTGTGCGTGCTGTGTTCCTTATTAACACTTGTTCGCTAATGTATTCTTATTATTTTAAGGCTAAAATATGTCTATCGTTTTGATATATATTTTTCTATATCTTATATTAATTCTTTATAAACAAATATCCATCAACTTTTTATTTATATTTTTTTGTATCATTATCGTTGGTGTATATATTTTTCTACGTCTTATTTTAATTTTCTATAAACAAATATCCATTAAGTTTTTATTTATATTTTTTTTGTATCATTATCGTATATATCTTTTTTCCACATCTTATTTTAAGTTCCTATAGACAAATATCCATCAACGGGTCATGGTTCTTTTTTACATTATCAATGTGTACTATTTTATTCTTTCGAGCATTGATGCGTAATTTTATATTTCGTGAGCCACATATTTCAATAATTTCGTAGTGCCCACTGTATTCGTCGTCTACCTTGCCCTTCCAGGGTTCTTTTAATAATAATACCATTTCACCTTCGCGAAAATGGCAAATATTTAATTTTCGATCATAATATTTTTTCGACCGATGTTTCATTTGTGAGAGATTCATCGCGGCTAACGTCCGTGTTTCCGTGATTCTCTCGGTCAATTCTGCCAAATAATCGTCGTATGTAATGAGCTTCTCGCGGGTGGCGTGTGCACTTGGTAATCGTGCGTTTGTCCCATATACAAGCTCGTGTGGCGAGTAGTTTGTCCCTTCATGAACACTCGTATTGTATGAAAACATGGCGAATGGAAGCCAAATGTCCCAATCGCTACGTTTCTCGACAAAATTCTTTAGGTAGTCGACCATCACCTGGTGACTCCTATCTAGGCTTCCGTTGCTTTGCAGGTGGTAAGCAGATGTCACGAATGTTTTAATTTTAAAAATTTTCGCAAATTCTTTCATGATCTTTGCGATAAAGCAACGACCTTGGTCGGTAAGAATAGATACAGGGGCTCCAAAACTGCAAATAAAATGTTTTGCAAACGCCTTTGCGACTTCTACTGCTGATGCCTCCGCTAGCGGAATTCCAAGGGAGTATTTCGTAAGTAGGTCTTGTATGGTTAATACATACCGATTTACACTCTCAGTGATATCTGCTGGTCCCCATATATCAAGGGCCACTTTGTCAAATGCGTTTCGTGGTGTGTCTGTAATGACCATTGGTAATCGTGTTTTTACGCGTACGAGTTTTTTCCTTTGACATCCGGCACATCTTTTTACGTATTCCGTGACGTCACTTTTCATGTTTCGCCAAAAAAAAATTTTCGCATAAGCGATGATACGTTTTTGTCACTCCTTTGTGACCTCCTATAACTGAATCATGGTGTTCTTTTATTATGGCGAATCGCTCGCTTACTGGAGGTATGAAACGGTTGTCCTTAGAAAAGGTGATCGTTAGTTCTCGTCGGCCAAGTAGTGATTGAATAGTATCTTGGATATCTCGCCATTGAATATGTTGGAACATGTCGCGATCCTGCCCGATTATTATGGATGAAATCTCAAATTTTGTTAAAAGGGCATCCAATACATTGATGGATTTGACAATGTTTGATTTCAAGGATCGATCATCAAGGTTTTGTTTAACGACAAGTCCGAAGAGTCGGGTCTTACCTTTTTTTGTACAATCACTTCACCGATTTTTAATCGTTGGAGCGACAATTCGTCGGGATTAATTAAATGCCGTTCCACGAGGCCTAGACCGATTTCGCTATCTAAATGTCCATTGGCCGTGGTAAAGTAGACAATATGTCCCTTTTTACTGAATACGTGATCGTTGATAGTATTTATTCTTAGTTTAGAATCGTCAGGCTCGTAAAAGTCTTCGTTTCTCCCAACGTCTATCGGATCGTAGGACTTCTGTTTACGTTTCAGGCCATTCCCTCCACATTGCTGTGTCGAGACGTTGGGATCGTGACCTGCCTCAATCGGCTCCGTTGCGTTCGGGAAATTCCCAACGTACGATGACCTATGTCCTACCTTCGCGTCTGATAGTCCAAATATGCCTATGTACTCGGGCAAGAGTGGGGTCTAGTGTAGCCTATCGAGATGTCGATGGTGCGTTTGGTGTGTAATTTCCGGTTTTATGTGATAAAATTGTGTTTTATCTGTCAGACTATGCTCATGTACGCAAATATTTGTATTGAAATGTCGTGCAAATATCATTAAAATGTTATCGTCGCCGAATTCCGATGTAGATTCCAGTATGGAAAATGCACGTACATATTCAGCACAGGATAATAGAAAATCGCTGTCCTTCAGCGTTTCTCTTACTTTTTGAGGGCTCATATTTAACTATTGTAATTTGATTAAACAGGTAAAAAGGCAATTTCCGTCTTTCGCTATATCAGTATACTCCTTTAGAGTTTTTTAGGGTTCCATACATGAGTTTTA
The DNA here is from genome assembly GCA_030407085.1 of Trichopria drosophilae. NCBI lineage: Eukaryota > Metazoa > Arthropoda > Insecta > Hymenoptera > Diapriidae > Trichopria > Trichopria drosophilae. The sequence goes on along the minus strand of CM059582.1, from coordinate 123,640,825 downwards.
GAGTGAATAATTTAAATGACGAGACAATTCATCGTTCTCAGACGCACGCATGGTCGTTTCGTCGACCTGCATTTCGTTTTCTTCGATTTCGTTAGGCTCAACGAGGATTTCGTCGAGGATTTTCGTTTCGTCCCGATCTCCGGGCCGTTCGTCGGTGCTCGGGTGAGCGTGTCCCTCTCCGTCGATGGTAGCTTCTCTAACTCTCTGCGCTTGCGAGTAAGAACTATTTTTAGATGGGCCCTTCTCCTTGGGCGTCGAATGGGGAAGTAAACGTATAGTTTCTTCGGGCGGGTCGAGGGAAAAATCCGACGACCAAGAATCTTCTAGGTCCTCGTTGTCCGACGTATGACTTTTTCGATTTTTCATTTTCGTCTTTTTCTTCGAGTTTTCTCTGACGCTTAGTTCCTCAATTTCGGAATACGTGGTGGCTGTATCTGGTTGTGATGTAAGTTCGTCCTCAATAGGAAATTCTTCTATTTCCCTCCAACGGTCTCGAACATCAGCTAACCGTTTCTTATAGTTTAATTTCGTTCCTGCTTCGGATAGCACTTCATCTTTTATTATTTTTGGTTTTTCTTTTATCTTAGTTCGCTTTACTGTAGGGTAAATTTTCAAATAATCCGGCACTTGTAGTTTTTCTACTTCCGTTATATATTGTTTTCTTTGTTTTTTCTTCACCGGTGTAGGAGGTTTTTTCATTGAAGTTGATCCATCTTGCTGCCTCGATCGAGTTTTTCCTTTATGGTTTCCTAATTTCATGTAGGCTGGCAATTCGAGTTTTTCGACCTCGGTTATGTATTTCTTTCGAGCTGTCTTTTCAACTCCCAGCATTTCTACATTGGAACTCTGGCTCTCTTTGTCGCAGTCAGTCACGTTGTCTTAATCACGTATGAGACATCTCCATACGTATCGGTTTCTTCATCGAAATCCTTACCACGTTTTTTCGGAGCAGGATTTCCTGACCCGCCAGCATCTGAGACTCGCAGTCTCTTAGCGTTTCTTGATCGTTTTTTGTTTTCTTTATCATTCTTACCGCCTTTAATTGGCATACACGATTTTTCAGTTTTTCGTGCGTTTTTTAATTTTTTAATCGTTTTATTCTCTTTATTTATTTTATTATCAATCATATTTATTTCATCGTCATTTTCATTTTCATTTTCAAGGTCAGATCTATCGATTGGGTTACGCGATAATGCATCCGCGTTTATATTACGTTTCCCCTCTTTATATACCACATCGTATTCGTAATCTTCTAATTTTATGTGAAAACGGTGTAATCTCAAATTCATATCCTTCATAGTTTTAAGGAATCTTAGCGGTTGATGATCTGTTACGAGAGTAAATTTTCGACCATACAAATATAGACGGAACTGTTCTACGGCGAACACTGCAGCTAACATTTCTTTTTCCGATGTAGTGTATCGGGTTTCTGCTCCTTTCAAACTTCGTGATGCGTATGCGACTGGCTCGTCGAAATTAGGTAACTGTAAGATTGGTGTATTACGTAACAGATCCTTTAGTTTCTCAAACGCTTCTATCTGCTCGGTACCCCATGTAAACTTGACATCCTGACGTAATAAGATAATTAACGGGTGGGCGATTTTTGAGAATCCCTCAACAAATCGTCTATAATATCCCGCTAGTCCACGATATTGTTTAACGTTTTTTCGATTTTTGGGGACCGGATATATCGCTTCGATCTTTTTCGCATCCGGCTAAACTGTATTATTACCAATAGTGTGCCCCAAGTACGCGGCTTCCTTGCGTAGGAACTGACATTTATCGGGTTCCAACGTAAGATTTGCGTCTTGAAGTCGTTTCATGAGGCGTCTAAATTTAACCTCATGTTCATACAAATTTTTTGCGTAAATAATTATGTCATCGAGATATACTAGTAGCTCTATCCCTTGTAAGCCACTTAATGCTAGATCCATAAGTCGCTGAAAATCGCTGGGGCCGTTTTTCATTCCCATCGGCATTCTTACATATTGATAGTGACCATTTGGCGTCGAAAACGCAGTTTTATATGCATCTCGCTCATCCATCATTATTTGATGGAACCCAGATTTAAGGTCGAAAGTTGTAAAATACACGGACTGACCTAATTGGTCCAAAACGTCAGTAATATTCGGAATTGGATAAGCATCCCCAATTGTTTTCTCATTGAGATCGCGAAAATCGATAACTAAACGCCATCGCTTTTCGCCGTTAGGACCTGGTTTCTTAGGGACAACCCAAGCTGGAGAGTCATATGGGGAGCAGGACGGTTTAATCAATCCTGCCTCGAGCTGCTCGTCCACTTGTCGCTGCATTTCGGTTTTTACATCAGGTGGGTGCCGGAAACGTTTAGCGCGTATCGGCACATCATTTGTGGTAGGAATGCGGTGTTTGAATACGGAAGTCGCGCCTAATGGTTCCCCTGGTCGGTGAAACATGCGAGCGTAGTCGTAAACGAGATTCTCCACATGTTTTCTTTCCTCGTCCGACAAGCCGTCCACATTTATCCGCTTCAAAACATAGTTATTCCTCTGTTTATCATGTCCCATAGCCACTTGTATTTTTGCGTGATTTTGCTTTTTCCGATTATCTTCGTAATTCTTAAGATCCTGCATGGTTTTTATAACATTATTTTCTCTTTGTATATTTTCTGCTACTTCGCATTCTTCCAATTCAATTTGTGGAACGATAAATTTTATTTCGTAGTCATTCGTATTTATGACATACAGATATGCGTATCCTTTGCGATTTTTTACTAGGGCATTACCAAAAAATAAACCACTGCAGATGTTGACTTTTGGTACAAATCCGAAGTCTAAGTTGTTTAGAACTTCTACGCGAACTACTCTGCGACTTCTTGGCGAAATCTGTATGAATTCTTCATTAATAAATGGGATTATATCATTTCTTATATGTACGCAATCTTGTTCGTAATCGATTTTTGCTCCGAGAGTTCGGAAAAAAGGATTTCCCATGATTCCATCTTCATCCATAGAGAAGTCATCTCTCACTATTTGTAACTCTATAATTTCACCATTAAATTGTACTTCTGCACAACCTAGCGTACCGATTATCCCTTTGCCGATTCCGCTTAAATCGAATTTGATATCCTGATCGGGATACAGATCTCGAGGTAATTTACTCAGTTTTATAAGATTTATTTCTGCTCCGGAATCGACCAAGAATATTCCGTTTCCGTAATGCAGATCGGGGCTAGAAATGTCTATTCGTGGACATTCTGAAAAACTAACATGCCCGAAATGGACTCTGGCCGTTCCGCTTTTACGGCGCGCATTTTCCGAGTGGAGTTTTTGTCTCGGGCGTCGCTCGACGTTGTTGGTTGCTGTTGAGCGCCCCTGGAGTTTAAATGATTGTGATTTTGGCTGTAGGATGAAATGTTTTCTCGTTTATCGATGTCTTGATTATTCCCGTATTTATTTCTCTGCCATCTATCATTAGTCTGATGAGACGAATGATAATTTCCCGAAAACGAATGATTTCCAGAAAAACTTGGGAGGTTTTCCCTATTTCGGTCATTCCGGAATTTCAATTCGTCCCCGCGATCGTTATTAAAAAAAGTTTGGTTATTTTCTGCAAACCTATTTATTGACCTATCCTGAAATTTTCCTTCCGAAATCTTTTTTTTTCACGCCATTTCTAAAAAAACATGTTTCACTGCCGTGACCTATTCGCTGGCAAAACTCGCATTTTTGTTGATTAAACCTTTGCGCAGGACAATTATCTCTGGTGTGACCTATGCGATCACACCAAGTGCAATGTCTCTGCATGTCCGGGGTATCGAAATTCCTATTTTTTAGTGTTCGGCATTGTTTCCGAGAGTGCCCTATTCTTTTACAATAACTACACTGAATGTCGTTATAATTTCGCCATTCAGGAACGATTTCATAACGTCCTGGCCGGTCCAAATGGTTATGCTGATATTGCGAACCTTTCGAAACTAAATGAGCAGACGCTTGATATGGTGGGGGGGGGGGGGGGTGGGGGGGGGGGGGGGTGGGGGGGGGGGGGGGTGGGGGGGGGGGGGGGTGGGGGGGGGGGGGGGTGGGGGGGGGGGGGGGTGGGGGGGGGGGGGGGTGGGGGGGGGGGGGGGTGGGGGGGGGGGGGGGTGGGGGGGGGGGGGGGTGGGGGGGGGGGGGGGTGGGGGGGGGGGGGGGTGGGGGGGGGGGGGGGTGGGGGGGGGGGGGGGTGGGGGGGGGGGGGGGTGGGGGGGGGGGGGGGTGGGGGGGGGGGGGGGTGGGGGGGGGGGGGGGTGGGGGGGGGGGGGGGTGGGGGGGGGGGGGGGTGGGGGGGGGGGGGGGTGGGGGGGGGGGGGGGTGGGGGGGGGGGGGGGTGGGGGGGGGGGGGGGTGGGGGGGGGGGGGGGTGGGGGGGGGGGGGGGTGGGGGGGGGGGGGGGTGGGGGGGGGGGGGGGTGGGGGGGGGGGGGGGTGGGGGGGGGGGGGGGTGGGGGGGGGGGGGGGTGACGTCGCAATATCCTTGTTGCCCTTGTACAATAATTGCATCTAACTTTATATTAAGTAAAATTCGCTTCCAACTATTAATTCATTTATTCAGTCGTCCAGTTTGGTGTATATCCCTTTTCAAATATATGTTTGAATTTTCTAATACGAACTTGTTGACCTACTTTAAACTTTGGAAGAATCGTTTTGTTAACAATTACATTATACTCACATTCCAATAATTCTTTTTCATTGTCTTTATTAACACCTTGTGGCTTCATTTTAATAGTACGATGTGTGCTATTGATATAATCATAACCCAATCTGGTAAGGTATGAGTAGTACAGGGTTACCGATAGCCACACGTAAACACCCCCCACTCCTCCAGATTGAGGTAGTTCTGGCGCAAGACGGCACACGTGCCTTGAGTTAGGTCAGGGGTTAATGACCTCATAAATAGATGACAATGGTTATTAATGGGTAATTAATGTCAAAATAAGCAATAAAAATGTCAATAAATAATGTTGATAGGGTAATTAATGTCAAATAAATGATCAAAATAAAGGAAATTAGCGAGTGAGGTGGAAAATCGTCATCGGTCAGTACCGATTGCGATTTTCAAATTTAGTACGCTCGTGACCGCGAGAGATTTTGCTGTTGCTGAGAAGTAGGGAAAAGTGACGAGTATTTGTGATGTAGGGAGATCACAGGGACGGAGTAAAAAAAAAAAAGAAAGAAGTGTTACGGATAGTGATTGCGAGAGAGAAGAGAGTTAGTGAGAGAGGAGAGAGAGAGAGAGATAAAAAAATATAAGTAGCGAGAAAGAGAGAGACAGGCAGATAAAGCGAGAGAAAGAGAGAGACCGGAAGAGAAAAAAAGAAAGAAAAGGTAAGGCGGCATAGCCGAGCAAATAAAGGAATAATAATCGGATGATAAAAAAATAGATAATTCGGACCGGAAGTGGCGAGAGAGGCACGGGAGACACGTGTGATTTTTTTGATTGTCTGTGGATGATTGAGGGGACTTATTATTGTACCGGAAGTGGCGAACATTAATGAAAAATCAAAAAACCATTTTTTTTAATAAATAGACCGGAAGTGGCGAGTAGCGAGGCGAAGTTGTAAGATCGTTTTTTTTTTGAATTCGTGAGTGGATCGAGGGTGGCGAAGTAAAGTCGAAAAATCGTTTTTTTTTGAATTCGTGAGTGGATCGAGGGTGGTGAATTAAAATCGAAGGATCGGTTTTTCCGTTATATTTTTATTATTAAATTACCGAGTCAGACCGGAAGTAGTGAGTGGATGATAGAAAAATCAAATAAAATTTTTTTTTGGAAATATTGAGACCGGAAATACATAACCACGGACAAAATCATAAATTTTTGGTTTGGGAGAAATGAGAAACCGGAAGTGAGCGTACGTGGCTGACTTGGGTCGCGAGGAAGATAGCGAGGAAGTTTGGGGAGGTAGTGTGAGAGGTCAAACAGGGAATTTCCACTTCCGGCAACGTGAGCCTAGGAGAATAACAATCATACCAGTTCAGCGGAAACCGCATTTTTGGGTCGCGTCCAAGAATAGAAATTTGTGTGCAATTATAATAATGTTGTGTATATGTATTTTTAAAAATAAATAAAGAAAAATACAACGTTACAATTTATGATCGTAAATAACGCCATGACCGCCATGTGAGGTAGGTCAGTAGTCTGACGCAGACAGTAACATACGGGCACCCTTTGGCACGACGGTGAGGTAGGTCATGGTTCAGCGACCTGATACAAGAGTGCTTCGTGGTTAATTGTTATTTAAACAAACAATAAACACGATAATAAATATAGATAATTGGGTAATTAAAGTCAGATGAGTGTTGATAATGATGATTAATTGATAGTTTACGTATAAACAAATAATAAAGACGGTAGTAAATGACGACAATGACCTTGCAATAAACGTATAGGTACGTGGGTCTCTTTGACGAAAAGTTGAGGTAGATCACGTTTCAACCACCTTTCAACGTCTATGCCTTAGCTTTCGTTTTTCGTTATGATGAATAAACGGTAGAGCCGACATCCCACTTCCTCCGTATAATTGTGTATTAATATTTACCTACACAGTACTTCACTGACCTTTATATGTATACATGTTGCGCACGTGTCACTCCACTTGCAGGACGAAACAAGAAACTGTAATTTCTTATGCCGTCGTTGGAACGCACATGTGGCTTATATTCGAGAGACCCGGTTTTCTACGAAAATCTTGAAGACGAGGAGGAGATAAGTTTCTAGAAGCAAGATAGAATAAGTTATGTATAAAAAAATAACTGCATGCAGTATTATATTTTTCTTGGAAATCACTAAAAATACGAAAGATGAGATACGATGTCTTCCTATGAACTTCGAATGGGATGAAAAGCGACTGAAGATATTACGTAATATTATGTGCTTACCTTGTTGTCTTAAATTAATAATTACACAAAGGACATAATTTTTTTTTTGTTTTCTTGACGGAGGGGGAAATGCGTTAGGCACCATAGGAGGTTGAAGATGTTGGTTAACCCCCCGTGTGTCGGACTCCCTTGCCCATGGTGTTCGGAGCAAGGTTTACCGACTAAAACCCTAACCTCCCTTCGCCGTCCATAATCCACGTGTGCAGTCTGCAGCAGAAAAGTGGTTCCGATATCCATCTCCTCCGCTGCAGACTGCACCGGGCCATATCTTTTGTAACTGTAACTACTCCCTCTACCTCAGTAAACGGAGAGATCCCAGCAGCACTGCATTCTGCATTCGGCCTGCGATGGAATTTGCATGTTCTCGACAGGCCGGAATGCATTTGATGTTTTGGAGGAAAGTTGGACTCATTCCTCCCAGCATTCCAATTTTCAGAACGACGAGCTTGATTTTGAATCCTCGATACAGCCTGCGAATCTCGAACAGGAGTTGTCATCTAAGTCAACAAGGACGATGTCAGGCTTATTGGCTGATATTTGCCTGCTCGTCGGGAATAAATAATTCCAGTATATTCGGCACGACTCATTCCCGACTACGGATTCAATATTAGTGGGGACGTACAGCAAAACTGGGGTTGCATCAATACCATAAGTGCTGCGAAGATGGTAATACAGCACTCAAAGAGCCGTATTGTGACGTTCGATGTATGCTGAAACTGCATATATTGGGCATGCTGCCAAAAGATGCATTAGTGTCTCAGCATGACATCTACACAATCTACAAAGCGTACTCTGTACCGTCTGGTGTAAGACGTTCTGGCGATACGCTAAGGTTATTATGACCCCATCCTGGCATGCGACGATAAAACCCTCGGTCTCGGATTTCAAGCCGGCTGATCTTAAAAACGAGAAGGTTTATCTGCCGACAAGCCAAGTTCTTGGACATTTTGAAAGAATTGTCCATGCAATGGCTGGTCGATATGCCTTCCGTTCAACATGCGGAGTTGTTCCTTCCGTATGTTAGCCCTGAGACGCACTGGGCACAGATTGATGACTGATTCAGCTTCCTGTGCACCACTACGTCCCACGTTGAAAACCAGACCGAGGCTTCGCGACGCTCGTTCCGCCGCGTTGTACAAAAACGGCCCCTTCCCCTGAATTTCATGCCGATGAACAAGCATCATCAGGAGATCCTCTTCGTAGCTCGTTAACGTTCCACTTTAGTGCTCCAAATGAATACAGTACTGGTGATACGGCCAACATATTCGTGGCTGCCACCGTATTTGTCCCGGTCAATTCTGATGACCAGATCTGACGGAGAATGCAACGGTATTTCTTAATGATGGTGGTTTTAGCAGCCTGCACATCCAGGACATGCCTTTGAGGTACGCCTAGGTATGTGTAGGCTTCTTCGGCGCTAAGGTGGCGGATGACATTTCCGTTGACGAGCTCCATATCATTGTTATTGGAGCCTGACTTTCCTCTGTGCAAATGAATGACTGCACACTTGTCCAATCCGAATATCATGCCGATATCTCTCGAGTAAGTGAGGACGATGTTCAGAGATCGATGTAATTGATCCTCGCCTGATGCGTATAATTGAAGATCATCCATATAGAAAAGATGGGTGATCTTGTGTACGCGTTCACCGAGCGGTCCACACATGTACCCTTGAGATTTCCGAAGAGCAACGGATAGAGGCAATTGTGAGATGCAGAAGAGCAGAGGACTCAGAGAATATCCCTGATATACACCTCTTTGAAATTGAACCAGTCTAGACATAGTTCGACGCATGCCCGATGTCATGACACAGCGTCGTTTCCAAAGAGACATAGAGGCGTTTGAGCAACAAGCTTAAAAGCTCGTGCGATGTTGAGTCATGCGCCTTCATGTAAACTGGCCAGGCTATCGACAGGTTACGCTTGTACTGGACTGCGTCCTGACAAACACACCTGTCGATAATCAAGTTGTCCTTGCAGCCAGATACACCCATTTTGCAGCCTCGTTGTTCTACTATCCGTTGCCACACCGGTTTCATGGATTTCTCAATACGTTCGTTCAAGATGTTAGTGAATAATTTGTATAACGTATTGAGACACGTGATCGGTCTATGGTTTCTCGGATCGGACAAGTCTCCCGATTTTGGAATCAATGTCGTTCGACCCTCCACCAGCCAGTGCGGAATGGGTTGGTCTCCATTTATATAAGAGGTAAATATTCGGGCTAGGTGTTGATGGACAGAAATGAACTTCTTCCACCAATAGTTGTTAATTCCATCCCAGCCCGGCGAGGAGAAATTCCTCGCTCCTGTGATGGCATTTTTCACCTCTAATGCACTGACGGGTGGGAAATCTTCACTTTGTTGTGTGACTTCGTCTCACAACTCGGTGAAGATTTTAATACGTGAGTGTCTGCATTAAGCCTAGATGTTTTCTCGTAGATGCTCCTCCAGAATTCCTCAACTGAGGCCGACGGAAACTCGCTTGAGGCTGCGATACGATGTTTGAAGAGGTTGGAAGGATTCGTCCAAAATATTGCGTTTTGTCCAATTCCATCTTCCCCTCTTTGCAGCCTCTTTTTGACATCGGCCAAAGCCCGAATTTTATCCGCCAAACGTTGCTTGATATGTTGAGCAACTTCAGCTTGTTCAGTGTGTGATAGTACGTCCGCAGTAGTTGTGCGAACTTCTTGACTTTAGCCGTAAATGAACGGCCAGATGTTAAATAGTCGATCACACACTGAATTCGGGAAGCGAGCTTCCGTGTCAGTCGCATCTTGCCGTTCAATTGAGACATGCGTTTTGTAATCTTCCGACTTCCCGATATATGTGTCAGATTTCACGGAGTCACCAGATTACTTGCAGCCTCATAAACGGCACGATTGACTTGCTACAGGTCGCAGTCATCTGGAAGAGCATTCAAAAGTAGGCTATTTGCTCTGTCTATTTCTTGTTGTTTAGGCAAAACTTTCGTTGTCAAATTTTGCCTAAACACGAGTGTCGGGCTTTCATAATGTGGAGCATCACTCCCAGCACCGCGTACGGGCTCAGTTGTATTATTATAAAGTGTTGTCTTTATTTTAATAAATAGACGACAAGGTCTACATGAAGAAAGATGTCAATGTTAAGGTTAGGTTTTACATTATTTACCTAATAAAGCTAAGAATTGGTTTAATGTCCCTAAGATTTAAGAGGTATAATTAATTAATACGACATATTAAAGGAAATTTAGGAACTATTTACTTTTTTTAATGGTTTAAATATAAATTAGTTGTCTAGTTAATAAAATATTTTTCAAAAAGAAGACGATTGAAAGCGTATTATTGTTTGAAAAATAAATAAATGTTTTAAAAATAAGATGTCAAATTATTGACTAAAGTTTTAACTTTTAAATTATTTTAAATAGTAAGACGTAAGAATCGACATAAATGTATTTTAATTATTTAATAAATATAAAGTGATGCAATTGTATCTACGTCTTAATAAGTTATTTTAACTGTGAAATTAAACTCGTGTATTTTTAATATAATTGACATAAAGTCGACACTAATTTATTGAAATTTTGGTTTTTCTATTGGACGTCTTAGAATTAAATTTAAAATTTTAATTATTTATTTATTTATTTTTCTTTTTCTTCACTACTTTTGACCTTAATGGATGACTTCGTCTGGTTTACGGCGGTTGTAAGTATTGGCATATTTTTAATTTACTTAATTACGGAAAATAGCAATAACCGAATTTATAAGAAAAAATTGAGCCAAGAGGAGTACCGTGCATTAGACGAATGGGTATTCCATCTGTCGACCCATGAATTGGACGAGGCATTAGAACGCATTAAATAAATCTGATCGACCACGAATTCGAGTCAATCGTATTCTAGATCGACTAGAAGGAAATGATATCGCGGCGGACTTTGAACAGTCTAGATTAGACGAAAGCCAGTTAGAGTCTAGATCGCGTCGAGATGCGTTATTAGAGTCTTTCGTAGAGTTTATTGAAGAGACTCAAATTAGAAACAGGGCTAGAGTTCAGGCTCAAATACATCGGGAGCAAGAATCATTATCTACCAATAATATACGAGAGGAGAACTCTAATCCTGACGGGCCAGATTTAAATAAATTGGCCCAGCATGTAAGCCAACTAGTCATCCAACAATTGAATAGTGGATGGTCGGGAGGAGCGCATAGCACTGCTCTGGGACAACCGGCCAGGAATGAAAGAGTGACGTTCCGTGACACATTCGACATCAATTATCCATCAGTGTCGGATGAAACGCATGAAGACAATGGACAAGAGTCAGTAAGGTCGACAACAGGCAGAAAGTCAGGCTGCAACTCCACCTTGGTCAGTTCGACCCTAAGGAGGGAGGAGGTCATTCGAACCAAGTGAATAAAAGAAGCTGTCAACAAACGGCGTGGAATAAAAGTCAGACACTCTGGTTAAGAGACCTAGGAGAAGTGGTCCGACGTTGGAACTTCACATATGCCGGGGACGAACAACACAGCATCGAGGATTTTTTGACGCGTGTTCAAGAATGCAGCCTGATAGCAGGAACATCAGAGGAAGAGCTGCTACACGCATTGCCTCATTTATTAATAGGAGTCGCCCTTCAGTGGTACCGCTTTTCGTATAAAAATTGACATACCTTGGAACAGTTTTGTAGGGACGCCCGTTCATGTTATGGAGGCGATCGTAATGTCCAGCGTCGACTAGAAACAGAGGTCCATATGCGGACCCAGGGTCCTGACGAGTCAGTGCGGGACTACATGATTTGTCTTAGGTCCATTATGAATTGGTGGATGCCGGAGCCGTCTATGGAGACTCAACTCGATTGGCTACACCAGAATCTAAGGCCAGAGTTGCAGATGACGGTACAGCGGGATCGAGTCCATTCGTTTGACGAACTTCTTCGGCGTCAAGAAGACGATGATACACTCCAAATCATCAGGGTCCAACGAGGAATAAAGAAGAAGTGACGCCACCTGTTGGGACTTCAGGAGAGGGGATAATCCCGGCAATTGAGTTAAATGTTATAATTGCCAATTACCGGGTTGTACTAAATTGAGTTGCCCTCGATGCCGGGGAAACGAGATCAGGTATGCGCAAAGGAGGTCTCACCTATCCCTGAGTATCAGACACAGACATCACAAAACCGAATACGAGCCGCCAAACCTGTCCAGTCGGATGTTCATATGGCGACGGAAAAAGGTCACACTCGCTGGTGGGTGACAGTTGTAGTTAATCGTCACCACCTTAAAGCACCTTTTGACCCTGGAGCAGCTCGTACAGTCATCGGTCGAATTGCTTATTGACTCGCCGATGTTTATGGAATTTTTATTGAACCATACATAGGAGACGGCGCCAGAGTCGCCGACGGAAGAAATGTGTCGATAACCGGATAAATACAACTGCAATTCAGAGTTGGAACCGAAGAAAAAAAATTGACGGCTCTAATGCCCGATTTAGTGTAATAATAATTAGTAATGAACAGAGTGTCTGTTAGGCGCAGACTTTATTCGTGATTTCCACGCAATACTCCATCCTCGCGAAAATTATTTAACCATAAATGGAAGTGTCCACGGGAATTCCCGTACAAGTTGCTTTGATCTCATTTCCTCCTGAAGAGAGTCAAACGACATCAGGTCTTAAGAAATTGACGGACGATCAATAAAGGCGTATACAAGCCGTAGTCCAGTCAATACAGCCTAACCATATGCCTCATATTATCATATGTACCCATTTGGTCGAGCATATAATTGATGAGGGTCATGTCCGGCCTATAAAGCAGCGATACTACCCAGTATCTAAGAAGCCAGAAGAAGAGCTGCACCGACAAGTGCAAGAGATGCTGGAAGAAGGCATTATTGAACCGTCTTCAAGTCCATGGTCGAGTCCTGTCGTCCTGGTCAAGAAGTCAGAGGGTACTTGGCGATTTTGTGTCGACTACCGTAAAGTGAATGATTTAACAAGGCCAGACGCATACCCTCTACCCTACATGGATTCCATTTTACGGAAACTGCAAAGTGCTATGTATATCACCACCATAGATTAAGGAAATGTCTATCACCAAACTAAGATGGCTGTTCGATCCAAACTCATCACGGCATTTGCTGTACCATGAAAAGGATTATTCCAATTCACCAGGATGCCGTTTCGATTAAATGGTACTCCGGCTACCTTTCAACGAATGAACGATTCCTTAATTGGTCCTGAGTTGGAACCATATGCTTTCTCGTAGTTAGACGACATAATCATTGTCACCGAGTCTTTTGAGGAGCATATCAAATGGGTAAAGTATATCTTGAATAAAATTAAAAATGCAGTATTAACTGTGAATTGAAATAAAAGCGTCTTTGGCAAAGAGGAAGTCCGATATTTAGGCGTCTTAGTTAATAAAGATGGTTTCCGACCTGATCCCGAGAAGATCCGACCGATTGTCGAGTACCCGGCGCCAAAGAATCTGAAACAGTTGAGAAGATTTGTTGGCATGGTGTCGTGGTACAGAAAGTTTATGCGCGACTTTGCCACAATAGCAGAGCCTCTCACTCAGTTTACTTGGAAGGACCAGCCTTATATAGGGGGGCAGACACAACAAGAATCGTTTGAAAGACTCAAACAGTTATTGAGTACAGCGCCTATTCTACACAGGCCTGACTTCTAAAAGGAGTATATTTTGGAAACAGACACCAGTGATACAGGTCTTGGTGCTGTTTTGTGTCAACCATTTGAAGATGGCACATGTGTCCTAGCGATTGCCAGTCGAACCTTAACTCCTGCAGAGAGAAATTATTCGGAGTCGGAACGCGAGTGTTTGGCTGTTCTTTGGGCCATACGGAAATTTCGAGAATACGTCGTGGGTTAACATTTTACGGTAATCACAGACCATAAGAGTCTCAAATGGCTCTGTGAACTGCGAAGCCCCAACGGTAGATTAGCTCGATGGTCCCTGGAACTACAAGGATATCAGCATGATATCAAACGTCGAAAGGGTGCCTTACATGATGTGCCAGACGTACTCTCGCGTATGTATGAGCCGGATGATGGGATCCCAATAAGTTCGCTGGAAGAGATTCCAGATATTTAAGACAAGTGGTATCTCCAAAAACGTCACCTAGTAGAAGAGGATCCGTATAAATTTTCCTTTTGGAAACTAGTAGGTGGTCGACTCTACGTTTATCGACCTGATCCAATACTGGATACAATTTTGGACGACGAGGACACCTGGAAGCTAGTCGTTCCAGAAGAAAATCGACAGGTGATTCTAAGGGAGAGTCATGACGTCCCGACGGCTGGACACTTAGGCAACCGTAAAACATGTGATATCGTTGCTCGGTATTATTTTTTGCCGACTATGAGGCGAGATATCATAAAATATGTGCGGAAATGTTCCGTATGTCAACGGATTGAAATTCCTCCGGTCGCTCCAGTAGGACTGATGGGTCGTCGACCAGTTCCGGGACCATGGAAAATTATCACAGCTGATGCCATTGGTCCCTTTCCTAAAAGCTCTCAAGGTCGAGAATTCTTATTAGTATTCCAGGATGTCTTTACACGCTGGATAGAATGCGTGCCTGTAAGAAAGGTAAATGCAAACCTCGGTAATCAAAGCGTTCAATGAGAGAATTCTTTTTTATTTCGGGACGCCAGAGGTTATTCATACCGATAATGACAAAGCCTTTCAAAATAAGTTACTAGACAATTATTTGAGAGAGCAAGGAATCAAACCTTCGTCAAGTCCTCCTTATCACCCTCAGGCCAATCCGGTCGAAAGGACCAACAAGGCCGTAAAGGAGATGATCATATCCTTCGTCGAAGAAAATCATCGCAAATGGGACAAATACATTTTAGAATTGGCTTTCGCCTATAATACGGCTATACACGACTCCATGCAAGAGAGTCATGCCATGATGAATTGTTGCCGTCAATTGATTCCACCTGATCACTATCGACGTCATGAAGACCAAGCAGCTGATGAAGCTCAAGAATGAAGTGCCGTTCAAGATTGTTTGCTCAAGAGCGTCAAGCGCATTATTATGATTTAAAAAGACGGGACGTCTATTTTAAAATTGGGGACTCCGTCCTAAAGAGCAATCAAGTTCTCTCATCAGCAGCGCATGGATTTTCTGCTAAATTGGCCCCTGGATTCGTAGGACCGTATACTGTTTCCGCTAGACTGGGATCCAATGTATATCAGCTAAAAGATGGATCAGGGAAAAGTATCCGTAAAAGCCACGTCAGTCAATTGAAGAAATACCTCGAAGAGATGAGTCCACCCACACGGGTGCCAACAATGGTTGAAGAATCAGATTCGTCGAGTGACTCTGAAGTAGAAGTCACGGAGCATCAATCAACTTTAACGGGGCGTTACGTTGTCCAGGAGTCGTGCCGCGGTCGCGAGAGCGCGGAGTGATACAACAATTCGAATCGATCGATAGTAGGATTGTTACAGAAACGCACGGCCCCGAAAATGCCCGAGCGCCGCGGGCAACGGCGCTGGGAGATGCGCGGCCGCAGAGAGCCGCATATCAGTATCGAGGAAACCTTCGAGCGGAAAGGACGTAGTTAAGCAGGAGAGTGAGGAACGGGCCGGAAAGAACTAAAACCGAATCAAGCCGTCGAGGACGAATCCGAGGACGAGACCTGATGTCATCAATTTAGACGAGACGCCAAATAACAGAGAGCGAGCGGGCGAAACGCCAACCATTGCGAACAACCAATGCAAGTCGGCCGTGGGCCACTATTTAATTTCCTTAAAATAAACTAAGATGGGCCGAGGGCCCCATATCCTTTTTATAAATTAAAAATTATTATTATTGTTTTCCTGCCTACACCCCCCCCCCTGTCGTAGCTTGTGCGGGCGGTGTGCGGAGCCGCCAAAGGAATTTCGCGATCCCCGTTTTCAGACGCGGAAGGAGGCAGGAGCCGACCTCCTCTGGGCGAGTTCCTGTCCTACAGGGAGTTTGTCAGCTAGCCGGGCTGCGCAAAGCGTCGTCCACCTGGCGCGCAGATTTCCCGAGAAAACTGCAAAGCCCGCTTCACGGGCGGTGGACGACAAGCATCAATTTTGGTCGTTTAAAAAGCAGCCATTATACAACATTGCTTAAGCCTGAACAAGAAGTGGTAGATAGGCCTCAAATCATTGTACATGCGGACGTCCATAGAGGCGCTGAGGTCGAGCGAATACTACGTGGTAGGCCTAGAAAGATTAAGTTAGGTGATGCGACACATGTCGGACTCGATAGAATAGATAGGCGACCTGCATGGTCAAATAGGGCGAGCGGAGCGAACATAGAGGTCTCTGTTAGTCCATCTAATCAAGTCAATATGCCTAATCCTGCTGTTAGACGTCCTTGTGGACGTCCTAGACAATATGGACGACAAATTTCTTCTGATTGTGTCCCATCTCATCATTTTTTTTTAAGGTGGTCATAAAACGGGCAAATCTGCTCGCAGACGTTGTGACTGGACCCAGCGACCACCCCAGGCTGAGCCGCGAAAGGATAAATCCAAGTCGCCTCCAAGACATCGACAATCGTGGGACCGCCTAAACCCGCTCTCCCCTGGCTTAGACTTAAAAGCAAAAAGAACTGCGTGGGCAATACTTCACCGCCAAGAGTACTGTCTCAGCTTTATATTCGTTTCTTACGTCCGTTTTCACGTTCTCTTGTGCTGTCGCTCTATTCCAGGCATCCCTCGGCTTTTTTCTCTCTTAGGATGCTCTCTTAAGGGCATCATGGGGTCTTACTGTCATTAACCGCCACGTGGCGGCTCTGCCCTGACTTTAAGGGAGCGGGGATGTTAGTGTCGCCCCCTTCTCGCCTCTTTAAAGGACTTACACCGCCCGGATCCCGGAACGTGATCCGAACGGCTGCCCTCCACGCGCGTGCTACATGCGTGGGAGTGAGGCTGATTGGCGCATGCAACCGCCTTATGGCCCTCACCGCCACATCTCCAACAACGAGAGCTGCGGTCCACGCCCTTGCAATCCGCCGCCAGATGGCCGAAGCATGACCTTGACAGCGGAAGCACTTGGGCGATTCACGCCCTCCCGTACCCGACAATTAACCCACCCGATCATAAGGCGGCCGATCTCCATTAACGTGCGCGTCGTGGTCTCCGCCAACTCAACGAAGGCCAGGATTTTACCCCTGACACTCGCCGAGTTAGACGAACACCCACGTCATCCGGGCAGCCTTCGCCCAGGATGCTCCTAAGCGCCTCCATGACATCCAACTCCTCCGTCGCCGCGTCGATATCCTCGACTACCACCTTAGATCGGGGAACCAACTGCCGAACCCTCGCCTGCTCGCCAACGGCGCTCTTCAGTTCCGAGCTGAATCTTGCCCGGTTCTCTGGTGAGGCCTCGACTTCCACCAGAACGTCTCCAGTCCTCGTCTCCCGTATGCTACTGACCTTCACGCCAAGATTTTCTGGGCAGACTCCTCCTTTCATTTTTCTGAGGACATCGGCGTAACATGACCTCCTCCGGTTTAATTATAACCGCGTCACTCCGGGACCTCCGTTTCTTCCTTTTAGACTGGGGCGTAGGATGCCCCTGTCCTGCATGTTCGCTCGCGCCGGTCTCAGCATGCGCGCTAGTTTTCTTCCTCCTTTTCTTTTCCTTTTTCGGGCTAGGGCTTGGTGTCCTAGTCCGCTTCGAAGCCTTCTCCGTTTGCAAGAGGGCATCTCTGAAAAGGCTAGCCTGAATCTTCTCCCTTGTCCGTCTTCTTGCCTTTCAAGCCCCCTCGTCATGTTCTAGGGTCTGCTCGAAGTACTGCTCCAGTTTATCTCCTTCTTTGTGTTGGAGCATCGCCTCCGTGATCCAACCCTTCACGGCTTTAAGGCCGTCCTTTATGATCATGCTCACGTTTCGCTGGCTTGAGAATGCATCCAGCATCTTATTTATCTCTTGCTCCATTCGGGGTAAGAATGCGGCCTCCGTTCGGCACCCATCCTTTATTTTCCTTCATTCCGCGTTGGTCGCCCTTTGGTCATCAACTGTTGCGTTGCTGAATGCGCTCCCATTACTGGCAACGCTAGCAATACTATTTGAGCTCTCCGTCCTTCGCCGTCCTCCGGTTCCACCGATGTTAATGGTAGGGACGTTCAGAGTGCGCGCCCTTATGATCGGGTTCCCCCTCTGACTCACCCGTATTCGGTCCTCCGTTCCATCTTCACTACCCCCCTCCCCTGTCCCCTTTTTTAAATTGTTTGTAGTAAAATCATTCATATTATTCCCACGAGCAGCTAGGGCAGGACGGTCCACCCCCACACGCGGGGCTCTGTAAGGCTAAATACTGTAGGAGGGCGCCTGGTATCCTAGAGGCCTCGTTCGCGATACAGCACCCCCTGTACCATGCATCCTTCGGCACGAATGGCTTCCACCTTGGATTGGGGGATCGTTTCTTAGTCGCTTTATACCTGCCACAGTCCACTGCGTGTCCCCCCTTCAGCCCGAAGGTTGAGGGCCCCACTCGAGCTTTGGACCCCATTCACGCACACATTCAGTGGAGCACCCGTTTATAAGGGTCCATACAATCACCCGAAGAGCCCATCTATAGGGATTCTCATTCACTCCATCCTCCACTCGTTAAGGACGTTAGCAGGCACAAAGAGAAGCCCCCTCACCTCGACAAGGTTATACGACCCACAGAGGGAGCCCATCTTATCAGTATAGCATACATAGTCGTAGATAATAGCATAATAATCCATTGGTGCTGGAAAACCTGTGATATATTTAATTTATCTAATTCTTAACTTGACATTGAATTCATTTGCTCTCGATCGACATTACACTGCATCCACATATTCATTCTCATTAGACCATGGAAGACGACCATCAAGCTTTGGAGGCGGAATTACGCGCCATGGAGCTTGACGAACATTCCACCCGGGATCAAATCGATGAGCTCTTCGAGCAACTCCAGATTTTCGATGAGTTCCCGGTATGGGGGCTTCTCAAGAAGACCTCCAAAATCTCAACATAACCTCTACCTCGGATGAAGCTGCAGTTGACCTCACCACGGGGGAAGAGTGGGTGATCCTCGCGGCAAAAATGCTGTCGGTCCGGCAAGATCGGATCCGCCTTGGAAAAGGAGGAAGAGAACCTCTTCCAGCAGATAGATCTTCTAAAAAAGACCTCCGATCCTCCGGCCTCCATGGAGCTACTCGAACGGTCTATTAAAGACTACAGGGAGGAACTAGTGGTCCGCCAGCAATATCAGGCCCAGCGTGCTTTTAAGCGGAGGGATGAGATCCGCCGAGTCGAGGATATCCGGAGCCGTCAACAGCCGCTATTAATAGAAGTGGAATTAGCAGTGGCAGACGCCCAGCAGGAAGTGGCATACCTCCAGGAAAGACCGGGGGCAACCGATAGGGAGCGGAAACGTGCACAGGGAAAAAAGTTGGAGGGGCAAAAATCCCGGTTCCGGTATGCCCAATTGGACCTTAAAGTCCAAATTAGTCGGGCGATGCCGCTCTTGGTAAGAATCCGAGAGGAGTGTGTGCTCTGTGTACACCAACGACGGTAGGAACGGGTCAGGACAACCACCGGAATTGGGTAGACGACCACAAATATATATTTGTTTTTTTTTTCTTTCCGTCTCCTAATGTTAATTCGGTGTCCATACCGGAGTTGATCGCCAAGGAATGGTTCCTTTTTGTGGGGGGTAAAGATGACACCCCAATAACTAATAAAATATAACTATATCCTCATATCATTTGTCTTGTCTTTTTCTTATCATACATCGTTTGCATGAGTCTTAAATCCCAATAATTCAACCTGACTATAAATATTTTTGTTTTTCTTTATCTAAGCCTGATCTAAAGTTATTTTATTTTTTTTTTTATTTTGGTTATGTTCAATTATGCCTGAGACTGGGGTGCTGATGTCAGAGCTGGTACCCTGATCGGATAGCCAGCGTCTGAGCGGGGGCTGTAACGAAAATGCTGTTTTATCTTTGTTTTAATACCCGGTTATAGGAAAATGCATTCCGTTATTCCCGAGGCTCCGGCGGTGGTTCCGTATTATGTAATAATTGTAGGGCTAGTAAGATTTCAGAACTAGCCGATTGCCAAGGTGACGAGAGCCGGCAACACTGTGGAGAGGCACGTGGGTACTCGCCGATAACCGGGAAGTCAGATCTCTACGTGCCTACGATCCGCGAGCGTAACAAGAAAAGATTGTAAGTGCTTTGTGATTCTTTTGTAATTCTTTTGTAAGGGCAGTCGTCTGTCTTTGATTGTAATTTGGACAACCGCGTTTGCGTAGTATTTGTGAACAACCGACGTCCATATTATTGTGCGACCTTTCGAGATCTCGGCAAATGGACAGAACAAGCGACGTCCACTATTGGTTGAGACAGAGAGAGAGCCTTTTTCGAAACGTTGGCGACGCACTAATTATTGTAAGTACCAGCTCTGTCCCGGCTTCTCATATCTCTCGGGCTATAAATATCTTTTATATTATTAATAAACTTATTTATCTTAAGCCATCATTTATATCTTTCATTTGAAGTTTCTCCTCCTCTTAACGTTATTTCATATCTTATTCTGAGGGTTGTTTTTAAGACTTATTAGTAGTCGTCTCGTGTTTTCGGGGTATTTGCCGGTTTGGTTTGGGATAACTGTGTGTTTTCGTTGATAGTGGAACACGTGACTCCTAACTCGAAATTTGATCGCCATGCAATTTTATTGAAGGTGCGCGACTATTGTAACTGTTGGCGCTGGACGGACTTCTTTTGGAGTTTGACGTATAGACGTCTCACTAAAATTAATAATGATCCTAAAAGACAGTTACAATAGTTTCTTGTAAAAGTTACAAAAATTATTTAGTATTTATTAGAGGGAGACGTTTGGCGCGATTATGCCATTTTGCATTCTTTTTGCAGCGTAACCTTGTTAGTATATCCTGCTCGGTGCAGTCTATCTCTATGATTAGATCGGGCAGAAATGGTTTTTTAACTAAAACCGATCCGTATACCTTTTTAAGGTCAAATGAGGTTGCTTCAAATTTTCGGAGTTCACTATCGAAACGAGGATCGGTAACGGTTAAGACGGAATGATACGGTGCTTTCTGTTTTCGGACCGATTCGACAGAGTACAATTTCCAACGGTTCGGAATGACGACTACAGATTTAATACGAGACATCTGAACATTCATCATCATCGCCTCTAAAATGATCGTCTTCTAATAAACCGGAACTATGAATAAAATCGCAGGTTTCACATGCGGAATTTGTACTAACATCTTTAGAATGTAATGAACGCGAATCTAAAGAATCAAAATACCGGATGAGATTATTATTTCAGACTTCTGCACGTAACCGGACATTTTCGCGTATCCGCGCCACATTTAACGAATCGTCCCGAGATGCAACCGATGACATTAACTAAAAATACTGAAGCTATAAAAATAAATTAACATATACGCAAAACACTGACACTAATCAAGCCTTGCCCAGCAGGCGACTTAAGCTATAAAAACGTTGAAGCAGCGAGCCAGCCAACAGGCAGCAACAGGACGCAGAACTTGAGAAGTAGTTACTGGTTGCCCACCACACGGGTGGCAATTACCGATCGTAGCAGACCTCCTTCGATTTCTGTAAGCCTGTAACAGCGCCTAACAGGCGGTATGTAAACTGCGCTGTAGAAAACGATTGAGATGAAGCGACTGCACTCAACTTGGCCTGAGAAGATGCGTTGGAAGCTGTGAATAAAAAAAAGTTAATATAAAGTAGCCCTAATAAGGACTGAAAATGAATGAATAAGTCAGTCCCCAGTTGGATTCTCGAAGAGACTTCAGCTTCAGCTCCAGATGATCCTGCCGACGAGAAGAGACTTATTTGAGGCTGCAGCAGAAACTATAGAATCCTTGTGAAATTTCTCAACCAAAACAATATTGTCATCTATTAAGTGGCCTCGTTCTTTCGACTTGCTCGTTGCCAGAAAAATGCCGACGAATAAATTGTTAATTCGGATAGCAATCGAAAAGAACATCACAGTGTCTATGCCATTGGAAAGGTCGCTTATTTATACCCTGTACTATCCGTACTATACTGTATTTTGGACCTATTTGATTGGCCAAAAGTTCGAAAGAGGAGTTAACATGCCCCATACCTTAATTTACTAAAAAAAAAACAAAATTCGACATTTTTAGCTTAAAAATGCGTTCTTATCTCTTCGTAATAGAAGGATAAAACTTGACAGAATTAAGACAATTCATTTTTAACGATAAAATAAAAATGTTCTGTTATATTACATTTGAGTTCTCCAAATATCTGAGTTTTTATGATATTTCCTACAGATTCTATAAAAATTCCTCGTACCAGAGATGCATTGTTTCTCGCGCCTCTGTTGCAGGCCAAAAAACTAAATCTTAATTTAATTGCTTATGAAACGAGTATTCATAATTTAACTAACAGTTTTTGGCTTATATTGCTCTCGAATAAATGTTACGAGGTCCCATAGCATAATTATGGTGTGCCGCATGGTGTAATAAGAAAGGTGAACCGCTCCGAAAATGCGCAGTAGACAGCCAATCACTGGTGGAGCTATTTTGCATAATTGTGTGTTGTACATGTTATCGATATCGTTGTGTTAGTACACGGAGAGAAATTTGAAGTAAATGCCACTGCTCAGGGAAGTAACAGCTACCGCCCGATTTCTGACGAATTTCAAATGGCAGTTAACATTCGAAATCGTTAAAAAGAACATTTTTATAAGTAGATACATTTTTATTACACCTTTTTGAATAGTTATTCATAATTTTCCGACTATTTAGTTATTAATAATTAATTTTAATGATCTACCCGCTAAACATGTAATGTAAATGAAACGTTACATGTTATCCCATTTATGGCAAAAACGTAACGTTTCGTAACAACTTCTTGATGCCGTTTACATCACGTTGCACAATATCTAAATACGCAAAGCTAATGCGTAACATTACCAGAATGTCACTTTATAACAGTTTTAAAAACGTTTTATGGACTCGTTTCTGCCACGTCACAAAATCACCAAGGAAATTTAAAACGTCGCATTTGGTTACTAACGTAACATTGATGTAATTTTACGAATGCGACGTTTCGTAGAGATGATTTATTGCATATCTTCTATCGTTTTGGCCGGTTCCATATCAGACTTCGCCTTCAAGATTCGAGAGCGTTCGAATGTAGCATTTGTTTTCGTATATTAGCACGTATTATTTTTAATTTCAATTGTATTAAATATAATTCATAATTTAAAAATTGGTTCACTTATGTTAATTTTAATATCCGCGTAATTCATAACTTACTTCCAAGTAGTGCATTTGTAAATTATACGTGTGTCAATTAACTTTACATTTTTTTAAACAGTGTCTATTAATCAATTTCGTTTAAAAAAAATATTATACTGATATGTTAAAAATATTTATTTAAATTACAATAAATTACCACAAAATAGTCAAATAATATTAAAATATTATTATTCCTGATATAGAAATGACAAAATTAATTAAACATATCTTGTTTAAACTAAACCCGCATTTATCAAGAAGCCTTCTACGATTGAGTATAAGAGCTCTCGTTCGCATGGTAATACGTATGCGAGCGTAGCGTAGTGGTTAACACGTCAGCGCTGTAACCGGCAGACCCGGGTTCGATCCTCGGTCGGGATGGATTTTTCTTAGATTCATAGATTTATTTGCGAGCAAAATTATAAAACTACATTCTTTCATAACATATCTAACGACACATAAATAATAATAAAATTCGAATTGAATAAAATAATTCGTCGAATTTCTTATAATTTTTATTTATGACCGTTTAATGCAACGATTTTACAATGTTGGATGTAGAGTTTTCAAACGTCGCAGGTACGTTACGAATGAAACGTTATTTAAAAATCGTAATTGTGGCAGGACATTTCTGGTTCCAAGGACGTCACAAAAATGTTTTTGCAATGAAACAAGTTTGGTCGCATGGCTATAATGCGACGTTTTAAAGATGTTGCTGTAACGGAATATTGTTTAGCGGGTATAAACGTTGTAGAAACGGAAAAACTTGGTACTTTGTTCATTCTAAAGTTTCCGTATCGAAAACAGTGCAAGATACACTAAAAATGCACTTAAACTTTTTCGTAAAGCACAAAATTTCCTACAAAAAAGTCAGCGAGGGCCCTATACTAAAGTTAATAGCTTAACCACGAGCAACGATGGAATATGCCTCATATTTTACAAAAATTCTAAAATATTCATAATTAACTTGTAAGACAAAATGCCAGCATTATTCATGGATAACCTTTATTAACTTAAGACTAGGGCTCTCGCTGACTTTTTTTTCGGAAATTTTGTGCCCTATAAAAAAGGTTGAGTGCATTTTTAGTTATCTGGCACTTTTCGATATGGAAGCTTTCGAATGAAAAAAGTACCAAGTTTTTCAACGTTTCAACAACGTTTATTGATCATTAAAAATAATTATTAATAACTATATCGTCTAGAAATTATGAATAAATATTCTCAAAGGTGTACTCAAATTGGATCTGTTTATAAAAATTTTCTTTTTAACGAATTCGAATTGTAACCGTCATTTCAAATTCATCAGAATCTGTGCGGTAACTACTACTTCCCAAATTGCTATCGCATTGACTTAAAATTTCTTTGCGTGTAAGTATATGTATGGTGACTTTTGTCATTGCTAAGTACATATATATATATATATTTTTTTTTTATATAATCAAACCGAGTGACAAAGAAAGTATAAATTTGCGGCAATTTGCGGTGTTATGGAGCAGTAAGTATTATGTTTATATGGTATTTTTGTACTCTACATATAATACTATATAACAATAATAACAACCTAACCTCTAATAGTATACCCTGGCGAAAATTTTCTCCGTATTTTTTCCCGCAGTTTCTCCGTATTTTCTTCATATTTTCTCCTCATTTTTTCCGCTATTCGACATTATGGTGAAATTCTAGAGAAACTGCAAAGATTTTCTACGTTATTTATACGTAAATTGGAACACGTTCCGCAAAAACTATTGTCAAAATTCAGAAAGGTTTCGGTAAATTGGTATGAGAAATGACCGAGATCTTGCGGAAAAATTTCGAAGAAATTCAGGAGACAATTATACATGATATTCTGTATAATCGCCGCAATTTCTTCGCATTTTTACCGTAATAACATTGTGTAGTTATTCTCGACATGTATTCCGCAATTAGTTAGACCTCTTTTTGTCTACATTTTCGCCATAAAATGCGTTTTGCAATAACATAACGGAAAATTTATGGAGAAAAATTTCTTTTCCCCATATTTTGTTCCAGCTTCACTTTCTGAAAAAAAAACTTATGTAGAAAATTCCACAATTTATCTTATTTCACCGCAATTATGAATTGCAGAGAAAATACGAATAAAGGAAAAGATAAATTTTTCTTTTCCGTTTCTCTACTTCTTGATAACGTTCTTTCTCTATATCTTATTGAAGGTTATGTAGAAACGTGCATAAATTGTAACGCCAGGAATCTTATTCCGATACTTTTTTCCATTCGAATTTCGACCAATAGGAGCGCAGTTTTTAACGTCACAACATAGCAACGCCGGGAATTTTTCGGTAATTTTTGATAATTTCCCTGAAATCACTATGGTAAATAACAAAAATATTCAGTTGATTATAACCTGCAAGTGTCAAATACTCTCCTGAATTATGACAAATATCATGATCCTATTAGTCAACATTCAAATGAAAAAAATAATCCGTCGAATACCCCTCGTGCTTGAAAATGAATGGAGTATTTCCCTCAACTTTTCCTGCTCAATAATATATGCGTGCAGTTTGGCACAAAATCCCTCGCGCAAGCGCTCGAGATTTTGATGCTGCCAAACTGCGCGCACATGTTTCTGAGCAACGAAACTATCGGGAAATACTCGATAATTTTCAAGCACTCGGGGTATTATAACTGACTATTTCCTGACTTTATCTGTTATTTCTTAAAATATTTATCTTTAATTTCTCCTCGTGCCTCTTACATTTCTCCGTCATTTCTCCACCAGTGGCTCCAACAAAAAGAAACAATTTTCTCCGCATATTTCCCGCCATTTTTCTGCGAACTGAGTTTACAGAGAAAGTGCGGAGAAAATGCTGAAAAAGGCACGGAGAAAATTTTCGCCACTGTATGCGTGCAGCTTTTATATACATAAATGTAATATAATGTATGTAATGTAAAATTATAAGTTTAATTAAATATTATTGCCCTTTTTCAGGTAGCTAGCATGTCTGTATGTGCAATTCACCATTGTCCCAGTTGATCAGGGAAAAGGAAATTGGAAAACATGAAATTATTTAGTTTTCCAAAAGATGACAAACTAAAAAAGCAATGGCTAGATGCTTGTCAACGCCAGGATGGCGAAATAAAATTATGTGCAGGTAAATTCGTTCACTGGATGTTTGAATGTGTTAAAGTAAATTTTGAGACAAGTTCAGTTTATGTGAGAATCTGTCATTTCAACCTCTACGTAGTAAAATGCCATTGTCAAGTGAGTTGAATTTATTTAATTTCGTACATTTTTTATCCACACAGGTTTATTTTTATTCTTTTTAATGTATATAATATATGTTCTAAAACATAATAAATTGGTTCATATATACTTGTGAAATATGTGCTCAAAACAATATAATATAGTCATGAACCCTATCGCACTTTAATTTATCCATAACGATGATTGTCATTTATTAAATTTATATTCTTTCGTATAATTTTTATCTATACATATCTATTTTCGTGAATTGTCTAATATATATAATATAAAACAAAAGGAATTGACACTCATATACTTGTGAAATTTATATTTAAAACAGTTGCAGTCGACGATGAATTCGTAAAAGACTTTTTTATAATGACGAGTTTTTTTTGTGAAATCTGTACTCTGCATATGTTTCTCGTCCATGTAGATTTATTGTAGTCTTTTGGAATATATATAATATAAAATAAATTGGTACTCATTACCTACAAGAAAATGTTGTAAGCCATTTAAACGCGAGCAGCCTACATACATTAATTTATCTGTAACAAAGGGCATAGGGGGTTAACTATACAAAAAATGCCCCCACAGCTCTGTCACCCGAACTGGGTCCATATATTGCTACCCCGATGACTACAAATTTCTGAAAGTATGAACTCAAAATTCGCTTTTTCGAACAAGTTATGGAGGGGGAAAGAAAAATAAAAAAACTAATTTTTCTCGAAAACTACTGGATCGATTTTAATGAACTTGAAATATGTTAGAATCGTAGGTAAGACAATTTGAGAGAAACAATATGAATTTGTTTTTTTTTTTTAATAAGTAAAAAACTGGTTTGAAATTTTTGAAATTTTTTTTTTTGGCATTAATTTTGATGTGACCACCTTCATCTTTTTCCTTGAGGTACCTTACAATGTCCCCTTTCATATATATTTTTTTAAATTTTAAAAATATATATATATATATGTATGTATAATACTGGGTACACAATTTAAAACTACCACGCGGAAATCTGAGAATGAATGCTGTTTAGAAAAAAAAAGTTTAAATAGAAAAGTTTTTGGATTCCGAGGGGGACATCCAATAGTGACCTTGACGTTGACCTTTAAGGTCATTTCAGTATGAAGCCTCTTTTTAATGAGACCCCTTATTTTTTCACTCCGGAAATGGAAAAAGCGGAATTTACGTCCGAATACGATCTTGTCTTAGGACCCAGGTCCCATGGTGGGGTTCTATAATTCTTTTTCTTTATGTCCGTCAGTTTGGACCTCCCCGTCGGCCAGCATTCAGCATGGTTGAACCTGATCTGATATAGCCCGAACGGATCGTTAGCCGTAACACCCCCACCACGTGAAGGTGGACAAATGAGGGCACCCAGCCAATTAAGGCAAGATAGACGAGTCACCCAGCCAGTTAAGGCAAGATAGACGAGTCACCCAGCCATTTAAGGCAAGATGGAGGAGTCACCTAGCCAGTTAAGGCAAGATGGAGGAATCACCCAGCCAGTTAAGGCAAGATGGAGGAATCACCCAGCCAGTTAAGGCAAGATGGAGGAGTCACCCAGCCATTTAAGGCAGGATGGAGGAGTCACCCAGCCAGTTAAGGCAAGCTAGAGGAGTCACCCAGCCAGTTAAGGCAGATGGAGTTGTTACCCATACAATTAAAGCAAGATGGAGGAATCACCCAGCCAGTTAAGGCAAGATGGAGGAATCACCCAGCCAGTTAAGGCAAGATGGAGGAATCACCCAGCCAGTTAAGGCAAGATGGAGGAATCACCCAGCCAGTTAAGGCAAGATGGAGGAGTCACACAGCCATTTAAGGCAAGATGGAGGAGTCACCCAGCCAGTTAAGGCAAGATGGAGGAATCACCCAGCCAGTTAAGGCAAGATGGAGGAATCACCGAGCCAGTTAAGGCAAGATGGAGGAATCACCCAGCCAGTTAAGGCAAGATGAAGGAGTCACCCAGCCAGTTAAGGCAAGATGGAGGAATCACCCAGCCAGTTAAGGCAAGATGTAGGAATCACCCAGCCAGTTAAGGCAAGATGGAGGAATCACCCAGCAAGTTAAGGCAAGATGGAGGATTCACCCAGCCATTTAAGGCAAGATGGAGGAGTCACCCAGCCAGTTAAGGCAAGCTAGAGGAGTCACCCAGCCATTTCAGGCAAGATAGAGGAGTCACCCAGCCAGTTAAGGCAGATGGAGTTGTTACCCATACAATTAAAGCAAGATGGAGGAATCACCCAGCCAGTTAGGGCAAGATGGAGGAATCACCCAGCCAGTTAAGGCAAGATGGAGGAATCACCCAGCCAGTTAAGGCAAGATGGAGGAGTCACACAGCCATTTAAGGCAAGATGGAGGAGTCACCCAGCCAGTTAAGGCAAGCTAGAGGAGTCACCCAGCCATTTAAGGCAAGATGGAGGAGTCACCCAGCCCGTTAAGGCAGATGGAGTTGTTACCCATACAATTAAAGCAAGATATATTATCTTGCCTCTCGCTCACTGATGCTACAATTGTTCAGTCTTCATCGCTATCAGATTCGATTACTGGTACAATTTTAGTTGTGGTGAATATGTCAATTAATATCTCAGCTGGTTTGAAAATTCTTGATAAATAACGCGCATGTGATAAATAATATATAACAGCCGCAATGTGGGAACAACAGCCAACAGTTCTATTTCCATTGGCACATTTACATGTGTATTCTGTAATTCCAGAATGTCCAATAGTGTCAGGTTCGTATTTAATAAAACACCTATAGGTTTGACGAGAAATGTGACGGGACGGAACTCTAATTTTTAAAGTCGTTGAATCATCTTTAACAAATTCCATTTTTAGATTGCCATCTTTGTCAAGCATTTCTACTAAATAGGAAACAGCCTGAGCAAGTTGATAGGTACCAGTGAATAAAATTTTCAAATCATTTGTTGTTAATTCCGGAAAATCATTAAGATCATCTGAGGAGATAGTTCCAAACGGAAGTTTACGACGTAGCCATCCTGCTTCTTCTACTTTATCAGCCAAAGAAAACTTCACATTTTTCTGAGTTTGCATCTTTTGAAGAATATCATCGAAGTTATCTACATCAGAATGTAATCTTTTTCCGAAAATATTATTAAGAAAACATGCAATTCTGAAGTATGATCCAACTTTGGTAATAACTTATTATCGATTTTATGATTAAGAAGAAGATATTTTTGCTTGATGACACCGTGATCGGATTCTACAGCCCACCGAATTTTCGTAACAAAGCGAGAATTATTTGATTCTTCTGCAGTTAATTGTTTCTTTTTTCCTTTTAAGGCAGGCATCAAAACTCGAATTTTTTTTTCAGACAGTCTAGTGTTGATTTGTTACATTTTATTTACTAATTTGAAGTAGCATCAGATACACTTTAAGTGTGTGCATATTTTGTACCTAACTACTCCCAGAGCCATCACTATGGTGGAATTTCACTTTGACAGAAATTCCAACTTCGCTATAAGTAAGTAGCTCAATTGTCACTTGTTTAAAGTGAAATTCACCATAGGGATGCAAAACTCCGAATGGTTAATCAGATCGAACGCTTTTTTTCTTCTGAAACTCCGCTTTTGCCCGGTTTTTTTCCAAGTCGATGAAAACCGGTTAAGCGGTTGCGATTATCAATAACCTCCGAACGCGTAACTATCTAATTTCTATAGAAATTCGACGAGTAACCGCCAACGCTAAACAATTAGGGAATAGTTCAATATTACGCAGTTTTATTAAAAATAGCGTATTGTTTATTATTGGAGATATACCAAAATAAAAATAAATAAACTGATTTTTTTCTATATCAATCCGTTTCTCGAGTCCATTTATTTTTTTCGTACCTGCACGTTACAACATACATTTGGAAAGTGCAGAGTGCCAGTGAAAGTGTTCGGAAATTTTGCAAAAATTTCCCACGTGGCCGTAGCACCATTTTGAACAGTTTTCCGCTATCCGCCAATACGCGTTGGTGATTCCGCGCCGGCTTCCTTTTCGCGCGTAACCAATAGGAGAGGCGCTCGGTCTCTCTCTCGCTCGCACTCGCCCGTATTCGCGCCGAGCACTCGGCAGTCTTCGTTCGCTCGAATTTCTCGAGCTCGAGCATCTTCGTGCCTCGCAGTCGGCACTATTCGGACATCGAGTCTCCCCCGTTGAACGGTCGGGACTCCGTTTCATTTTCTACCGATCCACGCCACGCAGTCGGCGTTTGGTCATAGGCGAGTCTTTCTCTCTCTCGCTCAAGCAACATACCAGGAACCACGGAGGATCTCGATTTGACAACCGATTCTGATGTTTTGGTGCAACAAACGGCACATCTGCAGTCACTGCGCAGGCAGCTCGCCTCGATGTAGGAAATGTAAAAGCAGCTTCCAACTGCACCAAATCTGCAAGCACGCCAACGTCTTTAACGATACGTGGGCTTCCTGCAGAAGTCTACACATGCAGCTGATATGTATCGCCACCAATGAGACTCGGCTTTCTCCATATTTTAAAGATTCTGTGTATGACACACATGAACAGCTCTACTTCAAAGGAATTGATCTCTTTGCCACATGTTTGGAAGTTACACAGCCATCCACTTCAACGCCAGTGGATCGTCAGTTCCCGACGTTTCAAACTTTGGAGCAGCTTCAAGGTCATCAGCGACTTGGACACTTACCGAGGATTACTCTACCTATATTCACGGGTAAATATGCAGATTGGGCGAAGTATCGGTCGTATTTTGATTCGTTAACTAAAAAGAATGACTCATTAGACAATATACAAAAAATGCACTATTTGCTTTCGAGTCTTTCCGGAGAACCGTGCGATTTATTAAAGCATCTGGCCTTTGCTCCAGAAAGTTTCGATGCAGCGTGGACTCTGCTTAATTCGCGGTACGATAATTCTTGGTTAAGTATTGGTACACACTTGCGAGCCCTTTTGGCAATTCCGACAGTAAAACCAGACTCGGTTGTTGTGCTTCGCGCAATGCGAAATAAAGTAAGTGAAATCGTTACTGCTCTCGAAACTGAAAAACGGTTTACTCATGTCACTAATCCAGCAGATCCGGTGACTACTGGCGCGCACGGCGTAAGTGACATTCTTGTATCTCTCGTGACAGATAGGTTAGATGACGCGACGCGAAAAGCTTGGGAGTTGCACCATGGAGATTCAAGGGAATTTCCACATTATTCGCAACTCGATAATTTTCTCGCGATGCGTGTTCGTGCTTTCGAAGCGTGCAGGAAATCGAGTTTTATTTCTAATCCAAAACGGAGCAACCTCGGATTAGATTCGAAAACACAAGTCCACACTGCATCGAATCGCGAATGCCCAATCTGCAATCACTCACATGCAATTTATAAACGTGCTGTTTTTAGTTCAATGTCACCAAACAATCGCCTCGCTAGAGTTAAGGAGTTAAAATTATGTATAAATTGTTTGGGTGCGTACCACCGTACAGCGCACTGCAACAGCGTGCATTCGTGCGCTCAATGTCACGCGAAGCATCACACGTTGCTTCATCTGTCGTCGCAATCGTCTGGTTCTCAGCAATCGGCCGCACCAGCAGCTAGAATGCCCGTGACAACTTATACAACTTCAATTTCTGTTACGCCTGTCACAACGCATGTGGCAGTTGATGCTCAACGGAGTTTTGGTCACGTGCTTCTGGCTACTGAGCACGTTCTCGTCTGGTCCTCTGCGGACCAAGCGGTCAGGGTTAGGGCATTGCTGGACCAAGGGTCCACACGGACTTTCATTACGGATGAGCTCGCACGATCTTTGTATGTAAAAACTCGTAAGGTTAGACAGGAATTAGTGGGTATCGGTGGAAATTCTGCAGGCTTTGCAAAATGCTTCGATAGGTCCAAAATATGGTAATGGTCCTACCTACCTAATCGACGCCCTCGTTTTAAAAACACTATCTTCGTACGCTCCTTGTGTTGGTTGCAGTCAGTCTCCTTGGATTCACGTAGCCAATCTACAATTAGCTGACGATCACCCATTCCTCGAAAAGCCCATTCGCGTTCTCATTGGCGCTGACCTTTTTGGAGCGTTCCTTCTCGAAGGCCTTGTGCGAGGTCAACCCGGAGAGCCAATTGCTCAACAAACAGCATTTGGCTGGATTCTCTCAGGCCCCAGTACAGGTCCTTCGACACATAATGATGTTGTTCCCGTCCACTTCTGCCCAGCGGTAGACCCTCTCGAAAAGGCTCTAACTCGATTCTGGGAGTTAGAAATGGGCCCGGTACCCAAAGTACTTTCGCCAGAAGATGCCTAATGTGAATCGCACTTTGAAAAGAACCAGTCTCGCATTAACATTGGCCAATTTGTTGTCAGGCTTCCTTTCAAAACTGGTCCGCCGATTCCCATTCCGCACTCACGTCACATAGCCGTACGAGCGGCTAATGCTCTTGCTAAACGACTCTCTCGCAATGAAGAGTTGTGTCGCGCGTACTCCGCATTCATCGCGGAATATGAGTCACTCGAACACACGCAACGAGTTGACCCCCCAGTATCTCAGGATACACAAACTGTATACCTCCCTCATCACCCTGTGTTGAAGCCAGGAAGCGCCACAACCAAGTTAAGGATTGTATTTAACGCTTCGGCTCTGACGACCAATTTTACGTCGTTGAACACGCATCTGTTGACAGGTCCTAAGCTCCAACCTGAATTGTTTATAATTCTCACGCAATGGCGAGCTTACCAATTTGTTTACTGCTCGGACATTGCCAAAATGTACCGGCAAATCCTCGTACATTCCTTGGATCAGGATTATCAGAGAATTCTAGGGAAACCTCACCCGGAGGCACCGATTCAGGAGTACAAACTCCTAACAGTTACCTACGGCACAGCTTCTGCGCCGTATCTCACTCTTCGAGTGATGCAGCAATTGGCACTCGAAGATGGTAATGATTTTCCCTTAGGAAAACGTGTTATCGAATGTTTCGTCTTTGTCGATGATTGTCTCTTCGGTGCAGACGATCAGGCAACGCTCATGCAAACTCGAGAACAATTATGTTCGTTGCTCGCTAGAGCAAATTTCGTTCCACGTAAATGGGGAAGCAACGACCCATCGCTTTTAAAAAATATCGATCAGTCAGATCACGAACTTGCATGGAGTCTGTCTGACGATGAATCTCCAGGTGTAAAGGTGTTAGGCCTAAGTTGGAGACCTCATACTGATGTGTTGACGTTTCAAGTACAGTTCACACCGCTTGAGACTCCCACGAAGCGGTCTGTACTCTCAATTATAGCACGTTTATTTGACCCTCTTGGGTGGATAGCGCCGGTCATCGCGAGAGCAAAAATTTTTATGCAGGACCTATGGCGCTCCGAGCTCTCATGGGACACCCCATTGTCCAGCACTCTAGCAATTCAGTGGAATGACATCCACGAGGATTTACCTGCTCTTTCAAAGGAAAGTCTCCCTCGTTAGACACGTCAGCATCCTGATGTGCTCCATCATTCGATCCACGGCTTCATAGACGCATCTAGCGCTGCATACGGAGCAGTACTTTATCTGCGCTGCGTACATGCAAATGGACAAATTTCAACCGCGTTAGTAGCAAGTCGATCTCGAGTAGTTCCAATTAAAACAAGGGCAATTCCTGAATTGGAATTATGTGGTGCTCTTCAGCTTGCAGAATTAACGAATTGTGTTCAGCAGATTCCTGAATACGCGCACATACCGATTCACTGCTGGACAGATGCAACCGTTGTACTGACCTGGCTCAGAACTGAGCCGTCTAAACGTGAAGTGTTCGTAGCCAACAGAGTCGCAAAGATTTAGACACTTCTCCCGAACGTGTAGTGGAGGCACGTGCCCATTGCCGACAATCCAGCCGACCTCGTCTACCGAGGATTATCAGCGGCTGATCTCCTCGATTCGTCTCTTTGGTGGACTGGGCCATGGTGGCTCTCTGCTGATGAATCAAATTGGCCACCAGATTTTATCTCCCACACACCAATGGAGGCATCTTCTTATGACGCATTAATCCATACCTGCGAACCTCCAACGAGTCTTCTGCTGGATGCATTACAGCCTCGCGCATCTTCGTGGCCGGAATTATTACGCGTGGCTTCATACGTTTTAAGATGGATGCCATCCCAGCGGTCTTCGCGTCACGAGGAAAATGTGAAGCTGCAAAAACTTCACACTCCATTCACCGTACCCACACATAAGCCATTGACACGATCCTCTTATAAAAATAAAGACGGTGACTTTCGTCCTGACTTATTGCACATTAATGCTAGTGAACTGCGCGCTACTCGACGTTTTCTGTTCACCGAATTGCAGCACCTGCCATTTCACGCAGAACTGACCGCATTGCGCAATAACGATGTGGCATCTATGTCTGCCTCAGTGATCTGTCTTGACCCATTCGTCAACGACTCCGGCTTGCTACGTGTTGGAGGGCGCTTAAACCGCTTCAACCTTGAGTATGCGACCAAGCACCCAGTGATCTTCCGCGATCACCCGGCGATTCGCCTGTTAGTTGAAGCTGCTCACGTCACTTTTCTCCAAGGTGGACTTAAACTCATCATTCGTACTTTACGACAGCAAGTGTGGCTCATCCGTGGCAGATTAATCGTGCGCTCAGTAATCGCAAAATGCATTGTGTGTGCTCGACTTAACTGCGGCGTGGACTACGCCGGCCCGTTGCAAGTCCGATTCTATAAAGGTCGTGGCAAAACGTGGCAACTCATGGGGTGACTTGGCGTTTCATACCTTCCAAAGCGCCGTACTTCGGTGGCATCTGGGAGGCAGGTGTGAAAAGTGTCAAACACCACTTCCGTCGATTGCTTCGAGATCACACCCCTACAGTTGAGGAAATCTCAACTCTACTGTGTCAGATCGAAGCTTGCCTGAATTCTAGACCGCTCGGTCCCCTCCGCGATCACCCCGATGACTTAGTCGCGCTCACACGCGGCCACATTTTAGTTGGAGAAGAGCTCACATCAGTTCCTAAACCATCTTTGCTCAATTTAAAAGAGACTCAGTTGTCTCGATGGAGTAAGTGGCAGCAAATGCTACAATCATTTTGGAAAATATGAAGCTCCGATTTTGTGACCTCTCTTCAACAGCGTTCTAAGTGGCGACTTCGAAACGAGCCTATTAACGTCGGACAACTCGTGCTTTTGCGTGACGACAACCTTCCGCCCTTGAAATGGCAATTAGGTCGCGTAGTACACTGCCATCCCGGACACGATGGTCTTACGCGGGTTGTATCGGTTCGCACGGCAACCACCACGCTGGTCCGACCTCTTTCGAAACTCGCTTTTTACCGGTCACTCATGTTGAGTCTTAGTTATAAGATCTAGTTTTTAAGTACCATTGAATTCCGATTATTTGTATACGCGCTTCTTTCGGCAAGTTACGGACCCGGTTGGTCCTAAGGGCCCGGTAATGTTGCGTATAGCTCGAAATTCTGCGCGCATTTCGGAAATTTGTTTAATTCCCACGTTTGCTCAATCAACGCGATTGTGAAAGTTGGGGAATCGCAAATCAAACCCCCCACTCAGTCAGTCTCGCTTCAGCAATTGAACGAGTGTGACGGTCCCCGTTTTTCACACGTTTTTTTCCGGTTATCGACACGACGCGTTCGCTTTTCGCGTGGGTTTTCATCGTCGCACCGCTTTTTTTCAAAACACCGTCAAGAAACGCGAAGGAAATACTGTCGGTCCTGGCAACGCGGATCGGTGTCCGATTCATTGTATGAAAATGAACAATAAAGTGTTGGTTGATAAATAGTAAAATTCTTCATTTATCCCCATCACGCGTGTTTTAGGTCCTGATTTTCCAAGCAACGAGCAATTCGTTCTTTTAAGGGGTTACACCACCCTGAACGCCCGAAAATTGGAGGGTATTTCAAGAATTAATTTTGACAAAACTATTAAAAATTCAACTTTTTAATATTTATAATATCAAAGTACGTATATTTCACTCAAAAAAAATTCTTGAAAGAAGAAAAAATTTAAAAAAATGATATAGGGAGTCTCGCAAGCCACTTTTCTTAGCGCACGGCCGTGCGGTGTACATGCTGGACAGCACAATTTTTATCTGAAACCCAAGAACAAAAATTTTGTTTAAACTGTATTAAATTACCTACAGCATGACGTAGCCGTTTTAAAAAAAATGTTTTTGAGCAAATGGGAGCACTTTGAAAAAAAAAAAATTTTTTAGGGTACGAAATTTCTGTTTTAAAAATGCATAACTTTTTCAAAAAAAATTATCTCGAAAAAATCCTACGTGATGCCATAGAGAATGTTATAGAGAAGCTGTGTACAAATTTTAAAGAAAATCGGTCGAGTAGTTTTTAAGAAATCATGTACACCGCTCCAAAAAATGTAGTTTTGAGAAAAACGCAAAAGAAGATAAAAGAGTACTTTAAGGTATTAAAACTTTAAACGTAAAAAGGGGATATTTTGGGAAGGGATATACACCTGGAGGAGATATTCTATGAAACTTCGGAAATCACAACAAAGCCCTCAGAACGATTCAAAGAGCTAAGGTTATTGGGAAGCGCCAGACAGCTTAAGCCGGTTTTTCGGACTACCTGCAGCGCTCACTTCTAATGACTGTAAAATCCACAAATGATGAGATATTTTTAAACCCGACATCTTAAAATGACCGTAAGAACTTAGGCATCGAAATTATGTAGAAAAAAAAAAGATTTTTTTTTAAATTTCAGGGTGGTGTAACCCTTTAACAGTTCCTCTTTACATACAAAATAAATAAATTTAATACCATTCTTTTTTTCAAATCTGTGGCTAGTTTCAGCTTTATATTATTTAAATTGATAATAACTGGTATGATCATCAATCATAAAAATTTATAATAACATACAATATAATTTAACATAGATGAACAATCAGATAAATGGGTGGATAAATTAATAAATAAATAATTAATTTCATAGGTAAACAATACATTGTAATAAATTCTAATTAAGCAAAAAAGATAAATACATGAATAAATAATAAATGAAACAAATTTATAAACAATTAACCCCTTAACTGCGGATGACGAAGATTTTGAAAAAATCGTAAAAACTGCAGTTTTAAATGTTTAATATCTTCTGTTTTAAACAACGATTTCGAAAACGGACAACGGCATCTTATTTAATACACCTTAGACTACCTAGGAATGATCGAATTTTTTTATTTGCATAACTTATTGACTTCGTTTGCCTAATTTGTAATTTCGTGAAAAAATTTTTGGCATGCACTGCAGTCAAGGAGTTAAGCAAATAAACGAACAAATAAATACATAAATAAATCAATGGATTAATATATCAATAAATAAATAATTAATTAGACGAATAAAGAATAAATTACAAAAATAAGCAAGCAAAAAAACGATCAAATATATAATTAATTGTACCAATAAACAATGAACGAAACAAATCTATGGATAAATTATGCAAATAAATAATCGAACTATAATCGAATATAAAAATATTTATTGTTTTGCGCATGCTCTGAATCTAGTCGTTAAAGATGGTTTTGAAGACCGAAATAATGAAGAACTAATCACTATAATCGTAAAAGTTAAAAGGCTTGTGGTTTTTGTCAAAAGAAGCAACATCTTCATGGACGCACTGAGAAATGAGCAAAAGAAAGATGGAATTCCTGAAGGCCATCAGAAAACACTAAGACAATCTATTGAAACTCGATGGAATTCTACATACAATGTGATTGAAAGATTCGTTGAACTGTATCCTTATATAGTGCGAGTTCTTTTGTGCGCAAATATAAAAAATGCACCTGATATGGTCCTGGGACATGACTTAAATACACTAAAAGAAATTTTGCCAGTATTAGATCCGTTCAATAAAGCTACCACTGAAATATCAGGAAGTTCTTATGTCACGGGGAGTTTAGTTCTGCCACTAATCAGCTGCATTTTCAGAACATTGCATCAACTACGTTTTACCAGTCCAACTGCAAAAACTTTAAAAAACACGCTAAACGCGTCATTAGAGCGCAGATTGGAGAAGCATTATCAATGTAACGTATCTCTCTGCATAACAACCATAATGGACCCTAGATTCAAACAGATCTACACACGTGCTCTTACTTCAGCAAAGGCGATAAAGGTAATGGGTGATCAGTTACGATCAACTACTAGTAGTTTTCGATACTAGTGTGTAATGTGCTACTTTTACGCACCGAACGCCGATAACGCGAGTGTGTAAGAGTATTACACACGCGTGTCGAGCAATATTTTTTGTAATTGTGTGCGTAAAATTCGGAGATACGTTGGATATCAAAGAAGTGAAGGTTTGGGGAGGGGAAAAGGGGGGTTCGCCCCCCCCCTCCCCGATTCGAAAAATTAGAGGCTAAAAAGTAAATAATGTAATAAGACAAAAGTAATATATTTTATATTAACCCTTAGTTCCGGCGCCTAATTTTTCCCCCACTACCTGGGTCAATTTTGTTCTGCCTTTCGAAAATGCTTATAGTTGTGCATTTTATAATGTACCGTTTCCATTTTCTCTCGAGTTGAAAACGACTAATGAGTCAGAAGTATGGACGAAGCCGCCCCCCCCCCCCAGATTTTTTTGGCGGATTTTTTGTAGAACAGTAATAATGATCTATTTTAAAATATTGACTAGTTTACTTTACGCATTACTTTACGCATTACTTTACACACTCTGTTACTTTACACATTACTTTACGTACACAGTGTGCAAAAGTAGCACTTTACGCATCAAAAACTGTGCGTAAAATAGAACTTTACGCACACAATTACAAAAATAGTAGTTTTCGATACAAGGGCGTATGCGTAAAGAACTTTACACACACACACGTGTGCCGAAATATTGTTTACGTACGGCTTTTTCGTGCGTAAAGTATAAACGAGTGTGTAAAGTTTACTTTACGCACAAATTTACTTTACGCACCGAAAAGACGTACATAAAAAATGTTTGATGAATAAGCCCATTACTCCTCAACCTGAAGGACGTTCCTTATCACACAGTTCCTTGTGGGTTTCTCGCGAAAATTCTTTTGGGATCAGCTCAATACCTGAAATGCATTCGGACTCTGGAGTGCCAAATGAGCTAATCATGTACTTACGACAAGGAGTGATTCCGAAAAATAAAAACCCAATTCAGCTTTGGGTGGAGTGCAAGCTGTGTGTCCCAGAACTTGCTGAAATAGCGCTCAAATATCTCACTCGGGTTGGAAGTTCGGTTCAGTCCGAACGGATGATATTCGTAATAAATGACGTTGTAGCCGACGAAAGGAGCCGAATTTCTAACCAGCACATCACAGAACGTGTATTTTTAAATGCACTTAATCAAAAATATTGGCCAAATAAATGATTCATCATTAATTTTATTTAAACTATAAAATCGAATTATTTATTTGGTCAATATTTCAATTTACATTAAGAATTACCTAGATATAAAAACAAATCGTTTTTAATAATATACTTTGTAAAGTAAGTATTATAAAAGTGGAATTAAACATTTGCTATTATCTATACAATAAACGTTTTCATCAATTTTGGTAATACAGACAAGGTATGGTAAGTTAAAACATTAAAATTAAAATTTACTATTTTTCAAAGGTTTGTTAGATGGCGATTGTATAAATTATATTGTTTTAAAAAGTGTTGTCGATAAAAAGTTTATACATATTTAAATTAGGCCCAAATTCTGGATATTTCCCCCACCCCGTTATCGTCATATCTCCCCACCGCTAAAACATCTCAGAAGTCTAATATCTGATCGAAATTTGTTCTCCCTCGTTTTCATAAATCGTACAATATCTGGATACATAATTTTTTTAAGAAAATGAACGCATGAAATGTACTATTTTCCTGCGAAATTAAACTTCTTTTGACTTTCTTTCACGTCCGCAACTACAAACAAACATAAAATTAACAAAGAATTTAGTTTCATTTTAACAAACGCGGTTTTTAATTTCGAAGTTAGGGTAATCTCATGAAATTCAAAGTCTGGATTTTTAAAGAAATATAGACAGAATTGGTAATATAAACAAAAATGTAAATATTTAATTCGAAGTATTGATACAATTGTACGAAGAATTTGATACGATTGTATTTTAACAATTATACAAGCGAAATATGAAGTATAAACTGCATAAATTACTAATTATGAAATGCAATTTTAAAATCCCGCCGATATGTAAGTACGGCATAATCGAACTTTTTGAAGTGATATCTAGCTGTGTGAATACTCCAAGAGGGAGAAAATATCCGAAAATTTTTCGCGACATGAAAACGCACTTTCATTCAAGAAGTTTTTTGAGTTGCCGGGTTTTTCTGTGCGGATAAACCGATAGGTTTTTACAGGGCTTGTAAACAACCGGTTAACCGAAAACCGTTTTTTTTTCAAAAACTTGCATCCCTAATTCACCACGTTGCAGTGAGTGTATATTTTATTTTTTGAAATTTACTATTTGATAGACTGTAAAAATTGATTGTGTAATTTTGCCACGTTGAACGTGGGTTCGAATTTGAGAGCACCCAATAAGTTATTTTGACTGTTTCACTAAAACTATGGCCTATTTTGACATTTTGAGTTCGGCCTGTTAGGTAACTTCTTAATAAAGCTAATTTATTTATTTATTTTTTAAGGATTAACAGAAGCGTCACTATTTTTGTTTGTAATATTTTATCACTAAGCCCATAATGGATCTTATCTGCTCGGCTTTTAGCAATGGGAACAAAAACATTCTTTTAATTAATTGTTGCCACACTAGTCATTCCATTTCCTCCGGATCCTATAATATGATGGATTACAACCGAACATTAAATTTAGTTTTTTCTCCAGAACCTGAGTCCTCAGAGCATGTTCATTTAACCGAAACAAGTTTTTAAGGTTGACGATGAAAATGGTAAAATAAAATTTAATACATTTTTTTTAGCTGCTGTATTTGAAATTCATTTTACGCCAGATTCGTTCGAGGACAAAATGACGGAAGCTAGGACGAAAAATGTACAACCTCGGATCATGTGTAGACTGAAAGTGTGTTGTCCCAACATTACACCTAGGTGTAAGCAGCAAAAAGGGAGTACCATCAGATTCTCCAACTGCATCAACAACCGATGAGCATAATAAAACTGTGCGCCCAAAGTCTTGGTAATATTTTCATTTTATTGTAATGGATAAATATCATACAAACGATTTTTGTACTAAGGTGGATTATTTTCTAATTTAAATGTGTGTATTTTGTCATTACAGTTTCACCGGAATACCAAAATATGCAGAACTGTTGACATATGCAAAAGAAAAATCATCGGGAAAAACGGAAGCGGATCTCAGGGGACCTCCGAAGAACAGATGCAATCATGAAAATGATGTGGAAAAGCAGGACTTTGGTACCAGCCAAACCGAGTTGTGTAATGTGTAAGTTTTTCAAAACAGTTTCGTTAAAAATATTTTATCTCAGAATTCTTCAGTTATCGAATTTATCTTAATTAAAGCAGACTACTATGCGTTAAGCTCATGATATATAACTCTCTCTGATAACGATCGCATCCTAATTGATTTTTTAACCTGTCAATATCTTCAAAAAAATGGGACCGAAATAAGTGTTGCCACCATCATTCAATTTCACTGTTATACCATACGTAGATACCCATTTATTATATATATAGAGGAGTTTAATTAATGTTTCGGTCCTTATTAAAGTGAAATGGTATAAGGTT
Source organism: Trichopria drosophilae (assembly GCA_030407085.1). Classification (NCBI taxonomy): domain Eukaryota; kingdom Metazoa; phylum Arthropoda; class Insecta; order Hymenoptera; family Diapriidae; genus Trichopria; species Trichopria drosophilae. The sequence continues at coordinate 123,598,755 of CM059582.1, read as the reverse complement.
TTTCAATTTTATCACAGACTTTTTGGAGGTCTCAACAGTTCTGTAACGAAAAATATGAAAGTCTTCGTTTTTTAATCAGGTATGAATCGTCATACGGAGAACTCTTAGGAAATATGTATCAATTTTAAAGTAAATGACTGTTTCTTTCATTGGTAAGTAATGTAACCAAATAGTTTTATAAATAAAATAGTAAAAATTATTGTACTTTTATTATCCAATGAACTTAACGAATAATGATAACTGTTCAAATGTAGAATATACATTGCATAACAGTGAAATTAGTTACGCTGATTACAATTGAATTAAACACCTAATTCGTAAGGGTTCTTCATGCCGATACTCGCTTAATTACGAAAAAGTACCACATTCAAAAATCAATTTGACCGAGTTGTCGACACCTCAAAAAAATTTGGGCGAAATGTGAGAACGTCTCTATTAGGCGGATTCTGAAAGGTAAATATTTATAAAAAGAAAAGATTGTTGGCCAATCATGATCTTGATTGACTTATGCAGCAAATGTGATAATTAATTGATAAATTTGATGTATTGAATTTCACATGGATGGTATTAAATATTATAAATATCTATTTTGTAGTAAAATTTTTTAAAATGTTTTGATGTTATTGTTTAAAAATTGTGTATCTAATTATTTGTGAGCTACATCAGTTCACTAGTAAGCTCTACAAATCTTTAAATTGTAAGTTTTGTATCTTCCTCACTGTATATTTGTATGGTTGGAGTTACTTAAGATAGTTCCTAATTAAGATAATTCTTAAATTTGTGATTTATTTTTTGTTAGAAAAAAATTGGTCTTTTTATTCAACTTTACCTTTTTTTAACATTTTTATTGAACGTTTTATAATAAAAGTATGCACGAATAATTAAGTAATATAATAATAATAAAATAATATCATAGTTATTAATATTAACATTAATTTTAATTTTATTTCAATATTATAGAATTCTAATTATTTTGTTTTACATCAGTATTTCAGGTGTTGGCGTGGCGAATGTTCCCCAAGACAGTGAGCTATCGAATTCTTTGTCGTTGTTGCGTTATCGAACACGCGACAATGTAAATGCAGAAAATCTTTGATGAGTGTATGCAGGCAGGAGTTGGTAGGGTCAAGAAAATATAGCACTCTTCAATAACCCAATGTTCGCTTTATTTTTTCACTAAGAAAGACACAAGTAACTACGCGTTATAATTAATCGCAATGTGTATACGACGCGATCTTCGTACACGGTGCGCGGTATCAACAGATGCGTATAGAGCCGTGACCAAGTTCGAACAAACTAAAAACGTGCGAGAACCGGAAAACGGAACAGAGTCGAAAATTGTTCGCTTTGTTGCCAAACTTATACAAGAACTAACAGAGCCATCAGGTGGCCAGTTATTATAATATATATCGATTTACAAATCCGCTAAATTAAAGATTGCAAATCGCGACATACCGCCCCCCCCCCCGTGAGACCCGCAGGGGCTCGCAACAACCCAAGTCGGATATGCGGAAAAATCTCTAGTAACAAAAGTAACTTATTATTATTCTGACTCGTACATTTAAGCGTAGTGCAACTTAAGAATTAGCATGTACTTAAATCTTATGAATCCGCTCGAGCTTCTGAACCTTCAATATCAACAGGCAATAGTGCGATCTGCGTAAGCGGCCGAACGTACTCTGACGTGGCAGTGCGAACAGTTACGACGCGCGTGAGCGAGTCAGAACCCGAATGACATCGAATAACGCGGGCTAAAGGCCACTTAGTCGGAGGTACATTCGGGCGCTTGAGGAGCACCATCTGACCGGTTCGAACCGGTAGTTCTTTTCGCTGCCACTTTGACCGATGCTGCAACGAGAGCAGGTAATCCGCTGACCACAATCGCCAAAATTGCTCATACATTTGACGACACTGCTGCCAGCGTGACAAACGGTTCACTGGCAGTGCGATCAACGATGGTTCCGGCACCGAATTGAGAGGTCCATTTGATAAGAAATGTCCCGGAGTTAGAGCGTTGAGATCATCAATGTCGTTGGAAAGAGGTCCGAGGGGACGAGAGTTCAGTGCACATTCAATTTCGCATAATAAGGTGGCACACTCCTCGAATGTGGGTTTGTGCTCCTTTAAAATTCTTCTGAGATGAAACTTCACTTGCTTGACGCCGGCCTCCCATAATCCGCCGAAGTGGGGAGAGGCTGGAGGAATGAAGTGCCAAGAAGTGCCATCATTCGCAAGGAGATCCTTAAAGCCACTCTCTTCGATAGCAGCATGGAAAGCGACTCGTAGGTCTTTGTCAGCTGCAACAAAATTGGTACCCTGATCACTATACATGCAGCTTGGAAGCCCGCGCCGCGATACAAAACGCTTGTATGCAGCAATAATCGCAGATGCGCTGTAATCAGAGACCAACTCCAGATGAAGAGCTTTTACTGAAAGACACACGAATAACGCAATATAGGCGGGGTGTGCTGTGCGACCTCGCCCACTAGCAACACGCACTTGAATAGGTCCTGCGTAATCGACCCCGCAGTGCGAGAACGGGCGTTCAGGTCGGGTAACGCGAGGGGCTGGCAGGTTACCCATTAGCTGACGTGGTGTCTGAGCACGAAAACGAGCACAGGTCAGACAATGAAAAATTACTGATCTGATTACTTTCTTACCTTGCAGGAGCCACACGGCCTGCCTTAGAGATTGGTGCGTTTGTGACACACCACCGTGTAGACAACGAAAGTGTACGTGGCGAACCAATAGTCGGACCGCAGGATGAGGGCTCAGGACCACAGGATGTTTCACAGTGTGTAAGAGATCAGCATTTTCTAAGCGTCCACCCACACGAATCAAATCGTCCTCGTCCAAATATGGACTCAGCGACGAAAGCGGACTGCGAGTAGATACAGCTTCATTGGACTGTAAAGCCTTAAGCTCATTCGGTAGTAGTGTGGTTTGAAGGCACCGAAACACTCTCAGCATACCGATTCGGATTTCGTCTGCAGTTAAAGGGCCAGATGTGATCTTTCCCGTTAGGCACTGACACCACCGTAACATGTAAGAGGTTACACGCAGAATTCGTAACCACGTTGAGCAAGTCTGCACTATACGATCAATGGTGGTCGGTGACTTATCAACCACCGGATAAGAGTGAACTTGAACTTCTAAGGGAGCGTCGTCTTCAAGAGGGGGCGGACAGTCAGGCCATGTCTCAGGTGCTTGACTCAACCAAGGAGGGCCGTGCCTCCACAAAGAGCTCTCCAGCAATTCTGGCGCTGACAAACCTCTGGATGCGAGGTCAACTGGATTATCGCGGCTGGCGACATGACGCCATGGAATGTTCGGGAACGATGTTTGTATCTCCGAAACCCTATTGGCCACGAAGGTTTTCCACCGCGTTGGGTGATCGTTGATCCAATGGAGCACGATGGTGGCGTCCGACCAGCAAGTGACTGGAATGGAGGCGAATTGGGACGTTTTACGAAGGACACTGATGGCTCGCGCTAAGAGAACCGCTGTTGATAGCTAGGGCTTGGGATGCTCAGCTTCTTGATAGGCGCGACCTTTGTCTTGCTCATGAGCAATGAGATGACAGGAGCGGAATTCGGTTGAACTATGCGGAGGTAGACGACCGCGGCGTAGGCGACACGAGAAGCATCCGCGAAGCCGTGGAGTGTGCTCTCGAGCATACTCGGACTTTGACCGGTCCACCTCGGTATTGAGAAGGAATCCAGACACCTAAGAGTCGACCAAAATGAGCTCCAATTCGTTTGAAGGGCAGCGGGAAGAGGAGTATCCCAGTCCAGGGAGAGAAGCCAAAGTTGCTGTAAAAAGACCTTGGCCGTGACAACGACCGGAGCGACCCATCCTAGAGGATCATATAGACGCGCAATCAAGGATAGGAGTGACCTCTTCGTAAGATGGACCGGCGTCTCAGGCGTGACATGAAACTGAAATACGTCACGTAATGGGTTCCAAACCACTCCGAGGAGCTTAATGCCTTCATCAGTCTGCAGCAACTTGTCAGACGCGAGGCCGTGATTCGAAGGATCAATCCCGTCGAGCAATTCAGATGTATTGCTTGCCCACTTGCGGAGCACAAATCCACCTGAGCCCAAAAGGTCGACCAATTGGTCACGCGACTGCCGCGCGGCGGAAATTGAATGCGCGCCGAACAGGCAATCGTCCACGTACAAGCCGTGCTCTAAAATAGGTGACGCTAATGGAAAACGTGGACCCTCATCTTGGATTAGCTGCTGCAGCACTCGGAGTGCAAGATAAGGAGCGCATGAGACACCAAAAGTCACCGTGTTAAGCTGGTACTCATCGATAGGGGCTGCAGGATCAGAACGCCAAAGTATGCGTTGATAATCCCTATCACCCGGGTCGATTAAGATCTGGCGATACATTTGTGCGATATCTGCGCAATAAACAAACTCAAAAGTTCGCAATTGCAACAGAATATCGCTTAAGTCGGCTTGCAATTTGGGGCCTGTAAGTAAATGGTCGTTTAGGGACGTGGAATTGCTGGATTTTTGAGAGGCGTTAAACACAACGCGGAGCTTGGTGGTCGTACTCGAGTCCTTTTTAACGCCATGATGAGGAAGATAAAAGGCTTCATGGGTGCTTTCAGGGTCAACGCGAGTCATGTGACCTTGGGTTGCATAATCTGACATAAAAGCATTGTATGCTTGCTTGTCAGCTGGCGTCCGAGCGAGACGCCGTTCTAGGCTCTTAAAGCAGAGGAGAGCCGTCTTGCGCGAATCTCCAATATTGATGGGAGGTGGCGTGCTGAACGGCAATTTCACCACGTATCTCCCAGACTTATCTCGATAATGAGTTGTGCGGAAATGGGCGTCACAGCGTTCATCTTCGGCGGTGAGGGTTGGGTGAGAAGGGATGTCCTCAATTTCCCAAAACCGTTGCAATGCGGAGACTAGCGAGTCATCGCTGCAGTGATGCACCAGAGTGGCTGACGTATTTGAGTTGCTATCTGGATGACTAGATGCCCAGCCGGACAACACCCACCCAAAAATGGTGTTCTGGGCAGTAGGTTGCCCCACAGAGCCATTGATCAACCCTTCTAATAAAATGGACCCATAGAGGTCGGCTCCGATGAGGAGTTGTATTGGTTCCGAACCATCAGGAACAGGATCAGCGAGTTGCAAGTTTTTCAGGTGCCCCCACTTGGCGTTGTCGGGACTAGTGGAAGGAACGTATGCCGTGAGAGTTTTCAAAATAAGCGCGCGTGTATGGAAGGATGGTTCAGCAGATTGCACTGGGGAAATCGAGATTTCAGCTGCTCGATTGATCGCGCCCGCGGAGGAACCGCCGATTCCTTGTACTGATGTAGACACACGATTAATTTGTGAATTTAACGCGTACGCTAATGATTCAGTAATAAACGTCCACGTGGACCCCTGATCGAGCAGAGCTCTGACCCGTATTGACCGACCGGCTGTTGATCGTACCATTACGTGCGCAGTGGCCAACAAAATAGACGCTGATCGAATTGGCTGATTTGACGCGTAATGAGTCAGCACGAAGTTCGGATCCTTAGTTTGTGAATCATTAACCGCCGGTGATGACTGCGCATCACTATTGTTGGTAGTAGACACCGACCGATTAGGTGCCTGCTCTCGATGCAGCAGGGTATGGTGGTTCAATTTACATTCACGACATACATGTTTGCTCGGACATTTTGAAACACTATGATAGCCAAGACAGTTAACGCATAACTGATGACGTTTTACATTTTCAAATAGCTTAGCCACCAATAAATTTAAAAACCGTTTACATAAAAAAACAACATGGTTTCCGGAACAAATGGGACACTGACGCGTATTCGACGACGGAACGGTAGCATGGACTTGCACATTAGTTTTTCGTGTTGCCTTTGAGCCGGATTGAAACTGATTAGTCGCGCTGGTTGTCAAGTCAGGCGAGGAATTGGAGCTTGCAGATTGCAGCCCGTGAGCGCGATTAATTATGAAAGTCTTTAGTTTGGCAAATGTAGGGTAGATCTGATCAGAACCAACACTAAGAGCCCAGTCTTTGCGTGACTTGGCATCCAGCTTCGATACCGTCATGTGCACTAACAGGGAACTCCATTGCTCGACCGGTTCGCCTAAAGTCGCTAACGAGCCTAAAATTCCGACGAGTTTGTGATGTAAATCGCGCAGCTCAGAGGCTGATTCCCGTTTCATGGAAGGGATCGCAAACAACGCGTGTAAATGGCTGTCTACAATGCAGTGTTTATTAGAGAAATGTGACTCTAATGCGTTCCAAGCTACCGTGAAGTTGTCGTTAGTAGACTGCAAATGATCAACAATGGATAAAGCCTCACCGGAGAGGCAAGATTTTAAATAATGCAACTTGCGGACATTATCTATAGAATTATTTTTAATTATTAAAGATCCGAATAGATCTTTGAACGAGTCCCATTTGTTATAGTCACCTGAATACTTAGGCAGGTCGATGCGTGGCAACTGTGTTGAGAGACGTGGAGCGGCGTCGTGGACCAGAGATGCTGTGGCCGGAGACTCAGATGTTGGAATGGTTAGTGCCATCAGTGAATCCTCAATGTCACTGATAGTGTCCAAATAAATGGATTCCATTGTGTCGAATCGTCCTTCTTGAAAGTACGGGTGTCTTCGCTCAAGGTCACTGGCATGCTGTCCAATCTGAATGTGCCGAGTGCGGCACTCTTGCCATATAGAGTCAATGTACTGCATCCGCACTTTTAGTTTGCCGATAGTGCGTGACTCGACAGACGGAATGCTGGCGATCGATCGTTTAATGCTGTCAAATGCACTGCTCTGTGCGAAAATTATTTCGTCGACACCCTCTTCGGCCATCTCGACTGGGTGCGAAGTATTTGGTGACTGAACGGAATCGAAAAATAAGTCACTTTGACTACGCTTCATGAACGAGTCCACAGTTTAGAATTCCTTAATTCTGAAGAAACTCGTCAAATATGATAGATCGTCGAAGTGTTCAATGTCTAATATCGAAAACAAACAGCTCCGATGCGTTGGCGAAGTCTGGGCGCGGGAAAGCAGCAGTGCGGAGAAGCTCGTGAAAATCGCGCGATGGTAGGCAACGTTTCCCACTCCAGGAAGAATATCCTTCTCCGATGAGGGAGCAACGGCGCGGTGAGGCGAAGCACCGAAGGAGCGGTGGGGCTGCCAAATCAAGACCAGAGGGGGGTTTCTTATCACCCCGGTGAGGAGCGGTGCGAGGAAGCTTGCCGAAAATGGCGACCGTGGACGATGAGCACGATTTTCACGAATTTACGAGGCACCTTATTTTTCCCCGAATGGCACGGCACTGAACTAAACGTGTCACTTAATTCAAAAAACGAATGTTTCCTTTTCCTTCTAGGCACAGATACACTATGAAGAGATCCTGGCAGGATCGCCAAAGAAATTGTTGCGTTATCGAACACGCGACAATGTAAATGCAGAAAATCTTTGATGAGTGTATGCAGGCAGGAGTTGGTAGGGTCAAGAAAATATAGCACTCTTCAATAACCCAATGTTCGCTTTATTTTTTCACTAAGAAAGACACAAGTAACTACGCGTTATAATTAATCGCAATGTGTATACGACGCGATCTTCGTACACGGTGCGCGGTATCAACAGATGCGTATAGAGCCGTGACCAAGTTCGAACTAACTAAAAACGTGCGAGAACCGGAAAACGGAACAGAGTCGAAAATTGTTCGCTTTGTTGCCAAACTTATACAAGAACTAACAGAGCCATCAGGTGGCCAGTTATTATAATATATATCGATTTACAAATCCGCTAAATTAAAGATTGCAAATCGCGACAGTCGTAAATTGCGAAAACAATAACATTTCAAACGTGGAAATGTCGAATGTTAGTAAGGCAATCAATGTCGTTGGAATAATGAAAGACAAAGGAGAAAATGAATCAACAGATTGGAAGTTGACAGCTTTATATTTTGATGAGATGTTCATATCGATTAAAATGGATTTAGACCGCCGTGAACAAGTGTATGGTCCACATAAGGCTTGTCAGTTTGTTATGGCACGAGGTCTTTTCGGCAATTGGTGTCAGCCTGTTTATTATGACTTTGATCAACCAATGACGAAGAAAATCCTCCTTGAACTTATACAGGCGTTATTCGATGTTGGATACATTGTCGTAGTTGTAACAAATGATATGGGACCAACAAACATGGGTTGCTGGAAAGAACTGAACGTCGGCGTGTCTGTACGACACAGTGGAAAAGATGAGAATAGAACAAACTTCTTCACCCGTCCAGCCGACAACACATTAAAGATTTTTGTTTTCGCCGATGTACCTCACTTAATAAAGTTAATGAGAAATCATTTATTGGATTCTTGATTTTCTGTCGATGGAATAGTTATAAACAAAGCAATTTTTGAAGAGCTTTTAATACCAAGCAATAGAGATCTAAAACTAACTTATACCTTAACTCGAAGTCATCTGGACGTTAGAGGTTTTAAAAGGCAAAAAGTAAAGTTGGCTGCACAAATATTTTTAAGACAAATTGCACAATCAATTAAGTACTACGGCTCTCTTGGATTTTTAAAAGAAACCAAATATGAAGAAATCGCAAATATTATATTATTAATATTAATATTAATTTAATCAGTATGCCGTTTTACTAAAAATGAGTGAATTCATATCAAAATTAAAAGTGGGCGATAAAAAATCTTCACGGCCGTTTCAAAGAGGCGCACCCCTTGTAAATTCATCACTAAAAAATTTACTACAACATTTGAAGGAAAAGCACACATCAAACGATTTATTGCCAACTTATATTTTGACTCGACGTCTGTGCCAAGACACAGTTGAAAACTTTTTTTGCAAGATACGATCAATGGGAGAGTTAAATGGTAATCCGTCATCAGTGGAATTGCAAACTCGCGTAAAGTGGTACATATTAGGAAAGCATTCTGATGTAACGAGAGATTTGTGATGTGCGAAATTTTGAATTACCGATTGTGATTTTTCGGGAAATATCGTGAATTACAACGCCCGTTTCGAAAATTATTGTGTGCGGAAAGGGAGGCGGAGGTCTTCGGTTCGACTTTCGAATCTACGCAGGAAAGTCTATCGAAGGCAGATTCGTTGTGTGTTATCTCAGCGAGTGGAGCTCTATTTTTTTCAAGAAACTTACTTATATCAAGGTATTCGATACGTAAGTTAAGTTTTATACTGAACGAGTCGTCCTCGGAGGAAATTACCTACCCAGATATCAAAATGATATCGCAATGAAATCACGATGAATTCAGGTCTGTGAAATTCTATCACGGATGAATTCATGAACGCTGCGTAATGCGACGCGTATTGCGTCTCATAGTGAAATCACGCTCGTGATTTCACGTGAAATGCTTCTCATGATGAGCTCACTATGAGTCCTCGTGTGCGTAGGTGTAGAAAAATCTGCCCATAAAAATCTATAATAAATAAAAGGAAATATTCTTTTGGTTAATACGAAAGAATTATAAAATAAAATAGATTATTATGTTCTGAAAGGACCATGGGGACTTCAATTACGATATGTGTAATTAAAATTTAAGCTGAATGGGCTGGGCTTCATAGTCGTGAATTGCAACTGTAAGAGAAAGAGAGACTTTGAGAGAGAGAGAGAGAGAGAGAGAGAGAGAGAGAGAGAAGACGAAGAAGCGGAAGAGATGCAACAACGCCATTTCGGAGATGTGGCAGAACCAGTGGGAAAGAGCGATGTCCAAAATCGGCTGTGCGCATGCGCAAAGTCAGTGACGCCGAAACTGATCACCGCAGCAGAAAGGACAATCGAACAGTGGGAGCGACGGTGAAAGGAGGTCCTTCCATCGGGAGGACGCTCATAGAGTTTTCCCGATCGGACACGATCTAGAGTGCGCGTCGATTCTGTCTCTCCGCGAGTCACAAGTGCGGCAAATTGCAGCGCGTCCAAAAATCTGAGTGGACTACACCACACCATCCGGACGATAACTTCCAACAAATTCTTTGGAGAGGATCTCGCCACGCTACATCTACACTTGCCATCCCTGCATTTGACCACGATCGCAGCTACCGCGATCGGTGATTTTGGGAGTACTCAGCATCTGGGAAGGGTGGACCAAGTTCCGGAAATCATAGACTAGGAACTATTTTCCTATATATATTTTCCTATTTTCCTATATATTATATATATATATATATTATATATATATTATATTTCCTATATATTATATATATATATATATATCGGGCATTCCACGTCAACCGGATCACTTGGCTGGCCAAAATTCATTACCGCCAAAAAAATTGTTTCAGGGCTTAAAATTTAGCTGAGTATATCTACTTTTAATTTCCGTGTGGTATTTTTGAAAATTCAAAATGGCGGCTCCAATACGGTGCTTAAAAGGACCACACTTTTGAAAACAAGAGTAAAAACCTTTCATACATTTTTTTGTGCCCAAGAAAAATACCATTCTAGAATTTAGTTCTTTGTTATTGGATGCTCCAATTACGAATCTCGTATCAGAATTTTGAAATTCTAAATGGCGGAAGAATTTGTAAAAAGTGATCGGATGTTGCTGAAACTTGTTTCTCGGGGGTTTTCGGGGTCGCAGAATACGATTCTGATGTTAGATTTTAAAAATTCAAAATGGCGGAACCAATATGGCGGATGAATTTGTAAAAAGTGATCGGATGTTGGGGTTTTCGGGGTCGCAGAATACGATTCTGAACTTAGATTTTAAAGATTCAAAATGGCGGATCCAATATGGCGGATGAATTTTTAAGAAATGAACGGATGTTGCTGAAACTTGTTTCTCGGGGGTTTTCGGGGTCACAGAATACGATTCTGAACTTAGATTTTAAAGATTCAAAATGGCGGATCCAATATGGCGGATCCAATATGGCGGATGAATTTTTAAGAAATGAACGGATGTTGCTGAAACTTGTTTCTCGGGGGTTTTCGGGGTCGCAGAATACGATTCTGAACTTAGATTTTAAAGATTCAAAATGGCGGATCCAATATGGAGGATGAATTTTTAAGAAGTGAACGGATGTTGCTGAAACTTGTTTCTCGGGGGTTTTTGGGGTCGCAGAATACGATTCTGAACTTAGATTTTAAAGATTCAAATTGGTGGATCCAATATGGCGGATGAATTTTTGAAAAGTGATTGGGCGTTGTTGAAACTTGTTCCTTTTTGGAAGATTAAGATTCTTATTTGGAATATGCCAAATCTTCAGTCAATTCGTTCGAATGTGCGGCATCAATTAAGCTTTTAAAATTTTGTGGTATGACGCAGACGCAGATGTTGTTCGACCTGAAGACTAGCACGCGTTGCTTCCCTTTTTAAAGTCGCGCCGATACCATCGCATGCTCCTTTTCCATGCGCTGTCGCATGAAAATGCCATTCAGCTTCAATGCCGAAATCGATTTTGTGATACATGAGATTACTCATTTGGAATCTATTTTTATAATGTTGTACCGCACCATCGGTAACATAAATGACATGTTGTACGCGTGGGCACACTTTTGTTATTTCAGGAATAATAGTTTGTTGCATTACATACACGGCAGATGTATCATGAGTCAAGCTGTTTGATAATAATATATTACTAAAATGGATTATTGTACCTTCTGATTTGTAATAGAAAACGACAGGATGAACCGTACATTGGTCGTTGTTTTAATGAAACCCTTGTGCTGCATTTTGTACAACGAATGCGAAGTTTTTCGAGAAATCACTGTGAACTAAGTCGATTCGCAGATGGGGCTGTCAACAGCAGCGCAAATTAAATTCCTTTTTTCGGCATTGAAGCTGAATAGCATTAATTTTGTACTTTGTTCTAGCCCAAAACCTAATTGCTACTTACGGGAGTGTGAGTCTTGTCCTCACTTGGATAAATTTTCAGATTATGTATCGCGTGTTTTGGAAGAGAATGAAATTTCGGAAATTCTTTGCAGCACATGGCAATCCACTGACAGATGTGCATTGATAAAAGAATGTTTTTCTATAGATACTTATGTTGACAGACTGTGCTCTAGATTGCCTGAATTCGTATTGCAGCACTTTATTTCTAAGAGTCAGTCGCAATATGTAGAAGAACGTAAAGCGAACCTTCAATACGGTGAAGTATTAGTTCACAGAGATTTCTCGGAAAACTTCGCATTTGTTGTGTATATACATATGTACATGGTCTGGCGTATCGGTATTTGCGCATATAATATATATGTATACATATAGGTAGAGAAGTACACAAAAGTTCGGGAATTTTCATAAATTGGATGCACAACTTCTCACAATCGTAATATAATAAAAACTATTTCATGTTAGATGTACATTTTCTTAAATACTAATGACATAAATATTGAACTGTTTCTTAATTTTATGTGAAATCATCTGTAATATTTACTTTCAGCGTATTTCCGAACCAAACTGCGAAATATATTTACAGTTCGGGAATTACTCAGAAACATTTCGAACATATTTACCGATAATCGTGAAATTTTCGTCGAATTTTTCTCAAATCCTTAACATCCGAACAAGTTCGGGAATTTTCACTGGATTATTTTTTTCCGTGTAGATATTGCTTAGTTAAAAACATAGACGAAAATGATCGAGGTTTCGTTATGGAAATCGCGTTGGAAGGATGTGCGAGAGCGTGGTATCGCGCAAATTTTAAATCATTTAGAAACTATGAAGACTTTTGTTCAAAATTTTTAGCCGAATTTCACTCAATCGAAAAACAAACAGGTACTTGACACGTGGAAAGAAAAAAGATATAATAGTAGAAACGGTTCTTTACTGGAAGTATATTATTATAATTAAATTGCTGAAGCTGAGTTTTTACGATTACTTAATAACCCTTATCAGACAAATCATATGATAACTAAACAATTACCACCTCATATACAATCTATGTTAATTTCGGTAAATTTATTTTCAAATAAAGATTTAACAAATGTAATGAAACCCTTGTGCTGCATTTTGTACAACGAATGCGAAGTTTTTCGAGAAATCACTGTGAACTAAGTCGATTCGCAGATGGGGCTGTCAACAGCAGCGCAAATTAAATTCCTTTTTTCGGCATTGAAGCTGAATAGCATTAATTTTGTACTTTGTTCTAGCCCAAAACCTAATTGCTACTTACGGGAGTGTGAGTCTTGTCCTCACTTGGATACATTTTCAGATTATGTATCGCGTGTTTTGGAAGAGAATGAAATTTCGGAAATTCTTTGCAGCACATGGCAATCCACTGACAGATGTGCATTGATAAAAGAATGTTTTTCTATAGATACTTATGTTGACAGACTGTGCTCTAGATTGCCTGAATTCGTATTGCAGCACTTTATTTCTGAGAGTCAGTCGCAATATGTAGAAGAACGTAAAGCGAACCTTCAATACGGTGAAGTATTAGTTCACAGAGATTTCTCGGAAAACTTCGCATTCGTTGTACAAAATGTAGCACAAGGGTTTCAATACAATAACGACCAATGTACGGTTCATCCTGTCATTTTCTATTACAAATCAGAAGGTACAATAATCCATTGTAGTAATATATTATTATCCAACAGCTTGACTCATGATACATCTGCAGTGTATGTAATGCAACAAACTATTATTCCTGAAATAACAAAAGTGTGCCCACGCGTACAACATGTAATTTATGTTACCGATGGTGCGGTACAACATTATAAAAATAGATTCCAAATGAGTAATCTCATGTATCACAAAATCGATTTCGGCATTGAAGCTGAATGGCATTTTCATGCGACAGCGCATGGAAAAGGAGCATGCGATGGTATCGGCGCGACTTTAAAAAGGGAAGCAACGCGTGCTAGTCTTCAGGCCGAAGGAAATTCAGCAATTTTGAACGCAGAAGCTCTATATATCCGGGCAAAAAATAAGTTCAAAAATATGCAATTTTTCTACTATACTAAACAAACACACGAGAAAGCTCAGAGATTTCTAAATAAGAGATTTACAGTTGCCCCAGCCGTGCCAAATATTCGAATGTCACATGCATTCGTACCAGATTCAAGTAAGATATTAAATGTTATGACATACTCAAGTGCTATTAATCATCCCACTAGTAAAGTCCAGTACTGAAGTTATTGACAATTTTTAAATTTAAAATGACGTTATATTCTTAATATTGATATTGCTATTATTTCTACCATTATTGACTGCTATTAAATATTTAAGAAATCCAGAAATGATTGTTATTGTAAACCTTTAGCAGACGGGTTTTTCAGAGCTTATGACAATGTTCGATTACTTTTTCCTTTTTTAAATTATATGATTAATATGATTCTTCCTTTTGTGAGAGGCAAGGGGACTCACTTCCAAAAAGCACCCCAATTCGTGAGAGGCAAGGGGACTCACTTTTAAAAAGCGCCCCAATTCGTGAGAGGCAAGGGGACTCACTTTCAAAAAGCACCCCAATGGGATGAGAACCCTATCACGTCCGCGTCGTTCATCCTGGGTAATGCTAAGAAGAGCATGATTTTTAGATGCATCTGCATCGAAAACGAAACTCGCTCCGAATTGACGATATAAAATCAACATCACTTCAAGAGCTGCGGGAAGTGTCGGAAGAGAAACACGACAATCTAACTTTACGGGTAATAGTGCCTCCTGGCGATGGCAACAGCTGTTACATATACGGTTCAGAGGTCGTAACTTCTTGAATCCGAAGGTTGCAATAATTCATTAAACGACTTGTGTTCATACTCATATTATAACACTATACCCCTACTAGAGGTAAGCTATTCTATGTTTAACCGATTTTCGACATTATTTTGGTACTATACAATTTTTAATTTAGCTTTGTCATCCACCAGATTCGTGTTGTACGACCCCAAAACTCCCCGAGGAACAAGTTTCAACCACGCCCAATCACTTTTTAAAAATTCATCCGCCACATTGGATCCGCCATTTTGAATTTTTAAAATTTAAGTTCAGAATCGTATTCTGCGACCCCAAAAACCCCCAGAGAAACAAGTTTCAGCAACATCCGATCACTTTTTAAAAATTCATTGGCCATATTGGATCCGCAATTTTGAATTTTTAAAATCTAACATCAGAATCGTATTCTGCGACCCCGAAAACCCACGACTAACAAGTTTCAGCAACGTCCGATCACTTTTTACAAATTCATCCGCCATATTGTATCCGCCATTTTGAATTTTTAAAATCTAACATCAGAATCGTGTTCTGCGACCCCGAAAACCCCTGACAAACAAGTTTCAGCAACATCCGATCACTTTTTACAAATTCTTCCGCCATTTTGAATTTCAAAATTCTGATACGAGATTCGCAATTGGAGCATCCAATAACAAAGAACTAAATTCTAAAATGGTATTTTTCTTGGGCACAAAAAACTGTATGAAAGGTTTTTACTCTCGTTTTCAAAAGTGTGGTCTTTTTACGCACCGTATTGGAGCCGCCATTTTGAATTTTCAAAAATACCACACGGAAATTAAAAGTAGATATACTGAGCTAAATTTTAAGCCCTGAAACAATTTTTTTGGCGGTTATGAATTTTGGCCAGCCAAGTGATCCGGTTGACGTGGAATGCCCGATATATATATATATATAGATATCTGTGAATAATAAATATTTTCCGTATTGACGAACGTCCTCACGCATATCCATGGGTCTTATATACGAATCGTACCTATGCCTTCCTAATTGATCGTTACAATTGGCGCCCGAACATAAAAAAAAAAAAGAATTAATTTGTTTCAAAAAATACAAAGATACTTAAATTTCGATATTTAATTTAAAATAATAATTGAAATTCGAATTTAATACAATCGTTTGTTTCCTTCTCGGTAAATCGATAAGAGGTACTGTAACAAAGTGTTACATATCTACCCCGTTACCCTCATTTGTCGCGATTCCGTCGCGAGTCGGCGTTGTCTCGGAGCGGAGTATCACCATCCTTTTCTTTCTCCTCGAAAATCCCTGAAATAAGCATCCCATATTTTCCCCGTCAGCCGTCGGTAAGATGACTGAACGGCTTTATCATGTATGCTCGATGACGCGTTTCGCCGTGGATGTCAGCACGCTCCAGGCACTCGAAACGCCCGAGTTCCCCCTTTCCCCTGGCCGTCCCTTGGACAGCCCCGGAGAAGCTACCGTCTGGTAGGAATTACCGCGGCCGCCGAGGAGGGACATCACCCCCCTCCGGCGCGCCCGTGTCGTTCTCCCCATTTCGTCACTGCGCGCCTGCATTGCATAGGCCGGAACAAGTAAAAAGATACTTCATCCCTCCCCCACAGTTTCTCTAGCATACGGCAACTCACGATGCCTCCGCTAGTTCGGCAGTAGCCGACCAACCTTGCCAAGACAAAGTCGCTATCCTTTAGCACGACTCGTTTAGGCCTCCATTGCATAATGCATATCTCTCTCTCCCTCTCTTTAACAGTGGAGACGAGATCGGCATATCTCTCTCTCCCTCTCTCTAACAGTGGAGACGAGAACGCCATAACTCTCTCTCATCACAGGTGGGGAAACCCACACTGTACCCCGTCATCCCCTCACCAGCGAAGACATCCTCTCTCTCATACCCTGCAGCGTTCCTCGTTACTCCTTAATAATTAATTTTCAATACGGCCCCGGTGATACGCCGCCCCTGGGCATCGAAGATGCGCGTACGGTTCCCGCGCGCATCTCTCTAGCGTTATCGGCCCCACTCGTCACTTCGTTTTTGGACGCGTGATCGAACGGACCCCAACTCGCTGCGTGAACAGTTGTGTCAGAAAACAACGTGTGCTCGCGTTATTCTTGTACGCTTCCAACTGCGAACCGTCGCGTTTTTGTGTGTATGTGGCGTGCCAGAACTTTGGGTGGTGTGTGTGCCAGCGACTGCACCAGCTGCATCACCGGCTTCCTCCTCGACGACGTCAACGACTCGGGACGAGTGACGCCATTTTTTTCTGACTTCGCCCGGACAGCATCGACGCCCGGGACCCCGCCGTCAGCGACCGGTAAGTCGCCATTGCGGCAACCACATTGGATCCCCCTTCCGGTCATTTGTAAAGAAACTCGCCGTCGTGTGATTTTTACGGACCTAAAAATTTCTTGTGTATCGGGCTGAAATATAGTATAGTAGTAGAGTATCCGTGTGATTTATTTGCGTTCCACCTCTCCTTTAATTATTTTCAAAAATTAAATTCTAGAGGATTACAGTATAAAGAAATAAACAAGGTCAGTACATATAAACAAATAGTTCATCGTATAGATTTTGAAGCGTAAAAGCAAATATCGGAATTTAAAATAAAACTGACAGGAAATATTTTAAGTTGTTTCTCTTATTGGAAACGGTTTGAATTTTTTTTTAATAATTTAAAATGGCAGCATATTGGAGAAATCGTGAAGTTCATTTTAGACGATCTCTTAGCGAGGCAGATATGTACCAGAATAGCGACGACGATACACGCACGTTGCGTGACATGGAAGAACATATGAATAAATTAGAAACAGAACTTGAAAAATTAAAAAACGAAAGAGCCGTACTTTCGAGAAGCCATACTATTCATAAATTAATGATAGATACTCCCAAATTCAGGGGACTAAATAATGAAAATCCTCTCGAATTTATGAATGATATGGATACACGGAAAATAATAATCCAGTGAAAATTCCCGAAATCTTTCGGATGTTGAGGATTTCAGTATGCTCGAAAGAAGATTAGGAACTGTCTGGTTAGAAATATTCTAGACCCTTTTTCATGAAGAGTTCAAATTAATTCATGAGGAGTTCCCGAACTGTGAAGGTAACTAAGATCATTTCTAAACAGTTCGGGAATATTTCCGAATCAGTTCAAGAAAAATTCGAAGCTAATATAATTAAATAATCCGACTAGTTTAAGGGAAAAAATTTGGTTTTCGTATGTAGGTCTTTTAATCACCAGTTACTAATTCAAGAATAAACTTTTCTAACATTTTATTCACAAGGCCCATACATATAGAAATACATTGCTAAACGAATTACAACGCAGACCTATACAATAATATTAAACTAGATAACAGTTAATATACGCACGCACGCAAACGGTATTAACGGAACGCTTACATATTTACTCATTAGTAGACTGAGTCAGAAGTTGTATTTATACATAATCTATCAGTTTCGCGCGCTGGCGAGAAACGCGCCATCTGTGAATATCTGTGTAAGTGAATGCCCGCGAATATTTGAATGTAGTTATTCACAAATAACGTTCTTTATATGTTTCATACAATGGATTCCGTACGGCTCAGTCAATAAGGTAGAAATTTTCACAAAGATACTTAAATTAAAAATGATTTAATTGATTTTTCAAAATTCAGGCTCTGTATTAGAAACTGTAATGAATATATATGATGTCCCAAAGAATATTAAACCCATTAGTTAACAATCCACTGAGAATCGTGCTAAATGGATAGCCGTCAAAAATCATTTTTAAAAATACAAAATTACCGTATTACCGTATTTCACGAATAAGTGAAAATCGTAGAAATGTAGATACGACCTTTTCTAAGACACACAGCAGTATAATAGCATTTTACACTAGTTCCACTAGTACGGCCAGTGAAAACTGCTCTAAATAAAAATTGTCTCACCCCAGCTAACACACTGTCACATTCGTCAATGAAAAGTTAACGAAATATACAAACAGTATACAAAACATTTTGTATATTTCGTAACATTTTCGCACATTAACATGACCGTACGTCAGCTGGAATTGAACTGAAAAGATTGATTATCATGTAGTTTGGAGTTTTATTTTGTTTTAAACATTTAAATAATTTTTTGTTGTTTTTACCACATTCACTTCAGCATTATCGCAATGTACTTCAATAGCATTTTCTACAAGCTCGTCTGTATTATGACTGCCATCAAATTCCTATTAATGTAAATTAAGGTAAACAAAATTTGATAAAGGTCAAAATATTTTTCAAAAAATAACTTTCCTACCGGCATATTCTCCATTCTATACCTGTGTTAGAAGAAACATATCGAAGCATAATAATCGAATATATATATATATTGTTTTGTTTTCATTCAATGGCCGCCATGTGCGAATACATCGCCTGCGCAGAACGGCGCGGGGTTGGTTCGTTTGTTGTGTATATACATATGTACATGGTCTGGCGTATCGGTATTTGCGCATATAATATATATGTATACATATAGGTAGAGAAGTACACAAAAGTTCGGGAATTTTCATAAATTGGATGCACAACTTCTCACAATCGTAATATAATAAAAACTATTTCATGTTAGATGTACATTTTCTTAAATACTAATGACATAAATATTGAACTGTTTCTTAATTTTATGTGAAATAATATGTAATATTTACTTTCAGCGTATTTCCGAACCAAACTGCGAAATATATTTACAGTTCGGGAATTACTCAGAAACATTTCGAACATATTTACCGATAATCGTGAAATTTTCGTCGAATTTTTCTCAAATCCTTAACATCCGAACAAGTTCGGGAATTTTCACTGGATTATTTTTTTCCGTGTAGATATTGCTTAGTTAAAAACATAGACGAAAATGATCGAGGTTTCGTTATGGAAATCGCGTTGGAAGGATGTGCGAGAGCGTGGTATCGCGCAAATTTTAAATCATTTAGAAACTATGAAGACTTTTGTTCAAAATTTTTAGCCGAATTTCACTCAATCGAAAAACAAACAGGTACTTGACACGTGGAAAGAAAAAAGATATAATAGTAGAAACGGTTCTTTACTGGAAGTATATTATTATAATCAAATTGCTGAAGCTGAGTTTTTACGATTACTTAATAACCCTTATCAGACAAATCATATGATAACTAAACAATTACCACCTCATATACAATCTATGTTAATTTCGGTAAATTTATTTTCAAATAAAGATTTAACAAATGCATTAACAAAAATTGATAAAGTAGAAACAAGTAACAAATATAACAATCAAAATTTTAGTAACCACATAAACTCAGACTATAAATATAAAAATAGATCACGATTTTCAGATAATAATAGATATAACAATTGTCAAAATGGACCAAATAAATTTTCAAGAAATTCATATGATACAAATACGGAATGTAGAAATACCGAAAATAACTCACATGATCGTAAAGTAAATACACAGTTTCAACAACAAAATTATAAAAGTAATTATCCAAGTAACAGAAATGAAAATGATGTAAATAAATATAATTCAAATTCAAATTGGAGAAGTAATTCAACAAGACCCACGAATAATCAAATAAACAAGAATTCTGAAAACAAAAGATATTCAGTAGCAGTAATAAATACAGGCGATGTCGATCCCCAGAATGACTATAATGTACAACACATTACGCAGGATTTTATCGCTGGCGAAATTGTAAACAACGACAATCCAAATAATTTAAACGAATAAACGGCTGTATTAATAGAGATCCAAATACAGTCTTAGAAAATAGTTTTAATGAGGATCTCGCTTTCGATATCGACGGGATGAATGTCGAGAATGAAAACCTAACTATAAAAAATGACTATGCAAAAGCAATTATAAAGTTAAAGTTCGGAAAATTGGAATTAAATGCATTATTTGATTCAGGTAGCGACGTCACGTGTATTAACGAAGAAAGCTTTAATTTAATAAAAAGTGAAATGAATATAAAAATGTTACCGGTGGCAAATACTCGAATTGTGGGAGTTTGTGGTTCGCGTAGAATTAAAATAAAAATGCAAGCGTTGATAAAATTTTCAATTGAAAATACGGAGTATTCGGAAGTGTTCTTAGTAGTTCCGTCGTTAATAAATGATGTAATAATTGGTACACCGTGGATGAAAAAACATAACGTAATTCTAAATTATACAGAAACAACAATATCTATAAAGAACAGATTGTTCTGTAGAAACTAAAATAAAATTTCAAGAAATGCAACATAAACAAACAGAAAATAATAAAAAAGAATATACCTTCACAGTTTGTTGCAATATCATCGACAACAATCCATACATACACGCAGACAACAAAATCCTAACGAATTTTGTTGAGGTCGGGGATGGTATAAATTCTGTTGAAAATGACTATAAATTTTGCAAGGAAGCTGGAGAAGTAGTAAATAGATGCGACAGATTGAGTATTGAGCAGAAGCAAAAGCTGCTAGAATTAATAAAAACAAAACGAAAAGTTTTTAGCAAAATACCAGGTTGCGCGAAAAATGTTCTCTATAGTTTGGAATTAAATAATAAAAAACCAATTATAAAAAGGTCATATCCCGTTCCAATGGCATATAAAGCCGAGGTTCAAAAACAAATTCTTCAACTGCTTGAAGATGGAATAATTGAGGAATCTCAGAGCCCGTATTTAAATCCCTTGCAAATCGTTAAGAAAAAACAAGGTGGCATCCGTATATGTTTAGATGCAAGAGTTTTAAATCAATATATTATAGGCGACAATGAAGCGCCAGAACACATTTCTGAGATTGCTCAAAAATTCCACGGAGCAAGCGTTTTTACAACCACGGATTTGGTGCAAGGTTATCACCAAATATTATTGGACGAACAATCTCGTAAATACACAGCCTTTACACACGAGGGTAAACTTTATCAGTTTCGCCGATTGCCCTTCGGTATTAAAAGAGCAGGATGTGCATTTATGAGAGCACTAAGAAAAGCATTTAAAAATAGAGATTTAAAAGATGTAACTTCGTACGTAGATGACATTATAATCGCATCGCGAACTTTTTCAGAACACCTAATAAATTTAGGAAAATTATTTTATGTGTTGATAGAAAATGGTTTCACATTGAGTTTAAGAAAAACCTCCTTTTTTAGAGAAAAAGTACCATTTTTATGATTTATTTTATCATTGGACGGCATAAAGCCAAATGAAGAAAAAGTAAAAGCAATTCTTGGAATTCAGGAACCGCGGAATTTAAAACAGCTGCAAAGATTCATGGGCATGTGTAATTATTATAGACAATTTCTAAGTAATTATACACATCTCATTGAACCCTTTAGAAAGCTATTAACATGTAAAAATCAATTCAAGTGGTTACCAGAGCACAGTAAAACTTTTTTGCAAATAAAAGGGAGGTTTTCCGAAACAATAATGCTTTCCCATTATGACCCAAATAAAGAACTAAATTTAGAAACAGATGGTAGTAAAAAAGGGTATATTATATCAGCTAGACGAAAATAATGATAAAAAAATAATCCATACTGTTAGTACAGTAGAACCCCCTTTTAACGCCACCTCCGTTTATCGACATACTCTTGTCTACGACACTAGTGACACCCCTTTTAACGACATACCAGCGATTCCCGTAATCCCCACCGCGTCTAAACGCTTCCCCTCACCAGCCGCCGCATGTATACGTGCATAGCCCGCGAAACAACCGCATTGGGCAAGTGACGTGTGACGTCACTTTGGCATCTTGTCGATGGATTGCGGTGGGGGAACGCACTATTCTAGCTGGCATGTCGATAAACGGGAGCTTGATGGGAAGTCGCGGAACCGACCCATGTCATAAAAAGGGGGTTTTACTGTAGATGTCTGACAAAATATGAGGCAAACTACGTTGTAACTGAATTGGAGTTGTTAGCGGTTGTATATAGTGTAAGTAAACTTAGAACCTATTTAATGGGTATACAATTTACGATAATGACAGACAACGAGGCTCTAACTTTTTTGTTGCGAACACCATACCATAACAGTAGATTATTAAGATGGTCATTGTTTTTGCAAGAATTTAATTTTAAGTTTGAGTATCTGTCCGGGGACCAAAATAGCATGGGTGATTATCTAAGTTGAATAGATTACGAAAATCCCGAAATCGCTGAAATAAATCTAATTGAGTTACATAATGACACAATAGCAAAATTTAAAAATATAAAAGAATTACAACAAGAAGACGATATAATAAAAAGTATCATAAGTAACATGCAGAATAGGGAAAATAACGACTTGTATAGGATCTATAATGACTATAATGTTTCATAAAAGTAAAAAATCTAATAGATGGCGATTAATGATACCAAAAAATATTCAAAAAGATCTAGTCAAACAAATTCACGAATCATTAGGGCATGCAGGTATATATAAAATTAACGCGGAAATAAAACAACATTATTATTGGAAGAACAAAAAAAAAACATGCGAAAGAAATCTGTAAATATTGCGATTTATGCTAGAGGGTTAAACCCTTAAATTACTCAATGACAGTGAAATATAAACCAATAATTCCTGAAAGACCTAACCAAATGGTCGCTGTCGATTTTTACGGACCCCTGTCGGTTGGTAGAGGAGGCGTCCAATTTATATTTGTTACTCTGGATGTTTTCTCAAAGTTCGTGACCCTCTATGTGATGAAAACGACGACAACCCGAATGTGTTTGAAAAAGATCACAGAAGATTATTGTATACGCGTTGGGAAACCGGATTATATATTATCTAATAATGGGTCGCAATTTTCATTGCCACGATGGAAAAGCGAATTGGAAAAACATGGAATTAAAGTATATCACTCATCTGTGCGACATCCGCAGTCTAATCCGGCGGAACGCAAGATGCGCGAATTGGGCAGGTTTTTCAGAACTTATTGTGCAGATCAGCATAAAAAATGGCCTGAGTTAGTTCACAAGATAACAGATTTTATAAATTTGACTGAGAATCATACTACAGAGTATACACCGTGGGAGTTGCACTATGGGGAAAATCCGCAAAATCAAGTTAGGGAAATAATTCGATATCCCAAAGAATCTAAATTCGATCATAATTTAATGATTAAACAAGCGCTAGAAAATATAAAGCGAAAGAGTGATATTCGAAAAAAACAACAGAAGGTAGTGTCTCATATTTAATTAAAGGTTAACGACTGGGTACTGCTAAAAATACCATATCCCTCCAATGCGATTAAAGAGCAAGTTCACAAGTTCTTCCACGTGTACTATGGTCCATTTGTGATCACGCGAATTTTTACGAATGCGTGCGAATTAGCGGACCCTGCAAAGGGAATGAAAATAAAAGGGATCTATAATCGAACAGACTTGCGGAAATATCATCGAAATAACGATCAAGACTAGCTGTAAATAAAAAATGACAAATCTACTATGTAATCCGATGCGTTGACATATTATATATTTGTTGTTTTCGTGGAAAGCCGGTGGTGGTAAATATCTATTTTCTCGCGATATTGTACGCGGGGATGTTGTAAGAGAAAGAGAGACTTTGAGAGAGAGAGAGAGAGAGAGAGAGAGAGAGAGAGAGAGAGAGAGAGAGAGAGAGAGAGAGAGAAGACGAAGAAGCGGAAGAGATGCAAGAACGCCATTTCGGAGATGTGGCAGAACCAGTGGGAAAGAGCGATGTCCAAAATCGGCTGTGCGCATGCGCAAAGTCAGTGACGCCGAAACTGATCACCGCAGCAGAAAGGACATTCGAACAGTGGGAGCGACGGTGAAAGGAGGTCCTTCCATCGGGAGGACGCTCATAGAGTTTTCCAGATCGGACACGATCTAGAGTGCGCGTCGATTCTGTCTCTACGCGAGTTACAAGTGCGGAAAATTGCAGCGCGTCCAAAAATGTGAGTGGCGGATCAACGATTGTCCCAGAAGCTTTCAACGGACATCAGATAAGTTTCATCGCCATTTTGAAACGCGTCTCTCTTTCTCTTTTGCGTTCGCGTTAAACCGACGTGCGCGATAGTCAACAATTCTTAGTTATTTTGATTTTGTAAGAAAATTAATGTTATTTGTTTTTGATTGCGAAGTGAGAAAAGAAGCGATACGGAAATCATAGACTAGGAACTATTTTCACTTGATAGCCACCATTCTTTCGCCTTTCATTTTGAAAGCAGCACGAGTGAAGGCCGCAGTTCACGAAATTCATCGTTTCGTTCGTTTGATTCGTCCAAACGTGAATTTGAAGCGAATTAAAATTCGAAAGACTCGAAGTCGTATAATCGTTCGCAAATCCGAGTCGAATCAGCATTTTTGCGCAAACTTCGCGAATTAATAAATAATCAATGTATCCTTGTAAAATTATATATATATATATATATATATATATATATATATATATATATATATATATATATATATATATATATATATATAGATAGATATCTGTGGATAATAAATATTTTCCGTATTGACGAACGTCCTCACGCATATCCATGGGTCTTATATACGAATCGTACCTATGCCTTCCTAATTGATCGTTACACAACTTAACCTCAAACTGACAAATCAGTAATTATACATTCTGTTATGTACTTTGGTGTTGTCCAGATCTACTGTAGTTTGCTTTTTATGTTTGAAAGGTATGTGATGTCATTTTACCATCGTACAACATTGATATGGACGATAATGTAAACAAAAAAAAAAACGAACTTAAGTTGAATTTACAACTATGAATCCGGGCCTAAAAAAACATATTAATAAAAGTAACATTAATAAAAGTTTAATTGTCACTTCCTTCTAGGAATAAATAACTTTCATTTACTTTGTTAATAAATAAATACAAGAAAACGCAATACAGCGCGTGTCACTCATGTGGGTTCACACAAAATGTGTAATGTTGCCGGTAAATGCCGGGCGACATTTTCGTGTAGGTGGCGCCCCGCTCGAAGAGAGAAGACAGATAACGGGGCTCAAGTAATGCATCTATGCGCATGCGCATGTCACTCAGATGCGAATCACGATGAACTCACAATGCGCATCACGCGTGAATTCACTGTGATTCGGAGGTGAGAGACGTGCATATATGCAGCACGGAACTGCCTATCATGAAGGCTGCACAATGACATCATATCGTGAATTCACGTCGTGAGCGCATCGTGAGGCGCACCCAATGTTATCTGGGTACATCGAGATCCTGCATCAATTATCCTCAACGTTCACCTGAAAAGAAATGGTCATCGGGATGGGACCACGAGGTACATAGCAACCAGCTATCACCAGGAGTCTTCGAAGAAGGAGTCCAACGATGGAAAACGCTGAGCTCAACGATTAACCAAAATTGGTATTTTGGCTACCATAAACCCCCTGTGCACAGGTATTTACTTATCTGTTGACTTTGATGAACGTTCAATTAAAAAAAAAGAACAAATCAATAGCCCTTATGAGTTCTTTGACTGAATATATTGAGAGAAAATATGGCGTGGATCAGTTTGTATTTGGGCGAAGAAAAATAATCATGAAAAAATCTTAATAAAAAAATTAGAAGATTGATTTTATCTCAACGGTAGTGGCTAATGTAATTCGCGTATAAGTAATAATAATTGCCATTAACGAACATGCGATGATATAATGTATGAATATGATATATGATGAACATGATTGTGTGCTATGAAAATTTAATTATAAACATGCTAAAATAAATTAATGAATTTCTAAAATCTCAACACGTCATTCCATTAGTGCATTAGATACCTAACTTAATAAAAATATTATATTATATACATATTTACAATTAATTGATTTACAAAAATAAAAAAAAAAGATCTATATAAATTTAAGTTTAGAAATATAAATCTATTGCATATTTACATAATGTTAATATAGTAATTAGCTTGAAAATCTAACGAATAACGAATATGAATTCATATTATATAGAAAAACTTTTCATTCTATAGGACCTTAATCGATCATAGAAGAATGATTTGTTACACTGGCGCCCGTAGAAAAGTAGAATAATATAATGTATTTATGAAATTAAAATTTTAAAAGAAAAGGATATAAAAAAATAAAATATTGAATAACATGTGAAAATATTAATTCTAGAATTTCAAGTTATCAATTAGGTATCTAATGTATATGTTGAGAAAATCAAAACAAAGTACGGTTAAGAGAATAATAACAAATAGAATAGAATAGAATAGATTTATTTCCCATATATATGAATAAATACAATAATTCTTTTGGGAAAGGGTACACATTTCGGAATAACAATTTTATACAACAATAACTACAAAAATACAAAAATAAACGATTGCGAACACGGCTTACAAACTGCAAAATGAAATTAAACGATCGCTTACATTTCGTTAGCTGCGACCCATCAAAAACTCCCTACGCTTAAAAATACCACCAATAAAATAAAACAATACTTTGGCTGCAGCTAAGTCCTCTGCACAAATAAGAGTAGCCAAGAAATTATCCAATGTACATTGCTTAAGCCTCGTGCTTCTGAGAGTTCTAGTCCTACAGGCCCTATAGTGCGGGCAGTCACAGAGTATATGAAGTAGCGATTCTGGTGCTCTCTGGTTACACAGGGAACACAGTACGCTCGGGTTCCATTTATACGCGGTGTTTCCAACAAAAAAAGATCGAGAGTACTCTGTGGCTGTCCTAATTTTAATTTTCACGCGCACGTACGCAAGCGGGCAACGATCCGGAAAAAAAGACGCGTAGCCCTCAGAAAGTCGTCTAAAAAGCGGTATTTGCGGGATGACTGAAGAAAAATATCTACTAAGATCACGGCTTCGTAGCTCATGCGCAAAATCTTGGCAAATTGCATCTAAACGCGCTTCCCAGTGATCCGCCGAGAAGTCGGCCCATAGATCCTCAGAGACGGGCGAGCTCATTACATCTTTCAGCTGCTGTATCTAGTTCAGTGCACCTGAATCCGGATTTCCCTGACTGAGCTCCCACAACCTGATCAGACCCATCCTTGGCAGACTGGTCGTCAGCTGCCTGAGAAGTCTAACAATAAATAGCATCGTCCGACGAATTATTTCAACCGATATTGGGTATAGACCCAATTCAAGCCGTAATAAATAAGCTGGTGTCGACCTCGGAAGGCCTCTTAAAAAACTCGAGCTGAATTCATTGGAGCTGGTCAAGGTAACAGATAGACCAGCAGGGTGCAGCGTAAAGTAAGACGGAAGTAATCGAGGCCTGATAGAGCTTGAGGACACCTCCCCACGAATCCGCCTTAATAGAAGCCATAACAGCCAGGGTAGAGGCCACTGCCTGTCGTGTTCTGACTACCATGTTTTCCATAGCCTTCAGCCATCTTGCAGATGAAGAGACAATAACTTCCAAATACGGGTAAGTTGCCACCACCTCCACCTGCCTATCTTCGTAAAAGAAGGCTTTTGACGATGAGTCAAGCGGACCTCCCCTTCTAAAAATTACTACTTTAGTTTTTGGTACACTGACTGTAAGTCCATTCATATTGCAATAAGTTGCAAGGGCTTTCAGCTTGGATTTAAGATCAGCAGACGAGAAAGCGAATATTCCCAAGTCATCTGCATAAAGTAGCATCATCAGGTCAAAAAGCAGAGTGTAGTCGATGCCTCTCAATCCACAATCGCGGAAAAAATCAATTATATCGGAAATATAAATAATAAAAACTAAAGGGCTCAGAATTTCACCCTACAGGACACCCTCTGACACCCTGAACAGCTCAGAGAAGCCTGAACTGTTATTTATGTAAATCATCGCCGAGTCATATAACGCTTTAAGCAATCTTATTAGTTTTGCACTGAACCCCAAATTATACAGCTTCTGCCACAATTTTTCCCGGGGAATTGAATCGAACGCTCTGCGGAAGTCAACAAAAAGCACGAAACATTTATTAGCTCGTTTTCTTAACATGATTTGAACAGCCGCGTTAAGCGCACAGATGTTGTGCTCCGCAGAGCGCCCTCTCCTGAAACCTGATTGTTCCTCCGGCAAGATGGATCTTTTTGATAGCCAGTTTTCTATTCTCGTAGCAAAAATTTGCGAAAATAATTTAGCGAAGGCATTTGTTACGGCTATTGCTTTATAATTTGCAGGGTCCGTGCGATCGCCTTTTTTATGGAGCATGAATAAGCTTGCGGTCATCCATCCTTCCGGAAACTCTTCTTTTAACAAAATATCATTAAATAGGTTTAAAATGGAAACAAATCAATCACCGGACAATAATTTTAAAATATCAGCTGGGATGCCGTCTGGTCCAATTGCCTTACCTCTTTTAAGCTTATTCATACTGGTTAGAAGCTCCTGTTGAGTAATCGGGGAATCAAGCTCGATATCACAGGTGCCAAAAAAAAGTGTCTCAGTGAGCGGTATTCGCGGATAGAGCAACGCTAGGTGTGTCTCCCACGACTCCAGAGAAACAGAGGAACTGCCCGAAGGAGCCCGCCTATAACTCCGGATCGTAGCCCAGAACTTACCAGCATCGCTGATACCAGCGAAATCGTCCATCACCTTTCGAGAATATGAATTTTTTGCAGAGGCGAGCACGCTCTTATAATTTAATAAATTCAAAGTTTTATAGGTCGAATAAGTTTGAATTCTTATTATTGCGTAGCATAGAAGTATAATGTTATTATAAATGCCGTTATCAAGTTCTCCGGTAAATACTCGAACAGTCAATAAACCATTGTTAGAAGGTTTGAGTAATCAGAAAAATAAAAACAATATGAATTCAAATGATGATAATTCTGAAAATTTAAATATTGAAAATAGTTATGCTACTAATAATATAGAACAAGAAAATATTTTTAGTGAAACTTTGAATATGGATTTGGATAATGAAATTCAACAATTAAAAGATTTGAACGCTAAATATGTAAATGAGATGCAACGATTAAAAGATATCTACGATAAAAAATTTAAAACCGATGATGAAATGATTTAAACATTGCAATTGCAAAATAAAAGATTAAAAGATAAAATAAATGGAATCGTTGGAGCGAATAGTTGTTGTTCGTCAGATGAGGATCATCGAGTTGAAAATAATTCTACTTTGATTAATTTATTAATGAGTAATATTCTACAAACGAACATTGATATAAAGTTACCTAAATATGCCGGTTTGACAGATGAGAAGCCTATGGAATTTTTAAATCGTTTCGATAAATACTGTCAACTAAAAAAGATATCGGGGGAAACACGCATTGCAATATTAGAGGTTGTTCTTGATGGGCGTGCATATCTTGGGTCGGTTCGCATCAATTTGTTGACTATGATAAATTTAAAATAGCTTTTTTAAAAGAATTTTATTCTGAACCTATTAAAGCAAAAAATCGAGTTGAGTGGTTGGCAAGGAGATATCAAGTAAATGAGGGATCTTTCCAATCATATTTTCACAAACAAATAAGAGATGCACAATTTCTTGATCCGAAATTTCCGACCTATGAGATGCACTGTCACATTATGCAACAATTACCTATTCGTATTCAGCAACTTTTAGCTACGGTAGATTATCAGGATGCAAACGTGATTTCGCAAGCTTTATCTCGTTTAGATATGGCAGATCGTGAATATTTAAAAAATGATCGAAGACATAAAATTACTAATTCTCAAGGCCCTGTAAATAAAGGTTATGGTACACAAGTGTGTTTAATTGACATATAGAGTGGACCTAAAAAGAAAAAGAAGGGACATGCTCAATCAAATGGGGTATCAAAGGGTACATGATGTCATGAATTACCTGACACGTTTTCGCCCACCTTTTGTATTTTGTATACCTTTTGTACAGTCGTTTAATGGTAAAAATAGTAATTTAAACTGCGATGCAGTGCCTTATAATCCGGTCCCAACGAAGAATTTTTTCATTTAATTGAGGACCTAAATCATGAATGATACAGGAGCACAAGTAACATGTGTCTCTGAAGAATTGTATTTATATTTTAAAAAATTATCTCTAATAACTGAATTGCCAGTTACTAATGTAATTATTTTTTCTGCAATTGGTAGAAAGCCAACTAGGGTAAAAAAGCAGATTTTGCTAAAATTATATTTTGGTTCTGTCGTTACGGGGACTTCTTTTTTAGTTATACCCAAGTTGACCTCACATATGATATTAGGATTAGACTGGGTGCGTCGAAATAAAGTTATTTTGAATTTTAAGGATATGGAGGTTGTAATTAATGGAAACATTATTGATCCAGAAATTTATACGTTGGGTCGAATGCCTTCGGAAGCAATATCTTTTTCACAGGAAGACGAAATATCATTCGTGCAGCTCATAAATAAATCATGCAATAATAAAATAAAGAAAAAGAATTTTCAACAATTATGTCATAACGATAAAAGAAAAGAAAATAAGTATAATAATAAAAGTCGTTCAACATGCATAAAAGTTTCTGATCATGCAGATGAGAATAATGATTATAAAAAAAATGATTATGTAGATAATATAAATGTCAATTCATCGATGGTTGAAACGATAAATACCATTGATCATGTAAATGTAAATTCATCTATGGTTAAAATGATAAATACCATTGATCATGTAAATGTAAACTCATCTCTGGTTGAAATGATAAATACCATTGATGATATGATATAAATAAAAATGTAAATTCATCCAAGGTTGAAATGATATACACCGTGGATAAAATGTCTTTAAATGTAGATTCTTCTTCTATTGAAATTATAGATATGGAAGATGATTCATATAAAAAATGCAAAAAACTACCAGGTGAAGTGATATATACTGGGAAAAATATGGATGTAACTGTAAATAAATCAACTGCATTACAGCAGTTGACGATGATATTTGTGATGTTATAAGTATAAACCGTAATGAAATTATTAATAATGGAAACAGTCATTTGCATGATCACAACCTTGCTGAAGAGACAATTAGTGTTAATGTTGATAGCGATTTTATTGATAATAATGGGATAACCAATGAAAATTGTTTTTCTGATGATTGTGTTGAAACGCATGAGCAAAATGAAAATGTTGAAATTTGTCCTTCTTATAATAATTATCAACATCAATATGAAAAGGTTATAGATGTTGAAGTGTCTGATGAAGGCGATGAATTGGATGATAAATTTGAACGATATTATGTTCGTAAAATAAGTTCTTGTGAGGATATGGGTTTTTCCGAGGACATTCGTATTATAGCTAACAATTTATCAATAAATTCAGATCAGTGTGATATTTTTATTAATACAATGTTAGAATTCCAAGACCTATTTATGCCGAAAATAGAGCCAGCTGGTAATTATGAACATGTAATTAAATTAATAAATAAAGATGCATTTGTTAAGAAATCTTATCCAGTACCTATGGCGTTACGACCTGCAGTTGCGCAAGAAATTCAGAGAATGATAGAGTTGGGAATTATAGAGAGATCATTAAGTGCATTTTGCAATCCATTACGTATCGTAAAAAAGAAAGATGGTCAAATTCGATTATGTCTCGATGCTAGTTTTTTGAATGATAAAATCGAATCGGATAATGAATGTCCGCCTTTAATTAGTGACCTTATGCAAGCTGCACATGGTTTCCAATTTATGACTATGTCCGATTTAGCCAGTGGATATTGGCAGATTGCTTTGCATCCTGATTCAAGGGGGTACACAGCATTTCTATTCGACGGCATTTTGTATCAATTCAAAAGAATTCCTTTTGGCTTAAAACCCGCGGGAAGCGGGTTCATGCGAGCGTTGTCTTTAGTACTTGGTCCTAGTTTTGACGTTATCTTGAAAAAATACATTGACGATCTACTCATATTCTCGAAATCCTTTGAAGAGCATATGCAACATTTAAGATGGGTTTTTGCGGAATTGGAAAAGAATAATTTCACATTAAGACTGGATAAATTTAGATTTTTGTGTAAAAAGGTATTGTTTTTGGGATTCGAAATTTCGACCGAGGGTGTTTTACCTCTGATAGATCGTTTGGATGTCATTAGAAACTTTGCTGAGCCCAGTAATATTAAAGAATTGCAGAGATTTTTAGGGGTATGAACGTATTATCGGCAGTTTAGTTTGCGACATGTAACGTATGTAGAACCGTTTCGGAATTTATTAAAAACTGAGGGTGTGTGGAAATGGACGACTGCATATTCCCAGGCCTTTTCAGATTTAAAAAATAATTTTGCAAATTGTATCATGTTAAAGCATTATCGTCCGGAATTGCAATATTAGGTACAATGCGATGCATCGATAAAGGGAATATCGGGAATATTATTTCAAATAGATAATGATCAAGTTGATCACGTGATTTCTCTAGTCAGCCGATGTTTGTCCGCAGCCGAACGCAATTATACGATATCTGAATTAGAGCTTTTAGCTATAGTATATGCTGTTAATAAGTTTAGAACTCATCTAATAGGGGTGGAATTTAGGATATGGACCGATCACGATGCTCTTACGCATTTGCAATCGACTCCATTTTTGGCTCCACGCCTGATTCTATGGTCAATGGTATTACAGCAATATAATTACAAAATAGAGTATGTTGCCGGACAGGACAATACTGTGGCTGATTTTTTCAGTAGAAATCCACGAGGACGATTTGAAATAGAAACGTCGACTGATTTGAGGATCCCTACTCTTACTAAAATGCCGATGAATACGATGTCTCAATCAATAGTAAAATCACATTTAAGGTCTTTGCAGTCAAAAAAAGAATTTGAAATAGATTGAAAGAAATTAGTTAAAATGCAGCAAGATGACCGAGTGTTATCTAACTTGCGTGAAAGGTGCGCCGTTGATGAATCCTTGCAGCGATAATTTTGTGTGCACAGGAATATTTTATTCAGATTTGACATGGCACTAAAGGTATGGCAAGTGATGGTCCCACGAGAGTTGAGGCTTCCCTTGATTGAGCATGTGCATTCATTTTTGGCGCACGCGGGAATATTCAAAACGGTTGCTTATTTGAGACAATTTTATAACTGGAAAGGTATGGGCAATGGTGTAAAGAAATATGTGAAGTGTTGTGACACCTGTCAAAGATCGAAACGAGTAGGTGCCGATAGGCCAAATGATTTGATAACCGTTGACTACTATGGCCCCTTACCGGTTTCGCGTGCGGGTGTACAATACATTTTTCTGATTATGGATACTTTTACTCGATACTTTCGTTTGTATGCCCTACAAAAGGCGACTACGACAGCAACATTGCCCAAACTACTGAATGATTATTTTGTTTTGGTTGGTAAGCCTTCTCGAATATTGTCGGACCATGGTTCGCAGTTTACATCGCCATAGTGGAAGAGGGTGCTTGAAGGGGAGGGTCTCCGTGTGTTGTTTTTGTCAATCAGACATCCCCAAAGCAACCCGGTCGAATGTTGTATGCGAGAAATTGGGAGGCTATTTCGAGTTTTTTGTGAAGAGTCGTATCAATCCTGGGCCGTTTATATTAGGCAACTAGAAAAATGTTTAA
Organism: Trichopria drosophilae; assembly: GCA_030407085.1. Taxonomy (NCBI): domain Eukaryota; kingdom Metazoa; phylum Arthropoda; class Insecta; order Hymenoptera; family Diapriidae; genus Trichopria; species Trichopria drosophilae. The sequence continues at coordinate 123,564,672 of CM059582.1, read as the reverse complement.
ACTTTACTACACATTCAAGTTCCGGGTTCACTCCCTTTGAACTCCAATTTCTGAAAGAGTTGCGAGGTGAACTGCGAACGTCCGTAGACTATCCTGAAGCCGTGGGAATACCTTATGAAAAGAAGATTATGATGGCTTCTGAAAAAGTGCAACGTAGTTTTGAATGTCGTGTTAAGGGTAGTAAAGTTCGTAATGTTGTTCCTTTAGAAGTGGATGATCTAGTCCTAATCAAGGTTCCTCATCTATCGAACGCGGCAGAAAAAGTCACCCATACATTTTTTGCATTGTTCGAAGGCCCCTATCGAATTAGTCGTGTTTTGAGCAACAACGCATTCGAAATTGCAATGGTTGATGAGCCTAAAAAAGTTAAAGGTATTTTTAATCGATGTAACTTACGAAAATACATGCAAGATAATTTATAAATAATGTTGACCTGCTATATAAAATGTAGTGATATTTCGAGCGTTTATAACGTATAGTAATGTAACGAGTGATTTGTGAAGTACGAAATTTTGAATTACCGATCGTAATTTTTCGGAAAATATCGTGAATTACGACGCCCGTTTTGAAAATTATTTTGTGTGGAAAGGGAAGGAGGCGGAGTTCTTCGTTTCGACTTCCGAATCGACGCAGGGAAGTCAATCGAAGGCAGATTCGTTGTGTGTTATCTCAGCGAGTGGAGCTCCATTTTTTTCAAGAAACTTACTTATATCGAGATATTCGATATGTAAGTTAAGTTTTATACTGAACGAGTCGTCCTCGGTGGAAATTACCTACATCGAGATCCTGCATCAATTATCCTCAACGTTCACCTGAAAAGAAATGGTCATCGGGATGGAACCACGAGGTACATAGTAACCAGCTATCACCAGGAGTCTTCGAAGAAGGAGTCCAACGATGGAGAACGCTGAGCTCAACGATTAACCAAAATTGGTATTTTGGCTACCATAAACCCCCTGTGCACAGGTATTTACTTATCTGTTGACTTTGATGAACGTTCAATTTAAAAAAAAGAACAAATCAATAGCCCTTATGAGTTCTTTGACTGAATATATTGAGAAAAAATATGACGTGGATCAGTTTGTATTTGGGCGAAGAAAAATAATCATGAAAAAATCTAAATAAAGAAATTAGAAGATTGATTTTATCTCAATGGTAGTGGATAATGTAATTCGCGTATAAGTAATAATAATTGCGATTAACGAACATGCGATGATATAATGTATGAATATGATGTACGATGAACATGATTGTGTGCTATGAAAATTTAATTATAAACACGCTAAAATAAATTAATGAATTTCTAAAATCTCAACACGTCATTCCATAAATGCATTAGATACCTAACTTAATCAAAATTATTTACATATTTACAATTAATTGATTTACAAAAATAAAAAAAAAGATCTATATAAATTTTAGTTTAGAAATATAAATCTATTGTATATTCACATGATGTTAATATAGTAATTAGCTTGAAAATCTAACGAATAACGAATGTGAATTTATATAATATAGAAAAACTTTTCATTCTATAGGACCTTAATCGATCATAGAAGAATGATTTGTAACACTGAATACGGAGAATCACAAAAACAAAATGCAGAGTCAGACAGTAGCTCCCCTATTGTAGACTTGCAAGATATTACTTCTTCGAATACAGGCCTTGAAAACCTTATAGAGCATTTTGAAAATGAAGATTCGGAGGAAATTAACGCATTTGATCCAAGATGGGAGGAAATGGACGAAGGTGATGATGACACATGTGAAATCACAGAGAGGGGTAATTTTTAAAAACTTACTCAATAAGTATTAGCTGTTGAGTATTTTATATAGTATTTAATAGTACACAGAAAGAACAGTTAGCTGCACGATCAGTCTAGAAATTAGTTAGAATTATATTTTTAATGAAATTCGCATACTGTCAGTAATGGATAACGTCAGTTTGTTACCACAATAATTATAATACACTCAAAATTTATTCAAAAAGCTAGCAAATAATTTGTATGCAACAAATTTTTAAATTAAACAAAATTATTGTACTAACATGGTATTTTAACATTTTTTATAACGTATTAATAATACATTTTAAAATTTCTACTTCAATCTTTGAGCTTTAATTGCCTATACTGTATTTACAGTTTTTTTATATCACAACACAACACCGAACAGAACATATTTATTCCGAATAAAAAAAAAAACGCGAAAATCACGATGTTTCTAACCTAACTTTCGTTGTGTCATAGAAACGAACGAAACGAACGCTTTTTTAACCTCATTTTTCTTATGCTGCAATTATAAGGATTCCCTGGATTTTCAGCGTCATATTGAAGAAAAAAGGGGGCCTTATATTCGGGGTGAATACGGTAGTTTGATAAACCAACATAAATTGTTATATTTGTTGTGAAGTTCCTAGATAGAATACTCGTTAAACAATATATTTATTACTCATTTTTATTGCAAATTTTGTGACAGTGACAAGAAATATAAACGATGACAAAAATTTTGAGGTCAACTTGTACAATTTATCGTTCCTTGGTAAATTCGTTAACTCAAAATACTCTTAAGATACCTTCTCATCTGCGTTTATATTCCTGCCATATAAAAACGTCATATCGATAGTCACTGTACAAGCAGCAAAATCGGTAATTACAATTTAGGGAAATCTTGGACGATGTTGACGTTTTGATATTTCATTATCATCTCCCACTATTATTAAAAAAATCCTCAATTTTGGTAATGCTGGCGAGGACTGCGTCGAGCCCTTTTGTTGCAATCATCAATGTGATTAATCTAACATCACACTGTATTATAAGATTATACTAGAGAGAAAATAATAGTAACCGAAGGCATGGCTGTTTACTATCACAAGTAAGATACTCGCGACGAGGATGTCAGATATTCAGGGGTCGAATATTGGGTACGAATAACATTTTGGTTGATTCAAATATTTCAAATATGGCTGTCGACATTATATTATCTATTTAATATAACAAAACGGTCAGTGTTCTAGTCGTATATGTCATTAAGTATCTCAGATAGTAAAAACTTTTGTAAGATGTCCAGTTATCAGTTCTTCCCATGTACGTTACTTTTTTTGAACTCGATACTGTAATTTCAATAAGATTAAAGTATTGTCGACATCAAAATGTAAAACTCGATTTTCATCATTATTATATTAACTCAAATTATTCGACAAAAGTGGATAACATGTGTATTACATGAATTGCAATGTAACAAAAGCAATGCGAACGAAATATCATTAAAGCAAATACATAATATAAAGCAATCTCTATCTCACTGAAAGTATAATTACTTCGAGTAGTTATATTATTAAAAATTACTTTCGTTACTTTCATTAGCTTATATTTAAAATGAGTTAAGTAATATTAATATTTTTATCATCAAATACAGTTTGTTATCGCCCTAATCCCTATATGCTAAGTGATAAGTTTAAATAAACAATTTTCTATTTTAATACACTGTATAACATAAATAAATCTGCAAATGATACATTGAAATAAGAAAATATGTCTTCTACATATCCATCTGTTACCACGTGCAACTCCTTCCGACCAGTATTATTCACTGATCAATTACTACATTTTTACCTTGTATAGCACTGAGACGATCAAATCATGATATAATAAGAAGCATATACAGGGAAAAGTGATTTGAAGACTTTCGTGCTTGCAATACTCATTTTGCGATATGTATCTCAATTTAACCCTTAACGGCAGGAATTTTTGCATTCATCCAATTACCTTGAAACTTGTTACTCGGGGGATTTTCAAGGTCGCTGATTACGAATCCATTGTCAGATTTTCAGAATTCAAAATGGCGAATCCAAATATAATTAGCACCCCTAGTACCGAGTATCATGTAAATCAAATACACATTTCGAATTTTGATCCGCAATGCTGGATCCGCCATTTTAAATTTCGAATTGAAGCTAATATATTCGTAATCAACACCCCCGAAAACCCACTGTTATTAAGTTTCATCGAAATCGAATAAGCATTTGGGAATCTGGTCAACCGTATTGTATCCGCCATTTGGAATTTTGGAATTTTGCTAACGAATTGGTCATTAGCAACCTCGAAAATCCTCAAGTTACATAATGTCAATTTATAACCTTATTTATTTTTTAAGAAATCGAGTTTATTCGAAAAAAACACAATTTATTCGTTTTCGTGTATTTATATTAGAAAACAAACTCATGGAACTGAGTTTTATTAATTAAGATCTAAGGATGCTACATTTTAATGAAATTTGTCAATATTGATATTGATTTACATAAAACAACAAAAAATCACATTATTTAGTGGCGGTACTCTGAAGAAACCACTGTACCGTAAAAAATAGCAAAGCACAGGTTGACGGATAATTTAAATGGTTGATCGATACTTACTTTTGAGTTCACGAAGTTATATCTGCCAAAAAGAATATTAAAAATATTAAGAAATGCAAAGGTACTAAAAATATATTTTTTGTCAAATTGTGCGCTAAATACAACTTTATGCAGTTTTGAATTTTAGCGCTTTAGGCATATTTATGTAACAAAAAATATTGTTCAACGCATATGCAAAAATGTTTTTTTTTTAAAGAATTGTATCGAAAACCACTGTTGTGTCTCTTAAAAAAAGCACCAAAGGTATGATTTCCATTGCTTCATAAAACATGTCTATACGATATCAGGAAACAGAATCAACAAAAAAATTAGAGATAATAGAGCGTTTCATTTAATTTTGATTAGGTGCACCGTGAGCTATTCTGTATGTAAGAAGTAAAAATAAAAGTTAAATATGAACTACTGTCTAGAATACAGGGACCTTTTAGGTCCTGACACTTTATTTCATCTACATTCGGATCTACAAGTTATCTCCTCACACACATTTACCGCAGCATTTTAAAAATTGTTTAATTTGTGTAAAATAAACTTTTCCTTTTGATAATTAACTATTTTCATGGTATTTTCAGGGCATTTATTTTATGAAAATGCCCAACGTTCAAAGTTATCGGACGGGCATTTTCACGGCATTTTCGAGGCATTTATGTCATTAAAATGCCAGAGACCCGTGATCACATTTGGGCATTTTCAGGGCATTTTCTAGGCATTTATGTTGTGAAAATGCCAAGGGCTGATGCACTCAGTTGGGCATTTTCATGACATTTTCAGGACATTTTCAGGACATTTATTTTATGAAAATGCCAATGGCTGATACACTCAGTTGGGCATTTTTATGGCATTTTCAGGGCATTTATTTTATGAAAATGCCCAACGTTTAGTTCTGCCGGACGGGTATTTCACGGCATTTTCGAGGCATTTATTTTATGAAAATGCCCAACGTTCAAAGATATCGGACGGGCATTTTCAGGGCATTTTCTGGGCATTTATGTTATGAAAATGCCAAGGGCTGATGCACTCAGTTCGGCATTTTTATGGCATTTTCGGGGCATTTATTTTATGAAAATGCCCAACGTTCAATGTTATCGGACGGGTATTTTCAAGGCATTGTCGAGGCATTTATGTTGTAAAAATGCCAGAGGCCCGTGATCGCATTTGGGCATTTTCAGGGCATTTCCGAGGCATTTATTTTATGAAAATGCCAGAAGCTCGTGCTCGCAATCAGGCATTTTCACGGTATTTATAGGGTATTTTCTGGAATGTTTTATACCGGCATTTTGTTTGGCATTAATGCCGCATTTTTGCGGTCGCCCATACTGACAGGGTTTGTGATATTATTTAGATTCTTCAGAGGCTATAATCTCGACTGAGAATAACTGGAACTTGAATATGGGAAAAAATCTTTAAATTTATTACGAGAATTATTCAAATTATTCATGTCCCAATCAACAATCTTTTATAAAGTAGAAAAGTTACAAACATAACCCCTAATATCATCATTTCGTGGTTCGAATAATTTGATCACATATTATCATTTTTTTTTATAATTAAATGTAGAATTATGCCACAAGTGAGAAAGTAACATTCCGTCGCCATTAGTCATCAATTATCATACATTCCACTCATTATATCACGCATCATATCGCATAAATCACAATCATTATCAATATTCATCAAAATTGAACTAATTCGCTGCTTCATAATTCACAAATTAACCGTTCCTATTCATCATAAATTAATACGGATTAAAAGCTATACGCAGTCTTTTCGAAATACATTACAAAAAAGAATTTAACATGAAATTTCACATTTAGAGCAGAAAGAGGTGAAAATCGAAACTTAGCTGTACGACGACACTCGGGTTTCATTGAAGAAAAAAAGGAACGAATGGTCTGGCACTATATAAATTTCGAGGATGTCTCAGGGTATCTTCTCGTCAATAGGCTTCGTTTTCCAAACAAAATACTCCAGATGACTTCATGTCAAAAAAGGACATCCTTCTTTGGCGATAATGGCATCCATATATAATTTCCATAAAATAATCTCTTTCGTCAGCTGGCACTCGTATATCCTGAGTCGAACAAACAAAGGCAGCGGCAAAAGTCGAAGTTCGACAAAATGATGAAGAAAGATAACGTTTTTCTCTGGTGCACGAAAAAACTCAAATTTAAAGAGCGTCACTCACCAAGTGACTTCGTGCTCCACGAAGTCATCCAAAAAACAGCGTGAATCGAATTAAATGAACGCCTTCGTCTGGTTGCCAGCTATGGTACAACATGGCGTCGCCTCGTGTCTCGAGCGTCTTCTCCAACTCGGTGGCACTCTGGTGATTTCCTCTACGTCATCGGTGGTGCTAACGGCCTCAAACACGAAGTACGTCGTCTTTAATGGTGATGACAAACGATTCCGTACTCGACATCACCGAAGTCCGAAGGAGAGAAAAGTAAAAACTTAGAGACTTCCAAGGAGAGCACTAAAATCGAGCTTGACTGCCCAGCGTTCCAAAAGCGACTGGCGTCCCCCTTCTTGTCCACGCTCAACACTCACTATTCACTAGCATTATGGAACTCGCGCCTGATTGGTCCACCCGGACTTCGTCCCTAGGTCGTCCTATCTAGCTCATACAGTTTATTCATATGACTATCTTTCATTATACGAAACGATTTATCACATTGTTTAGTAATAATTATATCACTCTCTTTCTTTTCTCACAATAATTCTACTCTTTCCTGCTGCAATTAAACTTAATCTATGCTTACAATGTACATTAATTATTATTACTTAACAATATATATCGGCGCATCCCTACTTTACCGACCGCTGATATTTGTTCAATTACCATATGATAGACATTAAATTATAATTACACACTTATCGAGGCTATCGATATACGTTATATCACAGGTTTCTGTACATTTATTTAATCAAAATATGTAAAATACGTCATAAACTTTCTGAGCGGCGTTGAAAAGTAATGAACAATTATAAATCAATGTTGTTTTTAGTAGTTTACCAAATACCATTTGATAATTAACAGTACTACGAGCCTATTTTTTCATATTTTTTCCCATTGGGTACTAGTAAAAAGATGGAAAACCGTATATTGTAAAGACCAATTCTTATCATATTTATCTCAACTACGTTACAAAACTTTCGCATTTTTTTAAATTAACTTTTAGCAATAAACAATGTAATTTTTTTGTTGAAATTAGGTTTTGACATAAAGTTCTTTAGTAAAAAAATATAAAAAATCATTTTAACTTAATGGAAGGTTGAGAAATATGAGTGAGCGGAATTACCCACTGAGCGGTACAACCCCCGCCGCCCCTAATAATTATTTGTATTAGATACTCAATCAGTTTAAAGAACTGGATGGTAAGTTTATCATTGTTTAATTTCAAATTTCTTAAAAATTTAATAATAGTAGATAATTATGTTTTTTCATAACAATTATATACTTTAATATGCGTTTTAAATATACGATTATAGTACCGGAAACATTTATTCACTATTGAATAAATTTATGCATTATTGACTAAATTTATCCATTATTGAATAAATATTTCAAAATTAACTTTTGAAATGTTTATCCTTTAAAAAATCCAAGATCGTTAATGTTAAAAATCTAATCATTGAAACTTTTTCAGATGCAATAGGATATTTTCTAAAATTAATAACGAAATTTCTGAAAAATATTAGTGTTAAATATCTAGTATATTGATTTAATTATTTTTCTACAGCCTAGAATATTTATTCTTTCTGAAATAACAGTATTATTGATGTGTATTTCTATGTAAATGAACTAGCTTATGCCTATAACAAACGTATGTTTAAGATTTTCCAGATAACATAAATTGTCACATGAGAAAAAATTACTGCAAACTTTCTACTGAAATGCAGCAATCTATACTGGATTACTATATAAATGACGCAAATTCGTATACCTGCCCAGGAAAAAAGGATTATATATCACCGTGGATAAAGATGGAAGAAAAGTTTTTGTACAAAAAAAGTTATTGCTATATACGGTGCGCGATTTGTATTTAAAATTTTTAAACGAATATAGTGGAAATGAGAAGCCGCCCTCATTCTCTTATTTCATGTCTTTGAAACCAAAATAATGCATACATGCTGGGGACCCTGAAAGTCACACTATTTGTGTTTGTCCCGACGATCAAAACGTCAAATTAAAATTACATGCTCTTTCAAGAAAACTTATCATTACAGAGATTTATTGGAACGCGCGATTTGTGATATTGATAATGAAATTTGTATGACGAAAAATTGTAATATGTGTCCAGGAACATCAGGAGTATTAAAAGCATTAGAAAAGCTGGTAGAACAGTTCAACATTAATTTGGAAAATGAACAAATCACATATAAAAATTGGGACTCTGGAACTGGAGCTTCGCTTAAAACCTTTCTGGATAGGATTGATCATTTCAAATCTCAGCTTTGCGAAGACATTAATTTTTTAACTTTGCATCATTATATTGCGGAAAGTCAGAAGCGTTATTTAAATCAATGTAAAGACGACTTAGAACCGAGTATATGTATAATTCTAATGGATTTTTCCGAAAATTACTCCTTTATAAGTCATCAGTCGGTTCAAGCTTTTTATTATAACAACTCGCAAGCGACTGTGCATCCTTTTTGCATATATTACAAAAAGGAAGACAGTAGCGAGCTACTGAACATAAATTACTGCATTATTAGTGATTCTATGGATCATGTTGCTTATGCTGTAAATTGTTTCACAGCACAAATTGTGTCCATAATAAAACAGGAATACAGCTGGATTAAAAATATAATATATTTTTCGGACGGAGCATCTCATCAGTACAAAAACAAGTAATATACTTTCCAATTATGTTTTATAAAAAACTTAATAATTTTCGAAAGTTAAATGTTATTTGTAAATTATTTAATATGAAATTGTTTTTTTTTCCAGAAACCATTTAGCGAATGTAATTAGCCATGAAAATGATTTTGGTTTAAAAGTTCATTCTTAAAATTTTTGGAACCAGTCATGGTAAATCACCTTGTGATGCTGTTGGCGGTAGTTTAAAACGACAAGATATGCGCCATTGTATCAGGTCACCACCAGAAGGACAAATTACAAATCCTCAAGAAATGTATGAGTATGCATTAAAAAAAGTGAAAACTATAAGGTAGCAATATAGATGACTTTAATATTATATGTATAGAATATAACCAAATTAATTATCTAATGATTTTTTAACACATAGCAGAAGGTTATGGGTGCCTAAAACAGACGTACAGAAATACGAAAAATACTCGTAAACGATTTTCGTCCGTGAAAACCTTTCCAAATATAAGACTTCATCACTGCTACATTCCAGAAGGAAAGTCAATGATAATGAAAATTACATCTTTTTCAACTAATCAACAAATCGTTAACGTAGATTTATAAAATAAGTACAGATAGCACTCAAGTATTATAAACAATTAATATTTTTATTACAATATATTCTTAAATCATAATTGCACGTGTATATTACTTAATTTAACTTTACATATTTACAGTTATGCAAAAACAATATTGACAAAAATTTATTAAAAAACACCATTAATATTAATGCTAATCGAAGTCACTAGCTGGTCTATAGTCTATATAGAAGTAGATTATGAAGCGTTCCGAATAAATCTTCAATATGGAATAGTGTAGCGTGCACGAATTTGATACCTAAAAAATAAAAAAATCATTAAACTATCATACTTCGATTTTAGACTCCCTGCAGGCTTTTACCAAAGTACAAATGGAATATCTCAGAGTGTAGATTTATAATTCAAATCATCAAGAATATCTCAGATAGCTTAAAATGGTGAAAAGAAATCTGAATAGCGAGATATTTTGCTTTACTTATGAAAAAAATAATCAATATTCAGAAATTTTAAATAGGTGTTTGGAGGTTCGGGCCAAGAAAATCTACCATTGGAGGTTGTTATGTACACATAGAACTATACTATATATACACATATATAAGGAAAGGTTACATAGAAAGAAATCTATAAAACATAACTTAATAAAATAAAGAAAAGAGGGAATATATTTAGTTTAAGAAATTAATTCGATTCTAAAAACCTGCTAACCCTGCGAAAAATTTTATGTAGGATTCTTATGAGAATTGCTTGAGAATTTGAAACAAGTACCTTGTAAATTTAATATAGATGTCGTACGTACTCGCACTATGTTACGGAAACACTATTCAACAATATTTGCCATTCTATGAAAATTGATCTGATTGTGATGAGATTTTTATGTAATTTCCATAAAATTTAACTCAAAACATTCATGATTGTATGCTCATAAAACTACCTATTAAATTATTTTCTTTCATGTAATAAAACTTCACATATTCCGCACGATACTTATATAACTCATAGATGTATAATGTATCTTTACAACAACTGTAAGGCACTTGTTTCAATTTCTAACAAGATTCTCATAAGAATCCTACTTGAAATTTCTCGCACGGAATCAAAGTGTGCATGACGATCATCGACATGTACATACACAATTGTTTTAACAAAATTCTGCATTGGTGCAGAAAAAGGAATCTCAACGTCGCTAAAATGTACTTTGAAATGAGTCATTTCATATACTTCTTTAACAACAATCCGGGCTGGATGATGTTATTAATAGAATAGAAATAAAATGGTATTTTTAATTATTTTTAATATATTTCAACGCATTTCAGGAGTTGCAATTAAAAGAATTGCAATTTTAACATTTTCTTCCATTTTTTTATGTTTACTTAGGGGAAGGTGGTTACATCTGGCGGTAGTTTTTGTTTGCATTTTACAATCTTCTAATGGAAGTTATTCATTATAAAAATTCATATAGGGCCATGAAACACATTGATAAGTTGATTCTGCGAATGACCGATTGCAAGGCTCTCAAATGGGAGTGTGAATGTTTCATTCAATTTTGATTACGGGGTTTTGTGGAAAAATTCTTCTTCCTCCCTGAAAAAGTAGTTATTTCTCACGGAGATTTCGTTATAGTCACGTAATAACACAATGATTATCTAGGGTGATATAATCATTTAATTGAAAGCTCTCAACCGTAGTACCCTCTAGTGAACCCCTCTTAAATCGTATATCAAATTTTATTGTAATATAAACACTACACGATAGTTGACGTTTCTGACTAATAGTTTATATAGAAAAGAAAGATCATTTTACTAATTGTTTAACAATGCAAAATTATGTTTATTTATCTGCATTGAGATCTTTTTATATGTCTTTATATATTTATTTAATCATGCAGAAAACTGTGTGATTATATAAGTCCATTCACTTTAAAAAAGTGCATAGAACACATAAATACACACACGCACGCACGCACGCGGCTCTGTTATACTAATGGCCGAGTTTGTCCGACTTAGATCTACAATATATGCCTTGCGTGTATTAGGTGAGGAAGAGAAAAAAAATCGACAAGTATGAAGGAATTGAATAGAATACTCTAAGGCCAAAATATAATTTGTCGATCTTTTTTTCAACCTTGTTTGCCTCTATTATTCATTTCTATTTTAGACCGCCGATTGACGTTGTCACGGGAGATCTCGTTACGAACTCTCCGTTCCGCAATTGTACGTTCTCTCGGCAATGTATGGTCGTCTCTCTCTCTCTCTCTCTCTCTCTCTCGCTCTCTCAACGATTGCATGTCTTGTAGGTCAATGACAAGAGATGTGAAATATCCCTCTGGATCTCACCGGTTATTGCATTCCTGTTTTTTAAATCGTCACTAATTTTTATTGACATTTTATTGTAAGATAAAAATGAATCTCTGACCCTTACAAATTATTAGGATTTAATTGGAGAATAGCGATGTCGAATTGAACAGTATTTTTTCCGACTATGTGTAGCTAATGGTATTTATTATAATTTGATAGGATATTTCCCCGTTCCATTATCAATGGGATTCAATCAGATTTCTTGGAAAGTGAGTTTAATGGGATTTAATGAGAAATGTATTCATGCCATCATGCATGTACAGCTAGATTGAATTTTGACGCTTGCAAATGATTAGGATTTTACCGAACTACGTCTGGTTAATGTTATATGCTATAAGTTGATAGAAAATTTCACTGTTACTTTACCAAAGGGTTTATTATTTGTAATAGGTTTTTTTGCCATTTGCCAGAAATCTACACTTTGTATTAAATAATCAAAATTTATAAAAATATATTTTATCTTATATTAATAGGAAATTAAAAGGATAATCAATTGCGATTAATGAGGAAGAAAATATTATATTAATTCTTTGTCAAAAACAAAATTATTATCGCCTTAAAGAACTTATCTTATAGTCAGAAAGAAAAGAGTCATACTTGCGCAAAGTCATATTGCATACTTCATTCTTACACACATCTTAAAATTTACCAATTTGCAAATGAAACAACGTAAAATAATAATATTGAAATCGCATTTACATTAATATTAACATAATGATCAAATTCTATTTTGATTCAATTTAAACGACAGAAACGAATTCTTCTAATTAGCGACGACTGACTGTACTTTTCTTTCAAGGCTCCAAATATTGTCAATGATAATTTAGATGAAATGAGTCTTCATATTTCTTTAGTTTTAAATAAATATATATATACGACATTAAAACCGTTATATGACAGCAGGTAATTTTTTTTCTTTATCGCAATTTTCTTGGGTTGTGCAGAAGACGTTTGAGAAAAAGTATGTACGATTGCAGACTTGTTAATATCATATAAAAAAAGTTATAATAAAATGTTGAAAATTTCAGTTTTTCCCATTTAAAAACAATATAAAATTTTAAGTCTTCACAGGCACCTGTTAAAATTACCCGATCCGGCTGAAATTTTCAGGATCTTATTTTTTTGGCTCATAGACAAGAATTATCTACAGGGAGCGAAAAAGAAATTATTTTTTTTTTTATTAAGGACCACCCTAATATATATATATATATATATATATATATATATATATATATATATATATATATAATTTTTTATAAATATATATTTTATATAATATATATATATATATATATATATATATATATATATATATATATATATATATATATATATATATATATATATATATACAGGGTGGCCGATTTATCTGAAGACATCGAAATATCTCGAGAACTATGCACAGAATCAAAAAAGTTGTCGGATGAAAGTTGTTCGACACGAAGGGGGGCATCCAGTGATAATTAAATTTACCCCCTCCCCCATCCCCTGGAGGTGGAGTGGGGGCAAAAACAATAAAACTTAAATAGGAACCCCCATTTTTTATTGCAGATTTGGATTCTCCGGAAAAAAGTACACGAATTTGACCTAGGAGCTATTGCATTTTGGTTCACAGGTGGCGCTGTAATCGATAAAAATCCAAATTTATCCGAAGACATTGAAATACCTCGAGAACTATGCACAGAATCAAAAAAGTTGTGGGATGAAAGTTGTTCTACACGAAGGGGGGCATCCAGTAATAATGAAATTTACCCCATCCCCCATCCCCTGGGGGTGGAGTGGGTGCAAAAACAATAAAACTTAAATAGGAACCCCCAGTTTTTATTGCAGATTTGGATTCTCCAATATTGACAATTTTCGCCCGCGTAGCGGATATGGAATACGGTCATTCTAACAAAGCCGGGAAAAAATACATTTAGGGTTACCCAGGAACAACGACGTGGACGTAGTATTTTTCTGTTCCCTTTGGGGTGCTTGTTTTACGTGAGTCCCCTTGCCTCTCACTGTCTCACTGTGCACTTACTTGAGTAAGTGTTCGAAATGTTGACCTTCCACTTCAATGCATTTATTTATTCTTTCTTCAAATGACTTTATACATGATAGAATCATATCTGCAGAAATTTCTGCGCAAGCAGTTCTTATGCGTTCCACCATGTTTTCACGAGTCGTTGGTACTTGTTCATAAACCTTACCTTTTAGGTAACCCCATAGGAAGAAATCCAGAGATGTTAGATCAGGTGACCTCGCAGGCCCATTAATGGGGCCACCTCTACCAATCCACCTACCATAGTAATCACGGTCTAGTATTTCCCTTGCTACTCTGGAAAAATGTGCTGGGCAACCTTCATGCTGAAACCACATTGTCCGTCGGACGTCCATAGCAACATCCTCAAGTAGTAATGGTACTTCTTGTTCTAGGAAATCTCGATATTTTATTCCATTCAAATTACATTCAATGAAATAAGGACCAATGAGTTTATTTCCTATGATTCCACACCAAACGTTCACCGACCAAGGACGTTGATGATTAACTTGTCGTAACCAATGGGGATTTTCTACGCTCCAATAATGCATATTATGCCTATTGACGCCACCATGGTTCGTGAATGTAGATTCATCTGAAAATAATACATTAGCAAAGAAATTGTGGTTCGTTTGCATTTTTTTGAAATGCCCATTCACAAAACACCACGCGGTTATGAAAATCATCGCCATCTAGTTCCTGGTGCAGTGAAATGTGATATGGGTGAAACTTATGACGATGCAATATTCTTTGAATACTGTCTCTGGAAATGCCGGAATCGCGATGTAATTGTCGTGTGCTTACATGTGGATTTTGGTGAATAGCTGCTAGTACAGCTACTTCGTTAGCTTCTCCTGTAACTGTTAATCTTCGCTTCCTTTTTTTCATTTGTACGCTGCCATCAGAGTGAAAGGCATTCACAACTTTGTAAAAAAAAGAACGCGAGCGAGCATTATCTGGAAAACGCTCAGCATACAACGCAACAGCGTCGTCAATATTCCTCTTACATTCACCATAAATAAGAATCATTTCGATTTTTTCGGGAACTGTAGCAGGATTCATTTTTAACTTGCAATTCGATTTAAGCAATGAAGGGTAGACAAAAAATAGTCACGTAAACGGAAAGTTGTTATTCTAAAAGCAAAGTGACCTCCGACCGAATTACTACCAATACAATGGACTTCAAAAACAGTCTTACACTGAGAGACCGTGAATACTCAATTTTAATATGGGGATTAGAAAGTCGCGATATCCATTTACTTCCCTTCAGGAAAGTAGAGAAAAATGTAGGTGAACTGGTTACGTGTGACTCAACTTATGTATAAAATGATATGCTACTTTATTTTCGAGTTATGTCGCCCTCTAGCGTTATGTAACAGAACCGGCGCCGGTGATGGCCAAAATGCAAGCGATGTACATGTATGAAACCACGTGAGTTCTCTCGGGGTCCGGTAGATGGCGAGGAAATCCCCAAATGAAGTAAGAGTTTCGTTTTGTTTAATAGAAGCTGGTTTGACCGTCAATGCTCAGCTTATTTATTCTCATTTCGGAAAAAACATACAGAGAGAGAATGAATGAGCTGAGTGAAGGGACATGACGCGTTTTTTAATGGATTGCGTGATGTCCTCTTTTTGTTTATTAAATAATAAATTTAAAACCTAAAATGTAATTTTATTGAAGGTAGAAAACTTATTTATAAAATTGCTTCCATATTGTATGCACAATTTTTATGTAATCAGTTTTGATTTTTAATATGAAGAATATCAAATATTCATAATCTTAATTTTTCGAATGGACATTATTAAAATTTCATATTCAGAATAACAATTTTCGCAATTGATATTACTAAATTCTAATATTAAAAATTCTAATATTAGAATTTTTAATATTAAATTTTCATAAAGGGATCAAATTGTCCCCATTTGCCCCCTTGATGCCTCCCTTCGTGTCGAACAACTTTCATCCGACAACTTTTTTGATTCTGTGCATAGTTCTCGAGGTATTTCAATGTCTTCAGATAAATTTGGATTTTTATCGATTACAGCGCCACCTGTGAACCATAATGCAATAGCTCCTAGGTCAAATTGGTGTACTTTTTTCCGGATAATCCAAATCTGCAATAAAAACTGGGGGTTCCTTTTTAAGTTTTATTGTTTTTGCCCCCACTCCACCCCCAGGGGATGGGGGAGGGGGTAAATTTAATTATCACTGGATGCCCCCCTTCGTGTCGAACAACTTTCATCCGACAAATTTTTTGATTCTGTGCATAGTTCTCGAGATATTTCGATGTCTTCAGATAAATCGGCCGCCCTGTATATATATATATATATCGGGCATTCCACGTCAACCGGATCACTTGGCTGGCCAAAATTCATTACCGCCAAAAAAATTGTTTCAGGGCTTAAAATTTAGCTCAGTATATCTACTTTTAATTTCCGTGTGGTATTTTTGGAAATTCAAAATGGCGGCTCCAATACGGTGCTTAAAAAGACCACACTTTTGAAAACGATAGTAAAAATCTTTCATACAGTTTTTTGTGCCCAAGAAAAATACCATTTTAGAATTTAGTTCTTTGATATTGGATGCTCCAATTACGAATCTCGTATCAGAATTTTGAAATTTAAAATGGCGGATCCAATATGGCGGATGAATTTGTAAAAAGTGATCGGATGTTGCTGAAACTTGTTTCTCGGTTGTTTTCGGGGTCGCAGAATACGATTCTGATGTTTGATTTTAAAAATTCAAAATGGGGGATCCAATATGGCGGATGAATTTGTAAAAAGTGATCGGATGTTGCTGAAACTTGTTTCTCGCGGGTTTTCGGGGTCGCAGAAAACGATTCGGAACTTAGATTTTAAAGATTCAAAATGGCGGATGAATTTTTAAGAAGTGATCGGATGTTGCTGAAACTTGTTTCTCGGGGGTTTTCGGGGTCTCAGAATATGATTCTGATGTTAGATTTTAAAAATTCAAAATGGCGGATCCAATATGGCGGATGAAATTGTAAAAAGTGATCGGATGTTGCTAACACTTGTTTCTATAGGGTTCTCGGGGTCGCAGAATACGATTCTGATGTTAGATTTTAAAAATTCAAAATGGCGGATCCAATATGGCCAATGAATTATTAAAAAGTGATCGGATGTTGCTGAAACTTGTTTCTATAGGGTTCTCGGGGTCGCAGAATACGATTCTGATGTTAGATTTTAAAAATTCAAAATGGCGGATCTAATATGGCCAATGAATTTTTAAAAAGTGATCGGATGTTGCTGAAACTTGTTTCTCTGGGGGTTTTTGGGGTCGCAGAATACGATTCTGAACTTAAATTTTAAAGATTCAAAATGGAGGATCCAATGTGGCGTATGAATTTTTAAAAAGTGATTGGGCGTGGTTGAAACTTGTTCCTCGGGGAGTTTTGGGGTCGTACAATACGAATCTGGTGGATGAGAAAGCTAAATTAAAAATTGTATAATACCAAAATAATGTCGAAAATCGGTTATACATAGAATAGCTTACCTCTAGTAGGGGTATAGTGTTATAATATGAGTATGAACACAAGTCGTTTAATGAATTATTGCAACCTTCGGATTTAAGAAGTTTCGTAAAACTCAATTACTTTTTTAATTGTCTGCGTAGGTATGGTCTTTCCTTCTTTTGGACGAGGTACTGCCAACATGCCCAGTTCGTTTCTCAAATCACGACCATTCTTTGCAGTTCGATAGGATGTTCCAAATTCTAAAGCTGTCACGTATACTCCAGCATTATGGATGTATTGTTAAAATAGTCAAGCGTAAGGGATCATTTTCAGGCAAACTCGAAAATTTATCTTTCAGACCCTGCAAAAGTGCTTCTAACTGAGCCTCTCTAGATAAACGGGTTCTTTTATTTGAAGGTGTGTCTATGTCTATTTCTGAATCGGGAACATCTTCAGGTTCATTAGCGGTTGTACAAAGTGTTTTTTCTTTTTTGGCAATTTTTTTTTCTACAATCTTTGCAAATTCTAGCTTTCTGCGGTAAGTGCGGAAACATTAATAAAATATTTTCCGAAACTTCTCGTAACACTTTACCTATATGACTACGTTCCAGCAATGGATTTATGCATCTGTCTGTGCGAATTACTGTATTTTATCTACCACTATGATCGGAAACCCCCGCCATGGTAAGTAATGAACACAACGATAATACAAGTTATACACTAATAGGTAATATTTGAATCAATACTTGTAGCAAATAGCAAGCGTCACCAATATACTGCAATATTTTATTTAAAAATATTTATATGCGTTTTATACTGCAAAAGAAACACATGTAACATATAAGATATAAAGTATCGACATATTCCTTCAAGTCTTCTATTATACCAAATGAAGTTACGTTTCTATAACGGGAGCAAAATCGAACCGCGGAAATCGCAATGCCACCTAGCGTCAGCTTAACCCATTAAGACCCAAACGGGTGGAAGGCTTATTGCTGCTAGGTGCCGTTGCAATATTCGTGGCTCTGCGCGTCTGTAAACGCAGCTCCCATAGTAGAAATGGATTTTCATTAGGTCAAAAGGAAGCCTGATATCGAGTACTAATATCGATGTAATATATCTAGATACAGGTGTTCCACATGAGTGTAATGTGCATCGCATATTACTTTTTTACAGTTGTGAGTGCGAAATGTACATCCTAACTATCACGACATCGATCTTTTATCTTTAGTTTAATGAATAACAAAGATAACAAGAGTCGTTGATGTGTTGGATTTATGAAAGTGAAAAAGATTATTCCCTTATTTTTTTTTAATTCGAGGATTAAGCAGAATCCCGATAATTTTGGAACTTAATTTGCGCTGCTGTTGACAGCCCCATCTGCGAATCGACTTAGTTCACAGTGATTTCTCGAAAAACTTCGCATTCGTTGTACAAAATGCAGCACAAGGGCTTCATTACAACAACGACCAATGTACGGTTCATTCTGTCGTTTTCTACAAATCAGAAGGTACAATAATCCATTTTAGTAATATATTATTATCAAACAGCTTGACTCATGATACATCTGCCGTGTATGTAATGCAACAAACTATTATTCCTTAAATAAAAAAAGTGTGCCCACGCGTACAACATGTAATTTACGTTACCGATGTTGCGGTACAACATTATAAAAATAGATTCCAAATGAGTAATCTCATGTATCACAAAATCGATTTCGGCATTGAAGCTGAATGGCATTTTCATGCGACAGCGCATGGAAAAGGAGCATGCGATGGTATCGGCGCGACTTTAAAAAGGGAAGCAACGCGTGCTAGTCTTCAAGCCGAACAACATCTGCGTTTGCGTCATACCACAAAATTTTAAAAGCTTAATTGATGCCGCACATTCGAACGAATTGACTGAAGATTTGGCATATTCTAAATAAAAATCTTAATCTTCCAAAAAGGAACAAGTTTCAACAACGGCCAATCACTTTTCAAAAATTTATCCGCCATATTGGATCCACCAATTTGAATCTTTAAAATCTAAGTTCAGAATCGTATTCTGCGACCCCAAAAACCCCGGAGAAACAAGTTTCAGCAACATCCGTTCACTTCTTAAAAATTCATTCGCCATATTGGATCCGCCATTTTGAATCTTTAAAATCTAAGTTCAGAATCGTATTCTGAGACCCCGAAAACCCCCGAGAAACAAGTTTCAGCAACATCCGTTCACTTCTTAAAAATTCATTTGCCATATTGGATCCGCCATTTTGAATCTTTAAAATCTAAGTTCAGAATCGTTTTCTGCGACCCCGAAAACCCCCGAGAAACAAGTTTCAGCAACATCCGATCACTTTTTACAAATTCATCCGCCATATTGGATCCGCCATTTTGAATTTTTAAAATCTAACATCAGAATCGTATTCTGCGACCCCGAAAACCCCCGAGAAACAAGTTTCAGCAACATCCGATCACTTTTTACAAATTCTTCCGCCATATTGGATCAGCCATTTTGAATTTCAAAATTCTAATACGAGATTCGTAATTGGAGCATCCAATAACAAAGAACTAAATTCTAAAATGGTATTTTTCTTAGGGACAAAAAACTGTATGAAAGGTTTTTACTCTCGTTTTCGAAAGTTTGGTCTTTTAAGCACCGTATTGGAGCCGCCATTTTGAATTTTCAAAAATACCACACGGAAATTAAAAGTAGATATACTGAGCTAAATTTTAAGCCCTGAAACAATTTTTTTGGCGGTAATGAATTTTGGCCAGCCAAGTGATCCGGTTGACGTGGAATGCCCGATATATATATATATATATAGATCTATTTACAAAAAATTGTTCGACTCATTGCTCATTAACGACACAGCATTATTTAAAATGATGCAATCACGCACGAATCCACATGTCTGCGCGTTGA
The DNA here is from genome assembly GCA_030407085.1 of Trichopria drosophilae. Taxonomy (NCBI): domain Eukaryota; kingdom Metazoa; phylum Arthropoda; class Insecta; order Hymenoptera; family Diapriidae; genus Trichopria; species Trichopria drosophilae. Next base: position 123,544,099 of record CM059582.1, on the reverse strand, counting down.
ACAAAATGGCGTCCAGCGCAACCGAAATCTGACTCCGTTTCCGATGGTGATAGAACTGGAAGAGACAGAGTACCTTTCTTGATTTCCAACCAGCAGAATTTCTCTTCTTACATGAAGAAGCGATGGTGAAACAAAATGGCGACGAAAAAACGTGCTCCTTTCGTAAGGCTGGTAACAGACGCTCGAATGCTAATCCGCTTTGCGAAGACAAAACGGTGGTTTCGCCAAAATTCCTTATTGTTGGTCCTTCCAAATCAATTAATGGATAATGGTGTTGGCTCCTTCGGATTGGCACTTTTCCACGTACATTTTCGGCGCGATTTTAGATTCATGAGAGAATTACCGTCGTTACTTTTTTAGAAGCGTCCTTCCTTCAGAGCGTTCGCCGAACGAGTGTGTTCCTTCTCTGCCGTCCTTCTTCTTCCTCGTTTCGCGTGCGTTCTAAACTCACAACCAATGACCGCATCACTTTTATAAAGTCAACAAAGACTATATTAATACTAGATTTAAAATTACTCCGTCCCGCTAACAATTTATTATCGGCCGTCGGTAACGGGCACGGAACCAAAATTTCCGTCACAATACTCCCCCAAAATGATATATGGGTAGGACGCTATACATTATCATTTTCTACTGAAAATTCTACGTTGCGATAAAGCGACCAAAACACACATTAAACCCTAAACATATTGTCGTTAATTACTCGTTCACAGGCGCACCCGAATCCGATTCATAATACTTCCGAAGTTGGGTTCTGTTATAGATAGATAGATAGATAGATATTTCTCTCTTAATTAGGATACACTGCCCTATTGAGAGGGAGTTCCGAGTACAAAAAAAAAACAAAATTACAATTTTTCGCAGCTGAGAATATAAACAGAACATAACGCAATTAGTTGACGTACAGACGGAAGACGGAACATTTAATTGAACGAAATTTAGCCACCGAGTAGGAACGCTCTCCTCGCAAAAATGGCTCTAACGTGGCTGTAAAATAGTTTCGCAGACTGCGCATCGCTATTACATATTAAAGAATACAAAAGTCCGCCCGAATGAAACTGATGCTGAGTTAAAGCATAGGAAAACTGTGCAGTGGGGGGAGGGGGGGGGGGGAGCGAAGGGCACTCGGTCAGAATGTGTATTAACGTTTCGCTTGCCTTTATGTTACAAAGCGTACACTGTATAGACTGATTATATTGGTATTTGTTCCCGACAACGTAAAACGATCGCGAATGAATAGTCGCAAGCCTTAGTTGAATCTTTACTCTATGAAAGTGCAGGGGCAGGCGAGAAGGGTACGGAGTATACGACGAGTCGGAAGTAAGACGGTAAATCGGTAACTGGACCGAATCAGACGTATAATATGATCTAAGGTCGTTCCCGCTACAAGTATCAGCAAATGTATCGACTATGTGCTGACCTGACTGTTCCCAGTGCTCCGCGCTAAAATTGAGCCACAGTTTGCTTGCGCTTGTCCTGTCCAGTAGAGTCTTTAACTGGGACGCTCAATTGAAAGCATCGTTCGAATGCGGAAATGATGCCAACTCCTTTAGCCGGAGAAGTAGCAATTTGGGCAGCCTGGAGTCCGGCAGCTTAACAGTTTTAATAACCCATTTAACAGTTCTTGACAGAATTTCTACCGCAATGGGCAAAATACCAAGTTCTAAACGCACCACATAGGCCGGTGTATTTCTAGGTAGGTTAAAAAGTTTTCTAAAAAAGCCTATCTGGACGGATTCCAGTCTGTCCAAATAACGAAGGGCTCAGAAAGGCGCTGCATAAAGCAGAACGGAGATAACCATTGCGTTATACAGCTTCCAGAACGCGGCCCAGGCATCTATCTTGGCAGAGTGAACCAAAGATAAGACTGCAGCTGCCGTGGCGTTCGTCCGGACTATGGCATCCTCCGTTGAATGGAGGCCACGCGTTGAGGAGGAGAATATAACCCCCAGGAAACGATAACCACTCACAACCTCGACCGGGCCATCTTCGTACGTAAAAGACCTGGAGTGCGCGTCTAATTGGCCCGCTTTCCTAAAACAAATTATCTTGGTTTTATTAGTGTTAACTGTAAGGTGGTTTTGACGGCAGTATTCCGAGAGTAAGGTTAACTTTCTTCGGAGATCTGCTGGAGAATAAGCGAAGATGGTAAGGTCGTCGGCGTAAAACAGCATCATCAAGTCTCTAGAGGGCGAAACGTCCAGCCCGCGTGCGCCTCCTTCACGGAAAAAAGCCAGAATGTCCGAGATATATAAAATGAACACAAGCGGACTTAAGACTTCCCCTTGCAGGACCCCACGCGTTACATTGTATTCAGTAATTGTAGAGCTACTCGACTGAAGATGTATTGTGGCCGACTGGTATAGAGCTGAGGGAACTCTTACAAATTTAGCACTAACGCCCAGACCGAGAAGCTTTCGCCAAAGGAGCCTGTGAGGTACCGAGTCTAAAGCTCTCTTAAAGTCAACGAATAAACCGAATACTTTTGCTTTTTGCCGTCTGAGCATGATCTGAGTGGAAGCAAGGAGAGAGAAAATATTGTCTTCTGTGCCCCTTCCACTGCGAAAACCGGCTTGTTCCTCAGGCAACAGGTCCCTTAACAGAGCCCACTCTGTCAGGCGTTTACACATAATCTGCGAAAAGATTTTGGCTAATGCATTACGCCTTTCTTAAAAAGTGCAAAAATCGAAGCTTGTGCCCAGCCAGCGGGGAAGGTCTCCGCAAGAAGGATTTTATTGAAGAGAAGCTGAAGGCGGGAGAGCCACGTGACATCGAGCAGCTTAAAAATCTCTGCTGGTAACTCGTCTGGGCCGACAGCCTTTCCTGTCCTCAGCTTCCCAATACTGTCTCTAACTTCTAATATGGTAATAGGCGAGTCCAGGTCAGGGTCGAAGGTGCCAAAAAACGTCTCAAGAGGGGATACTTCCGGGGGGAATATCTCCTCAACGTAAGCCCTCCAAGCCTCATCAGGCACCTGCTCTCCCGCCATGGGCTTTTTCCGAAAAAAAACGACAGGTTTTCCAAAAGTCCGCCGAGTTGTGAACTGCAACAAACCTATTGGATATTGTGGAGGCAAAATTAGACTACTTATGCCTCAAGGTGTCAAGATAGACAGTTTTCGCAGCTTTAAATAACTGTACAGACGTGGAGCTATATGTGCTCCTTCTCATTGCCCTTAAGAAACGGTTGAGAGTCCTCCTTGCTGAGACGCATTCACCAACAAAGCAGGCTTTTGAAGCTGCATAGCTCTTCCGAGCCTTAAAATGAGTATTTTTCGATATGATCCCTGTGCTTAAAGCAGCGTATGTATAGAGCCAACGAAGCCCTCGTAAAAAACCTTACTCACCCCGTCTTGCAGCCTCAAATATTTTACCACTACGCGACCCGATGCTGTGTCATCCGGCGCTTCAAAAATCACATTTTTTGAGTATAACAACAGCGATAATGATACTGGTAGGTGATCGGACCCGCGGACGTCGTCGCCCGTTGAAAGGTCAGCTACAAATGGAAGATGTATGTTCGAGACCCACACGAGGTCAACGGTACTGAATCCCCTCTGCCCGAGAAAAGTGAAGTGCGCAGGGTAATCACCCTCGCAACGGCCGTTTAATAGAACAAACTTATTCGTTTGCATAAACTCGGCCAGAAGGGAGCCACGGGTATTACAGGTGTCATCGTGCGACTTCATCACCCTGCAAACCGACAAATTTTCAAAAATTTGGCTAAAATCCCTGTGAGAGTCTAATGAGCCGATTCGACAGTCGAAGTCACCGCCGAGGACAAAGATGCAGACCTACCCAGGGGGTGCTGCCGCCTGACAGCTACAGGTAGAAGCACAAATGGTAAAGGAAACTAGCGCTTGTCGCATGCGCAAACCAAGCCGAAGCAAATTCGCGTTTTCGGCGCGCGGCCGGCAAGCACTTCGAATAGCTCTAAAAAGCGAAATAATAAAAAAGAGACGGAGCGAAAACGGATCGCTGGCTCAAAGGCGGATAATTAGCCAGATCACGCACACTACGGCACCTCGCCTCCTAAATGACGCTCTTGGGTTTTGTCGCTTTTTCTAAGCTGTCACTTACTCGGAGGTAGCACCCGGTGAACTTACAGTTGTGGATGGCGATGTGGCACGGGACGGCAAACTGTCAACGGTTTGTCCAACTGACGAGATGCAGAGATTTCAATGATTTTTCTACCCAGAAAATGACTCGGAATGAAAGCAGGACAAGACCAGAAGACTCCGAGCCGCTCCAGGAACACGCCACTGAAATTATAACTCCCAACAAACGGGTTAAGCACAAAAAGGCACAAAAATTTCAGTAGAAGTATCGGAGCCGTGAAGAGCTCGACTGGTCTACTCACCGGACGTAGCGGAACTCATTTAATTGGAGAATAGCGATGTCGAATTGATCGGTATTCTTTCGGACTGTGTAGCTAATGCTATTTATTATAATTTGATAGGATATTTTCCCCGTTCCATTATCAATGTGATTCAATCAGATTTCTTGGAAAGTGAGTTTAATGGGATTTAATGAGAAATGTATTCATGCCATCATGCATGTAGAGCTAGATTGAATTTTGACGCTTACAAAGGACTAGGATTTTACCGGAGACTAGCGACATCGAATTGATTAGGATTTTACCGAACTACGTCTGGTTAATGTTATATGTTATAAGTTGATAGAAAATTTCACTGTTACTTTACCAAAGGGTTTATTATTTGTAATAGATTTGTTTGCCATTTGCCAGAAATCTATACTTTGTATTAAATAATCAAAATTTATGAAAATATATTTTATGTTATATTAATAGGAAATTAAAAGGATAATCTGTTGCGATTAATGAGGAAGAAAATATTATATTAATTCTTTGTCACTGTTTATATTGATCAACAATATTTCACACATCGTTATTCAATTTATATTACATATAATTATCATAATATTTGCAATTTTATTTGCTTCTTCGAATTGCATATCGAAATAATAAAAGAACATAAAAAACAAAATTATTATCGCCTTAAAGAACTTATTTTATAGTCGGAAAGAAAAGAGTCATATCTGCGCAAAGTCATATTGCATACTTCGTTCTTACACACATCTTAAAATTTACCAATTTTCAAATGGAACAACGCAAAATAATAATATTGAAATCGCATTTACATTAATATTAAGATAATGATCATATTCTATTTTGATTCAATTTAAACGACAGAAACGAATTCTTCTAATTAGCGACGACTGACTGTACTTTTCTTTCAAGGCTCCAAATTTTGTCAATGATAATTTAGAAGAAAAGAGTCTTCATATTTCTTTAGTTTTAAATAAATATATATATACGACATTAAAAACGTTATATGACAGCAGAAAATTTTTTTCTTTTATCGCAATTTTCTTGGGGTGTTCAGAAGACGTTTGAGAAAAAGTATGCACGATTACTGACTTGTTAATAACATATAAAAAAAGTTATAATAAAATTTTAAAAATTTCAGTCTTTCCCATTTAAAAACAATGTTAAATTTCAAGTCTTCACAGGCACCTGTTAAAATTATCCGATCCGGCTGAAATTTTCAGGATCTTATTTTTTTGGCTCATAGACAAGAATTATCTACAGGGAGCGAAAAAGAAATTATTTTTTGTTATTAAAGACCACCCTAATATATATAAAAAATTGTTCGACTCATTGCTCATTAACGACACAGCATTATTTAAAATGATGCAATCACTCACGAATCCACGTGTCTGCGCGTTGAACAAAATGGCGTCCAGCGCAACCGAAATCTGACTCCGTTTCCGATGGTGATATAACTGGAAGAGACAAAGTACCTTTCTTGATTTCCAACCAGCAGAATTGCTCTTCTTACATGAAGAAGCGATGGTGAAACAAAATGGCGACGACAAAACGTGCTCCTTTCGAAAGGCTGGTAACGGACGCTCGAATGCTAATCCGCTTTGCGAAGACAAAACGGTGGTTTCGCCAAAATTCTTTAATCTTGGTCCTTCCAAATCAATTAATGGATAATGGTGTTGGCTCCTTCGGATTGGTACTTTTCCACGTACATTTTCTGCGCGATTTTAAATTCATGAGAGAATTACCGTCGTTACTTTTTTAGAAGCGTCCTTCCTTCAGAGCGTTCGCCGAACGAGTGTGTCCCTTCTCTGCCGTCCTTCTTCTTCCTCGTTTCGCGTGCGTTCTAAACGCACAGAGTCAGTACAGCTTTGCCAAATCTCCGTCAAATCACAGTCAATGACCGCATCACTTTTATAGAGTCAACAAAGACTATATTAATACTAGATTTAAAATTACTCCGTCCCGCTAACAATTTATTATCGGCCGTCGGTAACGGGCACGGATCCAAAATTTCCGTCACAATACTCCCCCAAAATGATACATGGGTAGGACGCTATATATTATCATTTTCTACTGACAATTCTACGATGCGATAAAGCGACCAAAACACATATTAAACCCTAAACATATTGTCGTTAATTACTCGTTCACAGGCGCACCCGAATCCGATTCATAATACTTCCGAAGTTGGGTTCTGTTATAAACACCCTTCAAACATGAATCGTCGTGTCGCTCTGCTAATTGAAACGCATTCGCGCCTATACACTTTACAATCTTATAGGGTCCCTGATGTAAGTGAAACAATTTATCCACAACTCTATCAGATGCTGAGGATAGCTGAGGTACCCTTAACAGAACTAGGTCCCCTTCTGCCAGAATTACCATCTTGGTACGTTTCTGCCTTTCCCTTCGCCGCTGATACGCACCAAGTAACCGGTCACGCGCAATAGATATCATTTCCTGATGGGGTCGATCTTGTTTAATTGGAAAATTGATGTATTTCATAATAAGCTCGGTAGGCTTTACTCCAAAATGAAGATAATATGGTGAGTAACCCGTTCCTGCATGTACGGTCTCAATCAAAACCCGTTCGACATCCCCAACGTACCGTGACCATTTCGTATACTGGTCTGAACATAATGTTCGGAACAGCCTACCTAACTCCAGCATAACACGTTCCGTGGGATTCGATTGAGGATGCCGAACGGAAGAAAACAGGACTGAAATATCTTCAGACTCGAAGCGACTCCTCCATTTCGGGGAAGTAAATTGGGATCCGTGGTCTGCCAATATTCGACGCGGTTTCCCAAATTTAGGCACATAGCATTCAAATACCTTTTTTAACACAATATGCGTAGTAGCACGCTTGATCGGATACAGTGCGACAACCTTAGAAAACGCGTCTAGCATGACAAACAGGTATTTTACCCCCCCCCCCTCCCCCAGAACCTGCTGGAAGTGGACCGAAAAAATCGACCGTTACAAGATCATTTGGCTTTTCAGCCTTTACCATCTGGAATTGACCTTCCATGCGCACGGTCAAAGGTTTAACGCGTTGACACAGATCATAATGCCTAACAAATTTTTTAAATTGCCTATTCATCCCTTTCCAGTAATAAAAACTACATAAATATTGACGAGTTTTATAGTATCCGACTTGACCGAAATTCTCATGCGCGTGTTTAATGATCTTTTCCGTCACAACTTCAGGCAACATGATTTTCCAGCCCTCATCAGATTTATCAAAAACAAATAATATTCCTTCGTAATACTTGTATTTCTTATTTGTTTCAACATTTTCTTTTGTATCGATAATATTCTTCAACTTTAGATCACCTCGTTGATTAGAAGAGATGTTTTTTAACTGATTACATAATTCTCGATTCGTTTTTTATAAGACCGCGGCAACCAATGAATTTGCACAATAATTAATATAGGATGAATAGGATAAAGGATTTGGAATTTTCCCCGCTTTAATGACTTAGATGCCTATTCGCGGGTCGGCTCTCGGGTGGAGAGGTATAGGATGGACAACACATAGACATTATACATGACGGAACAGGACAACACAACACCCACCCAGAGCCAGTCCCCCCTCCCCAATATCGGTACCACCAGCAGATTCGGCGGTCTGTGCCTTAGCGAGTACGACGCGGGGCTTATCCCATCTTTATCCGAGATAAGACCCACGATGTACTGACCGCGGATAAGACGCTGACGGTACCGATAACAGCCGACGGGGGTCGGCAGCGGTCCCATATTCGTACCTTCGCCCACCAAAGTTCCCCGGTTATTCCACACTGGACATAAGCAGAGAAAATTGCACGGACGGGGATTCGAACTCGGGACCTTCGCGACGTTCATTTCGGGCGGACTAAGACTGACGCCTTAGCCCGCATGACCATCACGCCGACACAATAATTGATATTATATAAATGCATAAAGCAAGAATCCAAACTCGAAATGATCAAACGATCAGAGTCTTCCTCTTTAGGCGCGAATTTACCGTTCGGATTTCTGCTGAAAAAGTCAGCAACAATATTTTTTTTCCCGAGCAATACGAAACGTTAAATTGATACTGCTGGAGAAGGAGACTCCAACGCATCAATCGCGCGTTCCGAAACGCACTGTTATTTAGGAACGTCAAATTCTCATAATTGGTGATTAACTCGAATTTATTTCCAAATACATTCTAAGTTTTTCAATTGCGTAAACTATGGCCAGTAGTTCCTTCTCCGTTGTAAAATAGTTCAGTTCAGCAGAAGATAAACATCTGCTTACAATGGATATTACTCCCGGTTGACCAGAATCATCAATCTGGTATAAAATAACACAGATTCCCTTATCGCTGGCGTCTGTCTGCACTTTAAAGATCCTGTCAGGGTAGAAATGCCTTACGATAATCGAATTCGCGAAATTCTTTTTTAATTCGGCGAACGAATTCGAATGCTCGGCAGCCCACACCCATTCAACATCCTTCCTTAGTAAGGATCGAAAGGGATCAATATATTTTGCATGATTCAAGCTGAACTGCTTATAACAATTACAGAGGCAGAGGAACGACTGCAGCTGCGTTTTTTAATCGCGGTTCTTCAAAATTAAAAATGACCTCAAGTTTATTAGGATCAGGTTTTATACCCTCAGTCGATAAAATAAATCCCAAAAACGGAATCGATTGCCGGCAAAAAAGGGATTTGCTCAAATTTAATGTAAAGTTAAATTTTAAAAGCCTTTCAAACAATAAGTTCAAATGAGAAATATGTTCTTCGAAGTTCCTAGACGTTATCAGCAAATCATCAATGAATTTTGTCAAGAAGGAATTGAAGTCGTTCCCGATTGCTAAACCTAACTCGCGTATAAATCCTGCTCCTGCCGTCTTCAACCCGAACGGAACCCTTCCAAAGTGGTAAAGTACACCTTTATGCAAAAATGCCCTGTATTTACGCGAATCGGGGTGGAGCTCGATTTGCCAATACTCGTGGGTCAAATCTTTCGATGAGAAACATTTCATACTATGGTATTTTTGCATTAAATGCTCTATGATTGCTGGTGACTCGTTATCATCCTCAATCATACTGTTAAGGTGTCTCGCATCGATACAGATTCTGACTTTACCGTCTCTCTTCTTAACGATTATAAGGGGATTGCAAAACGGACTTATAGATCGCTCGATTATACCCATATGTAGTATTCCCGTAATCGCAACACCCACAGATTCACGGAACGAATTCGGTACCGGATAGGATTTTCGAATGTAAGGTTACTTCACGGTTAAATTTATTTTATGCTGATAATGCACGACAGGGTAAGGTTTATCACTAAATAACTTCTTATACCTGATTATTAAGTCGCGGATCATTTGCCGATGCATATCCGGCAGCGAATGCAAAGATACCGCGATTGTATGAATCTTACTCCCGAAAGAATCAAAGATACCGCGATTGTATGAATCTTACTCCCGAAAGAATCCTCGCCATTCGAATTAAAATTATTTAAATTTAAATTTCGGACCATATATGAATGTGATTTATGCGGATTATAAATCTTAGACACAACAATATCTCCCTTTTCTTTCGAGGGGTCATCCGATCGGGAGAAAGAAACAAAACTGAGTCGACAGTGATTGTGATCGGTAAGGCCAATGTTCCTGTGAATAATAAAAATAAAAGTGCCTCCGGATATTCGTCTTCTTATTTTCACCCTAACCACTTTTTTTACATTGAAAGGATGCAGTCAAGGATCCGGACTCACAGAAATATACGGTCGAAGGCTCGCCTGGTTATAATTGCCTTCTTTTTCTATTTTGTTAATCGGATTAGCTAGTTTGACGGCATTATTTCCAACTAGCTGCACCACGTCATATGGGCCTTCAAACAGGTGAAAAAAAATTCTTTATTGTTCTGTCCAGTGCACTGGATAAATGGGGAACTCGCAGCAGTAGTAAATCTCCTACTTTTATTTTTGTTTTAGCAATTGCTTTCTGATGCTTTTTGCGATGTTTAAAGCTTCGTTCCAGATTGTCATTGGTAAAAATTAAAATCTGTCTGTGATTAATTGTAGTCGTGGTTGGAAATTGAACCAGTCGTCGTACTATATCTTCGACAGGCTCACAAAAATGGAGCTGGTGAGGAGAATATCCTGTAGAATGATGAGTCGCAATATATAAAACTTTTTCTATGTCCGGAACGAAGCTTACCCACTTTGTGTGTTTGAGCAGAGTGTGCGAAAAAGTCGACCTAATTCTCGCATCACTCGCTCAGTAGGATTTGACTGCGGGTGGCGAATGGAGCTAAAGTGAACCCCAATATCCAGTGCTTTTAGTGTGTCAGTCCATACACCCGACGTGAATTGTGAGCCATGGTCACCAAGGATTCTTTTCGGTTTGCCCATTTTTATAAAGTAATCCTTTATTAATCGGTTCAAACTGGCGCGAGTGGTAGCCCTTTTCATAGGGTACAATTTAACGTATTTTGAGAATACGTCCAATACTACAAAAATATGTTGCATCCCTGCCCTGGCACTTGATAACGGAGCGTAAAAATCCACTGTCACCAAATCAGAGGGTGATGTGAACTTCACAAAATTATATTCCCCCTCCGTTGCTTGGTTTGGGGGCTTCACACGTTGACACAGGTCACAGGATGCAACATATTTTTTCACCTGTCGATGCATACCACGCCAATAAAAGAATCTCTTTAAATATTCCACCGCCGTATATACTCCTGGGTGACATAACTTCCCATGTGCATATTCAATTAAGTCAGCATGCATTCGCCTTGGGACGACAATCTGCTATTCCTGTCGTCCATGGGGCTTATGAAATAATATATTGTTGCAAAATTGATAAGATTCGTCATTTTCATTGTCATTATCTATCAACCCTGCAACGATATCATCCTCCTTCTGCCACTGTTTTATGTTCATTATATCCCCCTTTATCTCTTTTTCGTTTATAAGGCAGATTGCCCTATTCAAGGCAGATGCATGCTGATTGTTATCCAAAACGCTTATATTACCGATTATTATTCGATTTTCCTCTATATTATTAAATTTCCCTGCTGGGTTTCGACTTAAAAAATCGGCTAAAACATTTTGAGATCCCTTTATATGGCTAACCGGGTAGGAATATTGCTGCAACATTAACCCCCAACGCATCAGACGGCTACTTTGAAATGTGCAAGATCGTAAAAATGTCAAACTTTTATGATCCGTCACAATTTCAAAGTTCACGCCAATCAGATACGAGCGGAACATATACGATGGACAGTAATTCCTTCTCGGTTGTGGTATACTTTATTTCAGCATCATTTAAACTTCGACTTGCTACTGCGATCAATTTCCTATTTCCTTCCTTGTCAAATTGCAGTAGCACGCCCCCTATGCCGCGATCACTCGCGTAAGTTTCAACATAAAATTTTGAATTTGGAATGATATGATGCAAGGTGGTGCATTCAAAAAAGTTTTGTTTCAAATCCTTGAAAACATTTTTGTGGATTTCCGTCCACTTCCAACTTGCATTTTTCTTCAGCAATTCTCGCAAAGGGTCTACAGCTTTGCTGTGATTTGGACTAAATTCCCTGTAGTAATTGCAGACCCATAAAAACCTTTGTAATTCCCTGGTATTTTTTGGTTCGTCAAAATTTTTTATATCATTCAATTTATCGGGGTCCGCTTCGACCCCTTTGTGAGAAATGATGAACCTCAAAAATGGCATACTCTTTTTAAAAAATTCAAATTTTTTAAAATTTAACGTGAAGCTGTGTTCGGACAATTTCGTAAATAGTTTGTCCAAGGTGCTTAAATGACCGTTAACCGAACTCGTCCCTACTAACAGGTCGTCAATGTACATAGCGGTTTCTTTTTCAAAATCGCCATCCATTGCCATACCGAGTGCCCTAATGAAGCCACTGCCGGCAGTTTTGAGGCCAAAAGGGATACGACAAAATTGGTAGGTTTTTCCCTCAAAGATGAATCCCGTGTATTTTCGCAAATCTTTGTGCAGGGGTACTTGCCAGTACCCGTGCGTGAGATCCATTTTTGAGAAAAAACCTACCTTATAAAATTTTTTAATCAGTTTCTTGATAATTGGGGGGGGGGGGATTCGTTGTTATCTTCGATTACGTCATTTAAATGTCGGGCGTCAATACATATCCGAATCCCCCCGTTAGCCTTTTTAACAATTCTCAAAGGGTTCACGTAGAGCGTTATTACCCTTTCAATTATCCCATTTCGTGTAATTCGCTACCGAGAGCGCCCATAAGGGCAAATGGCACTGGATAGTTTCGTCTCACGTAAACCTTGTCATTTCTTAAAACAATTCTGTGTTCATAGCCTTTGGCGCAACCTATTTTGTCCGAAAACAGCTTCACATGTTTGCCCAAAACTTTCTCGAACGCAGCCCTTTCATAATCATTAAATTCATCCACGTTTTTAATTATATCCATTATTTCCTGTCTTTTTGCAATTTGGAAAACCTCAGGCTCACAACTCACATCGGTTGCCATACCGTTATTTATTCTTTATGTCCTGAACTCACCCCTCGAATGCCACTACACAACCTCTTGTTCCTCATCATGAACCATCGTATTAATTTCCCTTATTTTGTTCTGTGTTATCTTATAACGGGGTAGATTATTTTCGCCGACACTTTTGCGCTCTTGAGCGTCTTCGGGCGCAAACAAAAGCTCCGGGATGGAATCCCGACTTTTATCCGGCCCGAATACTCTCGACGTCCTGGGACGGATACAACCCTCGGCGAAGTCTCCGTCCACCGGCTAGCTCCCGCGCGGTGGCGAGAAAGAGATGGACCGTTACCGTATCCCCGGAAAAGGTTGTCCCCGAAAGAAATTAAACGCGAAGTTATTCACATCCGACACAATCACGTTTATTTTAACGGAACGAAAAGTAACAAATAAAAACAAAGAGAAAATGACAAACGGTTCACAAATGCTCGACTTGCGGTCACGACGCGCAACGCCTCGGCAAGTGCCAACACCGGCACCCGGGCTCGCGGTCTCTAACGCACTTGCGCTCACGAGGTGGAGGTCGAGGGAGAGAGAGATAAAGAGATATTGGCACCCCGGTCCGCACAGCACTCGAGTGGTACTTGCATACAAAAATGGCCGCTCGCAGGTCCTCCTCGTTCGGGCTGCTTCCAACGCCGTTTCTCGTCCCGGGCCTCGATTTGATCCCCACAACGGGGACAATTCGTCCGACCTGGACCTCTGTTTCTGTACGCTCGCACTAACTTGCCGGGCCCTGTCTTCAACTCGCGTTTTCCCTGGGATTTTCGTAAAGCGCATTATTTCGGCCCTGTAACTACAAAGAATATGAAATGACATTAGTAGTTCGCGCCCGGGAGGTCGTACAACGGTGATCTACTCTTCCCACGGGGGACTCGAGATCACCGTTACAATGTCATTTACAATACTATTTTTATCATTTACATTATCATTTATTATATCATTATCTATTGCGTCCTTATTCACATTATCACCGTGATGATTCACTTCATTCATTTGCATATCGCCATTTGAAATATTATTATACGTTAAAATATTTTCATCATTGCGGTTCAGAGCATTATCATCATTACCATCTTGAAATAAATTATCATCGTCTTCATTAATAAAATTTGGTATGTCATTATTCATAAAATCATTATCCAACTGTGTAACATTATTGTCATTTAGCACGTCATTATTTGTAAAATTATTGTCATACTTCATAAAATTATTCTCATTTGTCATGCTATTATTACTAAAATTATCATCACAGTTCATATAATTGTTATCATTTGACGTATCATTATTCATAAAATCCTTGTCATTATTCATAAATTCATTCTCATTTCTCATGTCATTATTAATAAAATTATCATCACAATTTATAACATTATTCTCATTTAACACATCATTATTCATAAAATCATTCTCATTTCTCATGTCATTATTAATAAAATTATCATCAAATTTATAAAATTATTCTCATTTGGCATGTCATTATTAGTAAAATTATTATTATTATATAACATATCACAATTATTTAATACATCACAATCATCATTCAATACATTACATTCATGGTTCAAATTATAGTCATTATTATCATCCACATCATCATTATCGTCATCTAGTACGTCACCATCATTATTATAATTATTAATATTTTCATTGTTTTCTCTATTAATTTGATCATTTTTATTCAAATTCCTAACCATTTCATGGTGGTTCATGACGAAGACATAAGTCGTCTCGTCAAAATTGGAGCATATGATGCTACTTGTCGGGTCGTTTGAAAATTGCACACATGCTTTCGTAATATAGTTTCCTACCCACACTATTGATTTCTCCGGATAATTCAGTACCGTTCCGAATTTTGTATGGAAATCATTGCCTAAAATTATTTCCGTCGACAAGTGAGGAATTACTAAAAATGTATGAGCTCTCGTCATATCATCAATGTCAAAATTTAATAATATTTATCTTATAATTGTCGTAGCTTTTTTTGCCAATAGCTGTCGAAATTAAAAGGATCGTCACTGGTAATTCAGGCGGATTACCTACGTTACATATTTGTTTATAAAAGTTTTCTGAGATAGCCGTAATTTGGCTACCCGTGGCAATAAGCGCCCATATATCATAATTGCATATATTCAGTTTTATATGCGGGCATTTAAATTCCTCACTTTCTCGACTTTTGTTTACTTCGATTTTGTTATTGTTTTCCATTTCTTGTACGAAATCATAGTCACGACGCGCCGTTGGGGCATAGTTCAACGCGCCGGTATTCAGTTTAAATTCGGGCGTTGATTTCGTACGTCCGGAAATGTAACGTGCCGACGATTCTGACGATTATTGTGACCGTTAGTGTTTAGTGAAGTTCGTGGGTGATTCTCGTTTCGCGTGTTTGAATTTTTCGGTCTGTTTTCACCCGCTTGAAGTTGTCTTATTCCATTCGCGCGGTTTCCATTATTTGGGATTGCAGAGCTACTTTTATTTTTCGTTTCTTTTTCGATTCGAATCGCGTCCAATTTTGTTAGTGCTTCAATTATTCCGTCTGTGTCGCTATATTTAATAGAAATTAATGCTTCCCTGACAGACCATGGGAATTGTTGAATTATTAAATAGTTAGTTTCGCAGTCGGACATTTTTGGCATAAAATACATCGGTTCTCGAAATTTTTTATAAAAGTAACTCTGTAGTCCCCCTTTAGATTCGTGAGAGCGTTCATTTGTCCATTTCTGTTTAATTTCTAATTTAATCGTCATTGAATAAAATTTTTTGAAAAATGAATTTTTAAACTGGTCGCACGATTCAAAGTTATTTATCCCTAACCAGACTTGAGCACTTCCTTCCAATGCTGTTTCCACAAATAATAATTTGGGTACTTCCTGGATATTTTTAGTTGGAAATATCTTTTCAGGTCCGCTATAGATTTCGCCGGATTCGTCGCATTCACGTTTTCAAATTCTGGAGCCGGCACGCCAATGGAGGCATTTTGATTCTGTCTTATTATTGCGCCCAATTCGGCAGCAAACTCACGAAAACCCGCGGATTGCTGATTCTTTACAGTATTATTTTTGCTGTTTTGCTGCCGAATTTGACCCCGTAATTCCTCCAACTGCTTCTGCATTTCTGCGAGGCAGTTTGTTATTTGCCGAATTTCACTTTGATTTTGCGGCCCATTTGGCGCATCTGCATTGGCGTTTTGTGCAGTTGGAGGAATTTCATCATGAAACATCGGTATTTCCGAGCACGTTTGTACACGTGTTTTTCTTTTTGAAAAATTTAAATTTTCAAATTTTTGAGTTTTTACTCTTCCTGATTTTGATTTTTTTTTATATTAAATTCCATGCAGTGAGCGAACACTTTTTTCCCCAAATTCCCGAATTTAAAAATAGGGGATTTCCCGAAAAGTGTTCTTTATTTCACTTTTCGAGCCCTTTAGTTGAGCGCCATTGTAACAAAATTGAGGTTTTATATATATTTATTATTATTTTGATATTTCTTTTCTATTTTTCGTGTACAATGTTATTTTTCTACATTCATTTGCGATGTTTCGCTATCATCCGTCTTCACACACACTCGGAATAATTTACGCGGCTAAAATATCATGGTCAATTACGGGATAAATTACGCGGCTAAAATTTAATTAGTCATAAAAGAAAACGGAATAAATTACGCGGCTAAAATTTGATTGGTCATAAAAAAAACGGAATAAATTACGCGGCTAAAATTTAATTAGTCATAAAAGAAAATGGAATAAATTACGTGTCAAAGTCCGTGATGGTGAGACGAGCGACTTCCTCCTTGGCGCCTTTTGGAATCCGCCGCTTGTCGTTCCTTACCTTCGAAGACGTCGAGGGGGGAAGAATTGCGGCAGATTATTCGTTCAACGAAATAAGATGGTACAAAAGGAATTTAAAGTCGCTCACCTAGGACTTCGACCATATATATAATTTTTCGCAAAATCTGGCTATTTCTGAAGAACATGTTTTATATTTATACTTTTATATTTTCCCCCGCTTAGAATCGTTTAAACTTGTCTTGTTACTCAAGACACCGTTCACGGGAGGGCGCGATTTATCTCTATCGAACCCCGATAACACAAGCCTGCAAAAAAAAGAATTTTCTGTTGTTTGAGATCGACAAATCATTTCCCGTAGTTTTTGATGCGCTGAATCCGAATCTGGCAACAAAAACCTCCCATCACGTCAGGATTTTGAGAAAAGTGGGGGTAAAACTCTAAAAAATCACGTTTTTGGCACTTTTTGACATTGTCTACCCAGTAAACTGGACGTGCTGGAGACTTATCATAGGGGTTAAATTAGAGCTTGAACCTTGTACTTTTCGAAGATATAGAGATGTTGGTAACAACAAACTAAATGAACTGTCAATAATGATTTTTTTGAAAGTTGTCAAGTATAAAAATTTCCCGTAGATACAACTCTTTTAATAAATTATCGTATTCACTTGATACTTGTTACTCGGGGGTTTTTAGGGGCGACGATTACAAATATGAAATTAGATTTTAAAAATTGAAAATGGCGGATCCAATATGGCGGACGAATTTTTTCAAAATTGATTGGATTCACTTGAAACTTGTTACTCGGGGGGTTTTGCGGTTGCTAAACACAAATATGACATCGGATGTCAGAAATTCAAAATGGCGGATCGAATACGGCGGACGACTTGTTTTCCGATACTCGGGCCCAATATTAGGCCGACGCTGGGACGACGATCGGGAGAAATACCTATGAGATCAATTTGCCAGGCCTGGCCCGATGCATTGGCCAGTTTTCAGCCGAAGTTTGGCAATTTGTTATAGCCAGTACCGGCTACCAATGCTGGCCCGATTCTGGCACAGTGAAGTTGCCGACGTTGGGCCAATACTGGGCCGTATGGTCAGCATCGGCATTTCGCACATGGGCCAATCCGATAAATTTTAAAACAAGTCGTCCGCTGTATTCGATCCGCCATTTTGAATTTCTGACATCCGATGTCATATTTGTGTTTAGCAACCGCAAAAAACCCCGAGTAACAAGTTTCAAGTGAATCCAATCAATTTTGAAAAAATTCGTCCGCCATATTGGATCCGCCATTTTCAATTTTTAAAATCTAATTTCATATTTGTAATCGTCACCCCTAAAAACCCCCGAGTAACAAGTATCAAGTGAATACGATAATTTATTAAAAGAGTTGTATCTACGGGAAATTTTTATACTTGACAACTTTCAAAAAAATCATGTTTGACAGTTCATTTAGTTTGTTGTTACCGACATCTCTATATCTTCGAAAAGTACAAGGTTCAAGCTCTAATTTAACCCCTATGATAAGTCTCCAGCACGTCCAGTTTACCGGGTAGACAATGTCAAAAAGTGCCAAAAACGTGATTTTTTAGAGATTTACCCCCACTTTTCTCAAAATCCTGACGTGATGGGAGGGTTTTGTTGCCAGATTCGGATTCAGCGCATCAAAAACTACGGGAAATGATTTGTCGATCTCAAACAACAGAAAATTCTTTTTTTTTTTGCAGGCTTGTGTAATTAATAAGGCCTATATTCAATTTTTCGCAAAATCTGGTTATTTCTGAAGAACATGGGTTATATTCACAATTCAATATTATTCTCTTGCTTAGAATCGTTTAAACTTGCCGCGTTACTCAGTTCAAAAACGCCCGTGAACCCAAGACACCGTTCAAGGGTGGTCGCGATTTATCCCTATCGAACCCCGATAATTAATGAGGCCTATATTCAATTTTTCGCAAAATCTGGTTATTTCTGTAGACCATGGATTATATTTACAATTCAATTACAGGATGGAGGCTCACTTTTTTTTAGCCTTTTAATTGCGGCTGCTTCCTGTTTTCTCCCCCATAGCAAGTAGCTAGATCACTATCGCTCTCTTCTCATTTCTCCTCTTCTGCTTTTTTGGTTCTGAGTACTGTCTCTACGTACTGGGACGCAGCATCCCAGCTCTCTTCGCTACTGATCTTGATGGCGATAGCAGATTCACGTTTAAACTCCCTTCCTAGCGCGGTCTGAAGTCTACATCTGTCATGCATCCACCGTTCGCACTTAAAAAAATGTGTGCCTTGGAGTGTCGGCTTTACCGCAGCCATACCCACATGGCGGGCTGAGCCTGATATGCCGCCGGAATAGGTAACTACCAAAAAGACCGTGTCCCGTTAGGAATTGCGTCAGGTAGTAGTGCACATGCGCCCACTTTGCTGTATCGCGTTCATCGCTCCCGCGTTTTTGCCACATCTCTAGCATGCGCTCTTGTTCATTTATTTTGATGCCCACAACATCGCTGTGGTCACCTTGGCTTCGGATGTACACTTGTTATCTCTCCTTCGCGAGTAAGTCAAGGGGAGGGGTACTCGCCACCACAAAGACGGCTGATTCCGCGACAGTGCGATAAGCACATGCGACGCGTAGTGCCGCTGCCCGTTGTGTAGTGAGCAATCGCTTGCGGAATTTTATCACGTTCGTTGCCTCTGCCCAGACTTCTGCGCCGTACCGGAGAATCCACTTTACCACGCTCACTAGGATCCTTCTCTTAGACGCCTATGTGCCCGATAAATTTGGCATAAATCGCGCAAGAGCTGCGACTACTTTGGCTGTGTTATCAGCGACTAGTGAGATATATCGCCCATATGTCAGCTTAGCGTCAAGTGTAGCTCCGAGATATTTAAGGGCAGCGTCCGCTACGACTACGGTATTAAAGAGATTCACCGATAGTGGGTCCTGTCTGGTCAGGACCACCATCTCGGTCTTGCTCATGGCGAGGTCTAGCCCGTGTTCATGTAGCCATTCGCATACACCAGACATGACCGTCGCAATTCTTCTTTTGGCTTGCTCCGGATTTGTCGCCAAAATGACTATTGCAATGTCGTCATCACACGCGATAATTCTACCGCAGCTGAGCAGCTGTATTTGCAATACCCCATCCTATACGATGTTCCACAGGTCTGATCCTAGGACCGAGCCCTATGCTACTCCTGCCGTAAGTTTTCGTTCTTTTGGGCCATCTGCGGTGTAATAGCTGAGCACTCTATCGTTCATGTAGTCATCAAGTACTCGTCTCAGGTATGCTGGAACACTAAATCGGATCTCTAATGCTTTTAGAATGTCAGTCCATCTCGCCGAGTTGAAGGCATTTTTCACATCGAGCGTGACCAAAACGCAGGCTTCTTTCGTCCTGTTATTCCCCTGCCATGCCATTTTTGCGGTATCCACGACCTCCTGGATCGCACCAATTGTAGAGCGTTTTGCTCTGAAACCGTATAGGGATCCAGAGAGTCCTCCAGCTTTGTTAACAGCTGTATGTAGGTGGGGTTTCAACAGCTTCTCGTAAATCTTTCCTCTATTATCGAGTAAGCAGAGAGGTCTATATGATGATTAGGTGGTGGGGAGCCTTTTCCCTTGTCAATCAAGACTAATCTCTGTGTTTTCCATACACGAGGGAAGATGCCTACTTCTAATGTCGCATTATACATACTGCAGAACAGAGCTGGGCATGTTGTAGCCGCAATCTTCATGGCTTCAGAAGGTATGCCGTCTGTTCCTGGAGCCTTACGGTTTCCAAGAGACATCGCCGCTTTAATGACGTCTTCTTCGCTAAAGGGTGGTATATTCCCATCTACTTCGATCTTCCTGCGTTCTCTGATAGGGTGCTTAGGAAATAGTGCGTTCACTATTGTTTCCATGATTTCCCCGTCGCCTTGCACCAATGTTACATGTGACCCTAGGCGTTGCATGACGATATTGTACCCTAAGACCGATGTGTCTCGATTTTTTTGCGCCAGGCGTCTGTATCGCAGCGCAATTTTCCTCTTCTCGGAAATATCTTCGTTCCACCAATATGCTGGCTTCCGGTAGTATCCTCTGATGCGCCTGGGCATGGACGCATTGCAGCTCTTTTCAATGGCGCTCATGGTTCGCTGGACGACTTCTACAGCATCAGCCCTGCGTCTTGGCATCATAGCAGGCACACTTATGTGGCAAGCAATCCTTCGCAGAGTGTCCTGGAATGCCGTTCTGTTCAGCTTCGCAGCATTCCACGTAGTCGCTGTTACTTGGCCGTTCGGTCGTCGGGGTATTCTCCTGGTAGCAGTAGGTTCTAACAGAAACTCAATATGCTGGTGGTCGCTGCCATTGAACTCCTCCAGTACCTGCCATTTTTTAACTCTGGTTACCAGGTCAGATGAAGCGCAGGTGACGTCAACAACTGATCCTCTGCATCCTGCGCGTCTGAAAATCGGTTTGTTGCCGACATTAAGTACCACGGAGTCGGTTCTCGCAATCATCTCGACAAGTGCACGGTCTTTTGTGCAGGTTGCCGCCTCCCCCCACTCAATTACTTTCGCGTTGAAGTCGCCCGCGAGTATAAGCTGACCATTTCTCTGTCGCACAGTATCCTCAACGGCCGCTAATTTATCGTGGTAAGTATTTATTCCTTCATTCGGTGAAAGGTAGCAGCTTACAATAAGCACACCGCTGCTCTCCACCCACACATAGCCCTCTCCCTTACCAGTAGCTGTGACTGGAAATCTGTCAAGGTTCCTAATCCATATACCAGCAACTCCCTCGTTATCGCTGTACCAGCACGCCCTATTCGGATTTCTGTGTTGTTCACACCCGATAAATATATCCACTCCATGGTCGTAAGCAGCCTGTATCAGGATGTCCTGAGCCAGCCTAGATTTAGCAAGGTTGCCTGCATTATCACCGCCATTATGTTTTTTTCCTTTTTATGGCCTCCTGGTATGCCGTACATCGCGTAGCACCCGCGAAATGATCTGTCGGGCATCCATCTGTGAGTTCCGAGCATATGAAGCATACTGCTGGGGTTTCCCACACTTCCAGCAGTACCTTCCTCGGTCAGTCGCGTTACAGTCCATAGTTCGATGACCGTAGCCTTGGCTTCTGTAGCAGCGCGAGATATTTGGGCGTCGTCTTACTCTGCTACTGATCCATCCTATCTTCACGTGGGTAGATCTTCTAGTTTGTTCGCCATTATCTCCTCCAGTTCTACGTAGGCTATTTTATTCCCTCGGATATTTGCCTTGGACATTCCCACCTTCATTTGTTCGTCGGCATTTTCACATAAAATTGCTTGAAGGGCTGCCTGCACCTCATGAGTTTCCGTAATGGCGTCGAGATCGCGTATTTCAAGCTGCGCCAACTTGATCAGCAGCCGTACGCTGCCGATCTCGCCAACGGCTTCTTTTAGAGCTGCACCGAGCTTTACCTTATTTTCCACTTCCAATTCTAATTCGACTAGGATGTCTCCTGCTCTCGTCTCACATATCGCCCTTTTTTTTAACCCCTAGGTGTTCGGGGTCCACCAGTAGTAGTAGGTTTTTTTTTTATCCGGAGAGGGAAGAATGCTTTACGCACCATAAGGGAGCCATCGGGACTCCCCCGTGTGTGGGACTCTCCTGCAAGCAGGCCTATCCACTAAACCGCCACCTCTTTGCTCACGTAACAAACCCCCCGGAACCGCGTTAGCATTACTTCAGGGGGTAGATCACAGGTACGTGTCTAGCCTACACGGCTGCCTTCGTTTTTTTACACTTTTACGTCCTACCTAACTCCGTAGGACACTGCGAAGCTTGGTGTCCTGTTTTGAGGCACCGGCGACAACATTCGCGCCTATCCTCACCCGTGCATCTCCTGGCGAGGTGGCCATCATCCTGGCAGCGATAACACCTGATGGTAGGAGTGAGCTCCCGCACTCGCCACTTTTGCCCGATGCAGCCTCTGATGCAGCCTCTGGTGCTATGCTTAGTGAGGTTGACCTTTATTTCAACCCCACCACCTAAGGAGGCCCTCATTGTATCTTTCACATCTCTTGCATTCAAAAAGTCTGCAATGTCGTGGATGATCACCACCGTCTTCTTAGGGACTTGACTACCATACGGATATCCTCCGGCTTCAGATCCGCCTGGATCTCGTGTAGCAGGTCCTGGCAGTTAGCGCCATCTGTTGGCTGAATCAGGACAGCCTCCCGCCTCGCCTTCTTTTTTTATTTTTTTCATTTTTGCGGTCTTGTTGCCCTTCATGTGCCCCGATGGTATAGGGGCCGCTGGCCGTGGAACCACAACCGCAGTCTCTTTCTCTGATGTAGCCTCCTTTACTACATCCCGGAAAGTAAGGGTTGACTTCCGTTTCCGTTGCTTCTTCAGCACCGGATTCGGACTGTTGGTAGAGTCACGAACCCGCTCTCTTCTCTTTTGGTTGTCTGTTTGGACCATCTCGTCTGTGCCTCGCGGCTTAGCAGCTCGTCGTGCTGCCCGCTCTGCTCGAAGCTTAGGACGGAGGTCATAGGCAAGCTGCGAGGAGAAGTCATCTTCCCCACTATGGCATCGTTGAATACTCCTCGCTAGATCGTCCAGCACGCCGATCGAATCGCTTACTCCGTTTCTCACCTGTAGGTGCATATTTTTATGCATCCTATAGAAGCTGTTCAATTTCTGCAGAATGTCCTTTCCCTCTGCAGTTTCTCCACACCGCTCTTCACATCTTGCCGGCCCTGCAGCCGTGATTCCTTGCGTTCTCTCAGCATGGATGGCCACTTTTCTTCCACCGGGTCGATACGGAAGCTGGTGTTGAAATCAACTTCCTCATCGAAGTCTTCGCTTGTAGCCCTAAATGACATGGAGGCCAAGTCGTCCACATCTCTCTCCTGCCTCTGACATACAGGTATTTATTGAAGAAGCCATGCCCCGTAAGAAGCTGCGAAAGGTAGAAGTCTGACTCGCCGTGCTTCTTCAAATACCACCTATTGAGATCGGGAATGATCTTATGGCTCCATTTAGCCGTGTCTTGTTTCCAACTCCAGCGCCTTTGCCATTCGCGAATTGTTGTTTTCCTCTCCTCTACTTTCACCTTCTCCTTATCCTTTTCCAGTCTTCGCGCGTAAATCCTGCTTCGTTCCTCAGCTAGTAAGTCCACTGAGGGTATACCTGCTACTACCAATGCGGCGTCTACAGAGACTGTGCGGTATGCACAGATTATGCGCAAAGCCGCGTTTCTTTGCACAGTCCCCAATCGCTTCCGATATGTCTCCACTTACATGGCCTCCGACCAGACTTCCGCACTGTACAACATAATGGAGTTTGCTACTTCCATCATAACACGTCTTTTTCCTTGTCGTGGGCCCGCGATGTTAGGCATAAGTCTAGACAGGTTTGCGACTGACTCCGCGGCCTTTTCCGCTGCCTTCTTTATATGGGTGCAGAATTTTAATTTTGCGTCAATGGTGACACCTAGATATTTGGCGGTATCGGAAGATTTTAGGGTCACGCCATCCACCTCGACTGTGAGTGGTCCCGCTAGGGTTTTTTGTCTGGTCATGATGACCATCTCGGTCTTGTGTACTGCTAATTTCAGTCCATGGTCATGCCGCCAGCCCTTCACCTGTCTTATCACTAACGGTACTCTTCTACCTGCCTGTTCGATGTTTTTCACCAATATCAGGGCTGCAACGTCATCAGCGAAACCTATCAGTTTCGCCCACTCCGCTAATTCTAAACGAAGGAGTCCATCGTACAGCATGTTCCACAGGTCCGGGCCTAAGGCAGATCTCTGCGCGACGCCTGCTGTGATACCTCTTTGTCTCTGGCCATTCAGGGTATTATATTGTAACTCCCTATCTTGTAGGTAGTTGTCAATCACCTTTCGAGGTACGGTGGTACCTTGAAGTGACCCAGTGCTACTGTGATATCGCTCCATCGTGCCGAATTGAAGGCGTTTGATACATCCAGTGTGACAAGCACGCAGGCCTGTCTGGATCTGTGATTGCCTTGCCAGGTTTTGACTGCTATGTCTACCACGGTTTTGACTGCCCCGATTGTAGAGTGGTTTCTTCGGAACAGATGTTGATTGGCCGAAAGACCCCCTGCCTGTTCAATAGCGTCCCGGAGCCGACGGCGCAGAAGCCTTTCGTAAAGTTTTCCCGCCTCGTCCAGCATGCATAGCGGTCTGGTAGAAGCCGAGCCGCTTTGCTGTGCTCCTCCCTTTTTCAGGAGTACTAGAGCTTGCCTCTTCCATCTTTTGCAGAACGTTCCGGCCGCAAGGCAGCTGTTATACATTCCTAATAGGATGCTGGGCTGAGTCCTGGCTATCTCTTCGATCACTTCTCCGGGGATTCCATCGGGTCCTGGTGCTTTCCCATTCCCAATGCTCATTGCTGCTGTCTGCAGTTCATCCACTGTAAATGGGGGTATCGGCTTCACTTACGGTATCACTTACAGTGATATCTTCATATCTTCTTGGTTGGTGATCAGGGAAAAGTGCGTCAATAATTCCTGACATGGTTTCTTCGTCGTGTAGTCCCGTTGGAGACTGCTTACCTAGTTTACATAAGACAATCTTGAAGCCTAGACCCCACATATCGTCATTGACCTCGTTGCAGATGGTCTTCCAGCATCTTTGCTTACTCGATTTGATGGCCTTTGCTAATTGTTTTTTAGCCTCCCGGTATCGGGCAGCGTCTGCTGTTGGCCGGACGTCTCCCTTTTGTTTATGCATCTGGGTGATTCGTCTCAGGATTAATTTCGTCCTGCGCAAGGGCAGAGATCTCATCTGTCCACCAGTACGTCGGTGCTTGACTCCGATTTTTAGAGTTTCTCGGCATTGAGGTTTCACATGCCTTTGCTATGCGGGACATAATATTTTCTATATGGTGTTCCGCATCTTGAATGGACGTTCTTACTAGGTGCATCCCTTTTTGGTGATGGCTTGGTTCTCTTAGAGCAATCGCCAGTTTCTCTTTGTCGAGCTTGGCTACATTCCATTTTTTACCGATTGGATGTTTCAAATCCCCTCTGTTGGATGTAGGGTTCGCCTCCACCGTATACCGGATATATTGGTGATCGCTTCCAGTGAATGATTCAAGAACCTGCCACTCCCTTGTCTTCGCTGCTAGCCTGTGCGTTGCAAGGGTAATGTCAGGTATCGTTTGACTGTATCCACTGCGTCTGAACGTAGTCACCCTACCTGTATTCAGAACCACTAGATCCAGGCTCGCTGCCAGCTCGACTACTGCGGCTCCTCTTGGGCAAGTCCGGTTCATACCCCATTCCACTGATTTTACGTTGAAGTCACCACCAACCAAGATTTCGCCTTCCCTATCCAGGATGAAGTCCTCAAGTATTTGGAGCTTGCGTTTGAATTCACCCATGCCTTGATTCGGCGAGAGGTATACGCTTACAAACGTGCCTTGGCTGCTTCTAACCCACACAAAGCCTTCTTCTTGTCCCACGGCCATTATTGGGAATTTGGACACGTCCCGCACCCATATTGCTGCGGTGCAGGGTATATCAGCATACCAACCCTGTCTATCTATCTCTGCGTAGTGTTCAGAAATGATGGCAAGATCGACTGAGAGTTCAATCACCGCTTGAGTGAGTAGCTCATGTGCCAGTCTTCCTCTTCCTAGGTTGCATTGTAATATTGTCGCCACTGTCGTGCTCTCCGCAGTGCCTCCATGTATACCGTGCAGCGCTTTGATCCTGCGTAATGATCTGTATCTCTCCCATCGTTCAGTTCTGCACACAGGTAGCAGTCTGGTGCACTCGTACATACCACGGCTTTGTGTCCTGCCTTGGCGCACTTCCAGCAGAATTTACTTCTGTCGGTTGCCTTGCAGTACGCTGCTCGGTGGCCGTAACCTTGGCATTTGTAGCATCTTTCGACCTGAACTTCTCACCCTACAGCTTATCCAGCCAACTTTTAAGTGACCCATATTCACTAGTTTCACCGCCACAGTCTCTTCCAAGTTCCAAGGAGTAGTAGTAGTAGTAGTAGTAGTAGTAGTAGTAGTAGTAGTAGTAGTAGTAGTAGTAGTAGTAGTAGTGTTTTTTTTTTGTTTTTTTCCCGGCGAGGTGGAGGAATGCTTTACGCACCATTGGGAGTCATCGGGACACCCCGTGTTTGGTACTCTCCTGTACACAGGTATACCCACTAAACCTCCACCTCTTTCCCCCTTCCTACACGGCCCCGGAACTGCTGCAGCAGTTAGGACTTCAGGGCCGGTGGATTTACTGTTTCGTACGCTAAGTCATAACCAACGTGGTCCCTGCACGGGAATGGAACTCGTCCTGCTCGCTTCTCTTCAATGTGAGTACTTCCTCGATGTAACTCTCCACAGCTTTCCAATTGTCTTCGGACTCCAACATTGCAGCTTGCGCTGCTGAAGCTTGTAGGAGCGTGATCTGGTGGTCGTCTTTGAGGACTTTTCTATGGTGTTTCCACCTAGTGCACACAAAGAACGTATGTTCCGCAGTGTCAATCATCCTTGGGCAGTAATCGCAGTATGGGTTGCGTCTTTTCCCTACTTTGTGAATGTAGCAGTTGAAGCAACCGTGTCCCGAGAGGAATTGGGTGAGCAAGTAGTGGACTTCGCCAAACTCCCTGTGGATCCACGGTTCAATTTCGCGGATAATTTTATGCGTCCACTTTGAGCCGAGGCCTTCCTCGCATCTTTTTTGCCACGCTTCGACGGTGATAACCCGCTCATGTCTCTTGGCTTCGCTGCGAGTTTGTCGATTTCTGCTTTCGTAGATGCGTTTGCGTTCTAGAGCGAGCAGATCTATTGGGATCATGGACGCGATGAGAAGGATAGCGTTCTCAGATACTGTGCAGTACGCAGGCGCCACTCGCAGGGCGATCGTTCTTTGTACAGCGGCCATACGGCATCTATACAACTCTACCTGGAGGGCGTCTGCACATATCTCCGCTCCGTACAGCAGGGTTGAATTCACCACACTTGAGAGCAGCCTCCTTTTATTTGCTCTAGGTCCGGAGATGTTTGGCATAAGCCTAGTGATGGCGCCGGCAATTCTGGCTGCCTTATTTGCGGCTTCCCTTATATGGTGGCTAAAAGTCAACTTCGTGTCAAGGTGCAGGCCGCGGTATTTGATCGATTGGACTGCTTCGATCTCGTGTCCGTCTATTTCCGTTCTAAGGGGTTCTGTCGATTTCCGCTTCCGTGAAAGCACTATCATCTCGGTTTTCTTTGACGCCAGCCGTAAGCTGTGGTCCAGCAACCACTCATGTACGCATTTCGTGGTGAACTCAACCTTGCGGCCGGCCTCCTCCAAGTTTCTTGCAGTGATGACTGCTGCCAAATCATCAGCGAAGCATTTCAATTGAATCTCTCCGGGTAAGTCTAGCCGGAGGACGCCGTCGTATAACACGTTCCACAGATCTGGGCCCAAGGCAGATCCTTGTGCAATGCCAGCTGAGATTACTCTATGAAGCGAGCCTTCGGTGGTGTCATATGTGAGTACTCTGTTAGAAAGGTAATCATCTAGAACCGAACAGATGTATCGAGGTACCCTGCATTTCTTTTCAAGTGTCTCTAGGATGTCGGACCACCGCGCCGAATTAAACGCATTTTTAATGTCTAGTGATACCACTACGCATATTTTTCTCGTTCTGTGGTTCCCCGACCATGCAGCCTTTGCGATCTGCACGATCTCCGACACTGGATCCATCGTGGAGTGACCTGGTCTGAAGCCATGTTGGGAGTCCGATACGCCTCCCGCCTCGATTATCGATGTACGCAGTTTGACTCTCAACAGTCTCTCATATATTTTGCCTGCTTCGTCGAGCATACAAAGGGACCGGAAAGACGAGAGCGAGGGCGTTGGTTCCTTTCGTTTGTCAAGTAGCACTAGCCTCTGGACCTTCCATCTATTTGGAAAACAGCCAGCTACCAAGCACGCGTTGTACATGTTTAGCAATAGTTGGGGTTTGCAGCCTGTCACGCATTTGATAGCTTCGATGGGGATGCCATCGGGGCCAGGGGACTTCTTGTTCTTGGCTGAGTTAACCGCGCGAGTTAGCTCTTCTAGCGTGAACAATGGGACCTCTGTTGCTCTTTCAGTTATCGTCTTCGGTCTTGCCTCGTGGGACGGGAATAAGGTATCCACTATGTCCTTCATTTTCGCCGGATCGAACGGCCCGACAGGCGATTGCCTGTTTAGTCGTTTAGTCACGATTTGGTAGCCCAAGCCCCACGTATCATTATCCACGTCGCGGCAGAGTTTTTTCCAGCATTCGCTTTTGCTCTGGTTTATCTCGCGCTTGAGTTTCGACCGAGCTTAGCGATATCGTTCGCTAGCTTCGTCGGCGTTTCCGCGTTTCCGGATCCGCTGGGCCCTCCGCCGGAGTTTAAAGGCACGCTTCCGAAATTCAGCAATTCCATCCGTCCACCAGTACACCGAGCGTCTTTTGATTTTTGCGGTGTTCGTTGGCATTGCAACGCTGCACCCCCGTTGAATTAGGGTCATCGTGTCCCTAACTATTTGTTCCGCTCTTGTTCTTGGGTCGTCGGCTGCGATCTGCTCGTAAGGATGGACCGATTTTGAGCATAGGTACTGCGCCATGGCGGCTCGATCCAGTTTGCTGACAGCCCATCTTTTGACGGGTCTTACGACTCCACCTTGTATTCCACCGATGCCGTATTCGATGTACTGATGGTCACTGTGCGTGTAAATCTCCAGGACTGACCAGCCACATATTTTGGCGGAGATTTGTTGGGTTGCCAGCGTAATGTCGACAATGGAGCCGTTAGTACCTGCCCTCCTGAATGTTGGCACACTCCCTTCGTTTAGTACTACTAAGTCATGTTTCGCTGCAAGATCGATGAGTAGCTTGCCTCTAGGGCATGTGGTCCGCTCACCCCACTCGCAGGCCCTTGCATTGAAGTCGCCCCCAATGATAACTTCCCCGCTGAGTGAGGTGAGGCAGTCCCCTAGGGCTTCCAGCTTTCCCCGAAACACGCTTATAGGGTCATTGGGCGACAGATAAACACTGATGTAATTTGTGTCTCCACAGGAGACACGTACGAAACCATTCCCTTTGGTCATTTGTTGCATACTAAATTTGTTTCGATTTACGATCCATACTGCTGCTGTGTTAGTACAGTCGGCGACCCAGCCGTTTCCGCCCTCGCGGTGCTGTTCGCAAACGAGTAGTAAATCAACTCGGCGTTCCGCCACGATTTTTTGGAGAAGGTTTTGCGCTGTTTTGCTTCTCTGCAAGTTGCATTGTAGCACAGTCGCCATTTCTACCTTACGCCGACTCGTGTTACTTCCCGATATGCTTTGCACGTCTTGGATCCAGGTAGGTGGTCTGTTGGGTTTTCATCCGTCAATGCTTTGCACAAGCAGCAGCAAGGGGGGTTTTTGCAATCCGTGGCCCTGTGGTTGTCTTGCCCGCACCTCCAGCACAAGTGACTCCTGTCAGTACTTCTGCAGTATGTCGCTATGTGCTCGAACCCATGACACCTGAAGCATCTAATAACTGTTTCGCGGCGACGAATCCGGCAGTTCTCCCAACCTATTTTAATATGGTGCCTGGTTTCGAGCATTATTGCCTCCTTTTCTTCGAGGTCCACGTATGCCATCTTGCTTCCCCACTTACTTGTCCTGCATAGGTTTATTTTTAGCGTCGCTATTCCATCTTCCATGCCGTCGGCGCCTATTGCCTCGCTTATTGCCGCCCTAACTTCGTCCGTGTCCGTTGCGGCATCCAGGTCTCTAATCTCGACTTGGCACCTCGGGACAAGCTGGCGGATGTTGCCGTCCTGCCCAATAGCTCGTGAGATCTTTAGGCCGAATCGCTTCTTATCTTCGCTAGAAGCCTTGATTTCAACTAGCACATCTCCTGCTTTAGTTTCTCTTATTGCCGTAACTTCTACACCACATTCCGACGGAGTAACTTCGCGCCTAATTGTTTTGAGGATATCAGCGTATCTTTTACCCTCACCCGGTTTGATAATAACCGCTTCTAGTCTAGGTCTCCTGGTTTTACTCTTTTTGTCCGTCGCACGCGGAATGAGGTGGGTTTCCCCGGCGACTGTCCTTTCCTTTCGTCTTCGAACGACGGTAAACTCGCTTGTTGAGTCTATTCTTTGCTGCTTAGCTCTCTGAAGGTTATCGGCTAATGGGCTCGGTGTGTTTGCTTCCCGTTTCCTTTTATCCTCAGTTTTCGATGTGGAGATACCTTTGTCGGTTGCCATGGCAGGTGGTATGTGTGCGGTTTCAGAACCGCCGTGTATCTCCTGTGCCCGCTTTTGTGAAGCTCTCTGCCGAATTATGTTATATAGCAGTCGTTCGGCTTCCTCCAGTCCGTTCCTGATGTCCATAAACATGTTTTTCTTCGATTTACAAAAACGAAGCATGGTCTTTATACACCTGTTCAGCTCCTCCAGTCGCTCGTCCACGGGTGATTTAGTCGTAGTGGTCTCAGGAACGATTATATGTTGCTTAGTGTTCGCGAAAATGGACGCCGGATTGGGCGTTGTTTTTATTGCTAGGTCGTCCTTCGCTGCTTCGTTCATGTCCATGTCTTTTCCAGCACCATTGGTGGATGTTATTTTTCCCGTCTCCAATTGCGATCTTATGCCTCGTGTGGCATTTGCGAAGATCGTCGCTAATTGGCTTACCCCTACATTTTCGTCTGAAACGATGAAAGCAGCTTCTTGTCCATCTCTTGTATCCTTAAATGACGGGATGGCCAAGTCAGCCACCACCACGTCACTGCGGTCGCCGGATATCGACGCCCGGGAGCCCGCTTGCTCACTCCCCGTCGGCGCTGGTACTGGGGTATCCCTCCCCTGCACCGTAAACGGTTTTTTTAATTTGGAATTCTCCATAGGTGGTTTTATATTCGGGGTGCCTTCCCCTAGGTTATTTTATCGTGGTAGCATTCCACTATCTGGTTTTGGTCCGCCCCGGATATTTTATTTCTCCGGTACCCTCCAAATCTGGCGAGCGTTCCCCTATCCGCCACCTGGGGAGGCGCCCGATGGGTGACCAGCAACACCGCACGAGAGTAGTAGTAGTAGTAGTAGTAGAAGTAGTAGCAGTAGTAGTAGTTTTTTTTATCCGAAGAGGGGAGGAATGCTTTACGCACCATAAGGGAGCCATCGGGACTCCCCCGTGTGTGGGACTCTCCTGCAATCAGGCCCAACCACTAAACCTCCACCTCTTATCTTCACCTCCGTAGCTGGAAACTGCTGTCGCATTACTTCAACCACGCGGGTTCTATGTTTTGGGGGTCAGTCCCCTCCTTCCATGTGCTGCTGCATCATCTCTCGTTCTTCACGTTTCTTCTTAACCAGGATATCTTCCACATACCCTGCGACGCTGTCCCAGTTTTCCTTCGATAGCAGCATAATGCTTACGCTGTTGTCTGGTGTTATGACCGAATTAATTTTCCTCCCTAGTTTTTCCCTTTCCCCGCACCAGCGCCTACACTCGAAAAACGTGTGTTGCGCGTTGTCCTTGCTCAATGGGCAATAGTCACAAGTATTGTCGAATAGTCGCCTGTGCAAGTAGTCGTTCAAATGCCCATGCCCAGTAAGAAATTGGGTGACATAATAACTGACCTCTCCATGCGGTCTCTCGTACCATTCTTTAATCTCCTTGATGAGCTTGTGTGTCCACTTCGCGACCTCAGCTTTCTGGGTCCATCGGTCTTGCCACTCACAGAAGGTGCGACATCTCTCCTCTTTACGTGCACTGTCTCGATCAGTTTCACCCCTCCGTTGAAATATGCGACGCCGCTCGTATGCCTGCAGGTCAATGGGTATGACATCGGCCACTACTTGTGCTGCCATCAGGGACACCGTTCGGTATGCTCCCGCAATTCTTTGGGCGGCTACTCCTTGTACTGCTTCAAGTCGTCGTCGGTGTTTTGTGACCCCTAGCGCCTTTGCCCATATTTCAGTACCATACAGAGTAATGGATTGCATAACCGCCATCAAAAGTCTGCGCTTGCTTGCTCTCGGGCCCCCTACGTTTGGCATTAATCTGCCTAGCAAATCTACCGTCCGTGTTGCCTTTTCGGCAGTCGTCTTCAGATGTTCCCAGAAGGTGAGTTTCCGATCTATTAGGGTACCAAGATACTTCAGCGCCTTGCAGCTTGAGATCTGGACACCGTTAATGTCAATCGTTAGGGTATCGCGGAAAGTTCGTTTTCTTGTTAGGATAACCATTTCCGTTTTGTTGATCGCCAGCTCGAGACTGTGGGCCGCTAGCCATTCCCGCACGCGTTTGTTGACACACAAGATTCTGCGCCGAGCTTCCTCCGGGTTTCTTGCAGTAATAATACAGGCGACGTCATCTGCATAGCCTACTAGTCTTGCCCATCGCGGCAGTTCCATCCTCAAGAGTTGGTCATATAGGATTATCCAAAGATCGGGCCTAGTAACTTCTTTTGCCGTCTTGCCTTCCGTCGTGTCATATAGTAGGGTTCTATTATAGAGGTTGTCATCTATGGTCCTACATAGGTATTCTGGCACTCGATATCGTTTCAGAGCTTTTAAGTATGTCCACCCAGTTGGCGCTGTTAAATGCATTCTTGACATCGAGGGTGACGAGGATGCAACTGTTTCGTGTCCGGTGATTTCCCTGCCATTCATTTTTGCATATTTCCACAATTTCTTGCAGAGCATCGATTGTGGACCTGCACCTACGGAACCCATATTGGTTTTCCGCCAGCCCTCCTTCGTCTTGGACTGCGGCTCGTAGGCGGTTTCTCAAAAGTCGTTCGTAAACTTTACCGGCTTCGTCCAGCATGCATAGTGGCCGGTATGGTGAGGATCCCATACTTTGGACTTTACCTTTGTCCAACAGCACAAGGCTGCATTTTCCATTGTTGACAAAAGATCCCTGCATCTAGGCATCCATTATACATATTTAAAAATATGTGAGGGAATGCCCTTGCAGCGACCTTAATCACCTCTCCTGGTATTCCATCAGGGCCGGGGGCTTTCCGACTTCCGATAGACTGAATCGCCGTCATGAGGTCATCCACTTTGAACGGGGGTATTGCTTCTGCGCATTCGTAGCGCTGTCTTTGCCTGTGCGGGTGTTTGGGGAAGAGTGGCTTAACAATTTCGTCCATGACCTGGAAGTCCTTGGGTGGTTCTGGAGCCTGTTTCCCGAATCTCCTCATTGCTATTTTGTAGCCTCGTCCCCACACGTCCCGATCAACCTCCTTGCAGAGCCTCCATATCCACGACTCACGCTTACTTTTGCGTATGGCCGCAGCTAATTCTTTTTTGGCATCTTGATATCGTTGACTCGCTACTTGTGCGGGTCCCTTTCTTCTTGCTCTTAGGGCTAATCGCCGTAGGTGGATTACCTTTCGTCGCATCTCGGCTATCTCGTCCGTCCACCAATATACCGGAGCCCTATGTGGGTTCCACTTACGCAGGGGCATTGCATCGTTACAGCCCTTGACTATTTGTTTCATTGTCTGCTTGACTGAGGCCTCCACCTGCGATTTATCTTTGTCATTCCCTTCCGTTTCCGTTAGGAGGCTAGCCGACTCCGCGATTGACTTTAGTAATGCCTTCCGGTCTAATTTGGCGACATTCCATCTCTGACTTTGGCGATAGTTAGGTGGTATTGGTGCGCGTTTTGTTCTAAAGGACATTTTAATACACTGATGATCGCTAGCAGTGGAGTCTTCTAGTACATTCCATCCTGTTATATGGGCTGCGTTTCCTAGCGATGCCAGTGATATGTCTATAATAGACCCCCTGCAACCTGGGCGCCTGAAGGTTATAGTTTTACCAGTGTTAAGGATTACCAGATCAAGTCTCATCGCGAGCTCTACCACTGTGGTGCCTCTGCTGTCGCAGTAACTCATACCCCATTCCTTGGCCTTCGCATTGAAATCACCAGCTATAATAACTTCACCGTCTACATCGCGTATGTAGTCCTCCAGCTGCTGTATCCTTTGCCTGAATATGCTGATTCCCCCATTAGGTGATAGGTAGCAGCTAATAATTGTGGTGTCGCCGCTCCTTATCCATACAAAACCGTCCCCCATTCCACTATCCTCGACTGGGTATGCGGCTTTTTTCCTAATCCAGATTGCAGCAGTACCTGAGGCATCCCTATACCAGCCTCGTTCTTGGGGGTCGCAGTATTGCTCAGAGATGATTATTATGTCTGCGTTATGGTCTTGCGCTAATTGAGTCAACAGTTGCTGAGCAAGCTTGCACCTGTGCAGGTTGATCTGCAAGAGTACCGTGCCGGCTTCCACTTCGGCGGGGGTGCAAGCCTTTTTTCCCTGGGCGTACCTTCTATTTGCTCTTACTTGGTTCGGCGCCATTACGTTTTGCGTTTGTTTACCGCTTCACGATATGCAATGCATTGCGATGAACCCGCGTAATGATCTATTCTGCTACCGTCGTTTCGTTCGATGCATAAGAAACACTCGGCGGGGCTGATACAGGCGGCCGATTTGTGTCCCGAATTAGCGCATTTCCAACAACATTTCCCTCTGTCTGGTGCTTTGCAGTCTACTGCTATGTGGCCAAAACCTTGGCATCTATAGCATCGCAGGACTTGAATTCGCCGCCTCACTCTGCAATTGACCCATCCAATTTTTATGTGAGCCATTTCTTCCAGTTTTTTCGCAGAGGACTCGTCTAACTCCACGTAAGCGGCCTTGTTGCCACGTGTGTTAGTTTTTGACATCCCGATCTTCGTGAGGGTTATGTCTGCTGTCTGTTTCAAGGCCGTTTCCACTTCCTCGATGTCTGTTACTGCGTCTAAGTCCAGTATTTCTATATGAACAGTTGGGACCAACTGTCTCACTTTCCCAGCCTCTCCGAGTGCACCCTTTATGGCTTCCACGAATTCTATTTTTCGGTCTGTATTGGCATCTAGTTCGACTAACACCCCTCCAGATCTCGTTTCCCTGATTGCCTTCACCTTTATACCAATGTCGTCTGGATTTATCTTCGTCCTTATTGTTTTAAGTACTTCATCGTACTTGCTTTCTCCCGTAAGGTCAATTATAATTGCCTCCGATCTTTTTCTCGCTTTAGGTTTAGCCGACTTCTGTCTAACATTACGGGTGTCCGTATCTTGTTGTTGTTATTCGCTTCTTACGTTCACAGATGGCCCTTTTCAGCTCTTCGGTCGTCTTTTTACAACTTCAGTCCATGTTTCGTCCACATGATTTTGGGCCTTTTTTCTTGGTCTTCCCCCTTCGCTTACTTGCGGGCTGGGGGTATCCGTAGTACGCTTCCTCTTTTCTTTACTCAAGGGGGGAGTACCTACAGTGCAGGTTTTTTCACTATTATTTCGTTTTGCCTTGCTCCTTTCCAAGCCTTCCTGAATCTGCCTATGTCATCCAAGGCCATTTCTATCACCTCGAGTCCCTCTCTTATTTCTAGGAACATATTTTTCTTCGTTTTGCAGAAACGTACCATACTTTTCACATATGCTACGATGGTTTTCAGCTCGTTGTCTTCCAGCGCGATAGTTTCTTCCACTCGCTGGCGTAGGCCTGCCAGTCGGTTTGTGATATGCTCGACCTCGGGTAGCTCCTCTTGCCCAATGCTTTCTTCATTGGGCTTCGCGTTGCCTCTCGTAACGTTGGCAAAGAATGCAGGCAGCTGGCCCACGCCAGAGTCAGTGTCCATCGATGTCGTCGTGGACCCAGCAGCCTGCACCTTATCTTGATCTATAATTTTTAGACCCTCCATATCCTCTTCATGGTTTATAGCAGTAACAATTTTCTTTCCCTCCATATGTTTGGTTGAACGATCACCAGTCATTTCTTGGGTTTCTGCGTTTGTGTACATATTAGTCGGCATGCTTTTTAACGACGGTTCGCCCATCATGGGAACCTCAGCCGCAGTGAGGTTACTTCCCCGCCGAAAGGAACCCTATCATTCGGGTATTGCTGAAGCCGATAAGCGGTTTGTCGATTGGCCAGATCTATCAGCACCCGCAAAAAAAAAAATAAAAAATAAATAAATAGATAAATCAATAATAGTAATAATAATTATAATAAAAATAAAAAAAAAAAAAAAAAATATTACGGTTACGGTTTAACGTCCCCCATCTCACCAGTACACCGAGGCTCGCACCCGGATTCATCCTGGCATACGGCTAGACGTTGCCACGATTTACCCTACGAGGCTCGGGTATAAGGAAATACCAGGTAATCCTTCACTCCTGCGCCCGGTGCGTCGGCTTCAACCCCGTCATAGGCTCCGGTTTGCTCTCGACGTGAGCAGTCCTCCCACGTTAAACATGGGGGTTCACGGGCCCTAAGCCCATATTACTACCCCAGAGGTCAGGTATTGACATCACGTCCCGAGAGGAATTGGGTGAGGAAGTAGTGTACTTCGCCAAACTATTTCCATCCGCTCTTCTTATATATAGCCGTCTCCTCTCGTACGCCAGCAGGTCGATAGGTATTGTTCCTGCGATGACGAGAACCGCAGCCTCAGGCACTGTTCTGTAGGCGCTAGCGATCCTCAGCGCACCTCTTCTTTGCACGCGGGCCATGCTCTTCCTATATGTGGCAATCTTGAGGGATTCCGCCCACACCTCAGCCCCATAGAGCGCAGTCCATTGCGTAACGGCCATTAGAGTCCTCCTTTTGCTAGAACGCGGACCTCCTACGTTTTTCATCAGTCGGGACAGTGCTGCCACTGCGGACGCCGCATTGTCTGCCCTCTCCTTGATGTGTGGCCAAAAAGTAAGTTTCTTGTCCAAAACAATGCCTAGGTACTTGACCGTTTCGCTGACTTTCGCCATCTCGTCTCCCACTTTAAGTTCGAGTGGGATAGGTTCCCTCCTCTTAGTCAAGAACAGAACTTCTGTCTTGTTAGCTGCGAGGCTCAGCCCGTGGGATCTCATCCAGGCTCCAACTTGCCGCATCGCGCGTGCCAGTTTGCGCTGTATTTCATCGTCGTTACGCCCTATTATGATGACAGTGATATCGTCGGCGTAGCCCACCAGGAAGCAACCTTCCGAGCACACAAAGCGGTCTGTACCGGTGATCGTCTCTCGGTACTCCTTGCTGCCTGGACCACTTCCTGGACAGCGTTCATCGTCGTTCTTCCACGCCTAAAGCCGTATTGTCTAGGGCTAAGGTCGCCTGCAGCTTTAATCGCTTTGTCCAAGCGCGGCTTCAGAAGCCTCTCTAAAAGTTTCCCTGTCGTGTCCAGCATGCAATGGGTTCTGAAAGACTGAGGGCTATTTGCCCCGCCTTTCGTCTTGCTGATTAACACCAGCCTTTGCTTCTTCCAGCTTTTACTGAACAATCCCGTCTTCAGGCATCCATTATATATGTCCAGCAACATGTTTGGACATGTCTCCGCCACGATTTTTAAAACCTCCGTAGGGACTGCATCTGGGCCTGGTGCTTTTCTGCTCCGAAGGGCGCCCGCGGCCGCACGCAGTTCCGCCTCAGTAAACTCTGGAACCTCTTCGTTGCCAGCGACTTCGTCATGCATTTCAAGTTCCTGATAGTCCGGGAACAGTGCCTGTACGATGTCGGTTATGGTTTTTTCGTCCCGCACAGCTGGCGGTGGGGCGCCTAGTCTGCGAGTAACCATTTTGTACCCCTTTCCCCAGATATCCCTGTCTACGTCGTCACATATATCGCGCCAGGCTTGGGCTTTGCTGCGTTTAATGGTTATACGTAGCTCCTTCCTTGACGCCTTATACTCCGCAGTTTTTTGGTCAAAGTCGACTCGGTTTCGGGCCCGCTGTGCGACTCTTCTGCTATGATGGCATCTCTTTCGAAGCTCAGCGATGTCATTGCTCCACCAGTACGCCGCCTTTCTAACTCCGGGCAGCTTCTTTTTTGGCATCGAGATGTCGCACGCGCCCTTAATAATTTTCATGGTGGAGTCCACCAATTTCTGAGCGTCCTCTTTTGTGGCCACTGTTCCCGCCTGTCTCCGTAGGATAAGCTGGTAGCTGGCACCAATATGTGCCGAGAGCTTGTCCTCGTCTAGTCTTGCAGCATTCCATTTGTGTGGCGTCGTTGCTGTTTTTCTTAGCTGTCGTCCAGGCTCTAACACCTGGAAAGTGATATATTGGTGATCACTACCAGTATACCCTTCCATGACCCGCCAGTTGCAAACGCGGTGTGTGATATCTTCCCTGACAAGGGAGATATCCGGTATCGTCTCACGATATCCTGCTCGCCGGAAGGTTGTACCCACACCGGTATTTATAATGGCCAGGCCAAGTCTGGCAGCCATATCTAGGATTGCATTGCCACGGGTGTGAGTCCATCCCATACCCCACTCAATTGCCTTAGCATTAAAGTCCCCAGCGAGTATTATGTACCCTCCGAGATCTCGTGGCGTATCTTCGATCTTCTCCAGTTTGTTCCTAAATACGCCTATCGCGTCATTAGGGGAGAGATAAACTCTCATATAAGCAAGCCCGCCAGTCCGTACCCAGACGAATCCTTCGCCGCTCCCGTGTTCGTCAACTGGGGTTTTCTGGATATCAGGAATCCAAATCGCCGCAGTGCCCATCATGTCGTACCACCAATTATACCTGCCCAAATTATGGTGCTGCTCGCTAATGATAACTAGCTCGGCTCTCTTCTCGTGCCTAATCTGCTCGAGAAGAGCTTGGGCAGTACTGCCTCTCCCCAGATTCGCTTGCAAAATACACGTCATCTTGACGCCTTTATCTTCTCCAACGCTTCACGGAAGACGCGACAGGACCCAGTGCCCGCAACATGGTCCGTTGGTACGTCGTCATTTCTCTCAACGCATAAGTAGCAGTTGGGTGCATTGGGACAATCAGTTGCCCTATGCCTTTCTTCTCCGCACCTATATTACATTTTGCTGCGATCTATGCCCTTACACTGGATGCTTCGATGTCCGTAACCCAGGCACCTGAAGCATCGCGTCACAGTCATTCTCCTCCTCACTCGACAGAGGACAAAACCAATTTTAATTTTTCCTTTGTCGACTAGGGCTGATGCGTTTCGTTCGCTCATCTCAACGATAGCTAGACCCTGGCCTCTCACAAATGTCTTAGGGATGCCGATACGCATATCATCAGCTGACTCCCTTAGATCTTTAGATATCGCTGCACGGATTTCGGCCTCTTCTGTGGTGCTATCAAAGTCCCTGATTTCAATAGTAACACGGGGTGTGGCGATTTTAACCGTACCTATATCGCCGACTGCTTCTTTCAGAGCGGTGCTAAACGCCCTCTTACTCTCGGCCTCGCCTCCGAGCTCGGTAAGGACTTCTCCATTACGCGTCTCCCGTATAGTTTCGACGTCTACTTGGAATTCTTCCGGTTTCACCCTGCTTTTAATTTGTATGAGGACGTCAGCGTACTTTCTCCCTGCACTGGGCCTTATAATTACGGCGTCTGGGCGCGAGCGGTTTGTAACCTTTTTCCTCCCCACTTTGGGTCTAGTACCTCCCTGTAACTTTTCATGGTTCGTCGGATTCACAGCTTCCTGAGGTAGCCTCTTCTTACCTCTCTTAAGGACCTCTGTCCATTGCTCCTTTTCTTGGCCAATCCTCATCTTCTTCGGATGTGTCACTCTGTTTCCCAAACTTTCTTTCGGGCTTGGGGTGTTTTCCCGTTCCCGTTTTCGCGTGTCATTGACTACGGGTGTGCTCTGCTCTATACAGCGCTGATCCGGGTCTTCCAGGATCGTCTGAATGGCATTCGTGGCTGTCAAGGATGCCTCCAGTTTATCCCTTACATATCTGCGTTTATGTCCCCGCGTATTGAGTTCTTTCAAAAGCTCTTGTGCTTCTTTGACGCCTTCCTTGATCGTCATATTGATGTTGCGGTGCTTTCCGCAGCAGGCGCTCATCCGCTTTAAGACTGCACGAAGAGCTCTGAGGCAGTCGTCTTCCTCATCTTCCGTGCTCTCGCACTCCTCTTGCAGATCTTTCTGATTATCTCTGCACGCATAGGTGGCCGACCTGAAAGAATGCGCTAATTCCACTGGCTGATATCGATCAGAATCCCCGCTCATTTGCAACCCCTCTTGAGTCCTCGTACTTGTGCTCCGTGCAGCCCTAGCGAAGAGAGCGGCCAGTTGGCCCGTCTCAGCGTCAGTTTCCGTAGGAACTGTGCCCTCTGTATCCTGCTTTCTTCTTAGGTCTGGGGTAGTAAGACCCCCCCTCTCTTCCTGCATGTTTATAGCAGTAATAATTATATCATCATCCATTAGTCTACGTGATTTCTAACGACGGTTCGCCCATCATGGGAACCTCAGCCGCAGTGAGGTTACTTCCCCGCCGAAGAGAACCCTACCGTTCGGGTATTGCTGAAGCCGATAAGCGGTTTGTCGATTGGCCAGATCTATCAGCACTCGCAAAAAAGAAAAAGAAAAAAATAAATAAATAGATAAATCAATAACAGTAATAATAATTATAATAAAAATATAAAATAAAAAATATAAAAAAAAAATATTACGATTGCGGTTTAACCGTGTACTTGCCACTTGCTCTTTCGAGCTTGGCTGCCGCTTTAGAGTCAGTCTCCACAAAGGCTATCACATTGCCCCTGAGGGTCTTGGTGGACAGTGTGATTTTGACCCCACTAAGCGAGGTTTCATCCATGTGGGTTTTTAAGGCATCCTTAATCTCTGCTACTTCTGTCGCAGTATCAAGATCCCTTATCTCGAACGTTGTCTTGGGTACGAGTTGTCTCACAGAAGCTTCGTCACCTACCGCCCTTTGAACAGCGCTACCAAACTTAGCTCTATCCTCCGCGGTTGCACCTAGCTCGACCAGAATATCCCCCTTACGGGTCTCTCTGATTGATCTAATTTTGATTCCCAGTTCGTCGGGGTTGACATCCTTCCGTATGCCTTTCAGTATGTCTGCATACTTCTTTCCCTCACCAGGTGTGATGAGCAAAGCATCAGAGCGTACTCTCTTACCACCCTGCTTTTTTGCTGGGTTGCCTTTGCCTTCTGGGTTCGTGGTTTGCGGCGCCCTGCCTGTCTTCTTTCTCCGTTTAACGACCTCCATCCAATCACTCTCGCCTTCCTTCGCCTTTTTTTTCCGGTGGGTGGCGGCTTCTCTGCCTTGGGGACTAGGAGTATTAACCTCTTGCCGCTTCCATTTCTCCTTCTGAGTAGCTGGAGTTCGACTGGCGAATAACTCATTCTGCCCAGCATCGAGTGACCGTACACGTTCAGTGCACATAGAGGCTATAGACTGCAGTCTACTTTGGGCACCCCTACGCATCACCTGGGCTCTCTGAGCTCGACGGAATGCCTCTCGTGCCTTCTCAAGGCCGTTCCTAATTTCTAGGAACATGTTTTTCTTCGAGCAGCAGTATGTCTCCATGTCCGTAAAAGCTGCATCCAACTGTCCCATGTGCTTTTGGTACTCCATATCGTAAGTAGCGCACTTTTCCTCCAGCATAGCCTTCTCCGCGGCGTCATTCATTACCTCGCTTGTAGCATTGTATGACGTGGAGGCCAAGTCGTCCACCTCCACGTCACTGCGGTCGCCGGATAACGACGCCCGGGAGCCCGCTTGCTCACTCCCCGTCGGCGCCGGTACTGGAGTATCCCTCCCCTGCACCGTAAACGGTTTTTTTAATTTGGAATTCTCCATAGGTGGTTTTATATTCGGGGTGCCTTCCCCTAGGTTATTTTATCGTGGTAGCCTTCCACTATCTGGTTTTGGTCCGCCCCGGATATTTTATTTCTCCGGTACCCTCCAAATCTGGCGAGCGTTCCCCTATCCGCCATCTGGGGAGGCGCCCGATGGGTGACCAGCAACACCGCACGAGAGTAGTAGTAGTAGTAGTAGTAGTAGTAGTAGTTATTATCATTATTATTATTATTAATTATAGTAGTAGTTTTTTTTATCCGAAGAGGGGAGGAATGCTTTACGCACCATAAGGGAGCCATCGGGACTCCCCCGTGTGTGGGACTCTCCTGCAATCAGGCCCAACCACTAAACCTCCACCTCTTTCCCCTTACCGGCAAGACCCCGGAACTGCTGTGGCATTAAGGACTTCAGGGTCGACGGACTTGCTGTATTACAGCCCTCGCAGCTTGCGAATAAACGGTATTCCATTCAGGTTATGCTGGGGTAGAGTAAACTGATTTTTCTTGTTTCTTCTCGCGAAGCACACTTTCTATATAGCCTATCACTGCCATCCAGTTGGTCTCAGCGCTAAGCATAATTGCTATTATGTATTCCTGCTGTATTTGGCTATTGTATTTTTCTACACAGGTATTTCTTTGGAGTGTCCATCTCGGACAGGAGAAGAAAGTGTGGGGAGCATCGTCCACAACTCCTGGATAGTAACAGCAGCGTGGACTACTCTTTTTTTTAACCTTATGTAGGTAATAGTTGAAGAGACCATGCTCCGAGAGAAATTGGGTGACGTAGTAATTGGTCTCGCCATGACTTCCAGCTAGCCACGGTGCCATTTATGAGGCTCATTGTTTTGTCCACCAAACTTTCTGCACTTGCCCTAGAAACGTTAGGACTTAGGGGTTCTAAGAGCTGGGTCGCATGTGTGTCCAAGTACTCGATCAGGGCGGCCTTGTCCAGGTTATCAATCGATCATCGTTTCGGGATCTATACGTGGGTTCATCTATTGCACGAATTACCAATGAAGTATTTAATATACTGATGATCGCTGTGCGTATATAGCTCCAACACTGTCCAGCCTGAAACTAGGGTGGAAATTCGTTGCGATGCCAAAGTAATGTCGACTATCGAGCCGTTGGTTCCTTCTTTTCTAAACGTCGTAACTTCACCTTCGTTAATGATAACAAGATCATGTCTAGTCGTTAGTTCCACGATAAACCTACCCCTGGGGCATGTGTATTGCATTCCCCATTCACCAGCTTTCGCATTGAAGTCGCCTCCAATGATTGTTTCCCCCCGCAACGAGGACAAGCAGTCTTCGAGTGCCTCCAGTTTAGCGCAAAACTTGTTCATGGGGTCGTTTGACGGCTAGACGCTGACGTAGTTGAAGGCTCCACAGCAAATGCATACGAAGCCGTCACCTTTAATGACCTGCTGTATGGGGAACATAGAACCCCTAAAACCCCAGATTGCAGCCGTACATGAGCTGTCGGGGAACCAGTTATTTGCTTCGTCATGGTGTTGCTCGCTGATTAAGAGCAAATCCGTGTGGCGCTCCTCAACAATTTTATCGAGGAGGCTTTGGGCCGTTCTACTTCTCTGCAGGTTGCATTGAAGAACAGTCGCCATCGCTATCTGTTATTTAAACGCGCTGCCTCTTGATAGGCTCTGCACGATCTTGTCCCTGGTAGGTGCTCCGTTAGGGTATTTTTAGGTAGTGCTTTGCACAGACAGCAGTTTGACGGATTAGTGCACTCAGCTGCCTTGTGTGAGTCCTGGCCGCATTTCCAGCAGAGCTTG
Source organism: Trichopria drosophilae (assembly GCA_030407085.1). Taxonomy (NCBI): domain Eukaryota; kingdom Metazoa; phylum Arthropoda; class Insecta; order Hymenoptera; family Diapriidae; genus Trichopria; species Trichopria drosophilae. Next base: position 123,500,051 of record CM059582.1, on the reverse strand, counting down.
CTCCTATCAACACTGGTACATCTCGCCGCAACGTGTCCAAGGCCATGACAGCGAAAGCATCGCGTGACGACCTTGTGCTCGCGAATTCGACAGTTCATCCATCCAACTTTTAGGTGTGCTGTGACTTCTAGACTGATTGCAGCCTTTTGGTCCAGATCCACGAAAGCAATCCTGCCTCCCCATTTGCTTGTCCTGGAGAGATTTATTTTTATCACCCCCGTATCTACTTGCGTGCCAAGGGCCACTTTAATTGCTGCCAGGATCTCTTCCACATCCGTTGCCGCATCCAGGTCTCTGATCTCTATTTGGGCTCTCGGGGATAGTTCGCGTACGCTACCGTCTCCTCCGACTGCTTCCAAGATCTTTTTGCCAAACCGCTTCTTATCCTCGGTTGATGCTGAAATGTCGATCAGTACATCACCTGATCTTGTTTCGCATATGGATTTCACGTCTACCCCGAGGGCTTCGGGATGCACTTTCCTCCTGCTTTCCTTAAGAATGTCGGACTATTTTTTGCCATCGTCCGGCTTAATGATTACAGCCTCTACTTTACGCCTTCTGGTTCTCCTTATTGGCTCGGTTGGCGGTGGCGGGGGTGGGAAGGGGAGGTTTCTGGACTCTCTCCTATCCTTCCTTCTTTCCACGAGGGTGAACTCGGCTTTATCCGTTCTCAGTAGTTTGATTTTTCGCCTGACTTCGGTCATAGGGCTCGGGGTATTCGACTCCCTTTTTCTCTTCTATTCTATTCTCGGTGTCTAGGTACCGCTAGTAACTGCGGTACCTCTTGTGAAAAGTTGATTAGGTGGCAGCTGAGAATCGCTAACATTCTGCGGTTTCAGCTATCGTGCTGCTCTGTGTCTTGACATGTTGTACAGCAGGCGATCCGCCTCGTCCAAGCCATCCCGAATATCGACGGACATGTTCTTTTTGAACTTGCAGTACCTAATTATGCTTTTCACGCATTTGGTTAGCTCTAGGAGCAAGGAATCCTCTTCATCAGTTGTGGGATCCAAGGAAAACGACTTTTTAAAAGCCGAGACATCCACTACCTCACATGTAGCATTGTATGACGTGGTGGCCAAGTATATATATATATATATATATATATATATATATATTATAACCTGATGATGCCGTTCGGCAAACTGAGATGAAGAACTCCGTCAAAGAGGATATTCCAGAGGCTGGACCTAGTGCCGACCTCTGGGCCACACCAGCACTGAACCCTATTGATTTCGGACTCTCTGTGGTATCGTAGATAAGTATTCTGTTATCAAAATAGATCCAGAACAGCACAGAGGTAAGGCGGAATTCTACATTTTACCTCCAGGGCTTTCATAATAGCGCTCCATCTTACAGAGTTGAATGCATTTATCACGTCCAGTGTGAATAGTACATAGATGTCCCCTGTTCGATGGTTACCTGATCATGCTGCTTTAGCCAGCTCGATGACCTCACAGGCAGTTTCGAGTGCCCCGGCCTAAAGACGTGCTGAACGTCAGAAATGAACCCCGCCTTATATACTGATTTCCGTAGCCTAGCATACATATGGGACTCTCCCGCATGAGTAGGCCTACCCACTAAACCTCCACCTCTTAACTCACCTACCAGATTCCCCTGGAACCACGTTAACATTACTCCAAGGGGTAGGTCACAGTTGCTTGTCCAGCGCCTTCCTTTTCTTATTAACGCCCACAGTCCTATCCATCTTCGCAGCACACTGCGCGGCTCGGTGTCTTATTTTGAGATTAGCGACAGAGGCCACGTCCAACACTACGAACGCACTGATACAGCCTCTGATGCTACGCTTAGCTAGACTAGATTGACCGTTATTTTATGCTGCCCGGCGTCCCGAAATTGTCCGCGGTCAGCTGCCTTGGAGGATAGCTCCACTAGCACGTCTCCTTTACGGGTACTTCTGATGGACCTGACTGTCACACCGAAAGCCTCCGGCATGAGATCCGCCTGAATCTTATGTAGCAGGTCCTGGCATTTAGTACCAGGTGTGGGCAGGATGAAAATCCAGAGGCCTGCCGCCTCGCCTTCTTCGGGGTTAGGTTAAACTAGGTTTCTGTTACTTCTTTGCCGCTGGTTTCGGGCTGTTCGTATTGTCACGAGCCCGTGTTCCCCTCATTTGGCTATCCGAGGTGGAACATCGCCAAAATGGATACCGAGAAGCTGTCTCTATCCATAGCAAGAGGAAAAGCCTCCCTCGAAGATATTCCTCACGGCCTTGCTGCCCGCATACTAGCGGAGGTTCGGGTGCAAGCAACCATGCCCCTGTTACAATGGGCCTGTGAGGAAGCGGTGCAAAAAAAAACCATGTCCGCGGAATCGCCATCCTGTGTACTGGTGGATGACGGAGATCGCTGAGCTAAGACGTGAATGCCTTAAGCATTGACGGGCAGTCACTAGAACCCACAAACGCGAACCCTGTAGCGCAGCCCAAGTAACTGCCGTCTATATACGAAAATAATAGACTCCGCCAAGCTATCCTGTCCAGCGAACGCCGATACTGAAAGCAGCTGGGCGATGACGTGAACAACGACCCGTTGGGTCTAGGGTATAAAAATGTAATGCAGAAGTTGGAGGCGTTGAAACAAAGCACCCCCACCGACCGATCGATTCTGCACAACATCGTAGAGACCATATTCCCCACCTATCCGAAGAGACCGGATTGCCCAGCTCTGGTGGGCCCGGACGGACTTCCAGCAGATGCATTGAAGGCTGAAGTTGAGAAGCAGCCACAGCCCTTATTGGACATGTATAATACCTGTCTGAGGGCGAGCACCTTCTACTCTCGCAGGAAGGTGGGAAAGCTCGCCCTCATAAGCAAGGGCAAGGGACCAGTAGAGGCATCGTCATTTCACAGACCTCTGTGCATGCTTGATACCGGCGGTAAACTCCTGGAGAAAATGCTTCAACGTCGCTTGCACAAAGCCATACGGTTGGCAGGAGATCTGGCCGACCAGCAATTCAGCTTCCGACTGGACAGATCGCCGATTCAAGCGATCCAAGTTGCACAGACCGTACAGCGTTCGGAGCGGGAAAAAACCACTTATCTCGCCCAGTCTGTCTCCTGCTAATCCTACATGTGAAAAACGCTTTCAACTCGGTCAGTTGGGAGAAAGCACTGGGCGCGCTAAAGCGGGATTTTAAATTACCCGAGTACCTCCAAAACATCATGGACGCTTACTTGAGGTCCCGTTTTATTGAATACGAGCCATCGGATGGCTTCGTCCGGAGGGAAATGACGGCAGGGGCAGCCAAGGGCTTAATCCTGAGACCCGACGCATGGAACGGGTTCTATGACGGGATCCTAAGATAGGAAATGCCCGGAAGCATTCCTGATTGGGTACGCTGATTTCAAAAATTCAAAATGGCGGTTCCAACATGGCGGACGACTTTGGCAAAATGCAACGAATTGGCTTGATACTGTCTACTCAGAGGTTTTTGGCGTCGCTGGTTACGAATTTGATATCAGATTTTAAAAATTCAAAATGGCAGTTCCATTATGGCGGACGATTTTGGCAAAAAGCCTTTGCTTAGTTCCAGGGCCATCTTGGAACTTTTGACTGATTTTTCTGATAGTTCTAGGACAAAATTCACGACTGATAGTTCCAGGACCTATAGCCAAATTTAGGCATAACCGAGCGTAGGCGAGATTCTGTGGGGGTAGGTTATGATAGGTTTTTGGGGGTGGTATGGGGGGGCGGAAGGGGGGGGGCACAGCCCCGCAGTGCACGCAGCCCAGTTAGTCACATTAAAAAATAATACACACTTTTCGAAAAGTTATATATGTCATATAACTATGCGTTTCGGACAATTATATATATTTGCAAAGATATTGCTTGCAGTATGATTTGCCTACAAATAACAACTAGCCCCGGATTTGGTTTGAAACACTTATGTTTTATCTGTCATTGCTGAATGCGGAGATTAAAATTTCATGATTTTTTATTCTTAATCGATGCTCTGAGCCGAACAGTATCTACTTAAACTCTTCCTATATGTAAAATTGAAAAATAAACAGAAAAAATCCATTGTAGTATGAACATTAGTTTTCCTTGCATATTCTTTACAACATTGTTGGTATAACGACGAAACTGGATGAAACTGAGTGTTAACTAAATACGTTAGGAAACATGAAGTGCGAAACGCTTTGACTTATTACTTTGGAATAATTTGAAATTCGTCAACTTGCCCCAGTCAGCCCTACTGATAATTGTGTTTAAATGATTCCGATTTTACACAGTTATATACAAGCATATAATATAACTGTATATATTTGTATGTCATTTTATGTAACCTCCAAATAAACTGCACAACCACAAATATAATAATTCTCTATAAATGTCTCAATATATAATAAACCTAGCAAACATGATCTCATGAAAAGTTATATAAATGTTAACCACCGTCTATGTTTCCTTAATTTTTCGTGACAGTATGCCAGCTGGGAAACTATATTTAACAATGTGTATAATTGCACGCAACTTTAATAGTATCAGCGTAAAAATCAGGTATCTTTATTTACGATTTATAATACTATCAAACTCAATTTAAGCGGTTATAATTTTTCAGCAAAATTCCTAAGACAGCGGCCACGTCATGATTCAAATAAGGTGTAGAAAAAAAATATTTATGACAAGATATCTCGTATTAGTAATGTATGTTGGTGTCAAAATGTCAAATTCCCAAAAGTGCATACTTGTACATTTATACAAAGACAAAAATTCTATACAGTTGCACATAACTTTTGCATGTAATATTTATAGATGAAGAACTTTGAATGTTCAAATTTTGTTGAGTATTTGCGTAATCATAAAATGAAATAAAAATATTCCTACAAATTCATACACCGTCAGTCATGTTTGACATCAGATTGTGATGATCATCATTAAATTTAAATAAATGATGTATTTATTTTACAAATATATTTGGCGTTTTCGAGAAAAAACACAAAATACTAATAGATGAAAACGCGAGAGACTTGCAAACAATGTAGAATATTTTGTCTGGCAGGTTTTAAGAAAATCCACGACTCTGATCATGTTTGAAAAATGTATATGAAATTTGACAATTTTATGGCACAAATATTTCTTATGAAAAAACGATAAAAATAAAAGAAATGTTGTAAGCAATGATTTCTTCTATCATTTCCGAGTTCTATATAGCTGAATAAATTGTTATCTTTTTCTGAAAAGCATCATAAATGCATTTACTCTATGAATTATCACCGTTCTATATAGTACTTGAAATAAACGTAGTATGAATATTCTCTATCAAGCTTACTTTTCTTGCATATTTTCCGAGCTGTTATTAATCTTTTATATGAACCGATATCCATTTTTAAGAAGAAAAAAAACTGTAGGCAAAATACTTAGTCGATCGTTGAAAGTCAGATAGCTACTTCGTACGATTTCACAGAAACAACCGGGGATAATTGAGAAAACAATTGAATCGCATGGCTGCACCAGGTCCCAATGGCCACCGCTAGGTGGCTATTCAATCTGACAGTGTAATTGATAACCGTGAAGTACAAGGGTTGTAAAGCTCTTTAAGGCCTCAGATAAATTCGTATACGTTTACAAATATATATGCATCTTTTTGAATATTTCTATGTGAAGAATACAACTAACGAAATTCAGTCTCACAGCCCTATTCGATGTTTAAAGAGCTTCGATTTAAAAATAGAAATGTAAGTCGGGTGCAAAAAGAACTGCGGAACAAAAATAAATCTTTTCATTTGCCAAAATCGTTCGCCATATTGAATACGACACTCTGCATTTGTAAACTCTGAAATCAGATTCGTAACCAGCGACCCACAAAACTCCTGAGTAACTATTTTCAAGCGTTTTCGTTGCATTTTGCCAAAATCATCCGCCATATTGAAGCCTCAACCCGGGAGCCTCTTTCTGGAGGGTAGAGCAGTTTTCCGTGCTACCGGGCGCGTCCACAGGTTGCGGATAGTGGAGTGGCCAGTAGGAGTAGGGGGGGTGGGGAGCCACTCCCAGTCCTGCTGGTTAGTCGCTAATATATTGAATACGCGACCGCGGACAACGGAATTGGGATAGTAGGAGTTATTCAAAATCATGACAATGGAAGACAATGTTAAAAACTCAATATCCCCAGGTGGTAACCCTAGCGGAACCCCACCCGCTCAAAGAGCGGCCGAGCCCCATTCGGAGTCTGGGGGGGGGGGGGGGGCTCAACATTGTTAACGATCACGGGACCCACAATTGGCCACTTGGTTGTGGGAGGTACCGATGCTACTAGTGGCAACCCGAAACGAAACCCGCATCTCGCGGACGACATAGTCAGTCCCAGCGGTATCTCCAATCGGATGGAGGATATGCACATCGACGCAGCAACCGAGGACGCTATGTCCACTGGAAGCACAGTCGAGACTGCAGATTCCGAAACCGAGAGGGATCTACTGGAGGAGGCTGACAAAGCCGGAAGCGAGACGGTGGGAAAGGAAAGAAAGGTGCTTAACCGCGATCAGAAAGCCAGGAAAGGCTATCGGAATGCGGTTAAGTAACTTGAAAAAATGAAAAGTAAAAAGCCGGAAGAACTCTCGACGAAAGAGCGGGAGTACTTCCGCAAAAATAAAAAGACGGTTGAGAGATACAAGGAAGAACATCGTGTCTCTCAACCCGGAACAGCAGTACAGGTGGATTCGGCGGCCACAACCGAAGCCACCGCTCCACCTGGGAAGCCGAAACCGAGGCGAAAGCTCCAGAGGGTTCGTGCCGTGGAGTCCTCCCGGAACACGGGTGGGCCCGCTGGTCAAATGCCCCTGGTAAGGGACCAGGCGACCAAAAGGGGCCGCTCGGGTGACGTGGAGGAAAACACGGCAAAGAAAGCCAAACCCTCGGCAAGCTTCAAGTCGCCTATGGAGTTTCAGATCGCTGTCATCGATCGTTCCGATCTCGACGGCAGGATGAGCTCCGAAAGGTGGCTAGAGGTGGAAGCGAGGATTCTGGAAGCCATCGCGGGGGGGGGGGAAGAGGAAGGAGGTGATGAAGAGGTGAACTTCGACGGGGCCGGCTGGCAGAAGGGAGTCAAAGTCGTGGGTTGCAGCAACAGGAAGTCTTGCGACTTCCTAAAGCAAGTAATCCGCGACTGCGGCCAACTATGGCAGGGGGCAAAACTCGAAGTTATACCAAGATCGGATCTCCCTCTCAGACACCTAACATCAGTCTGGATCCCCCCCCCCAGCCCCGGTGGAAGATAAGATCCTAAAGATCATCAAGAGGCAAAATAAGGGACTCAACACCCAAAGCTGGAGGATTGTCTCCTCAAAAAACAGCAAAGGGGGAAGCGGCAAAGACGTTGTCATAGCTGTGGATGATGAGTCCCTTAGAAAATTAAGAAATTCACTGGGTAGCATCAAATTCGGTCTTGGATCACTGAAAATGAGGCTTCCCAGTGAAAAGAAGAAAAGCGACATCGAGACTGCAAGTGGTGCAAATTAATCTGCACCACTGCGAAGCAGCCTCCGAAGATCTGATGCTGCTTATGACGGAAGGCAGGGTGGATATTGCCCTTGTCCAAGAGCCATGGCTCCTAGGAGGCAAAATTCGAGGACTAAGGGCAAAACGCTATGAGCTGATCCACACCCAAGCCGAAGGTAAGAAAAGAGCGTGTATAGTGGCCAAGAGTGACTTAAAACTCATGCTACTTTCACAGTTCAGTACTAACGATATGACTACGGCAGTGTACGAAGAAACGGGAAAGGCTCCGCTAATTCTCGTAGCAGCGTACATGCCGTACGAGGAAGAAGAGCCACCAACAGCCAAGGTCCGTGACCTGGTGCAATCCTGCCCGGCGAAGGGGAAACAGCTGGTGATCGGAGGTGACGCCAATGGACATCATGTCCAATGGGGAAGCAGCGATATAAACAAAAGAGGTGAGTCAATTTTAGAGTTTATACTTTCTAGTAATTTGATTATATGCAATAAAGGTAATGTGTCAACTTTTGCAAATAGAATTAGGGAGGAAGTTATAGACCTAACTTTGTGTACAAATTCTGATCAAGTCGCGGTCGAAAATTGGAGGATATCCCTTACTAATTCGTTTTCGGATCATAAGAGGATCTTCTTCACAATTAACCGCGAAATTGTAAAAAGGACGATGTTTAGGAACGCAAAAAAGACTGACTAGACAAAATTTTATAAACTGGTAGACAGAAGACTGAGTAGGGAGGTTAAACCTCAAATTTCTGACTTCCCCTCCCACGAGGAAATTGAAAACTCGGTCAAGCTACTAGATGAGACGCTACAGAAGGCTTTCTTAGGGGCCTTCCCCGTCAGATACAATCGCAAAACCTCCAAACCATGGTGGAATGCGGAGCTACGACACATGAGGGCAATCCAGAAGGCTTCTTGAAGCGGCAAGGAGAACAAAGGCAAATGAAAGCTAGGAAGACTACAAACTCAGCTTCAGAGCCTATAAGAACCAAATAAGGAAAGCAAAATGGGAGTCATTCCAGAGCTTCAGCGAGTCTTTTACAGACATAAATGAGGCGGCCAGATTCCGGAAGATTCTCGCAAAGGAACCAACGATCCTAAAGAGCATCAGACGACCTGACGACTCATGGACTGAGACTAGAAAGGAGACCCTAGAATTGCTGATGAGCACTCACTTCCCAGGTTGCTTTGAGGATGATATGAATCACACCACGGCACAAAGGGAAGTACCACAGAGAGAGACTAAGGAAATGGTTGCAAAGATAGTGACAAGAGATAAAGTAGCGTGGGCGATACACTCCTTCGACCCCTACAAGTCGCCGGGGCCAGATGGGGTGATCCCGGCTATGCTGCAAAAATCCCTAACCACGATAGAACCATTACTACTGAAAATCTTCTCGGAATGTCTCCTGTTAGGGTACATACCGGAAAGATGGCGAGAGGTAAAAGTGGTATTCATACCCAAGGCAGGGAAAGTTAGCCACACAATACCACAAGATTTCAGACCCATAAGTCTCTCATCATTCTTGTTAAAGATACTAGAGAGGCTCGTTGATCTGCATATTAAGGAAACCACACAACTTGAGAAGTACTGCACAAGGCAACATGCCTATCTGAAAGGCAAGTCGGTGGAAAGTGCTCTACATGATGTGGTAAAGTCGATAGAGAAGTCCCTCCAAGAGAAGGAATACACCTTAGGAGCGTTCCTAGACATTGAAGGAGCTTTTAACAACGTCGAGACGTCATCAATCTTGCATTCCTTAAAGGAAATTGGAACGGACCAAGTCACCATAAACTGGATTATGGAAATGCTACGAAGCAGAATCATAAATGCAGAGATCGGAGACAAGTCTATAAGAAAGAGAACTTCAAGGGGTACTCCACAGGGTGGAGTCTTGTCCCCTCTCCTGTGGTTAGCAGTGATCAATAGGATCCTGAAAACCCTGGAGGCTAAGAGAATAAAAACGATAGCCTATGCAGACGACGTGGTAGTGCTAATCACAGGCAAGGATTTGACAACGATAGGCGACATCATGGAGTCAGCATTAAAAGAGATCTATAAGTGGGCAGAGCAAAATGGTCTAGGAGTAAATCCAGGAAAGACCGAACTGGTTCTATTCACAAGAAGATATAAAATACCGAAGTTTAAAATGCCGACATTAGGAGGGCGGGTATTAACGCTATCCAAAGAAGCAAAATACCTCGGTATGGTATTAGACACCAAATTGTCCTGGAAAAGGAACATCGAAGAAAGAGCAAAAAAAGGCATCAATGCCTTTTACATGTGTAAGAAGATGTTTGGAAGAAGATGGGGACTACAGCCTTACATCATCCATTGGATGTATAAAGCGATAGTAAGGCCCATCATCACGTACGGAGCCGTGGTCTGGTGGAATGCCATGGATAAAGAAATAAACAAGAAAGCGCTAAATAAAGTACAAAGATTGGCAGCAGTCGGTACAACGGGAGCATTAAAAAGTGCCCCACAAGCGGCGCTGGAGGTAATGATATACCTCCCACCTATTGATCTGTTCATAAAAGGCCTAGCAGCAAAAAGAACTCTATGTCTAAGAGACTCTAACTTGTGGCAACAGACGAATTATGGACATACGAGGATCATGAAGGACCTAGGGAATGCGAATGGTAAGTTGTCCTTGATGCTGGCGCAGCAAACGGACTACATATCCACTCAAACTACCTTCGAAAACAGGATTGCGGTGGAATTTCCGACAAAAGAAGAATGGGACCGAAACTCCGTTCTAAACGAGGAGGAAACCAATATCTTCACTGACGGATCAAAAACGAAGACTGGAACAGGAGCAGGTATCTTCTCAAAGCAGTTAGGATTTCAGGAGTCATTGAGACTCAAGAAAGACTGTAGTGTGCTGCAAGCAGAGATACTAGCAATCGAGAATGCAGCGAAACTCATGTTACATGAGGAAAACAGGGGCATGTCGGTCACGATCTACACTGACGGCAAGGCCGCCTTAAAAGCTATTACGTCACTTACGACTAGATCGAAGTCGGTGGTGAGTTGTCGTGAGGCCCTATCATGGATCCGCTACAGCAAAGTCAAACTCTGCTGGGTACCCGGACACCACAAGGTTGAAGGGAACGAGGAGGCGGACAAACTGGCAAAGCTGGGGGCGGAGAAAGATGAGGGACAAGCTGGTACATACCCCTTCCTACCGATAAATGTCATAAAAGACGCAATAGATGAAACCACAACGAAATGGCATAGTGCCAGATGGGAAATCGTGGGAGGATGTTCTACATCTAAGGCACTATGGCCACAACTAGACAAAGAAAGAACGAAAGAACTCTTATGACTGAAAAAGACCTCAGTCAGCATGATCACAGGAGTGATCACGGGACACTGCCCCAACAGAGTCAACCTCAAAAGATGGGGAAAGGACACTGATGACACCTGCCGGTAGTGCAACGAAGAGGGGGAAACGATCGTCCATCTGTTATGTCACTGCTCGGCCCTGGAAAGCAAACGCTTCAATTTATTTGGACGTGAGCAGCTGGAAGGCCTGCACGAGGCGTCACAGTTGAACTTAAAACAACTCGTGAACTTTGCTAGAAGTTGGAAATGCTTCCAAGCAAAATGAATAGGAGAGATTAGAGAAATTCCAACTACCCCAATTAGGGCAGGGCAATGGGCCACAGGCTTTGATGCGAAGGAATGGAAATAATTTCTATCCCAAACCCTCTAACCTAACCTAACCATTTTCAAGCGTTTTCGTTGCATTTTGCCAAAATCATCCGCCATATTGAAGCCTGCCCCCGGACTAATGTCACAATTTTTTGTTTTTCAGGCGCCATTTGTGTTGTTCACTTTAAATTAAAAAAATTCAGCATCACAGTCCTCTTGGAAATTAAGAGCTTCAATTTAAACCAAAAAAAGTGTAAATCGGTTGAAAATTAAGACCGGTAGATCTCTATGAACCAAAAAGTTCAACCGATTCCACACAGTGCGTCGCAGCGTCTCTGGCTATAAGCCTGCAGCAGCATCGTCAGCGTACCCAATCAGGAATGCTCCCGGGCATTTCCAATCTTAGGATCCCATCATAGAATACGTTCCATACGTCGGGTCTCAGGATTAAGCCCTTGGCTGCCCCTGCCGTCATTTCCCTCCGGACGAAGCCATCCGATGTCTCGTATTCGATGAAACGGGATCTCAAGTATGCACAGAGGTCTGTGAGATGACGATGCCTCTACTGGTCCCTTGCCCTTGCTTATGAAGGCGAGCTTTCCCACCTTCCAGCGAGAGTAGAAGGTGCTCTCCCTCAGACAGGTATTATACATGTCCAATAAGGGTTGTGGCTGCCTCTCAACTACAGCCCTCAACACATCTGCTGGAAGTCCATCCGGGCCCGCCAGAGATGGGCAATCCGGTCTCTTCGGATAGGTGGAGAATATTGTCTCTACGATGTTGTGCAGAATCGATCGGTCGGTGGGGGTGCTTTGTTTCAACGCTTCCAACTTCTGCATTACATTTTTATACCCTAGACCCAACGGGTCGTTGTTCACGTCATCGCCCAGCTGATTTCAGTATCGGCGTTCGCTGGACACGATAGCTTGGCGGAGTTCCATTTTTTCGTATATAGACGGCAGTTACTTGGGCTGCGCTACGGGGTTCACGTTTGTGGGCTCTAGTGATTGCCCGTCAATGTTTAAGGCATTCAGGTCTTAGCTCAGCGATCGTCGTCATCCACCAGTACACAGGATGGCGATTCCGCGGACATGGTTTTTTTGGCACCGCTTCCTCACAGGCCCGTTGTAACAGGGGCATGGTTGCTTGCACCTGAACCTTCGCTAGTGTGCGGGCATCTATGCTGTGAGGAATATCTTCGAGGGAGGCTTTTCCTCTTGCTATGGATAGAGACAGCTTCTCGGTATCCATTTTGGCGATGTTCTATCTCGGATAGCCAAAAGAGGGCTCAAAGGGGGGGGGGAGTGGGATCAAAGCTGATGTCTTTGCCAGTAGTCGCAGAGACATCAGCTTTTTTAAACAATGAACAATGAAAGAGAAGGAAAGTATCTATTTTCTTACAAGATGGACGCGGCAGTTACTGTAATCCAGTATAGTAAGTCACCAGCTAGGATGAAGTGCCCGTTTTACCGTCGTATTATATCTTCCACCGCCGAGAGTTTGGTGTGGTATGTAATGATAGCTTCATTGGGTGAGAGGTAGCAACTTATTAGGAGCAACTTATTACCACCACTCCCAACCCAGAAAACACTACCGCCCTTACCTGTGGAGAAAGATGGGAATTTATTGCGGTTTTTGAGCCAGATCGCAGCGACTCCCTCATTATCAGTATGTCTCCATCGAGGTTTCTGTGTTGTTCACTCAGCACAAAAATATCGACGCTGTGTTCGGTGGCTATCTGCGTCAGTAGATCCTGTGCATGTCTGGATCTAGCCAAGTTCCCCTACATAATTACCGCCATTTTGCCCTCTTTGTTAGAGTAGCCATGAATGCTGCTAGATATGCCTCGCATTTAGAAGACCCCGGGCAGCACAGGCAAACAGGACATACTGCCAGTACACGATGCCGCCCTGTATCCCGCTACTCTACACTTCCAACAGCAGTTCGATTTGTCTGCCAGGCTGCAGCTTGTCGCCATATGTCCAAACCCCTGACACCGAAAGCAGCTAAGGTTATATTTGTTTACTCTTATTCGGCAGTTGACTCAGCTAACTTTAAGATTTCCCGCTCTCTCTAGCTTGGCCATCGCGTTGGAATCCATCTCCACAAAGGCTATCATATTGCCCCTTAGTAACTTGATAGACAATGAGATTTTGGCCCCGCTGTACGAGGTATCATCCGTGTGGATTTTTCAGGCATCCTCAATATCTGCTACCTCTGTCGCAGTATCATAATCCCTTATCTCAAGCATGGTCCGGGGCACACGTTGTCTCACAGAAGCTCCGTCACCTATCGCCCTTTGAACAGCGCTACCAAAATTAGCTCTATCCTCCGCGGTTGCATGTAGCTCAATCAGAATATCCCCTTTACGGGTATTTCTATAGATCTAATTTTTATTCCCAGCTCGTCGGGGTTTACATCCTTCCGTATTCCTTTCAGTAAGTCTACATACTTCTTTCCTACATCAGGCGTGGTAGGCAAAGCATCAGAGGATACTCTCTTACCATAATGCTTTTTATTATTGGCTGGGTTGCTCTTGCCTTCTCGTTTCGCGGCTTGCGGTACCCTATCTGTATTGTTTTTCGGCTTAACGACCACCAATCGCTCTCGCCTTCCTTTCCCTTTTTTTCGCTGAGTGTCGGATTCTATGCCTTGGGGGCTAGGAGTACCAGCCTGTTGCAGCTGTTCTGATTCTCCTTTTTAGTAGGCGGAGTTCGACTGATGAATAATTCATTCTGCCAAGTATCAAGCAAACGTATACGCTCAGTGCACTGCTATGTACTGCAGCCTACTTTGGGCTCTCCTACGCATGATATGGTCTCTCTGAGCTCGTAGGAATGTCTCTATATCCACATGAGCTGAATTCAGCTCTCCCATGTACTTCTCATACTCCATGTCGTAATTAGCGCACTTTTTCCCTCGTTTGTAGCCTTGGATGACGCGGGGGCCACCTCTACGTCACTGCCATCCTCGGATATAGACGCCTTTTCTCACTCCCCGTCGGCACCGATACTGGGGTATCCCTCCCCTGCATCTTAAACGGTTTTTCTATTTTCGAATTCTCAATATTTGGTTTTATATTCAGGGTGCCTTCCCCTATGTTATTTTTTCGTGGTGGCCTTCCAGTGTCCGGTTTTGGTCCGCCCTGGTATTTTACTTCTCCGGTACCCTTCATATCTGATGAGCTTTCCCCTATCCGCCACCTGCAGAGGCGCCCGATGGGTGACCAGCAACACCGCACGAGATTTTTTTTTGTATGGGACGTAGGGACAGCGCGCTGTCCGCAAATAGTCCCTCTGTCACCAAATTCGTGACCCGGGCAGCATTAGCATTACTTTGGGTCACGAACTGTTATCCCCTTTCGGGCCTCCAGCTTGGTCCAAGCAGGCCTACTCCCCCTCTCCCTTGCAGGATTAGGGGTTCGGACTCGTCGGCTCCTCCCTGTCAACCATAGTTTTCTTTTCCCATCGTCCTCAATCATTCTTCTTGCTTCGTCACCAAGCGCTTTTCTCTGTTCGTCTTCGTTGTTATTTAAATTTTAAAAAATGTCCTACCAATCTCCATTTGATCCGGTGAAGAGCGGGTCGTCAGACATTTAAAAGAATAAATAAATAACTTACTCCTCCCCATCATTTAGTGGGGGCTGGTCAACTGACTACTTCCTCCCTCTTTTTGGTTCAAAGAACAACTTCCGAAATTAAAGAAGGTATGCTGGGCGTCCTCTATTACCCCAGGGCAGTAGTTGCACATTGCATTCCCGTGAATTCTCTTACATGGAGATATTTGCCAAACATTCCATGGCCAGAGAGGAACTGATTAAGATAGAAATTCATCTCACCTTGTCCCCTCTCCGTCCAAGTGCCAGGGTCTTGCTCCAACCTCCTTATCCATTTGGCAGTTGTTGCTTTCGCCATCCATCTGTCTCTCCACATTTGCAGTGTGTGACTACGTTCTTGGTTTCTTATTGTGTCCCTCGTCACATTTGTTCCATTGACACTATCGTATATTCTTTTTCATTCGTATGCTAATAGGTCTACGGGGACAACACCTGGCAGGAGCAGCACTGCTACCTCCGAGAAAGATCTATATGCGCATACTATTCGTAACGCACACCTACGCTGTACCCTTGCTAATCGTTTCCGGTATGACTCCACTAGCATACTGTCTGCTCTCACCTCCGCCCAAAATAACATGACGGAATGGACGAAACTCATCAGGGCCCGTCTTTTGCTGCCTCTTGCTCCAGCCACATTAGGCATGAGCCGAGAAAGCGCAGCGGCCAGATTAGTTGCCTTATCTGCAGCTTTCTGCATGTGCGTTTTCCACCGTTTTTGCCACAACGAGTTGGAGTGCATGTCGGTTTAACCAGTTGTCGATGTCACTGGAGATCCATGCTATTCCTTCGGCTACCCTGCTCTGGCGTTCTTAGTCCAGGCAAATTATCCAAAATACTGCGTTTTTTTTTGCAAAAAAGTTTAACAGCAAACGACGATATATAAAAAATCGTAAATTTTTCGTAGAATTCAATGCACAACTTTTAAAACAAATGAGGGGCCCGGAACATTCTCAAAATGGCGGTCAAAGTTGGTGAAAAATATTTTTTTTCGTTTAAAAGAAAGACTAAGCTTCGTAGGAAAAAAGTTATATACAAAAGTTGTGTAACTTTTCAATATAGATCGATCTAGCCTAGTCCGAAATTATTAAATTATAAAATTAAAAAGTTACGGCGAAAAAATGGCTGAAAATCGCATTTTTTAAAAATGTCAGTATCTTTTGAAGTAAAAAATATGTTTGAACGAAAGTTGGTGGAATTGTAGTCCTTTATGAGTAGAATATGACGGTTTTCACAGATTTGCAAAATATTGCAAATTTTTTGCAAAAGTTGATTTTTTCGGAAAAAAAGCGCGTTTTTTCAATTCCCGATAACTCATACACATTTAAATTTTTTCAAACGGGACCGGGCGGAAATTTTTCTATGATAGTTGCACTAATATATGTAAATATTGCGCGTACCTCGAAACGATTACATGTATGTTAGAAAGTGGTCGAAACTCCGCTTTTTTATTTCATCTCGAAAAACATCAGTTGTCTTTACGAATTTCCATTATACCAGAATGATAATATTTTCATTTGATAGAAGACATTTTTTTGCAAATTTAAAAAAAAATTTTTTGCTCTACGATCTTTTGGAACCGAGATAATTTTTTTTTTCGAAAAAAATCCTGCGGCACCATTTTTTAACATTAAGGGCTGAAATTATCGGAACTCGATCGCATTAACTAGCGCTTGAAGAGGAGTCGGGGAAAACCGGCTCTTAGCTGAGCTTCTTGTGAATCTGATATCGGTGCATGAAAATCAATTGTAAAATATTTATATTATTGGTGTTATTTAGAATCTCTTTTCAAAAGATTTTCTAGGAATCTCTTTAGAATCTGCAAGACAGAAACAAATAATGGCTTGAGAAATAAAAACGGAAGATGTTAGAACCAATAAAAATTTATTTATTTGTATTTACATTTCATAACCTTTTCAGCTTTTTCATTGGAGATTCATTTTCGTCGTCACTACTATCACGGCATTTTCTTCATTATAAATAAAGTCCTTTAAACATTCTGTCTCATTCTCTGTGAGAGTTGGCTCGTCCATTTCATCTTCGTCGATATCATTTGGGATGATGACAGAGTCTTCCTCGATATTGGAGCAATTTTCATCATCACACGTTAAACACATATTGGAAGACTTTAAGCCATGTTGTTTGCAGCTGCAAATCTTCGTTTTACAGCCACTGGTACACCTACATGCATTTTTTTTTTAAATGTCATCAGGAATCAATTGACAAAAACTAAATACTGGTAGCAAATTATTGCCATCAATTTTCCAACCCCATTGTTTGGGGTCAAGTGAGTTTCCTAGCCATGTCTGTAATTGAAGGTATGTTCTTAATGAATGTTGAGCTGCAGCACCATTCATAGGTGGAAGATTTGCCAAATGGAAAGAGGATCTAGAAGTTGATGTTTTAAATTGCAAATATCGTAAGTCACTTAAATTGCCTGTGCAATTTTTCGTAGAATACAAAGTTGCAATTATTTCACAGCCTACTTTTGCGATAACTTCGGTATTAGTAGCTTTGTCGTAAAAAAACTTCAAATTTGGGAAGCCTATTCTTTTGCTTCTCGAATACTTTCAGAATTTTGTTTTTTCCTTGTTTGAAAAAACAGGGCGTTGTGTCGCAACCCTATATTATATACAAAAGTCCAACGTATTTCTTCAAATCTGGATATTTAAAACTGTCACAGTTATAAACTTTATCGATTTCCTTACCTTTTCCCGGTTTGAAAAAATATATATTTATATTAGATGGTGCTAACTGCGTTAATAAGACTAAGAGATAAGTGTTTTCGCCGTATATTTTCACAATTTCATCATTCTTTTGTAACTCGATGGCAGTAGTTATTATGAGCCTATTGGCATCTTCGACTATTTTCGTTCGAAAGTTTATTTTTTGTAATTCTTCACATAGCAAAAGTATACATTTTTTTTTATTTTTATCATTGGAAAGAAACCTCTCTTTTGGGTACAAAATTTTAGTATTCAGGCCAAATTCGATTTCAAGAGCGGTGTTTTTCATTTGCCTACGTAAACGCTCTATTGATTTGGTACCTGGATCATCCGGACAATCATCGAAAACAAGAATCGAGTTTTCAGTAAAATGATGTTGTGCGTAGTCTAAGTATAATTTTAAAATGTCTTGCACGGGTTTGTTAGATGTCCAAATAACCTTATGAAGAAAAAAACCACCATCAATTATGTTCACAGCATTTTGATTGTTTATTGGAGTTTTTACACAGTCGAAGGCATCATAAAAGGCAGATTTTTGGGTTTTTCTCATTCCTGATTCATCGAAGATGGACAGTGGAACTGGAGCCAGTTCGTATTTTAAATAATGTTTCATATCGTCCTTCGATTTAATTAGACTAATACGTCTAAATATAAGTAAAGGATTAACTGTTATTTTTTCATCGTGAACCTGCACGCATGAATGGGCAGAACGAAGCGTTTGCACCCGACTTTTTTTAACTGCTTTTATAGAGACAAACGATTTACCAACAGTATTTTTCATTAAGTTAGATCCAATTTAAAAAGCATCGTGACAGTTGATTGAACCATTGCCGATAATGCCAGAGTAGATGGATGAAATAAAAGTTGTATTAGGAAACGGATCATATGATGAAAAGAAACACACTAGTTTATTTAAGTCAGATGCATCTCTTTTAATTATTGCCGTACCAGTATCTTTATGCTGCTCCGAAGTTGAATATGATACGTTGCAGAAATTTTCGATTTCATTCGATACTTCAGATAAAATTATACTAGAAAGCATCCACTTTGATAAAACGCTGTCCTTTACGCCTCGTCCTTAAGTTAGACCCCCACTACTTTTCATAGACCTCTTGAGCACCTGTTCAATGGTCATATCAGACCAAATACCTGACCAATATCTGTTACTACGACGAATTGTGAAGCCACGATTATTACAAAATTTATCATATTCCAAAATGTTTAATCGGTTTTTTAATTTGAGAGCCTCTTGCAAATACAAGTGACTTGATTTTGCATACAGATAATCACCTGAAGCGTGAAAGTAAGGCATCATTTCGCGAACGCATTATAAGGGCAACTCCCATTTGCCACATCACTCGGATTCAATGAAGAGTTTAACAATGTTAACTAATTTGAAATACTGTACCCACAATTGAGCTGTAGGTCCAAATTTTTTTAAGCTTTCGAGCTGTTCATTAAATATTTCTGCTACACGTATACAAACTTCATTCACAGATGATTCATTTTCAAAGGTACAAGTATCGATTTCTTTTAACATATTGTACAAATTGTACGTATCATTGGTATTAAAATTTATGTACGAAAAAATTACATTGGCGAGTGCAGCTTGTACAAGAACGTGTCCACGAACTGCTCTCGAAAAAGCATGGCCAGTAACAGCTTTATCAGCTGACTTTTCAGCGTAGATGGTAGCAAATGCTTCCTTCAGTCCACTGCATTCCATTATTAAACCAATATATCCTACTCATTAACATATGGAACCCCCCGAGCCTCACGAAGATAGATTTTAAATTGTATGGATCATTAGCAGAATCAATTGACGATATAATGTCTTTTGCCTTATAATACAGAGGCTGGTCAAAAGAGACTATACATATTTCTTGACCCAGAGCCAATGATCTACAACTTGCTTCTATTAGAACAGTAAAAAGCATGTTGTTCTCGCTAGGAGGTGCATTTACAAACGATAGCGGAATGATTTTTGAAGTTGAGAAATTTGTAGAATTTTTAACTGTTTGCATAAATCCGTTCCACCCAGGAGTTTTGTCAGGGAATTTATTTTTACCGGATAGCCATAAGATATCTGCACACGTGATCGCTAATTTATCGTGGCTGTTATTTAAACTTTCGACAATTACGCCATTTAACCCAGAGGAATTTTTTCTCTCAAATTGTTTTACGTCAATAAAACCAAATTTCGCAATTTCTGACGCTGGTGGTATTGTTTTCAATCGCTGTATATATTTTTCCGAGGAGAAAGCTTTCGATGGTGTAATTACCATGATACCCCCCATGGCGTGGAATGTATTGTGCCCATCGAGTGTATTGAGATTATGATCTGCATTATCGAAACTGAACTGGACAAATGAATCACCAGTAATTGTAACTTGTTAGGGATTATGAACAATTGAAGATTCAAATAGTACTGTTTCATTATAAGATGCGATCAGGCTTAAATGCGATAAACAGTCATTGTAACCTATAATAAACACTGAACAAGAAAGTACTTATTTCTAGTATACAGATGTGTCTGAGGTAAGTATTTCTTTAATGCTTAATAAAAAAATGTAAAAGAAAGTTATTTTCTTCTTATTATTTTAAGTAACCTAAGAGAACAAAGTTCTTATCATTCCGTTCTGAAAGTTTGTGAATCGCCTTTAAATGTATAAGAAACACATGGCGGTAGGTCCCCTGGCGCCCGCTCGTCTCGTTTACCGAACGGAATACCCGATGCGTCCTTGACGTTTAAATTTACACTTTCGTACTCTTTCTCATAAACACAGTCGCTATCGCTAGTTTTATGTCTTTTATTAGGTATCGACGTTTGTGGAATGCACTCCTGTGGGTTAATTATTTTACGGAGACTTCTCCAACGGAACCACCTCCATACAATAATTAATATGATGATTGTTGCGATTATTCCTAAACCAATATATATTGACATATTTCGCGTTCTAGCTGATTTCTCTTTTTCTATATTTTCATTCGCAATTTCATGGGCTTTCTTTATTATATCCTGAAAGGCAATACCGTTTTTCAAGTAATTTGTTTCGCGGGGTTTACCTATCTCTGTTTTTTTTTAGACTTAGTTTTAAGATATCATGATTTGTGTCATTAAAATGTGCGGAAAATAATTCTGAAATGTTAAAGTTGTGAATGGGCTGTTCAACTACGGCGTTTTTCTTTACGGCGGTGACTCAATTTTCTTATTTATGGCACCCCATTGACTAGGTCCGTTTATAGAATCTGACGCCGGTAATATTTTAACAACGTGGATTCTCTGTGCAGAACTTCAGTGTGCTCGTAGAGCGTTGGCCGGAGGCCTCCGAAATCCTGTACAGAAACCGAAAATGACCAATAACTATAATTAATTTATACGAAATATATATATATATATAAACAAATACAATTTTTCTCTTATAAAAAAAAAAAAATTTTTCTTACTCCTCCGATAGGTACAGGAGTGGGTCAAAACACTTTTTTATTTTATCTATGTGCACTATCTTATTCTTTCGCGCGTTTAGTGCTAATTTTATGTCGCGTGTGCCAATTAATTCTAGTATTTCATAAGGTCCCACATACTCGTCGTCCATTTTTCCTTGTCTGGGTTCTTTTAATAAGAACACCATTTCTCTCACGCGGAAATGTCCTATATTCAGTTTTCGGTCGTAATATTGTTTCGACCGGTACTTAGACTGCGTTAGACTCATGGCAGCCAATGTCTGTAGTTCCGAGATGACGCTCATAATTTCTATGAGATAATCATCGTACGTGATGAGTTTTTCTCTCGTAGGGTATGAAGATGGTAGTCGTGCGGTTCTACCATACACGAGCTCATGGGGCGTATAATTTATACCCTCATGTACGCTGGTATTATAAGAAAACATGGCATACGGTAGCCATGTGTCCCAATCGTCCCGACCTTTCACAAAGTTCTTTAAATAGTCTACCAAGACCTGGTGACTCCTTTCCAGACTCCCGTTACTTTGTGGGTGGTAAGCGGAGGTTACAAGGGTTTTAATTTTAAAAATCTTTGCAAACTCCTTAAGGGTTTTTGCAATGAAGCATTAACCCTGATCCGTGAGTATGGATACTGGTGTTCCATAATTACAGATGAAGTATTTTGCGAAAGCTTCAGCGACGGCCTGTGCCGTAGCTACGTTCAATGGAATTGCAAGGGAATATTTTGTCAGTAGATCCTGAACAGTCAGAATATAACGATTTCCGTTTAGGGTAACATCGGTAGGTCCCCAGATATCTAGGGCTACCTTATCAAAGGTTGCTCGTGGTGTGTCAGTGATGACCATTGGTAGTCGGGTTTTTACACACACGAGTTTCTTTTTCTGACATAGTGGACATCGTTTTATATATTCCCTAACGTCGGCTTTCATACTTCGCCAATAGAATTTATCACAGATTCGGAGGTAAGTTTTCTTGACACCCTTGTGTCCACTCGCTATTGAATCATGATATTCTTTTATTATACCGAGCCGCGAGGTTGATAGCGGTATCGCGCGATTGTTTTTACAAAATACAATCGTCAAGTTTCGGTCAACTAAAATAGTTTGAAAAATTTCGGGTATCTCGTACCATTCAGGTTTCTGAAATATTTCGTGATCATGTCCGACCGAAATTTTTGTTATTCGAAATTTTTTTAATAGTGCTCCCAGCGTTTTGACGCATTTAATTATATTGTTTTTTAACGCTCTGTCATCGACGAATCTCTTTACTATAAGTCCGAAAAAGTATTTCTTTCCTCTTTTGTGTACAACCACCTCTCCGATTTTCAGCCGCTTTAACTGTTGATCATCCGGATTTATAAGAGATCTTTCCGTAAGTGCGATCGTGATTTCGCTATTTAGTTTACCGTCGGCAGTCGTGAAATACGCAATATGATCCTGATGATTAAAAATGTGATCATTGGTAATTTCCGTTTTTAATTGTGCATTTTTTATATTTTCCTTTTCTACGCCGATATTTTTGTTCGGCTGTTTTTTATGCGATTCTTCTCTTTTTCGGGTAGTTTGTTTATTTTTACAGCTGTTTTGCTGTCGAATTTCAGTTATGTCAACCGGTGTTTTCACGTTAGTGACGTGACCTTCCTCAATATCCGTAACCCGACCTGGCGTGTGAATCATGCGTTCCGGGGTCGGTGTAAAATTAAATGCCATACTCCGTTCTTCGTTACTTCTGATAATTGAGAGAAGTGGAGTATAGTGCTCTCGCTCTAAACATAGATGGTAAGCTTTTCGCGAAGCCTGTGACTTGACGTGATAGTATTCTATACTTGCATCACATTTGTGAATGCAAATATTTGTGTTGTAATGCCGCGCAAATATTTTTATGATATTGTCATCACCGTACGCGAACGACGAATTTAATATGGTTAACGCGCGTTCTGGTTCTGCGCAAGATCTAAGGTGGTTGCTATCCAGTACGATTTTTCGTAATTGGTCCGAGTTTATTCCCAGATTTAGCAATACGATCAGAGAATTGAAAAGACAATTCCCGTCCTTTGATATGTTGTTATTTTCCTGTAAAAGTTCATAAGGTTCCATGCAGACAGTACTAACTTCATAATTGAGATGTAGTGTCAAATCATTATCCGACTCAGCATTGTCCGTAGTGCGCTCTTTACCATTCTCTGATTCACGCATCGTTTCTTCAGTCTCCATTTCCTGTTCTTCGTATCGCTCTTTCGTCACTGCGTAGGATTCATGATTTTCGTCGCGGTCGAGGCAGTCCTCATCAAGTTCCATTTCTTCGTCAAAAATTCTCGTTTCCTCGAGATCGCGTCGATCATCGGACGGATCGTCTATGCGTCGCGCGCGTTCTCTTTTTCCCTCGCTCTCTCTTTCTACAGGCGGCCGGAGTGGGGAAAGACTCGCTGCAATCTTCTCGCGTCCGTTTGACGTCTCGCTTCGGTCCGTCGCTCTGTTAGATGGGTATTTCTGTTTAGGGGTAGAGTGGGGAAGAAAACGTACAGTATCGTCGGGTGCGTCGAGATCGAAGCTCGATGACCATGAATCATCTGGATCTCCGGTATCCGGCGTATAGTCCGTTTGAACCTTCATCTTTGTCTTCTTCTTCTTATTCTCCCTAACTCCTCTCTCTTCTACTGCCGAAGATGTCGATTCGATTTCAGGTTCGGACGTCAAATCATCTTCCGTTGTATAACCCTCTCGTTCTCGCCATCGATTACGTGCGTCTTCCATACGCTTTGAAAAAATCCTCTCCATATCTATGCTTTCAGTTTCAGAGATTTTTCGATGCGCCCTTATTCTTGGTCGACCACTTCTTTTCTCGGTCGGGTCAATCCTCAAGTACTCCGGTATTTCCAACTTCTCGACATCCGATATATACTTCTTTCTTTGTTTTTTTTCTATGAACGGCACTTGATCTGACGTGGGCTTGCACTGTTTTTTGGAGCGGGTTCTCCCAACAGAATCCCCCATTTTTAGGTAGTCCGGTACTTTGAGCTTTTAGACCTCCGTTAATTTTTTCTTACGGGGTTTCTTTTCTGCTCCCGGAGCTTTTACCTCGAACTCCTCACAGTCTATCGCATTGTCCTCAACGTCACCGAATGTGTCAGTATCGTTATCGGAATCCTTCCCTCTTTTCCTTGGAGCGGGATTACCAGACCCGTCGGCGTCTGAGACGCGCAGTCTCTTAGCATATTTTGACTGCTCACCTTCCACTTGTTTATTTTCTTCACCTTGAATGGGCATACACGATATCTTTTTAAATTTATTATCCCTTTTTGTTTTTTCTGAACCTTCAATATTACTTCCTTTATTTATCAATTTCTCCTTTTTATCGTTGGAGCCTCTAACTTTTTTCTCAAATTCGTTTTCATCGTGGGTTTCATTTTCTATTTCCGACCTATCAATCGGGTTTCGTGATAATGCATCAGCATTGACGTTTCTTTTGCCTTCTTTGTAAATTACGTCGTATTCATAATCTTCAAGCTTTACTCGAAAGCGATGTAATCGAAGATTCATATTTTTCATTGTCTTGAGAAATCTCAGCGGTTGGTGATCGGTGACTAGTGTAAACTTTCGTCCGTACAGGTATGGACGAAATTGCTCTACTGCAAACACAGCTGCGAGCATTTCTTGTTCTGAAACACTGTACCGCGTTTCTGCCCTTTTTAGACTACGTGATGCGTAGGCTATGGGCAGGTCTTCGCCAATTTCACCCTGTGATAAAATAGCACCGACCGCTATTCCTGATGCATCCGTGGTAACAATGATCGGTGCATCGAAGTCTGGTAATTGCAGTATAGGCGCTTTGCACAAGATGCCTTTTAATTTCTCGAACGCCTGTGCTTGGTCTGGGCCCCATGTGAAGTCAACGTCTTGTCGCAATAATATTACTAATGGGTGAGCGATTTTCGAAAAACCCTCGACAAACCGTCTATAATAGCCTGCTAATCCCAGAAATTGTTTTACGTTCTTTCTATTTTTTGGAACAGAGAATGCCCTCACTACCTCAACTTTCCTGGGATCGGGTTGGACGGTATTATTTTCTATTAAATGTCCCAGATACGCAGCCTCCTTCTGTAAGAATCTGCATTTGTCGGGCTCTAAGGTGAGATTTGCACCCTCGAGCCGTTTCATTAGACGCCTGAATTTAATTTTATATTCCTGCAAGTTCTTTGCATACACGACGATGTCATCGAGGTACACTAGTAATTCTATTCCCTGTAATCCGCTTAAAACCAAATCCATCATTCGTTGAAAATCACTAGGGCCATTTTTAATACCCATAGGCATTCTTACGTATTCGCAATGAGCGTAGGGGGTGGAAAATGCTGTCTTATGTGCATCTCGCTCATCCATTAATATTTGGTGAAATCCCGATTACAGGTCGAGGGTGGTAAAATATGTAGATTGCCCTAATTGATCTAGTACATCCATGATATTTGGGATGCATCACCTATAGTTTTTTCATTTAAATCCCGAAAGTCAATAACCAAACGCCACCGCTTTTCGCTATTTGATCCCGGTTTTTTAGGTACTATCCATGCGGGTGAATCGTACGGGGACGAAGACGGTCTGATAAAACCGGCCTCGAGCTGTTCTTCCACTTGACGTTGCATCTCCGTCTTTATAGCAGGCGGGTGTCGAAAACGCTTCGCGCCCACCGGCACGTCGTTCGTTGTATGGATACGATGTTTGAACGCCGTAGTTGCTCCCAACGGTTCGCCCGGTAAATGGAACATATGGGCGTAATCGGATACAAGATTATTCACCTGATTTCTTTCCTCAGCCGAAAGACCATCCATATTTATATGAGTTAGGACATCGTTAATTCTTTTTCCCCTTATCTTAGTAATTTGTATCCGAGCTTGTTCTCGTTTTTCCCCGTCGCCGGCGCAATCCTCGAAAAACAAATTTTTATTATCGTAATGCCCTTTTGATACCGTTTTTTCGGCTACTCCGCACTCTTCTAATTTGATAGGCGGAATGATTAATTTTTCCTCTCGATCATTTGTATTTATGAGGTACATATAAGCGTAACCGCCTCTATTGGTTACCAGTGCATTTCCAGGGTATATGCCTACTAGGCTGCTTTCGAGTTTCGGAACAAACCCGAATTCTAAGTCATTTGTTATTTTCACGCGTATGACTTTCCGAATCCTCGGAGGTATTATCACGATTTCTCGGTTGATAAACGAAATTCTACGGTTTTTATAATGCAAACAATCCTGTTCATAATCAATTTTTGCTTCCAGCGCTCGGAAGAACGGATCACCCAAAATTCCATCTTGCTCGATAGGGAAACTATCCTCCACTATCTGTAAGTCGATTATCTCGTTATCGAATCTTATACTCGCGCATCCCAACGTCCCGATCATTCCTTCGCCTATTCCACTCAAATCGAATTTTATCTCTGGGTCGAGGCACAAATCCCGACGTATAGTATTAAGTTTAACAATGTTTATTTCGGCCCCGGAATCGACAAGGAATTTCCCGTTTCTACGATGTAGGTCGGGACTCGAAATCTCTATTCGTGGACATTTCGACAGCCTAGCTTGCCCAAGGTAGATCCTAGCTGTTCCGCTGTTGCCGCATGAATTTTCACGGGGTGATTTTCCTGACGGGCGTCGCTCGGCGTCCCCCCTCCGCGTCGAGCGCCCTTCGAGTTTAAAGGGCGGGAATCATAATTCTCCGTTACTTTGGGTTCCCGTCGGTCAGCATACCTATCAGGCCCTCGCGTTTTATCATTGAATTGATGTTGGGGCGAACGATTTTCAGGGTATCGTGAAGAATTTCCTCCGCGATTCTGATTATCAATAGCCGGTTTTATTGTTATATCCGCGATTATTTTCGTTTCTGCGTTCAAACCTATCGTTATTGTTTCCCTGAAAATTTTTGTCCATGGGTTTGTTATAATTAGTTCCATTATTCGCATACCTTCTCTGATTGTTTTCTAACCTCGGTCGACAATCGCGATTGTTATCGTAGTTTCTGTCTCGGTTAAATCTTCCATCGGGCGAATTCCTGACGCCCTTATTTTGGTCGCGATAGCTATTTTGTTGTGATTTTTCGCGTAAAAAATAACAATTCTCGCGCGTATGACCAACCCGCTTACAATAGATACATTTTGAATTATTATATATTTTTGCCTGGAAAAGGGGGAAAAGAGAGAGAGAGAGCAAACGGAACTCAGCGTCTCGTGGCTAACCCTATGAAGGTCCGTAGGGGGAGTAGGAGTCTTACTATTGTCGAGTGAGGGGAAGAGTCCCCCAATGACGAAAGACGGTGAGGCCCTGGAGGAGAGGGCACGAATTCGCCATACTACTCCTCGTATGTCCGGGTGTGGTAATGACACCCGGGGAAGAAGGGGAACCTGGCGAGCACCATTGCGCGGCGGAGCCGGCGATACCTGGCGGCGGCGAACCCGGAACGGGTGCCGATAGATGGGGCTCGGGCGTCGAGGTCGCGGCGGAAAGATCGCCAGCTTGGACGCGCCATCGAGCCAGACATTTACATCGGTAATGCCGTGTGCCTGCATGACCGGTAGACTACAGACTCAATTTAATCGTTCGAAGTACTCTGAGCTCTAGGAGAGTAAAGCGAGTATTGCCGGCGGCGCTATATACTCCTCCGCTACTGCCACGCCCAGGGGTCGATCGGTGACGCCCCGTCACAAACCCCCTGGCCTGACTCGAGTACGTCTCCGGACGAACTAGGGTCACATTGTCACGCTTAAAACAAAAGAAATGACGCCCACGAATAATCGACGGTCCTTATTTCTATACACTTACACATTCGACGGGGTACGCCTCCTTCGTCCCCGGGAAAAAGAAATGCCATAAGGCCTATACATAGTTCGTACTAACCTAACCGTTGACGCTCACTCGTGTTACATTTCTACAGGGTACGCTTCCTTCGTCCCTGGGAAAGAGAAATGCCTCCAGGCTTATGTTCAGGCTCGGAACTTCCATTACGGAACTTGAGTTCATCTTCGTGGCGCGCGACGGGGGAATGGGCCGGGGAGGGGACAGGGGGTAGAGGTTTTATTGACGAAAGGGTAAGGGGATAAGGAGAAAGATAATGATAAAAAAAAATGGGAGTACGGGTGGGGGAAGACGGGAGGAAGAGTGCAGCAAGACAAAACAAAACAAAAAAAAACAAAATGACCTAACGATGATACCAAGGCGGGAGGGGCATCAAAAGGAAACAGGAACCAACAAAAAAAAACAAAAAGAACGGGAGGACTACCATAGGTAGATATTGATGGTCAGACCGGGACCCTGTTCTGGGAGGGCCATTAGCTCCCTGATACCGTCCGGGATCTCAACGGAGGTGCGCAGGCTCGGAGGCGGGAGGGTGTGAGGCCTCGCCCTCGCCCCATTGTTCGGGAGCCAGCGGTCCGCGGGAGGCACCGGGAGGGAGTCTAAAGCGGCTACACCCAGAAGCGGGGGAATTGGTAGGGTTCCCGTCGGGGGGTTGTTCACCCTCGTAGAATGCGACTCCCGACGGTGTCTGGGGGTTCCCGAGGGGTAACCCAGCGACGGGGTAATGGGAGAGTCCATTAGTGGCGGTGGGCGGATGGGGCACGGGTTCCGGCGTGGAGGGGTGGTCGCCGTAGACGCGCGCGGACGACCGCAGCACAGATGGCTCGCGGCGACAGGGCAAGAGGAGTGTCACGAATTGGTGGTTCGATTGGGTCGTCCACCCATCGAGAGAGTTGCAGGGCGGGGGACCGGAGTCCCCATGAGAGGGGGGATGTGGGTACATTTTTGCCGGATCTCTGCGGGGATCCTCAGAGACATGAGGGATGGCGGTGCCGGACGCCTACCGAGAGCTGGTAAGACGTGACGGGAAGATCCAGCACGAGAGGGGGTAGGGCGATGGGTATGTGGGGGGGTTGGGATAGGCGGTGCCGTGCGTCCACCTCGAGCAGGGGTGGCGCGACGAGACGGTTTGGGGCGAGAATGGGTTGGGTGAGGGGTATGTGGGGGGGGGGGGGGGGGTAGGCGGTGCCGTGCGTCTATCGGGAGCGGGTTTGACGCGACGAGACGGTTTGGGGCGAGAATGGGTTGGGTGAGGGGTATGTGGGGGGTTTGGGGTAGGCGGTGCCGTGCCTCTACCGCAGGCACTTCTGACGCGACGGGCAGGTTTGGGACTAGAGGGGGTTAGGCAAGGGGTATGTGGGAGGGTTTGGGTAGGCGGATTGGGAGGAGAGCAAGGAGTTTCCATGGGGAGAGATTGGAAGTAAGGGCCCGGTGTAGGTGCGAGGAGTGGATGAGAAGGGGGGGGGGGCGGTCAACAAAGCGGGTACCGATAACAGTGAACTCACGCTGTCGAGCTCCATGGGGGACTGTTGGGGTGACGTCGGTGTGGAGGGGGGAGTAAGTGCTGGCGATGGGGCTTGGGGGATGCGATTGGGAACATCCTCGTGACCCATCACGAGCGTCAAAAGTAGTCCATCGTTCTGTGTCTCCCTATCTTCCTCACAATAAGGATTGGAGGGACTGTGAGAGTCGATGGGGATGGCCGGCCCACCCGCGGGTGGAGAATCAGCGAGGTGAGTAGGTGCTGGGGTCTGCTCCACCGGGGTTAATGGCGCATGTGGACGCCGTAGGCGGGGTTTTTCCGGGGAGGTGTCACCGGAGACTTGGTACCCGAGCCGAATGGGCTTTAACCCAGAGTGGTTCGGGGGCACCGGGTTTTCCGCCGTCGGACACGCAAAGATAACAGTGCGCCCTCGAGACTCACCGCTGAGGCCGTGGGAGCTTCCGACAACGGCGGCCTCGGAAGGGGGTTGGGGAAGGGGCGGGAATAGATGTGGGGGATCTACGCCAATGGTGGGGTTGGTGGGTAGATCAAGAAGGAGGTCTTCCCCTTCGGACGTTTCTGAGTCCGAGAGGTTGGGGAAAACAGTGTGCAGGGGCACTCGCGCCCAGCGAGTACGCTTGCTCCTCCTTGTCATCCTGGAAAACCTGAAACAAAAGGGGCACCATAATCAACATAGGTAAGGAAGGGATCGGGTTTACAAAATACTCTATCTACGTCCAAATGCTATTAGCAAGATATATAGGCAGCATCATAGTGCTGTATATGCAGGTGTCAGTGCAGCGATTCATACGCGACGCGGACGAAGGCCTGGGCGCCGTTCGGTTAATGGCGCAGACGTGGCCGGTAACCGTGGTCCTTCGGGTTTTCGCGGTCGTCCCGGACGCCTGGGTGCTTCCGGTGCACTGACGATTTCTTTAGGGGAAGCTTACGAGGAGTTAGCCGGTTGCTTCGGGGGTCGACCACGTCGACGCGCTACTGGTTCTAGCTGGGGAAGATCTGGAGGTGGGGTGGGCGTGGAGCAATTAGGGGTTTGGGGTGGGATGCGTGGCGTGCCTCGGTGACGAGGCACGACCTCTGCGTGGGGAGGTTCTTCGGGCGGGGAGGCAGTGGAGTTAGTGGCGCTCGGGGGTGTCGGCCTTACCGCGGGTAGAGGGGTTGACAGATCGGGTCCCCCTCTCCCGGGTATTTCCGGCGGACTGTCGTCATCCGGCGCGTTATAGGGTTTCAGATCCTTGATGTGCGCTCGCGGGTTTCGACGACTGTTAGGGTCTTCGAGATCGTAAACCAAGGGGGATACGACTCTGGTGATCCGGTGGGGTCCACTGAACCGAGGTGCCAGCTTTGCTGCGAATTTCTGGGCACCGGAGGAAAGGAACCTCACGCGACGCATGACGAGGTCACCGGCTTGGTACTCCATCTTGCGGCGGTTCCGATTGTAGTATCGGGCTTGGCGTTTCGCTGCCAACTCCAGATTTCGATGGACCCAGTCGTGGATCAACGGTAACCGTTTCATCCGGTTATTCGGCCGTAGTTTAAAAAGGAAGGGTAGAAGGTTTTTTTTTTTGTTGGTTCCTGTGTAGTCATCTGAGTAGACGATTGGACGGCGGTGTTCATGGCGAACGCCAATTCAGGAAGGTGCACGTCCCAGTCGCGGTGGTCATGTAACACAAATGAGCGCATCATCGTCTTTAGAGTGCGATTGGCTCGTTCGACTGGGTTCGCCTGGGCGTGGTACGGGGGAATAGGGGTTGGGGTGATACCTAATTCTTCTAGGTGGGAGAGGATGCACTTATTGTCGTATTGACTGGCATTATCCGTGAGGAAATATCGGGGGCAGCCCCATCGATTTATGACCAAGTGGTCGAATGCGGTCATGATCGCGGATCCGGTGGCTGCGCGAAGTGGTTTGACCTCGACATATTTAGTAAACATGTCTTGGAATACTACCAAGAACTGATTCTGCCGTTTGCTTGGGGGGAATGGCCCCATTATGTCGGAGCTTACCGTTACCCAAGGACCTTCGGTGGTCCGCTCAGTCATCAATCCTGGGGGAGCCTGCTGTGAAACCTTTTGGTGTTGGCACGAAGGGCAGCGTGCTACGAATCGCGTGACATCCTGGAAGATGCCGGGCCAGTAGAAGTCCTGTGTTATGCGGTGGTATGTCTTGTCCACGCCGAGGTGTCCGGCTTGTGGACAATCGTGAGCGTCCCTCAGGGCGCGGGGACGGGATTCAGCTGGTAAAACGAGTTTCCACGCGTCCAGATCGGTTAGGGCGGGCTCGATAATGGGGTGGGGTTTATGGTAGTAGATTCGATCATCTTCTATCCGCCAATTCGGGTATTTGAATGGGAAATTACGAATATTTCCCATTTTCTCTACATACCACCTATCCTCGGATTCTCCTATCGCACACAGGGCCTCCTCAACGTTCTCATACATCCGGGATAAAGCGTCGGGCACGACATTAAGATGACCGGCACGGTGTTCTATTTTCATGTCATAGCCCTGCATCGTCAAGGACCAGCGGGCCAATCGACCTGTCGGATCACGCAAATTTCGCAGCCAGGTGAGGCTGCTGTGGTCTGTTATAACCTTGAAGTGAGTGCCCTCGATGTATGGTCGGTACTTCTTCACCGCCCAAAGTACTCCGAGGCGCTCCTTTTCAGTCACCGTGTACTTACGCTCCGCCTTAGTGAGGACCCTACTAGCGAAACAGATGGGGTGTTCCTCACCATCGACCTCCTGCGTAAGTACTGCGCCGAGCGCAAAGTCGCTCGCATCCGTCTGAAGAGTGAAAGGAAGGTCAAAGTTAGGGCGTTTCAGGACGGGGGTTTGGGGGAGGGAATTTCGAAGCGATTCAAAGGCTTCTTGGTGCTCATCGCCCAAAGACCATGGGGTGCCTTTCGTAAGTAATCTAGTTAGGGGAACGCGATCTCGGGAGAAATTGGGGAGAAAACGGGAATACCATCCCACCATTCCTAAAAAGCGGCGCAGCTGTTTGAGATTAGTGGGGGGCGGAAATTCTAGAATGGGGGCAGTTTTGCCGGGGTCGGTCTGCAACCCCTCCCGATTGAGGACGAAGCCCAGGTACTTGACTTCATCGCTGAAGAATTCACTCTTCTCGAGGTTGAGTTCCAGCCCGGCATCCCGTAGTGCCGCCAGGACAAGGCTCAGATAGTGGAAGTGCTCCTCCTCATCGTCCGTCGCGATGATAATATCATCGAGATACGCAAATACATGGGGCTCCCATGCCGGATCGATGAGGCGGTCCACCAGGCGCTGGAATGTAGCAGGCGCGTTCGTCAGCCCGAATGGCATTCGGCAAAACTGGAGGAGGCCACGGCCCGGGACAGCGAACGCTGTAATCGGCCGACTCCGCGGCTCGACAGGGACCTGGAAATAGGCCTGGCTAAGGTCGAGTGTTGTGATGCAACGAGCACGACTCAGCCCAGCCAGAATCCGGTCCATGGAGGGGAGGGGGTAGGCGTCCTTACGCGTGATCTTGTTTACATCGCGGAAATCCACGCAGAACCGAAAAGTCCCGTTGGACTTACGCACGATGACGGGGTTGCTCATCCAGGGACTTTCAGCACGCTCGATGACACCTTCCCGGAGCATGTCATCCGTTGCATCTTGCGCGACCCTGAGAATATAGGGGGAAAGTAGGCGGGCTTTTTGGCGGATAGGAGGATGATTTTGTACGTCAATCCTGTGTTGGGTGAGGTGGGTCGTGCCCAAGGAGGGGGAATGTCCAGGCGGATAAAAGCGGGCTAGGAGTCGCTGCAGACGGGGATGGGCCTCCTGGGAGGGAGCGATCAACCCCACACAATCGAAAATCGTTTGTGCGTCCACCGAGACGTTCCGTTCGGTGAGGAAATGGGCGACGCCCCTACGACTGCTCCAGGAATTATTATCCAGGTCCATCCTGATACCGAACGTGCGTAGAAAATCCACTCCAAGGTCACATTCGTAAGTCAGGGGGGCCACCCGGATATCGAAATTCTCCACTTGATCATCGAGTGTCAAGAGGAGAGTAACTAACCCAACAAGGGGTACTAGGGACCCATCTGCAACGCGAACTTGCTCGTCTGCATCCCTGACAAAGGGACCCACGAGACTTAGGTGTACCGAACTTAGGTATGATTTCGTCGCTCCCGTGTCGACGAGCGCCCGAACCCGTGTTCCATTTATGGACAGGGTTAGGAAAGGACGGGGATCCGCATCGTGTAGTGATACCGGGGTTGGAGTTATGGGCTCTACTGACGCGAAAGATTCGGAGGGGGAGGTGGGGTTTGGTCCGCTACTGTCCAGGGGGGGCCTGGGGAATGCTGTCCCCCTTTAGCAGTTTCCCGAGCGCTTACGCTCGCAAACGGGGCAATTATTACTCTCCCGCCCTGGGTAACCGCAGACTCTGCAGAAGTACCCCAGGGGGTGTGAGCACTCGCGGTACACATGTCCTGTTTGTTTGCAGTTGAAACAGCGGACCGCGGTGCTGATGGGGGAGGTGTTGTTCGCGGGAGTGGGGCGATTCTTTGGCGCTACTTCCGACAGCGTTGGAATTCGCAGTCTAGGGGTTGGTGTTTGCGGGGCTGGGGGTAGGGGTGGGGGTGGTTGTCGCGGTGGAGGGAGTGGTCTCCTGGTCTCCATTCGCGGGGTATTTATTGGAGGGGTACGCAGCAACGCCGTTGCATCCGCCACCACTGTGGGGGGTGAGGGGGAGTTCGAGCGTGAGCACTTTTTCTCGACAACCGATGAGGCGTGAGACGCGGCCGCTAACCTTTCCTTCGGCTTGCGCGCCTTTGGCGAATAGGCGAACGCTGGGTACGCCGACTGCGCAGCCGGGGGTGGGGGCCGGTATGCCTTCTCTTGGGTCGCGACGTTTTCTACCTGCCGTCCTAGTCGTAACAGGTCGGCGAAATCGGAAACCTCCTCCCGACGGATATGTTTCACGATGCCAGGGCGTAGATTTTGGACGCAGATGTCCATCTGTTCATCGACTCAGGGGGGCAACGAGAGCAGCCGGAACAGACTTCGTAACGCCACGATATATTCGCGCACCGGTTCGTCGGGACCCTGGGTGCGAAGGGCGATCTCCCTCTTGATGCTGGCCTCTGGGTTCCGGTGTCCATAGGCATTGCGGAAATACCGTATGAAACCGGGGT
The DNA here is from genome assembly GCA_030407085.1 of Trichopria drosophilae. Classification (NCBI taxonomy): domain Eukaryota; kingdom Metazoa; phylum Arthropoda; class Insecta; order Hymenoptera; family Diapriidae; genus Trichopria; species Trichopria drosophilae. The sequence continues at coordinate 123,465,604 of CM059582.1, read as the reverse complement.
AAGTATTCCAGCTATGGCGCTCTACCCGGTACCAGGCCAGGGCAGCGCCCTTGAAAGCCTCCGGGAGAGCTCGAAGTAGGTCTTCTGCGTCCAGGTCGCAACTGGTGCTATATTCGATGAGTTTGGTGAGGAAATCTTCGGCATCCTCACCATCCTCACCTGAAAATCGGGGCCCGTGAGTCCTCCAATGTACGATGGGGGATTTGCCCCAACGAATTCCGGATTGCGACCAGTTCGGAATGAACGAGGGGTTATTGGGAGGGTGAAGGGAACCAACACGAGTGCTGGCCCCCGGTGGGTTTGCGGAAACGTCGTACGTCAGATCGGTGGGGAAATGTACGGCCGGGGCAAAGGGGTTGGATTGGCTACTAAGGTTTGGCCTGGAGGGGGCAGGGTTCGACTCACTGGTTGCCGTAGAGAAAGGGAAGTGAGAGGTTTGTGGATGGGGGTGAGGGGGAGGTTGGGGACAGGTGGCATATTGGAGTGGAGGGTAGGCGAAAGTGGACTGGTGGGGGAAGGGAATGTAAGGTGGTTGAGGGTAGGGGAAAGCTGTAGGTGGGGGGTAGGGTGTATAGGGTTGATATGGATGAGAAGGGGGTTGTGGTTGAAAATACGGTAATTCGGGTAGTTGGGAGTGAAAGGAGTCTGATGATCGGGGCTGAGAGGTATGAGAGGATTGAAAGGGTTGTAAAGGTTGAGAGGGTTGAGGGGGTTGGGACGGTTGGGATTGGCGATGCGGCCTAATGGGCGGGAGGTGGGGGGTATGGAGGCTGAGATGGTTGAGGGGGTGGTTGATTCGATCTTGGGGGTGGTGGAGGGTAGGATGGGTATAATGATTGAGTTTGAGGGTGGTAAGTGGATTGGGAACGGGAATTGCTCACCTCGGTTGGGCGAGGATCCGTAGGGGGAAGGGATGAGGACGTAGGTTGGGGACCAAAAGGGTTTGTCAGGGGAACATGATGCGAGGATGTCTGTTGCGAATTAGGGAGGACGTCACCCAGCGCTGAGGGGCCATCGGTTGCACTAGGCTCAGCGAAGGGTGCATTATTTCCGCCGAAATCCACTGAGGGGGGAATTGACCCCGTGGTTGAAAAATCGGCAGTTCCTTCTGCGAAGGTGAGGGGGTCGCGATAGAAGGCGCGCGATTGGTCAGAAGGAATTTGGGTCTGGGGAAACGCGAATGCTTCAAGGCGCGGATTAGGGTTTTGGGCTACATGGCCGAGATGTCGGGATTGGGTAGCATTGAACGACCCGTTCAAAAGGCTCCCTATTATTGGACAGCTGATGGCCTCCTGTAACGTGAACGGGGGGCTATCGCCCCTCCCGTCAACTATTGGGTCCCAGCCGACCTCGGTGTCAGGAAACCTCTGCAACAGTCTGTGTCGCACTAGCCTGTCACGTATGGCTTCCATCGGGCCGGAAATCTGGATTTCCGCCCGGTCACACGTACCAATGAGGTCACGGAGGTCAACAATGGCGTCGATTTCTCTCCGAATAGCGTCGATCTGGGCCGCATTGGCTACACGCCCCACTGCAACGTTCGACGGAGACACGTACGTTACGGCGGAGGTGGAGGATGGCGACGCGAAGGTGATGGCAACACTGACCAACGTGGTCGTAGGGGTTATCACGGTTGAGATGGGAACAGGAGAAAATGGAGGGGGAATAGGCGATGTACGATAGGGGTCCATTGTATGGCACACGAGTACGAGAGGGGAATGGTAAAATAGAAAAAAAACGCAAGAAACCCCGAGAAGGGGAGAAGGGAAAAACAAAAGGATAAAAAGAACGAACGCAAAATAAAAGCAAAAAAAAATGAAACGACAAGTCCTTTGAAGCCTGAAAGTCTCCGGGTTCGGAGAGACACGATTTTCTACGTCGCGTCAGGAGTTTAGGCAACCCGGAATCCGGAGGGACTTTCGACCGACTATATGATTTTTTTTTTATACTCTCGGGACGAGACCGAAAAAAGGAAATAGGCGTTTGTATGTCGTACTCGAAGTTTTTTTTTTTTTTTTTCGGACGCTACACTGACACCTGAAAACTAATCTTAGCAAATATTTGGAACCAATTCTATTATGGTACAAACAGGGATCAAATGCGGGGATGATACAGGACCAGAAGTGGGGAAAATGCAAGCACCTAAAAATAAACAAAAAAAAATGATTATAAAATAATGAGAGTTCAGGGAAAAGAGGGAGGAAAGTGGAAACAACCGATTAGCGTATTTTGAATCGGTTCCCGAAATGTAACAATAGTCCCTATTAGCGGGATTATTGCTACCTTTATGTTTCGAATAGTCCCAATGATTTTGAAAATTTATATACCAATTTTCAAAATACGCTTTTCAAAGGAAAAGTTTTGAAAAGAAAAACAAAGTTACTAATCGGTATCGATAAGGGAATTTGAACATGGTCTAGTGGCGCGAGTAAACAAACAACTATGTCGTAAATAATATTTGAAAGACAACTCTATTGAAAATTACACTTGAAAAAGAACTACGTTGAAAATAATACTTAAAAAAGACAACTATTTTCAACTATTACCTTTTTTTTTTTAAAAAGCAACTTACAAAAAACAATTTCCTTATAAGACTCAAAAGTAGCAAATTGGAAATTCTCAGTACCTGAATCTCCAACAATGCTACACGCAAGTCAAAAGGAAAAGGGAAATTCCGGTTGACCGGCGGGGAACGGGAAAGAAAGACGGGGAACACATTCAAATTATCTAATTAAATATTCTTAAAGCTATTCATATACTTATTACTAAATTATCATAAAAAAGGAGGCACGATTTTCCCGGTAACCCGTGACCGGAAGTTCCGAATCTGCAAGATAACAAATTAAACAAAAATGTCGCAAAATTCATAAGACTATCGCCAAAAATACTTCGCAACACTCAACCCCCGGCGAACCCGACCGATTGACAAATTTCTCGAAAAAAAAACGATTTTTGTTTCGGGAAATCAAAATTGATTCCCCACCAGGGATGCCATTTGTAAACTATCGTTTCTTTTTATTATGAAAGGGATTAGAGGCGCGGGAATAAACTATACTCAGAGTTAAATAAAATAAAACATAATATATTAATAACAATTTTCGATTACACACATAGTCCAATACGCGACATTTCGTTCGAGAGTTCGACGATCACTCGACGGCGGGCTGCTTGCTCATGACCGGAGGTTTTAGCGGAAGACGCAAATGGCGGGGGAAAACCTCGGATGAGGTCAAAACACGCGATACATAAAAAAAAATAAAAAGAGGGTAAATATAGCGAAAAGAAAACGCGGGAGGAATATAAATCGAACGCTGGGGGGGGGGGGGCACACCGTACTCACGGGGGTTGCGGACGCTTCCTTACGATGATGCGCTGGTAATCGCCAAGGTCACCACTTTATTCCAAGGCCAGTCAGACGCCAACCTGGCGTATCTTGGTTGAGTTGAAGGGCTCGGATGAGTCAGGACTCCCTCCAAAACTCCTGTTTCACGGTTCCACGGATGTTTGGGGTAGACACCAAAAAAAAGAATCCCAGCACTGGTTTTCTTCTGCGCACAGAATCCCCAGTCACAACTTGACGACTCGCACGCGAAGAGCACAATTCGAATATTTCGGAATATTGGTTCTTAGAGACAGATTCACGACGCACGTCTGCTCGCTAAGGAATCCAAGAGCGAAGTTGCGTGTCGCGGTGTCCGTTGGTATCTGGAAAAAGGGGGGGGGGAGGGGGAAAAGAGAGAGAGAGCAAACGGAACTCAGCGACTCGTGGCTAACCCTATGAAGGTCCGTAGGGGGAGTAGGAGTCTTACTATTGTCGAGTGAGGGGAAGAGTCCCCCAATGACGAAAGACGGTGAGGCCCTGGAGGAGAGGGCACGAATTCGCCATACTACTCCTCGTATGTCCGGGTGTGGTAATGACACCCGGGGAAGAAGGGGAACCTGGCCAGCACCATTACGCGGCGGAGCCGGCGATACCTGGCGGCGGCGAATCCGGAACGGGTGCCGATAGATGGGGCTCGGGCGTCGAGGTCGCGGCGGAAAGATCGCCAGCGTGGACGCGCCATCGAGCCAGACATTTACATCGGTAATGCCGTGTGCCTGCATGACCGGTAGACTACAGACTCAATTTAATCGTTCGAAGTACTCTGAGCTCTAGGAGAGTAAAGCGAGTATTGCCGGCGGCGCTCCATACTCCTCCGCTACTGCCACGCCCAGGGGTCGATCGGTGACGCCCCGTCACAAAATAGATACGGAATATTGTCGCAACAATCATCAATTTTTATATTGTAACAAATTTTCTCACGTTTGTTTCGAAAATAAAAGAAAAAGGAAATTTTCTAGTTAAGAATCACTTTTAAGATTCAAATCGAGAATCAACAATAAAAAATTAAAAGTGTTTTTTTTTTCAAATAATATTATTATATATATTTTTTGAGAAGATTTGTTATTTTTTACTGAATGCTATTTCCACTTACAAAAGAATCGTAGCCATGAACACAATCGGCCACATCTTGGAATTCTTGAAGATGATTGAAGTTTTGAAGTTCCCTCTGCAGTGTTGATTTCTTCCGTATTTTCTGGAAGTTGACTGCAGCTGACCAGTATAGTGTAATGAATGTAGACTTCCCGTGGCGATCACTTGTTCAATTTAATCGAGTCTTTGTTATATTTTCAAATTTCAAAATTCAATTTCAATATTTTCAAAATTCAAAATTCACTGTCTTATCCAATTTTTAGAATTTTCCTTTGATATGCTTCGAATGTTCTTATTTTAAAATTTCGTTAACGATTGTAAAACTCCGAAAGCCAGGAGAGTTTTTAAAACTGCATTCACTTTCACTTTGTGAAAGTCAATTTTATGAAGTTAGTTTAAAAATTTTTTTTTTTTCGCGAATACTAGATTTTTGTTGTTGTTTAGATTGTTCAATGTCTTCGGGTCCAATTTTATCACGCGTCACTCTGTTTTAGATTTAGTTTTTTTTTCACTGCTCCGTGTATTAATTTTTAATTTTAATTGTCTCTTCTTTTTTTTTGTTACTTTTCACTCGTGTATCCCATCGCCACCACCAAAATTGTAAGTATGTTACGGATTTGGGATCGTAACGTCAAGTGTTTTATTAAATCAGGATGATTCGGATTTGGGAGTACACGTGAAGGGGACCGATACCCCAAGTGAAAGAATAAGTGGTTTAGGTATGAAGAATTTTTATTAGCTCTATATTTTGCCGAGAGCAGAGGTTTTCTTTGACAAGCGTGATGGACGCGAATAGTATGTTATGAATAAACTAAGTCGTGTCGACGACTTAGGTGTTCGCGCAGAGTCGCTTGGAAAAAGGCGTCCGCGTGCCAAGTTCCGAGATCTTTAAGTTTTCACAAGTTTCCGATCTCGAGATTAGCTGTTCTAGCTCCGGGGCGACTCTGACTGGACAATGCAATTATCCGTTACAAGTCAGGTCGGTTTTGCACATTATTCGGTAGCGGGGGTGTTCACGAGACACTATCAACCACGGTGTCCGATAAGGCTTGTTTTTCGCGAATCGCCGCTTTCGTGTCAGATATTGATGCTTTTTGCGATTCGGTGATTTCCGAAACGGCTCGAAAATCTGCAAGTGCAGATATCGACGGGTCAGTTGTTCGCCAATTCGACCTCCTACTCTACAGCGGATGTCTTCAAATATCATTTTATTTATTATAAAAATTCGGTTAACAATAGTGCACCCGAATCTCTAATTTCCAACGGTCTCCAGCGCGTGTGGTCTGACCGGATGGATGACATCGCTGTGGACATCTCAGTTGTCCGCTTTATTATTTATTAACGGCGAATATTTATGACTACGTGCGCTGCTACACGTGTAGCCTAGCGTCCGTAACAGTGACAAAAATGTTCGAGGACGCGTACTGGATATTAAAATATGAACGAATGTTGCAACTCGGTTATTCCATTTTGACTGTTGCATTTCCGTTTTTTTGTGAGTTGTAATTAAAATGTCTAAAAAGGTTTTCAACGTCTCTGGAATGTCCTCCTCTACTTGCTGTGAAAAAGTACTTGGCGATTTATATGATGTATTATCATATTTTTTCGATCGTACATCATGCAAAATAATATGGGCTGCCTTCGCAACAATTTCCAGACGTTCTTGATCTTTACTTTTGTTTTGTCTTCTTTTATCAAAATTTTCTTGTAGAATGCGATCTCGGGAGTTGCAAAAACATAGTACAATATCGTTATTTACATTATAAAATATAATTTCGTCTCCGAAATGTTCCTGTAATGTCTGTTTAATACTTTAAATACGAGGAATTAACCCTTCATAGTGCCCCAAGATAACCTTTAAGGACATTTGCGAATCATCTGCCTTGTTCAATGTATAGTTTATAACAAATACTAGACATTCAGACATATTTTCGGATATCGGACGTCCCAAAGAATTTACTGTCGTGTAATTGTAAAAAGAAGAAAAACAATACGTGTGGCAACGATCGTTTTTAACATTTTTCTGAATGGCTACCAACAATCGTTTTCTCAAATTACGAGAAAAATCATTGTTGGGTCGAGACTCCAGATCGTCCAAAACATTATTAAACGTCTCATTATTAGAGACAATATGATGCATACTTTTCTTGCTATCATTATTAGCAAGTTTTGACAAAAAAAGCAACAAGAGGAGAAATTAAAAGATGCAGCTGCATCATCCTCTTGCCTTTCTTTCTCTTTTATGAAATTTATAGCCGATATAGCGGAGTGTATACCACGTATACTATTGTACAATACCTGACAGCTCCTGTGTAATGCCAGTGATGTGAATTTCCGAAACTTGTAGTACTTCTTGTCCTGGCGCTTTATACTTGATTCACTTAGTGTGTTTATCGCTTTCGATTTAATTCTCATTCCCGTCCCCTCTGCAATTGATTCGTCACATATAAGGCAGATATCATCATTTTCCATTGTATCCAGAAAAATATCTGTAAACCCATTGCCAGTATTAAATTATAAACATTAGCATACGCGGATACAGGGAATTTATATAACCTCCCTCGTTAAGACCTAATTATGTTTCGGGAGCATTTATACAAAATCGTGGATAACGTTTAGAGAAAAAGTAGGGATTTTATTTTAAATACCACTAATGTCTTTTTTCACATTTATATCTATAGAAAGTGAAATAATGTATTATTTATACATATAATTAAGTAATTCTTACCTTAAATACACCCACGTGCAACGATTCTGTTATTTCTATCCTCTTTTGTTTTCGTCATCACCTGTAGATCTGAACATGGAAAAATATGGAACAAGATTATGCTCCGCGTTTTATTCATTTTACAATACTCGCTACAGGCCCATCAAGTTCTGATAATTTTTTATTAAAAGAGTAAATATTGAACTACAACCTATGCAAATTTCAGCCCTTAATGTTAAGAAATAGCGTCGCAGGATTTTTTTCAAAAAAAAAATGATCTCGGTTCCAGAAGGTAGTAGAGCAAAAAATTTTTGTTTAAATTTGTAAAAAAATGTCAACTATCAAATGACAATATGATCTTTCTAGTATAATGGAAATTTGTAAAGATAATTGATGTTTTTCGATATGAAATAAAAAACCGGAGTGGGGACCACTTCCTAGCATACATGCAATCGTTCCGAAGTGTGCGCAATATTTACACATATTAGTGCAACTATCAAAGAAAATTTTCCACCCAGTGCCGTTTGAAAAAATTTAAATGTGTATCAGTTATCGGGAACTGAAAAAACGCATTTTTTTCGAAAAAATGAATTTTTGCAAATAATTTGCAATATTTTGCAAATCTGTAAAACCGGTCTCATTCTACTCACAAAGGACTACAATTTCACCAACTTTCGTCCAAAAATATTTTTTGACCAAAAGGTCAGGAGTGAAAGGAGGTTATTATAAACAATTTCATATATTGCTATTACAAATTTCGAAAGCTGTGAAGGTCGAAAAACAAATTTCTAAAGTCGCCTTCATTAAAGGTTAGATATTGCATCATTATATTCGCTTCTCCGTGATTATGTGAAAATACATCGTAAGCTAGGAACCGTATTGAGAGTGAAAGTAAAATGACCTTTTCCTCGAGGCAGCCTAATTCAAGCATTCCAATGTAGTATTGCCATATGTGGACTGTCCAAAAACAAATTTTAAAAGTCGCCTCCATTAAAGGTCAGATATTGCATCATTATATTCGCTTCTCCGTGATTATGTGAAAATACATCGTAGCTAGGAACCGTATTGAGAGTAAAAGTAAAATGACCTTTTCCTCGAGGCAGCCTAATTCAAGCATTCCAATGTAGTATTGTCATATGTGGACTGTCGAAAAACAAATTTTAAAAGTCGTCTTCATTAAAGGTCAGATATTGCATCATTATATTCGCTTCTCTGTGATTATGTGAAAATACATCGTAAGCTAGGAACCGTATTGACAGTGAAAGTAAAATGACCTTTTCCTCGTGCGTGCTACTACCATCTCTCTCGCTCTCGCATACTCCTAGTTAGATCCATTAACATTAGCAGTATACCGCTTTCATGGTCGTCGATTATGCGTCGATCAATTATTCACCGTACATTTGTTTTCCCGAAACTGTATACAGGTTCAGACGCGTTTAAAAGGTAATTGCACCATTTCTTCAAAACATTATCTCTTTACCAAATTTCGACAATCCATGACGTAAGGAGGCAGCCTAATTCAAATATTTCTAAATCATCGTTTCAAAAGGAATGTCGCGTTCCTGTGTCTATGTGGATACCGTTCTTTTCCCTCTTCAGGATGGACTGTGTATAAATGCTGTGTGTTTGGGGAAATTGAAGCCAGTGTTTGACAGCACGTAAGGAGCTATATTAGAAATATTGTATTTCTACATCAATATGGTAGACGTTAAGAAAATTTTATCCTCGTGGGAAGAGGCTTTGAAGAGGATTTACAACACTCTTTAAGAAGACGCTACTAAGGATCAGTTTTCCAACTTCATTCGCGAAGCCACCGAAAAGATTGAGAAAATCAACTCATTCTTAAGGACCAATCCTCACATTCCAAATGGGGTGAAGACATCGTTGGAGACAAGTATTCATCGCATCACGGTACAGAAAGTTACAGCTGCTGACAGATTAATGCAGAAGGAGGGTAAAGCACCCCAAGGCAATTTTGTTCTCGAGGAAAACGTTCAATCCGCCTTCAACAATCGCCTTCGTACTGGACTGGTGGTGAATTTAAAATATTTGGACCCCGCAATGTTTTTCGAAGCGGCAAAAACTACCATCATTAACTATGTGCGTGAGGCAGTAAAGGAGTTCCACTGTGTCAAGGTGTGCAGGGTGTTTTCTGGGCAATTTGTACTCGGTATGCAGGAGGATGATAACAAATTCTTTCCAAATAAATACTCTGAAATATGCACAACTACCAACTTTAACGAGTAGTATGATGACAAAGTAAAATGTGTCATCCTACCTCAACTTGAAGAATTTCACTATACAAGTAGCAAAGTACAACCCAATGATTGCCGGATCATGGATAGATTTGCCAAAGTGGATCAAAGATAAAAAGGCCGTGATCAATGTAACAGTATTTGGGGATGACTGTTTCGCTTAAGCGATAATGTCTGCATTATTTCCATTTATACTAAACATTTAGATAAACCAGCATCGTATCCGGACTATGCACAACATCTCAAATTTGACGGCATCAGTTTCCGGGTTGCACTCAAAGATATACCGAAGTTTGAAAAACAAAATGACATTTCGGTGAATGTCCTTATCGTACCCGATGAAAAGAAAGAAGTACTACCCGTACACTTAACCACCAATGAAAAGGAGCGCCACGTGAACCTGCTTCTCGTGACGGAAAAACAAAATAAAGTACTATGCCCATCTTCGTCTTTGGTGTCCGATGAGGTTGAAGTCGAGGAGAAAGACAGCAGTAATTATCATTATTGTTGGATTAAGAATTTATCTCGGCTAGTAGGTGCACAGTGCAGCAGAATAAAAGTGGGGAAACACATCTGTAATCGATGTCTTCACTATTTTCATTGCGATGAGAAATTGTGTGCTCATAAAATCAATTGCTGTAAAATGAATGAATGTGCAGTTAAAATACCGGAACAAAACACATTAAAATTTAAAAGTTTCGGTCGTGCGATGCAGGTCTCTTTCATAATATACGCCGACACCGAGTGTCTCCTCGGAAAAGTTGAATTGAAGACTGCCCCCAAAAACGCCTACGAGCAACACAAGATTTATAGTGTAGGATACTACCTTCATTGTAACCATGACTCATCGTTGTCCCGATACCGCTCACACCTAGGGTCTAACTCAGCTTCCTGGTTTGCTGAGGAATTGAAGGAGTTGTCCGAGGGAGTCAATCAGGTAAACACTCACTTTATATAATTGATTAGATTATTTATTCTTTTTGTTTTTACATCATAACGATTATACATAATATAAAAAAATAATTAATACAAATTAAACTTAAATTAATATAATACATTTTATATTTTCAATTATATTCGTCAATCTTAATTAATAGTGGATGACTTTTTTGTTCCAGATTTTGCTAGACACGAAGCCGATGAACTTGACTCTGAGAGAAGAGAATGCATTTCGGTCGGCGACGATGTACCACATCTGCGGGGGCTCGTTTACCGACAAAGATGTTGCAGTCAGGGATCACGATCACCTCACTGGTAAATTTCGAGGTGCTGCGCATAATAGGTGCAATATTAATTATAAATTTACTTTTAATATTTCTATCATATTCCATAATTTAAGTGGCTACGGCGCTCATTTTTTAATTCGCGACGTTACCAATTGTTTCGAGGGAGACGTGAAAGTCATTCCTTGCAATATGGAAAAATATATATCAATTATAAAGCGTGTACAAGAGAAAAAAAATAAGCTTACATTTTTAGATTCCCTTAGATTTTTAAACTGCTCTCTCGAAAACTTGGCGTCTTATTTAAGTAATGCAAAAAAACAAATTTTAAAATCCCACTTTCCAAATGAGGAAAAATTCAATTTATTAATACGTAAAGGGGTTTTCCCTTATGATTACATAACCGAAATGAGCGTCCTAGATCAATCATGTCTTCCTTCACGAGAAAAATGTTTTAATAAACTGTACGAGTGTGATGTTAGTGAGAATGATTATGTACATGCGATGAATGTGTGGAACGTATTTAAGTGTAATACTCTGGGTGAGTATTCAGACTTATATTTGAAAACAGATGTCCTTCTACTTGCGGATATCTTTGAAAATTTTCGCACAACTCTGTTAAAATCGCACGGATCCGGCACATTATTCCACTCTACCTGGATATACTTGGGACTGTGCTTTCATGCATACTCGAGTAGAGTTGGAATTACTTACGGATATAGACATGATAATGTTTATCGAGAGCGGTGTAAGGGGAGGTCTTTCTCAGTGCTCAAACCGGTACGCGAAGGCAAATAACAAATACATGCCCGATTATGACCCGTCAAAAGTGCCAAAGTACCTAATGTACTTCGATATAAACAATCTATATGGGTGGGCAATGAGTCAATCTCTGCCTACCGGAGGTTCGAATGGGTGGAAAACGTTGACTTGGAAAATGTACCCGATTACTCGGAAATTGGATATATTCTCGAAGTCGACTTGACCTATCCTGGAGAAATACATAATAAGCAGAAAGATCTCCCGCTGTGCCCCGAGCGAGCAGTTCCGCCCGGTTCAAAACAACCGAAATTACCCGGTACATTAAATGACAAGGAACGGTATCGTTATACATTACCGAAATTTAAAGCAAGCGCTCACCCACGGTATTATTTTAAATACAATTCATAGGATACTAAAATTCAAGCAGACTCCATGGTTAAAGTCGTACATTGACTTAAATACCAAACTCCGCACAGTTTCGACAAATGATTTTGAAAAAAATTTGTATAAATTGATGAACAATGCGGTATTTGGGAAAACCATGGAGAATGTTCGTAAAAGAGTGGATGTATGTTTAAAATCAAAATGGGATGAAGATTTGGCGTTGAAGCGTTCATTTCGAAACCAAATTTTCATCGAATCATAAAATTTGGTGAAGACTTGGTCGCGATACAACTAAAAAAATTAGAAGTAATTACAGATATGCCTATATATGTTGGAATGGCTATTTTAGATATTTCTAAGACTAAATTGTACGAGTTCCATTACGATTATGCTTTAGAAATATTTAAAGAAAAGGCGAAATTGTTATATACCGATACCGATTGTTTAATTTATGAATTTAAGTGTGATGATGTATATGATTGTATGCAACGCGATATTAATATGTACGATACGAGTGATTATTCCAAAAATAATGAGTACGGTATGCCGCTAGTCAAAAAAAAATTTGTAGTGTTAATGAAGGATGAATGTAGTGGAAAGATAATGACCGAGTTTGTCGGTCTTAGGTCAAAAATGTATGCGTTGCGTGTGTTAGGCGAAGGTGAGAAGAAGAGAGCGAAAGGTGTAAAAGAAGTCGTCGTCCGAAAAACAATCACTTTCGACGACTATCTGAACTGCCTTCAAAATAAGTCTACAGTTACGCGCGAGCAAAGATGTATTCGTTCAAAATTACACAACGTATACACCGTATGTGAGGAAAAAAGTCCCCATGATGATAAGCGATATTTAATTAAAAATTCTACCGACACTTTACCGTGGGCACATAATGATGTAATGGAGGTTGATGTATGATTTATGTACTTGTATATGTAAATAGGTACATGCAAATGGATTTATGTATAATACGCATAGAAAAATATTAATAAATTAACCAATATAAGTTTATTCTTACCTTTTTTTCCCACCTTCTTTCTCCGCAAATCCCGACGAAGATGTGGACTTCGTAATCCACAACGACGTTGCAATATCCTTGTTGCCCTTGTACAATAATTGCATCTAACTTTATATTAAGTAAAACTCGCTTCCAACTATTAATTCATCATTTATTCCACCATCTTAGTCTTAAAGTATTATATCTTCCTTGTCGATCCAGGTGTTATGCTTATCTTCAAAGCCCAACCATTTAACAAACACTTTAGAACCTTTATGACGTAGAATTTTTTTAATCTGATAAACGTCTAAATTTTTAGTACGTTGCAGTTCAAATTCATAAAATCCACCTGATATTGCGTTTCCTGCATTGTCTTCTAGTAAATATGTTACTGGATACGTTTTTTTAACTTTTATTATTTTAAAAACTTCAGTCGTCCAATTTGGTGTATATCTCTTTTCAAATATATGTTTGAATTTACTAATACGAACTTTTTGACCTTCTTTAAACTTTGGATGAATCTTTTCGTTCACAATTACATTATACACACGTTCCAATAATTCTTTTTCATTGTCTTTATTAACATCTTGCGGCTTCATTTTAATAGTACGATGTGTGCTATTGTTATAATCATTAACCAAGTTTGGTAAGATATGGAGCCATTGATAATTACCATGAAGGCTAAACTGTGGCCACATTTTATTTTTCAAAGTACGATTAAAGCGTCCCAAGTGAAAAAATTTATACAATTTACTGTATCAAGTTTTACCCCAAAAGTGATTCTATACAATTTGTATACAAAATGTGTCGAGTTTGAACAAAATTCTATATAATGAAAAATTGCGTTAAATTTAAACTATACAAAATTGTAAGACTTAGAATTTCAATGCGGATAGGGAAGGGATTCGAAAAGATGGAGATTACAATGGACCAATGAAGATATTTCGAAGATGAGACAAAATTTTGCTGACACTTTTATGACACGACAACGACATGAAGGAACAAACATGCACGCAGAAAACGTCATTACACATTTATAAAACGACTTCTGTCAATCGTTGATCCTACTGTAACTTCTGGTTTCTTTACATGAATTCTGCAGATTCTGCACCATACGAATCCTCCATTCATCCAGGAAGTCATCAAATAAAATTCTTGACGCAGAAAAACATGCATGATACAGCGGAAGGAAATCAAAAGTTTCATTTTAAAATATATTCATTTTATGATTTAGTTAATTTTTCTAATATGCACATACTCGTAATATAGGTTCGATCGAAACTGTCAGAAAATTTTGCAATAACTGTTTCGTTCAACTCGATGGTTGGTAACGCGTTGCTATGGTTTGTTGATTTTTAAGATGAGCGCGCATTTTCTTTCAGTTTTACTCAAACCTCCAAATAAAAACGTCAAATTGGAAAAATATTAATTATATACAGTAATTAAATTATAAAATAAATAAATTTCACAAATCAAAATAAAATGCCATTTTCCTCATCTAAAAAATGTTTTTCGGCGTCTAAAATTTGGTTATCATTTCGCCCCATGAATTTCCAGAAGGTTTGGCGATTTCTTGGGTTAAAGGAGGATTTATGTTGTGTGAACGTCGTGTGGATTATCAACTATTCAAGAAAGTGTTACATGTTGATTTTCAAGGGTATCTTTTTAAAAATTCTTAGTGACGTTTCTTGTGTGTGTGTTGATTTCTCCGTGTTTTCACCTTGTCAAAGAAATGTCAGCGAAATTGGGAATCGTGTTCGGGATTTCTGTTACGGTCCATTGCAATTTTCAAGTTTTCGTATACGTTTCAATTTCGCATTGAAATTCTAAGTCATCCGATAATGTTTTGATAGTTTGAAAATTTTGAATAAAATCATATAAAAATTGAAGATAAAACAAACTATTCACACTTGACAATTTTTGTATACAAATTGTATAGAATCACTTTTGGGGTAAATTTGTATACATTGAATTGTATATTTTTATTATACAATTTGTAGTAAATTTTTTCACTTGGGAATTAATCGCAAAGTAATGCTTTTAGATTACTGTATGTAGAATATAAATTAATGTCATGTTTTTTCATTAAATTTGAAAATTTTGAATTATAAAATTCTGTTCCATGGTCGGTATGTAGATTCTTTGGAATTCGACCCATTTTAAATATTGATTTCATGGCAGCTGTGACGTCATCGCCAGTCTTTCTTTTTACTGGGCGGGCCCATGCATACTTAGAGAATACATCGATTACAGTTAACAAGGATTTGTAACCCTTATTTTCATCTGCATATGGAATCGTTTCTACAAGATCAGCTTGCCAAGTTTCATCTAATCCGCGAATATCTACTCGCCGTCTTGTATAATTTTTTATTGCTGGTTTATGAAGCTCCTTCACGACTTCTCTCTTCTCTTTAGAAGTCATTGTTGTTAAACAGATAAGGCAACGTCTTGATTAAAACTGTTGGGTGGATTGTTGCAGATAGTTTATTTATTCACATTTTTCAGACTAACTAATTAATTCTTCCGTAAGGAGTACAAATGTGAAATGTCCCTCTTCATAACATCAGTTATTGCATTAATCTTCTTTAAGGCTTCATTGTTTTTATTGACATTTTGTTCCAGGAGAAAAATTAATTTCTCAGCATCGTGAGCTACAGTACTACTCTCCCTTATGTCATAAGTATGTTTTTTCAAGTCTCCTTGTATATTAGCAATATCTACCGTAAGACTATCAATCAAACCATTATTTTTAGTCAAATCATCTTTATTTTTCTTTACTTCCCGCTCTAAGACAGTGATATTATTCGTAAGATTGCTAAGAGTGTCCATTTTTATTTAAATTACTGGTATGTTTAGTTATTTCCTGGTGTAATTCAATAGTATAATTTCCGATATCTGCAGATATAGACCGCCTCTTTTCTATTTCATTGTAATTTTTAATTATATCATTATGCATTTTATTTATACTTTTTTCAAAATATTCAATCTTCTCCTTTGGTTGTACTTGTATTGTATGTCAGATTTAATTGGTGTTAAATAAATTAGACAGTTGACGTTTCGGTCATTTGTTTTGACCCTCTTCAGAATATATTTCTGTATATAAAAAAATTACAAAATAATATATATTGTAGTGATAAAATTACAATAATAAAAAGTTACAATAATAAAAAACTTTTTTTATTTATTTCTGAAAAACTTGTCAGTATCTTTTGTTTTATGGTTTTATTGGGATTTTGAGTTTGTTTAATTTTGTTTCTGCTTACCTGTAATAAATTGTTGTGTAGATGTTTTCTTGAGCCGGTTTTGAATTTATGAACTGTGAGTCGGTTTTGAATTTATGAACTGTAAAAAAATATTTTAATGAGTTTTCGCTCAGTTAGCAGAAAAAAAAATTAATTTTAGTAGAGGGGCTAGGAGTGTTCTGGATCCCCCCATCCTACCTCCCATCGATGATAGTGTGCTGGAAAAATTGCGCAAGTGGGCCGTCAGAAGGTCAGGAGTGAAAGGATGTTATTATAAACAATTTCATGTATTGTTATTACAAATTTCGAAAGCTGTGAAGGTCGAAAAACATAGGTAATTAAATGCGTTACATTGTCGAATGAAAAGAGAAGGTAAAGGTCAACCAATATTTATTATTTCATTAGATATTGTTATTAATAAAATGTTTTTACATTATCATTGAAAACGTCATCTTTCTAATGCTTGATCTTACAAAAATCAATCAGAGCGATTGAAGTGTTGACCGTTACACATTAGTATCGCCATGTGTCGAAAATCAAATTTCAAAAGTGGCCTTCATTAAAGGTCGGATATTGCTACATTATAGTCGCTTATGGAAATACATCGTATTCGGTAGGAACCGTATTGAGAGTGAAAGTAAAATGGCCTTTTCCTCGTGCGTCCTACTACCATCTCTCTCGCTCTCGCATCCTCCTTGTTAGTTTCTAAGAACCAAATTTCGGCAATCCGTGACGTAAGAGAAAGTTGGCAGTCTAATTCAAATATTCCAATGTCATAATTTCTATGATCTCTCTAGCTCTCGCATACTCTTTCTTAGATCCATTAACATTAGCAGTATACCGTTTTCATGGTCGTCGATTATACGTCGATCACTTATTCACCGTACATTTGTTTTCCCGAAACTGCATACAAGATTAATGCTGTAGCGTTATGCATATATCTTTCGATCTTTTAAATGCCCCTGTTGGGAAATCTCACCTTCAATATGATATACCGTTACCGACGTATTTCAGAACTTACTTACTTACTTATCTTTTTTGATGAATTGAAAGTTTAGATTTCCTCCAACCTACGTCGCAATTAGTCTAAATACCAATTTGAAGGTGTCCGTTGCTTATCCATCGATAACTTATTCATCGTACATTTGTTTTCCTAAAACTTTCGAAAATGTATACAGGTCCAGACACGTTTAAAAGGTCATTGCACAATTTCTTCAAAACATTATCTCTTTACCAAATTTCGGCAATCCGTGACGTAAGAGAAAGGAGGCAGTCTAATTCAAATATTCCAATGTTTCTATTATTCCATAATTTCTATGATCTCGCTAGCTCTCGCATACTCTTTCTTAGATTCATTAACATTATCAGTATACCGTTTTCACGGTCGTCGTTTATCCGTCGATCACTTATTCACCGTACATTTGTTTTCCCGAAACTCTCGAAATTGTATACAGGTCCAGACATCGTTTCAAAGGAATGTCGCGTTACTGTGTCTATGTTTGACAGCACGTAAGCGCCTCTATTTCAAATATTATATTTCTACATCAATATGGTAGATGTCTGAAAGATTTTTGAGGCCTTGAACAGGGTTTACAGCACTCTTGAAGAAGACGCTGCTGATGATCAATTTTCCAACTTCATTCGAGAATCCATCAAAAAGATTGAGAAAATCAATTAATTCTTAAGGACCAATCCTCACATTCCAAATGGGGTGAAGTTATCATTGGAGACACGTATTCATTGCATCACGGTACAGAGGGTTACAGCTGCTCACAGATTAATTAGCGTATCTCAATGATCTCCAATAGAGACAAAACCGTCGAGTCCCTTCACCCAAGACAATTTTGAAATTAACGTAGAAAAGCCGCTAAGCAAGTCTCAACGCGTTCAAAAGACCTGGCGCCGACCCCCTAATATTGTTATAAAAATGTTCAGCCGTTAGATGGTCATTGCAAACGGCCTCTTTCTAATGCGTGATCTTAAGAAATTAGTTCATAAATATTGAAAAGTACTGGCTGTTACACATTAGTATTGTCATGTGAGGAATGTCGAAAAAAAAATTGCAAAAGCAATTCATTAAAGGTCAGCTATTGCTACATCATATTCGCTTCTCGATGCCTATGTGGAAATACAGCGTAGGCTAGGAACCGTATTTTGAATGTGAACATAAAATTCTAATAATGACCTTTTCCTCCTGCGTGCTACTACCATCTCTCTTGCTCTCTAGTACCCGTTGTTAGATTATACCGTTATCACGGTCATCGAAATCGCCGATTGCCAGCCGATCATTTTCACCATATATTTTCCATGTATACAGGTTCAGACGCGTTTAAAGTCATTGCGCAATTTCATCAAAAGGTATACCAAGTAACACATTTTCGCTTTCCAAAATTTTCAGACAACCTCCACCATAATAGAAAGGAGATGATGATCTCAGTTCTGTATTTTATCTAGAATAACATGGCGGGCCACCTGTAGGCCAACTCACCCCTTTGTTAACAAAAGTAGCATAAATAAATAAATAAATAAATAATTTATAATAATAATATTTAAATAGCAATAAATTTCACATAATCCGAATAGCGTGTATTAAAATGTATAATATAGAAATGATGGAAGAAGCTAGCAGTAATTAGAAAGAGAGGATGACACGCTTATTCCCTATGCATTTATCTATTCACGATATTTACGTGTTTTCATGACGTTCGAGCCATAGCTATACGAGTTTGGACACGTGGGTAATGTAATTAATCAGGTTCCTGACCGTTTTTTAATATGTGTACAATTTACGACATCTTAAACATCGCCATACAAGTTTCGACCTGTTAATTACCCGTAGACTTTACTATACGGTAACAATGAATCTGACTTCTCACAAGTGACGAACACATACGAGTATCGACTTGCTTCTAATATAATTAATTAACCTTCATTTAATATTTCCCACTTTTAAAATTTCTGAGAATAAGAAGATCGAAATGACGACGTAAAAATCTAAGAGAAACGTGTAAAATTCAACAGTTTCTTTCTATCTTTACGCACAGTTTTGTGTCTTTTAAGTAAAAAGTTAAAGGAAATGATAATGCTGCCATCTTTTGGTATGTTTAAAGAGATTGCAGAATCTGCGTGTTGCAGAATGAAATATGTGGGTGCATCTAAAATGCATAGATTCATCGTAGGCTGCCATCATACACTTGCTGATATGAGTGGCTATGGAGCGATTACAACTGAATATGAGGTTCTTGAAAATTGAATCTAGTTGACAATTAACCTTATTATCGCCATACAAAAGAATATGAAAGTGAAATTGTTAAATATTACCGCGCATCTACTGCAAAGCGAAAGCAATCTCGCTATTTTTAAAATACCTATACTGCCATTACTAGACATCTCTCTGAAATTAACACTTTGCATAGTCTTTAATCATAGGCGGTTGTCTATCTGCGGTATCATCACTCGTTTCAAAACATTTATTGACGACATTCACGTAAATCTGGATGCATTTGCATTGTGAGTGGTAAGCATGACCATACTTCTTCAATTTCACGTTCTGCAAACGTTGACATGAAATCTATAGGTAGACTCTATGTCTTTTGTTTCCATTAATGCAAGACGTTTCACTTCATAGTAAATTCTCATTGACCTTCGAAGAGATGCAGGCTAGTCTTGAAGATTTTACAGTATACAATTTTAAAGCATTTTAACATTTTCTTTAGCACACTTTCCGTTAAATGTATGATTTTCGCAATTTATTGAAAATCGACGCTGTTGTTGTCCTATGAGTTTCAGTAGAGATGGACAGGCTAATATGTCTATATCGACAATATTGTCAGCATCTAAAATTTCCTGCAACCTATGTCTTTTATTTGTCTGCGCCTTTTATGTATATCTTGTGAGCACATGTAACGATGTCTTCCAACGTTTCGTTGATTCCATCAAAGGGTATATCGCCCGATTACAATCGTAGACCATGATAATTGTGCATTAACCAATTGTTTTACGTTCAAAACGTACTTTACTACATCACTGTCGGAAATATCCATAATGCACATTTCCTTCGATATAAACTGATTACCAGATCCGGGGAATCCTTGCACGTCGACAATATTCTACATTTCTAGTATCTAATACTGATTTGCTTGTCCCGTTCATTAATTGACTCATCATTCTCTCACACACACACTCTTTGCCACTTCCACATATGGCGTGGTACCTCTAACTTATGGGTATACGTCGCGTCGTACCTTTCTCTCTCTAGATCGTAGTATCTCTTCGTAAAATCCTATGAATCGGAAATCAAATCAGAGTGTAACAAAAACGTCGATTCTTCAGCGGGCCAACACTTGAGATTTTCGATAGTTTGTGAGTTACGATACTCAGATGATGAAGAAGTTAAACGTAATATTAAATCGTTTCAAGTACTAGCACCAGTATGATGGTCACCGCACTTTCACAATTGAATAAATCTTTTCTACGATATTCGATCTAATTGAAATGTGCATAGACGTATGAATACAAGTTTCGATTGGTTTATAATACAATTGAGCGTGCCAAAGATCTCTAAATTTTAAATAAAAAATGATCAGTCATTAACTTGACATCCTTTAAACAATTAATTTTTGTATGTGTATTAAATAGCGATACACTGCAGTCTTAAATCAAATAATTAAAATCATTACATCTTAAAGTCAGTCCATGCATAAATCTTACATGGTCTAAGTCATCTTATCTACACTACATCTTTCTTTCTGTAAATGCAAAACAAAACGAAAGACAACAAAGTATTTATCATTATGATAATAACAAATTCTTTCACATTAGAACCGCGTCTAATAGCCCACATAAGGTCGCCTTATTCGTAGTTAATTTAACTTTCGAACTGTCATCTTTAATTGTCGATCATTCTCTCTCTCTCTCTCTCTCTCTCTCTCTCTCTCTCTCTCATTAGCTACGGATTTGTTGCATCTATACGAATACTCTTACATCAAATCGAGTCGTATGCACATTCTTGTGTTGTAACATTCACACGACTATGGAATGAAATTCATTCTGAAAACCCAACAAGTACAAGCGTAAATGTATTTTAATACTAACGAATGGTATACCTCTTGATTCGAAATTGTATGTAACGTAACCAACATGACTATTTAATTCCGTTTACAATAATGATTTGGAGATTCACACCGCACGAAACGTTGTTATATTTGACAGATTTTTGCTACTTCCACATTGTAATATTAAATAGATAACTAAGTTATTCACGTACCAATACTATTGTTATATGTAGGTATTTTGTTAAATATATTGCCATAAGTAGAATGTCCTCCTATCCATCACACCTAGTCTAATACCAAAAGACACAAGTCATTATATAAATAAATAATTTTCATAGTAATAAATTAACCTTTAAAAACTTCTCATGTTTTCACATCATGCACTAAAATTTCAGATAATTATTATTATTATTAATATTGAATCGTTTATAGAACTCATGTTTTCATACATAATCACTTAAAAAGACTGCTACCGTATATGAAATATAAGACTAAACAACAATTCAACATGAAGACATGCATAGATTAATTCTATTTAAAACATTAGTCATTTTGAAAGGAAAAGTGAAAAATTCTCAATGATCTATCTGTAAAGCTTCTATCTTACTTCTATCTTACTTCATGTTTCTTTTCGACAGTCCAAACACATCGGTACATAAACACACTTTCAATAATTATTGAATAATTTCTTATATAAGGGAGTAAATATTCACCGATTTTTTCGTAAATAATGAAACAATTTAATATATACGTTCATTATACAATTTTACTAAAACAAGCTTAATTGCGGTGTTTTGGAAATGTTGGTGTCAAAAGTATGAATATGCAATTAAATGAATCATTTAACACACGTATCTCTATCATTACGTTCAATTATATAATTTTTTAATTGTAGGCATCTAGTACATCGGAGCTTTGAAACACCTTTACAATATGTTGTATATGTTCTTAAATCTGAATGCATTCACGTTACTGATGACAATAATGATTCTTTAGTTTTATCTTGACCAAAGGTGCAAACGCAACATATTGAGATGAGTACTATTGCCAGTGTCTGAAATTTCTTACCCACACCGATGAAGGAAATGTCGTATATTATAGGCAAAAGCATTCACAGTTATTAATATGATTCTTTATAAGTCATAAGTATATACTATCGACTAGATTCATAATAAACATATTGTTTAATGTAGATCGGTAAGTATCTAATTCCTTATCTTACATTTAATTCTTCACAATATTCAATATGTACTCTTCAAAGCGTCGTGTTTTATTTTTGATTATTGTATTTTGTAATATATCTGCTCGCACTCTCTATATTGAATTCATATTTTAAAGATAAATTGTAGCCACTCCAGATATTAACGAACACCTTACTAAGAACTAATACCTACACTAATATTCTACCTATACCAAAAACATCTAGCAAATAATCGAGATAATATTTTCACTTCAAATTTATTATTATACTTGAAATATTTCTCCGAGTCTAAACTTCTCTTACAAGTTTACTGTTTTCTGGATCTTACTTATCTTATATTGGAAACGTTAGTTAACTAATATTTTATGCGTGAAATTGGCATATTTTCCAATCCATATGTTTGAACACATTTATTCTTTAAAGATTACTCTAAGTGTTTTCTTTCGACTCTGAGAGTACAGCAATCTACCGTCTTATTTCATACTGTGCACACTTAAACGTGTAGAATAATATAATACATCTCAATCGTAGTATTCACTTTCAAAATTTGTAATTATTTTGAATTTTCCATTTATATCTCAGTAGCTTTCTTATATTATAAGTTTATTTCGTATCGTCTCTGCTAACATTCCTCACACTATTAATATTCCTTAACTTCATCTATATAGTTTCAATATTTCCATAGCACATACCTTTCGACTATGGCGTAATCGTGTATTTCATATTTTAAAGATAAAAATTGCAGCTACTCCAGATATTAACGAGCACCTTACTAATAAAGACTGACAATCAAAGGACATAACTTCCGTTATTTCGGCCGTAGAAGATTTGGTTCTTTTATTCGTTTACGCCATTGTGTGAGTTGGTCAGTTTCTGTGTAATACATACATCATTTATATGACACTTACATTATTGCTCTCTCACACACAAAGGTATCATAAATTTCTGCACGTTTGCTGAAACGATTGTGAAATTATACTTAAATATTACGATTTTTGTCGGTTGCTCAATTGATGATTGAGGGAGGAAAGGGGGGGGGGATCGGAATCATCAATGCTTTCTTTTTAAGTGATTATGTATGAAAACATGAGTTCTATAAACGATTCAATATTAATAATAATAATAATTATCTGAAATTTTAGTGCATGATGTGAAAACATGAGAAGTTTTTAAAGGTTAATTTATTACTATGAAAATTATTTATTTATATAATGACTTGTGTCTTTTGGTATTACACTAGGTGTGATGGATAGGAGGACATTCTACTTATGGCAATATATTTAACAAAATACCTACATATAACAATAGTATTGGTACGTGAATAACTTAGTTATCTATTTAATATTACAATGTGGAAGTAGCAAAAATCTGTCAAATATAACAACGTTTCGTGCGGTGTGAATCTCCAAATCATTATTGTAAACGGAATTAAATAGTCATGTCGGTTACGTTACATACAATTTCGAATCAAGAGGTATACCATTCGTTAGTATTAAAATACATTTACGCTTGTACTTGTTGGGTTTTCAGAATGAATTTCATTCCATAGTCGTGTGAATGTTACAACACAAGAATGTGCATACGACTCGATTTGATGTAAGAGTATTCGTATAGATGCAACAAATCCGTAGCTAATGAGAGAGAGAGAGAGAGAGAGAGAGAGAGAGAGAGAATGATCGACAATTAAAGATGACAGTTCGAAAGTTAAATTAACTACGAATAAGGCGACCTTATGTGGGCTATTAGACGCGGTTCTAATGTGAAAGAATTTGTTATTATCATAATGATAAATACTTTGTTGTCTTTCGTTTTGTTTTGCATTTACAGAAAGAAAGATGTAGTGTAGATAAGATGACTTAGACCATGTAAGATTTATGCATGGACTGACTTTAAGATGTAATGATTTTAATTATTTGATTTAAGACTGCAGTGTATCGCTATTTAATACACATACAAAAATTAATTGTTTAAAGGATGTCAAGTTAATGACTGATCATTTTTTATTTAAAATTTAGAGATCTTTGGCACGCTCAATTGTATTATAAACCAATCGAAACTTGTATTCATACGTCTATGCACATTTCAATTAGATCGAATATCGTAGAAAAGATTTATTCAATTGTGAAAGTGCGGTGACCATCATACTGGTGCTAGTACTTGAAACGATTTAATATTACGTTTAACTTCTTCATCATCTGAGTATCGTAACTCACAAACTATCGAAAATCTCAAGTGTTGGCCCGCTGAAGAATCGACGTTTTTGTTACACTCTGATTTGATTTCCGATTCATAGGATTTTACGAAGAGATACTACGATCTAGAGAGAGAAAGGTACGACGCGACGTATACCCATAAGTTAGAGGTACCACGCCATATGTGGAAGTGGCAAAGAGTGTGTGTGTGAGAGAATGATGAGTCAATTAATGAACGGGACAAGCAAATCAGTATTAGATACTAGAAATGTAGAATATTGTCGACGTGCAAGGATTCCCCGGATCTGGTAATCAGTTTATATCGAAGGAAATGTGCATTATGGATATTTCCGACAGTGATGTAGTAAAGTACGTTTTGAACGTAAAACAATTGGTTAATGCACAATTATCATGGTCTACGATTGTAATCGGGCGATATACCCTTTGATGGAATCAACGAAACGTTGGAAGACATCGTTACATGTGCTCACAAGATATACATAAAAGGCGCAGACAAATAAAAGACATAGGTTGCAGGAAATTTTAGATGCTGACAATATTGTCGATATAGACATATTAGCCTGTCCATCTCTACTGAAACTCATAGGACAACAACAGCGTCGATTTTCAATAAATTGCGAAAATCATACATTTAACGGAAAGTGTGCTAAAGAAAATGTTAAAATGCTTTAAAATTGTATACTGTAAAATCTTCAAGACTAGCCTGCATCTCTTCGAAGGTCAATGAGAATTTACTATGAAGTGAAACGTCTTGCATTAATGGAAACAAAAGACATAGAGTCTACCTATAGATTTCATGTCAACGTTTGCAGAACGTGAAATTGAAGAAGTATGGTCATGCTTACCACTCACAATGCAAATGCATCCAGATTTACGTGAATGTCGTCAATAAATGTTTTGAAACGAGTGATGATACCGCAGATAGACAACCGCCTATGATTAAAGACTATGCAAAGTGTTAATTTCAGAGAGATGTCTAGTAATGGCAGTATAGGTATTTTAAAAATAGCGAGATTGCTTTCGCTTTGCAGTAGATGCGCGGTAATATTTAACAATTTCACTTTCATATTCTTTTGTATGGCGATAATAAGGTTAATTGTCAACTAGATTCAATTTTCAAGAACCTCATATTCAGTTGTAATCGCTCCATAGCCACTCATATCAGCAAGTGTATGATGGCAGCCTACGATGAATCTATGCATTTTAGATGCACCCACATATTTCATTCTGCAACACGCAGATTCTGCAATCTCTTTAAACATACCAAAAGATGGCAGCATTATCATTTCCTTTAACTTTTTACTTAAAAGACACAAAACTGTGCGTAAAGATAGAAAGAAACTGTTGAATTTTACACGTTTCTCTTAGATTTTTACGTCGTCATTTCGATCTTCTTATTCTCAGAAATTTTAAAAGTGGGAAATATTAAATGAAGGTTAATTAATTATATTAGAAGCAAGTCGATACTCGTATGTGTTCGTCACTTGTGAGAAGTCAGATTCATTGTTACCGTATAGTAAAGTCTACGGGTAATTAACAGGTCGAAACTTGTATGGCGATGTTTAAGATGTCGTAAATTGTACACATATTAAAAAACGGTCAGGAACCTGATTAATTACATTACCCACGTGTCCAAACTCGTATAGCTATGGCTCGAACGTCATGAAAACACGTAAATATCGTGAATAGATAAATGCATAGGGAATAAGCGTGTCATCCTCTCTTTCTAATTACTGCTAGCTTCTTCCATCATTTCTATATTATACATTTTAATACACGCTATTCGGATTATGTGAAATTTATTGCTATTTAAATATTATTATTATAAATTATTTATTTATTTATTTATTTATGCTACTTTTGTTAACAAAGGGGTGAGTTGGCCTACAGGTGGCCCGCCATGTTATTCTAGATAAAATACAGAACTGAGATCATCATCTCCTTTCTATTATGGTGGAGGTTGTCTGAAAATTTTGGAAAGCGAAAATGTGTTACTTGGTATACCTTTTGATGAAATTGCGCAATGACTTTAAACGCGTCTGAACCTGTATACATGGAAAATATATGGTGAAAATGATCGGCTGGCAATCGGCGATTTCGATGACCGTGATAACGGTATAATCTAACAACGGGTACTAGAGAGCAAGAGAGATGGTAGTAGCACGCAGGAGGAAAAGGTCATTATTAGAATTTTATGTTCACATTCAAAATACGGTTCCTAGCCTACGCTGTATTTCCACATAGGCATCGAGAAGCGAATATGATGTAGCAATAGCTGACCTTTAATGAATTGCTTTTGCAATTTTTTTTTCGACATTCCTCACATGACAATACTAATGTGTAACAGCCAGTACTTTTCAATATTTATGAACTAATTTCTTAAGATCACGCATTAGAAAGAGGCCGTTTGCAATGACCATCTAACGGCTGAACATTTTTATAACAATATTAGGGGGTCGGCGCCAGGTCTTTTGAACGCGTTGAGACTTGCTTAGCGGCTTTTCTACGTTAATTTCAAAATGGTCTTGGGTGAAGGGACTCGACGGTTTTGTCTCTATTGGAGATCATTGAGATACGCTAATTAATCTGTGAGCAGCTGTAACCCTCTGTACCGTGATGCAATGAATACGTGTCTCCAATGATAACTTCACCCCATTTGGAATGTGAGGATTGGTCCTTAAGAATTAATTGATTTTCTCAATCTTTTTGATGGATTCTCGAATGAAGTTGGAAAATTGATCATCAGCAGCGTCTTCTTCAAGAGTGCTGTAAACCCTGTTCAAGGCCTCAAAAATCTTTCAGACATCTACCATATTGATGTAGAAATATAATATTTGAAATAGAGGCGCTTACGTGCTGTCAAACATAGACACAGTAACGCGACATTCCTTTGAAACGATGTCTGGACCTGTATACAATTTCGAGAGTTTCGGGAAAACAAATGTACGGTGAATAAGTGATCGACGGATAAACGACGACCGTGAAAACGGTATACTGATAATGTTAATGAATCTAAGAAAGAGTATGCGAGAGCTAGCGAGATCATAGAAATTATGACATTGGAATATTTGAATTAGACTGCCTCCTTTCTCTTACGTCACGGATTGCCGAAATTTGGTAAAGAGATAATGTTTTGAAGAAATTGTGCAATGACCTTTTAAACGTGTCTGGACCTGTATACATTTTCGAAAGTTTTAGGAAAACAAATGTACGATGAATAAGTTATCGATGGATAATCAACGGACACCTTCAAATTGGTATTTAGACTAATTGTGACGTAGGTTGGAGGAAATCTAAACTTTCAATTCATCAAAAAAGATAAGTAAGTAAGTAAGTTCTGAAATACGTCGGTAACGGTATATCATATTGAAGGTGAGATTTCCCAACAGGGGCATTTAAAAGATCGAAAGATATATGCATAACGCTACAGCATTAATCTTGTATGCAGTTTCGGGAAAACAAATGTACGGTGAATAAGTGATCGACGTATAATCGACGACCATGAAAACGGTATACTGCTAATGTTAATGGATCTAAGAAAGAGTATGCGAGAGCTAGAGAGATCATAGAAATTATGACATTGGAATATTTGAATTAGACTGCCAACTTTCTCTTACGTCACGGATTGCCGAAATTTGGTTCTTAGAAACTAACAAGGAGGATGCGAGAGCGAGAGAGATGGTAGTAGGACGCACGAGGAAAAGGCCATTTTACTTTCACTCTCAATACGGTTCCTACCGAATACGATGTATTTCCATAAGCGACTATAATGTAGCAATATCCGACCTTTAATGAAGGCCACTTTTGAAATTTGATTTTCGACACATGGCGATACTAATGTGTAACGGTCAACACTTCAATCGCTCTGATTGAATTTTGTAAGATCAAGCATTAGAAAGATGACGTTTTCAATGATAATGTAAAAACATTTTATTAATAACAATATCTAATGAAATAATAAGTATTGGTTGACCTTTACCTTCTCTTTTCATTCGACAATGTAACGCATTAAATTACCTATGTTTTTCGACCTTCACAGCTTTCGAAATTTGTAATAACAATACATGAATTTGTTTATAATAACATCCTTTCAGTCCTGACCTTCTAACGGCCCACTTGCGCAATTTTTCCAGCACACTATCATCGATGGGAGGTAGGGTGGGGGGGATCCAGAACACTCCTAGCCCCTCTAC
This sequence comes from Trichopria drosophilae, assembly GCA_030407085.1. Taxonomy (NCBI): domain Eukaryota; kingdom Metazoa; phylum Arthropoda; class Insecta; order Hymenoptera; family Diapriidae; genus Trichopria; species Trichopria drosophilae. Next base: position 123,436,905 of record CM059582.1, on the reverse strand, counting down.
TAATTTTAATAAAAAAAAAGAGAGAAAGTAGAAAATTTCACTGTATTTTTTTTAAAGAATAAATAAAAAAAGGAATTTGGTGTGAATATTCACGTACTTGTGCTTCTATTGTATGAAAGGAGACTGAAAAGTTTTTCAGATTACATAATATTCTGTGTACATTTAATTTTCGTTCTATTTACCTATTGTTTTGAATTTTGAACTTGAAGTAGAGGTATATATGGGTTCGGTAAGTTTGACTTTTCAAAGCGGATGTTTACTGATTTGTTGTTATTTTTGATAAAAAAGTTTTTCATATGTTCTCTTTTGTATTTATTTCTTTCTATTGATAGAATTTTGACGTTTGAAAAATCAAAATTATGTCCTGTATTAATTTTATGTGTTGTAAGTCCTGTATATTTGTCTTCGTTTAAGTAGATGTTATGTTTATGTTCGGTTATTCTGTTTTTTAAAAGTCTGCCTGTTTCACCTATAGAGACTCCGACGCAGTTATTGCAATTAATTGCATATACTACGTCTTTTTGATGTAATTTATCTGTTTTGTCTTTGAACGGTTTAATACCACCAATATTTGAGTTCGTTGGTTTGAATACTACTCTAATATCGTTATTTCTGAAATTACTTCTTATATTCTCTGAGATATTTTTAAAATATGGAATGCTAATGGTTTTGATATATTTTTGTCGTTTGATTTTGTATCAAGGATGTTGTATATTTTGTAGACTCTTTTTCTAAAACATTCATTGATTATGGATATGGGGTATACGTTTTCTGTTAGTATTTGTTTAACTAGTTTTAGATTTTTTTCTCTAAATTTAATATGTGCTAATCTTAATGCTCTGTCGATTAATCCGAAAGCTACTCCTATTTTGTAATGTAATGATACAGATATTTAAAATATCAACATTTTTTTACTATAACCAACACGTATAAGGCAGGACTGCCGTGATCGCCTTACTGAAGAGTCCACACGGTTGCCTGGGACGAAACGTGTTTTTTACAATAGACAATATTAGTTTAAATCGTCGACAGAGGGAAATGGAACCCGTAATTAATTAATAACGTTTAAGCATATATATATATTTAACAGTAGAAAAGGTTCGTTTGGAGACGATTCATACTCCAATATTTTTTGTTACTACTTAATTTTTACTCACATTTCGTGTTTTCCATTGAATACCATTGTGGAATTTTTCTTATTTGTATTTTTTGTATGGTGACCGTAAAAACCAAGAATTATTTATGAATATTATGAAAATTCAAAACAAATGGTTTGTAAATCTCACTGATATAGAAATTCCAAAAGAAATTGTCAACATAATCGGACTAGGTCAAAAACATTCTTTTCAAAATCAAAAATCCTTCCCAATACCAGAATTCATCGCTTCTATAGAAGAAGGAATCTACAACATAAAAGATGAAATGGACAACGAAGGAAACATTGTTACCGACAATAAAAATCTTACGCGAAACCAATGTATACACGACAACAAATGGAACGAAATTAAAGAACACACAAATATACCACAAACTGAATTTTTTGAAGGACTAGACATCATTTTCAAATCTCTATATTTTCAATTTCAAGGTAAAAACTATAAGCAAAAATACGGATTACCAATGGGATCACCATTATCACCAATAGCAGCTGATTTACTAATGGATTTCATAGAAAACATTCTTATACAAAAATTACCATGCAAACTTCCTTTTTACCACAGATACGTAGATGTCATTTTAACAATTGTTCCATACGAATTTTTAGATGCAATTTTACCCATTTTCAATAGCTTACACAAAATCTAAGGTTTTCAAAATAAAATTACTTTTACCATAGAAAAAGAAGACAACAAAAGAATTAGTTTTCTAGACTTACTTATTATAAACGATAGAAATACCTTAATTGCAGACTGGTACCATAAAAATACATTTTCTGGCAGATATTTAAATTTCCATTCAAACCACCCATTACATTACAAAATAGTAGCTTTCGGATTAATCGACAGAGCATTAAGATTAGCACATATTAAATTTAGAGAAAAAAATCTAAAACTAGTTAAACAAATACTAACAGAAAACGGATACCCCTTATACATAATCAATGAATGTTTTAGAAAAAGAGTCTACAAAATATACAACACCCTTGATACAAAATCAAACGACAAAAAATATATCAAAACCATTAGCATTCCATATTTTAAAAATATCACAGAGAATATAAGAAGTAATTTCAGAAATAACGATATTAGAGTAGTATTCAAACCAACGAACACAAATATTGGTGGTATTAAACCGTTCAAAGACAAAACAGATAAATTACATCAAAAAGACGTAGTATATGAAATTAAATGCAATAACTGCGATGGAGTCTATATACACTGAAAGAAATGTCCGAACGTAACGTTAGGAGGCTACATCCCAGCCCGTCGTTACGGAGACTTTCCAGTCGTGCTCCTTGGGAAATCCCAGCGTTCGGTCGGGATCGGTATCCGCAGAGCTGCGTCTCGGCTATCACGGCGTGGAGTCGTGATCGTCGAGACGCTGAGTAAACAATTCCCACCATAACGTCACATTCGCAGATTTCAAGACGTACCCCCGTGTGAACTTTATCAGATACTTCGAAAATTAAAATTTTGTCTAATCGCCGTAGTCGAGTGGTACAAGCGCATGAGTTGAAGTGCGGCGCGTTATTTTTTTAGTTCGATTTCGATGTCCGGGATTTTTTTTTTTTTTATTGTTCATTTACTCAACATTTGTAACGAAAACAATTTTTTAGTTGTTTGTAATTCATTTTTTTTTATATGTTTCAAATATAATGTAGACCTTCCTAATATCGGGCGGTATCTTTAATTATACAGGGTGATCCAAAAGTCCCGGAACAGCAAAATATCTCAGCGGGAGTGCATTTTCGAGGAAAATGTTTCAGACAAAAGTTTCAGGATTTTTCACTGGCTATTTAATGGCGATATTGAATTTGACCTTGAACATGACCTTGAAGGTTATTTCAAGGTCAAGTTAATTTTTTTAAATGGGAACCCCTATTTTTTTTCATGGATTCTGAAAGAGCGGGAAATTCTACTTGAACACAACTTGAATTTGAACTTGAACAGTTTGTTTTTTTTTAATGGAAACTGCTATTTTTTTTCACGGATTCGGAGAGAGCACAAAATTTTACGTCCAAATATGCTATGGCCGTTTTTTTCGGCAATGTCATTTCAAGGCCAAACTTAAAACTCCCGGAACAGCGAATTAACTCAGCAAGAGACACCATTGAATTTAACCTTGAAAATTACCTTGAGGCTTATTCTAAGCTCAAGACTATTTTTTTTTAATTGGAACCCCGTTTTATTTTCGTAATGTTTCCAGAGTTTCCAGGGTGCAATGCATTATCATTGTTCCCGGATAAAAATATACATTTTTTTTTACACCCGATACGTTTATAAATACCATATGTATGGGTAACATTTTTACATTGTTTCCAATGCTACCGCCGGCTTTAGCATTACCCAAGATGTACCGCGTGGAGGTAGCACGGTCGGGTTTACACCTCTTCGGGGTGCTTTGTTCAGGTGGTTCCCCTCGCCGTCACCTGTGCGTTTGCGTGTGCGTGTGCGTGTGTGTGTGTGTGTGGGTGTCCCCAGACAGTTAAGGCAAGATGGGTATACTAAGATTTTGATGAAATTATGTATCTTACTAAAGCTTATGCTCAAAGTGATTGCCATGAACTTCTTGGCAATATCCCAAGCGATTATAAAAAGTCGATACGACTTTTTTAATCATATCTGGTTCTATAGCCGCGATCTCATCCCGTATTCGTTGTTTAACTTCCTCAATATTCACCGATTTCGTTCGATACACTCTATCTTTGAGATAACCCCATAGAAAATAGTCAAGGGGCGTAAGATCCGGAGATCTTGGTGGCCATTCTATTACACCCCTTCGACCTATCCACCGTTCTGCGAATACATCACTCAAATAATTGCGAACATCTGTTGCATAATGGGGTGCTGCACCATCTTGCTGAAACCAAGTCTGAACGAAATCCTCGCCTACAATAACCTGAATAGCAGGGATGATGTCGTCCCTCAACATATCGTGGTATTTTTGACCAGTAAGGGTACCCTCGATGAAGAAGGGCCCAACTACCTCATTGTTTATAATACCTGCCCATACGTTTACTTTTTCAGGATATTGAGTAGAACGACTATCGACCATCCAATTAGGATTGGTTTCACTCCAATAAGACATGTTATGTCTATTGATTGCCCCATTTAAGAAGAATGTAGCTTCATCAGAAAATACGATGCGATTCAAGAAACCGGCATCAGCATCTATTCGATTCATCATTAATTCCGCAAACTGTAGGCGTCTATCAGGATCGTCTTCATTCAATTGTTGTACGAGTCTAACTTTGTATGGGTGAAATTTTAAGTTTTTAGTTAAGATCCGTTGTACTGTACCGTAACATAAGTCGTGCTGCTGTTTAACTTTCCTGATGGAAGTATGAGGATCTTCCGTTATTGAGAGCGCGACATTCAACTCATTTTCTTCAGTTGATGCTGTTACTGGACGACCAGCTCTTGGGAGATCCTTCACAGTACCGTGAACTTCAAAACGATTTATTGTTCTGCTAACAGTAGATTTAGAAATCGGTTCTCGTCCCTCTCTAAATGATGCGTTAAATAAGGATCGCACATTCTCTAAAGATCGCTGGTTATCACCCCAGCCTCTCATCATGAGAATGGTTATTCTTTCTCGTTCACTTAGCGCAGCCATTGCTCTTTGTACGAAATATACGTATGTATTTTGTTACTGAAATGATGCTTAATACGTTTAGATAGGAAAGGCGTTTAGATAGGAAATCCATGTATCTCACAAAACGATAAAGTTAAGACCAAAATGTAACCTTATAAGACTGTACACGTATGTATAAATTCAATGTGAATGTATGTTGTTTATTTACTTCGCTGGTGACTCGTGCTCTCTGTCGCTGTTCGCGCGCCCAAGTTCACTTTGCACAAGTGTTGCGTAAGATGTATGTATACACTTTTTTTAAACAGTTTATTATTCTATTTACAAAATTAGAGGACAAGCGAGGGACAGGAACTGATTCCTAAATCGACTTTTGGCAGAACAATAAATTGTTTCGAAGTTTACGGCACTGTAAAGGATCTCCCTAGAGCAGATCGTCCAGTAATAGCATCGACTGAACAAAATGAATTTAACCACTCTCAATACCGGAAGATCCTCATAACTTCGTTAAGAAAATGAAACGGGGTTCCAATTAAAAAAAAAAAATAATCTTGACCTGAGAATAATCTTCAAGGTAATTTTCAAGGTCAAATTTTATGCTAGCATTAAATATCCCGGAAAAAATCCTGAAACTTTTGTCTGAAACATTTTACCCGAAAATGACCTCTTGCTGAGTTAATTCGCTGTTCCGGGAGTTTTAAGTTTGGCCTTGAAATGACATTGCCGAAAAAAACGGCCATAGCATATTTGGACGTAAAATTTTGTGCTCTCTCCGAATCCGTGAAAAAAAATAGCAGTTTCCATTAAAAAAAACAAACTTGACCTTGAAATAACCTTGAAGGTTATGTTCAAGGTCAAATTCTGTGCTACCATTAAATAGCCCGAGAAAAATCCTTAAACTTTTGTCTGAAACAATTTCCAAAGAAATGCACACCCTCTGACATATTTCGCCGTCACGGGAGTTTTAAGTTTCACCTTGAAATGACCTTGCCGAAAAAAACGGCCATAGCATATTCGGACGTAAAATTTTGTGCTCTTTCCGAATCCGTGAAAAAAAATAGGGGTTCCCATTTAAAAAAATTAACTTGACCTTGAAATAACCTTCAAGGTCATGTTCAAGGTCAAATTCAATATCGCCATTAAATAGCCAGGGAAAAATCCTTAAACTTTTGTCTAAAACATTTTCCCCGAAAATGCACTCCCGCTGAGATATTTTGCTGTTCCGGGACTTTTGGATCACCCTGTATATATACGGCAACAGTTTATATTGCATTTACGATAAATGGAAACATCTTGTACAGAAAAAGGAAGAAACGAAAGTATCGTGGAAACAAATTTAGGAAACAAATATTTGGAACACTCGATTAATATAATATTCAAATAAAAAGATGTTTTTTTACTTCTGCAATGAAATTGTTAACTAAATTACTAACTGCGTTTTTGAAATATTTCAATTAGACAATAATATTTTTATCCCGTTAGAAAACTTTTATGATTACACTAACAGCATTCTGTAAATCAGTATATCTATATAGTATAAAATCTTATTTAAATTAGTTATAGATTTTCACCAATATTTTTTAAAATATTTAAACCCTTTCACGACAATTTTACTTACTTTTAATTAAATTGATTTTAAGGATATATCATTCGGCAAGATCGTTATTCGTCATTCATTATTTACTTTATTTTGCCTACATTATGCTATTATTTATAGCTGTGGGTTTTCTTTTACGTATCAATTAATTAAATAAATATATTATACTAATGTTATTGTAATACACCGATTAAGATATCGAAAATTAGTACAATATGTTTCAGATGCTGATTTTCATTAACCTATTAAAAAACCACATGTTTGGCACAAGACTGGATATATGGTCTATTATTTATCAACAAATCGTCCAATTTCATTCCCGGCTAGAAAAGGTGATAAATAATTGATAATCGTTTCGTTAAAAAATAGTTTAAATCTGATTTTTCCTTTTATAACAATATACAATAAATTTCGTTTACTATATTTATAACAAAATAGTAAAGAAACGTTCGCAAAATCCTTTTCACAAATGTATAAAGTGATAATTAAACTGTAAAACATTGGCAGATTTGAGGTTCAATACTCTACATCATATTTAACTATCGGAAAGTGGTAAAGGGGCCATATTATTGTCTTGTTTACTGTATAAATGGTTGACGCCCAAATTTGCAATTTCTTCATGAAGTTTTACCCTGATAAAAAATTTATTTTTGACATGATATTTGTCACTTTTAGAGGTATGGTAATGTCATTACCCATAATAAAATTCGATAAATTAAAAATAAAAGCAAAAATTTCACGCTTAAAAAGAACGTGTATAACTTTTTTATTTCAACATTTGAAGACAGATAATTTTGGGCAATAAGAAATTACTTGATAATTTTACTTCGTGGGGTTTAAATAAATAAATTAAATGTAGTGTCATACTCCATGAAACAGCTTTGTATATTTGAGCGTTAAAGGGTTCATTTAAGTAGGTTTTTTCTTTCTATCTGTAAAATAACATTGAAATATAATAATAATTGGAGTTACTGACTACTCAGCTTTCTTTCATCTTATACAGAGACATCTTAGATAATATATATATATACAAGGATTTATAGAGTAATGCAAATATTTTCTTCCTAACTTGCCCTCTGTTAAGATTTTAATATTTTTTTAAATGGTCTTTCTATTCAACGTAATTATCACAAATATTTTTAATGTCATACACTTTTTTATACCGACTGTTACGGACGATAGTACGTACCTCGCCTTATCAAGTAGTATATTATAATTTTCTATAATATTTAAACCATTATAATAGATGTCAGGTTGCGAGTGGGATGAGCGAATATCGTATTTAACGCAGTACAATATTCGTACATTCGGTGCACGGTTACAACGTGGTCCGAGCAACCACAGCAGTTTAATTCTTTATAAATTGCTTAAATGAATGTTCGTGGAACCTGTAAGCAGTTTTCGATGGCAACCTGCTAGCGTTTGCAGATCGCATGGCCACACTCAGTGTCGACTAGCACCCTAAAGGAGCTGTCGTCAGCGGGTTCCCACACGAAAACTGCATGTCGCGCGTGTGACCGGATGGACAATCCGTCTTCATCGTAGACGGATCCCGAAAAGCGCGATAGTCTTTAGTCAGTCAGATCACCAAAAGCAAAGAGGCAACTTCGGGTCCTTCGCAACTTTCATGCGAGGAATCTAGATCGCGAGGTACTAATTCCAGTCGGGACTTAGTCGATTTCATACATCTAACCTCATCGATCTGCCTCTGGTAGTCATCCGACTCGTGGCTTCCGAACGCCGGGAAAACCGAGTGCGCGCTCCGGTCGTTTACTATAGCGCGCCGATAATAATCATTTCTGTACGGGTGCTGGTCGGGATAATAACAATAAATAATAACTGTGCGAAGAGCATAAAGAAAGTGTTCCTTAAATCCCGACCCAAAGAAATCTGCATCCGTAACAGGATACTTTTTGGTGTCAGAAGTGGAATCCGCGAGTGATTTCACAAAATCATTTCGGTTATCCCGTTTACGCGGATCCGAACAGTGACTGTGTATTCCAGTTGGGATATAACTAAAGTGCACCCGTGCTGTGAGTGCTGCCCAATTGTGCCAGTGCCCATTACGAGGAAGATGATCCAAGCAGCCCTCTTCTTCGGGATCGCTGTTACAGCCTCCATCCAGATCATCGACGGGTAAGTCGCGACCATTTCCTTCCTACACTGCCAAACGTATTAATTTCCACCCATTTCTCTGTACATTTCTATAATTATAATTTAAAAGCATCGACTACTATTCCATCACGGGTCATTCGTGTACGTTAATGCATGAAGGGATTCCGCGACGTCCTCAGTTCGCCTGCGAATGAGCGAATAAAAAAGCGTAATCAATTATTACGTAAACACAGAACGGCGGGCGAACATTCCTCAGATTTCTCAGATTCCTCGGACGCGACGCAAGGTTCTTCGGTTGACCAGAAACCTCCGAAAATGAGTGACGGTACTCAGACCAACCTCCGTATGATGAAAGGGATCGAATCCCGAGACGTCATAGGCCAAATTCCCGATTTTCATGGGATTCGCGAAGAGTACCCGGAATTCGAGGACGCGTGTAAGGACGCGTTGGCGCTACTTTCCGAGGAGGGTTTGCCACTTTTCAAATATCAATTAAGAGGGAAACTGAAGGGAAAGGCGGAGCGTTTCAGAGGTATAATGGGGGCCAGCGCCACCGTCGAGGCGTGTTTACAGGAAATGCGAAACGTTTATGGTGGGCGCGATGAACCGGAGGCGTATCTTATGAAAATCTCGACTCTAATTCAAGGGGGAAACGAGTCAGCCGACGATTTCGGTACGCGTATGACAAAGCTAATGAACAATGGGATCGCCGCCACGAGGGCATCACCATCTTATGATGCAGACCTTCGCCCTACTTTCGTAAGGGTTATCGAACAACGGGCATTAGACCATTTTATCGCGGGTCTTAAGGGCATGTTAGAGTTACGAGTGCAGGAGGCGAATCCGACGACGCTCGAAAAAGCGATTCAATTAGCGAACGTCGCGGAGCGCAGGTATTTTTCAAAGGACTGCGTGGAAGAATTCCGTCGGATACGTCGCGAGGGAATAGACCGACCCGCTGCCGCGTTACTCGTCAACGCAGACGATCAACGTCGTCGTACGGATGAGCAACGACGCCGCGGGGACGAAGGAGTTTGTCGCGCGGACACGTGCAGTGGCGATGAGTGCACCTATTGTGGAAAATTTGGGCACCTCGAACGAGAATGCGCGGTACGGATACATAACAGTACGAAATGCGAGTACTGTGGGCGCATTGGCCATAACCGTGACCGGTGTTATGCCCGAAAAAGGGACGAAAACGTGAAAATGCAAAATCCGAGGGGGCCCCAGATAAATTCTCGCGACGGCGCACTGTGGGTGGGGGGGGGGGGGGGTGGGGGGGGGGGGGGGTGGGGGGGGGGGGGGGTGGGGGGGGGGGGGGGTGGGGGGGGGGGGGGGTGGGGGGGGGGGGGGGTGGGGGGGGGGGGGGGTGGGGGGGGGGGGGGGTGGGGGGGGGGGGGGGTGGGGGGGGGGGGGGGTGGGGGGGGGGGGGGGTGGGGGGGGGGGGGGGTGGGGGGGGGGGGGGGTGGGGGGGGGGGGGGGTGGGGGGGGGGGGGGGTGGGGGGGGGGGGGGGTGGGGGGGGGGGGGGGTGGGGGGGGGGGGGGGTGGGGGGGGGGGGGGGTGGGGGGGGGGGGGGGTGGGGGGGGGGGGGGGTGGGGGGGGGGGGGGGTGGGGGGGGGGGGGGGTGGGGGGGGGGGGGGGTGGGGGGGGGGGGGGGTGGGGGGGGGGGGGGGTGGGGGGGGGGGGGGGTGGGGGGGGGGGGGGGTGGGGGGGGGGGGGGGTGGGGGGGGGGGGGGGTGGGGGGGGGGGGGGGTATTTTCCTTATTTCTAACAGTATTTTTTAAGTGTATACAAAATTTTAACTTTATTAAGAATTTTCTGCCTATGTTATACGCATTTTACAGAAATCGTTATAAATAATGACTATTTATTTAATGATTCCGTCGCGAATTGTTTCAAAACGATAATTTCCTTATTTCAAACAGTATTTTTTAAGTGTATACAAAATTTTAACTTTATGAAGAATTTTGTGCACAAATTTTACGCATTTTACAGAAATCGTTATAAACAATGATTACGCAGCCTTTAAGGGGGCTCTAAAGCCGTTCAAAAAACATCCAGGTTTTCCGAGATTCTTACTTTACCGATTCATCTATAACATGACAAGAAAAGATTTTCTCCGCTAATTTTGATTAGATCTCTCTGAAATTTGTTTTATGATTACATATTAATGTTAAATTTCGCTGTAACGATTCCGAAAATTCGAAAATCCCTCCGTTTTCTGTTTTACTTTCAGTATTTTGGATTAGGCATTGATGCCATCGACCGAGTCAGTTTAGAGGCCCCTTAAATCCACATATACTTCCGATATTATTGAATGTATTTGAATTTTGGTGACGCGACTTAATATCCGCGGACAAAATATCCGCACGACAAAATATCCGCAGACAAAATATCCGCACGACAAAATATCCGCAGGCGAAATATCCGCACGACAAAATATCTGCGGAATAAGTATCCACGCGGCAAGGTGTAAGTGGACAGAATATCCGCTATAAAATAGCTGCTAGAAATTTACAATGTTCATTGATATTGGTTAGGGGAATTTTCGCACTCAGAGTATAGACATAGTTTTATCTGGCTTCAGGTTAGGAACAAGCATAGGCAAAATAAGTTTAGGCAGACAAGTTTAAGTACTTTTAGGGGGGGAGGTGGGGCGCATAGGGAATTTTGTCCAAGGAAATTTTTTCCGGGGATTTATTCCCGGGGAATTATTACCAGGGGAATAAAGTCCGGAAACCATCGAGGTGAGTACACGATACTAAACGTCATGTACTTCTCGTCATAAAATGAAACTCAGGTGCTATGAACAATTTCTTTTAGTTACTGAGAACATATACAAATTTATTGAATCAATGAATGGTGATTATATAGCAATACATAATTTGAGCACAATTGAAAACAGAGCATTGTTAGTAAATTAAGATACGATAATTTTTGAATTTTAATAATTAAATCTATTATATAAAGATATTAATACCATAATAAGTAAAAATAAAGTAATAAATTCTATAATGCATGTAATAATATAATTAAGGTTCATTATTATTTTTTTAAAGTAGGTTTGATTAAAGTTTGAATATACACGCAATACGTCTGAGATAACTCAATTTATTGTCTGAATGGTACTTTATCACAATGTTACGCAGACGTTCATCGTAATCTTGATAGGCTTTTCGTCGTTTGGGGGAACATCAAGGCCAGTCTCTAATTGTGTGACGAGCATTTCCATGAGATTCTGTTCATCTTTAATCACATTAATAAATTTTCCATTATGTGCATGATTTCCTCTGATCTTGGCATTGAAAGAGTTGCGCCACCCTTCAACGCAATTATTGGTCTGTATGTCATTGTCCAAGACTGCTTGATAGCATTTCCACATCTCTATTTTGAATTTTGGAGGCATACGATGTGTGCAACGAGGTGAACAATATCCTACCCATGTTACTTCAACATATTTCATAAGATCTGCAAAACTTTCCTCGTGAACATCGTAGAACTCCGACCCGATTATTTCGTCAAATGCATCAACAACATCGTTTTCTGGTACAAATGAGAGTGCAATCAACATCCGCACATGCAACGAAAATTCCACATCAGTATTGTATAGATGTTGTAGTCCACTTGAACGTACACACCGCCATATATTTTGTCAAAAATGGAAAAGGCATCCAGATATTTTTGCTTCAGGAAAACAAACGGAAAATGCTGATATAAAACCATCCTCGAAATTATAACCCATGTTCTAGATCGGGTTATTAAAATAAATATTTAAAATCAATTGATAAAACAACCAATATATTTACAATTAAAAAGAAACTAATAAACAATTAACAATAAAAATACCAATAAAACTAAATGGACAAGCGAAGGGAATGAAATGCATTAGGGTTCGAAACTCGACGCGAAGGTGAAAATACTTTTGAAATATGACCGAAGTAACGCTATAAAACAGGAAAGGAAAAGGAAAATATGGATATACAACTAAAATCTACTTACAATAATTAATCCTCGGTACGCACAAACTACACTAAAATTAAATACGCAAATATTCTATACACTAAATGAAACGCAAATTTAAAAATCTACTCAAAATAGTCGCAAAAATCAAAAAGTAAGAAAGGTATAAAATCTCTAAATCGAAATGGGAAAACGCAAATCTCAAAACCAAACTCAAAAGGGGAAAACCGGGAAATTGGGGGAAGGACATGATTAAAGGAAGCATGATTTTTTTTGGTTGAAGTCCTGGATAGTGTTCTATAAGTACCCGTGTAAGACTCGCATATCAAGATCTTTAGTTTTATTTGGTGCCAAAATGTACACGAGTGGGAGGCATTTTTTATCTTTTAAGCCATGCAAAGTGTATAATTGCTGGAAAATTATTGGCACTGATCTAAATATTCCGTCACCTAGCCACTGTTCACACTCAGCGAGAATTCTTAAATTTTTTTGTGTTGCGTAAATTAGGAACGTATTCTCATTTGCACCACTGTCATGTAATAGGAATACTTCATTTTTCTTTGTCAATATATAATTAGGAATCGTCAATAAAGTCAAAGATGGTGGATTATTGAGGGTGATTTGCGCTTTATCACGTGTTCGTTGAACACTACGTGCAAGTGATTCTTGTTTGGGTAATGTTTGCAGCCACTGGCGATGATACAGTTAGTGCGTTACTAATGACAATACCTGGATTGTCGTTAGTCTTTTTTGATCTCTTCTTCATTTTTTGCTTTCCCATTTTTGCCAATGTCCCAGCAACATCAGCAGCGTGGTCATGAACAGGTGCCGTGCCAATAATATCAACGTTTCGTTAAATTCTATTGTGGTTTTTAATACGTATTTTTATATACATTAAAAAAATGAGTTTATCAAGAAATGACCTACAGAAATATATGTGGAGATATTTGAAAATAAAAGTTGAATATGAGGTTTACTCAAAATACAGTATCCTTTCTCAATATTTCCAGTCATGAGAAGGGATAGGGGGAAAATTGCCAGATTTGACATACGCTACTACGCGGTCAGTTTCGATAGAGTTCATTTTTTTGGACTGAAGATGGTGCTAGGATCGGGGCGTTCATTCATAAATTTTAATTTTTACTACGTCGAGACTGGGACATAAATCTGTATACGTTCCTGATACTTTTGGGTATGGTTCTTCTCCGATAAAGATGTCATTGCGTTTTATTTCGGAGTCAGGTTAGATTGAAATATTTAAAAAGAAAAGATATTAATATTTTCAAAAATGATCATTGATGCTTGGTGGGGTCTTTTTGCAGCCTGTTTGCCTGGATAGCAGTAGAAGTTGTCAAGAAAGAACGCAACTAATTTTTAAAGCACGTCAACATGCAGCGAGACTTTCGACAAAAAACCTATCTCTAGGTTTTTAATATTTTAGGTCCCTAAAATATTTTAAACCTGTTAGTATTTTAAAGCATGTACATAATTTTCAATTACAGTATCTAACATTGATAAAAATTATAAGAGAACAAAAAATTCAAGGCTGAAATGTCTGGAAAATAATGTCACTGGAAAGCGAAGACTAAAATAAGCGAAGACTTTAAAAATTTAATATATTATTTCACTTTATATAGATATAAATGTAAAAAAAGACATTCGTGGTATCTAAAATAAAATCCTTACTTTTTCTCTAAACGCTATCCACAATTTTGTATAAATACTCCCGAAACGTAATTAGGTCTTAACGAGGGAGGTTATGTAAATTCCCTGTATCCGCGTATGCTAATGTTTATAATTTAATACTGTCAATGGGTTTACAGATATTTTTCTGGATACAATGGAAAATGATGATATCTGTCTTATATGTGACGAATCAATTGCAGAGAGGACGGGAGTGAGAATTAAATCGAAAGCGATAAGCACACTAAGTGAATCAAGTATATAGCGCCAGGACAAGAAGTACTACAAGTTTCGGATATTCACATCACTGGCATTACACAGGAACTGTCAGGTATTGTACAATAGTGTCCGTGGTATGCAAGCCGCTATATCGGCTATAAATTCAAAAAAAGAGAAAGAAAGGCAAGAGGATGATGCAGCTGCATCTTTTAATTTCTCCGCTAGTTGCCTTTTTTGTCAAAAACTTGCTAATGATAGCAAGAAAAGTATGCATCGTATTGTATCTAATAATGAGACATTTAATAATGTTTTGGATGATCTGGAGTCTCGACCCAACAATGATTTTTCTAGTAATTTAAGAAAACGATTGTTGGTAGCCATTCAGAAAAATGTTAAAGACGCTCGATACCACACGTATTGTTTTTCTTCTTTTTACAATTATAAGACAGTAAATTCTTTGCGAATGTCCGATATCCGAAAATATGTCTGAATGTCTAGTATTTGTTATAAACTATATATTGAACAACGCAGATGATTCGCAAATGTCCTTAAAGGATATCTTGGGGCACTATGAAGGGGTAATTCCTCGTATTTCAAGTATTAAACAGAAATTACAGGAACATTTCGGAGACGAAATTATATTTTATAATGTAAATAACGATATTGTACTATGTTTTTGCAACTCCCCAGATCGAATTCTATAAGAAAATTTTGATAAACAAGACAAAACAAAAGTAAAGATCAAGAACGTCTGGAAATTGTTGCGAAGGCAGCCCATATTATTTTGCAAGATGGACGATCGAAAAAATATGATAATACATCATATAAATCGCCAAGTACTTTTTTACGGCAAGTAGAGGAGGACATTCCAGAAACGTTGAAAACCTTTTTAGACATTTTAATTACAACCCACAAAAAACGGAAATGCAACAGTCAAAATGGAATAACCGAGTTGCAACATTCGCTCATATTTTAATATCCAGTATGCGTCCTCGAACATTTTTTCACCATTGCTTTTGGGTTTATCTTCTATGATCCATAAAAAGCATGCCTCGAGGAACTTGATTGACTGTTTATCGCATTTAGGCCTGATCGCATCTTATCATGAAACAGTACTATTTGAATCTTCAATTGTTCATAATCCCGAAAAATTTACAATTACTGGTGATTCATTTGTCCAGTTCAGTTTCGATAATGCTGATCATAATCTCAATACACTCGATGGGCACAATACATTCCACGCCATGGGGGCTATCATGGTAATTACACCATCGAAAGCTTTCTCCTCGGAAAAATATATACAGCGATTGAAAACAATACCACCAGCGTCAGAAATTGCGAAATTTGGTTTTATTAACGTAAAACAATTTGAGAGAAAAAATTCCTCCGGGTTAAATGGCGTAATTGTCGAAAGTTTAAATATAAATTATTTGATCACGATGATCGCTAATTTATCGCAGATATTTTATGGCTATTCGGCAAAAATAAATTCCCTGACAAAACTCCTGGGTGGAACGGATTTATGAAAACAGTTAAAAATTCTACAAATTTCTCAACTTCAAAAATAATTCTGCTACCGTTTGTAAATGCACCTCCTAGCGAGTACAACACGATTTTTACTGTTCTAATAGAAGCAAGTTGTAGGTCATTGGCTCTGGGTCAAGAAATATGTGTAGTCACTTTTGACCAGCCTCTGTATTATTAGGCAAAAGACATTATATCGTCAATTGATCCTGCTAATGATCCATACAATTTAAAATCTATCTTCGTGTGGCTCGGGGGGTTCCATATGTTAATGAGTTTCCTAGGATCAATTGGTTTAACAATGGAATGCAGTGGACTGAAGGAAGCATTTGCTACCATCTACGCTGAAAAGTCAGCTGATAAAGCTCTTACTGGCCATGCTTTTTCGAGAGCAGTTCGTGAACACGTTCTTGTACAAGCTGCACTCGTCAATGTAATTTTTTCATACATAAATTTTGATACCAATGATACGTACAATTTGGACAATATGTTAAAAGAAATCGATACTTGTACCTTTGAAAATGAATTATCTGTGAATGAAGTTTGTATACGTGTAGCAGAAATAAAAAAATTTGGACCTACAGCTCAATTGTGGGTACAGTATTTCAAATTAGTTAACATTGTTAAGCTCTTCATTGAAGCCGAGCGATATGGCAAATGGGAGTTGCACTTACAATGCGTTCGCGAAATTATGCCTTACTTTTACGCTTCGGGTCATTACCTGTATGCAAAATCAAGTCACTTGTATTTGCAAGAGGCTCTCAAATTAATAAACCGATTAAACATTTTGGAATATGATAAATTTTGTAATAATGGTGGCTTCACAATTCATCGTAGTAACAGATATTGGTCAGGTATTTGGTCTGATATGACCATTGAACAGGTGCTCATGAGGTCTATGAGAAGTAGTGGAGGTCTAACTCAAGGACGAGGCGTAAAGGGCAGCGTTTTATCAAAGTGGATATCTTTCTAGTATAATTTTATCTGAAGTATCGAATGAAATCGAAAATTTCTGCAACGTATCATATTCAACTTCGGAGCAGCATAAAGATACTAGTACGGCAACAATTAAAAGAGATGCATCTGACTTAAATAAACTAGTGTGTTTCTTTTCAACATATGATCCGTTTCCTAATACAACTTTTATTTCATTCATCTACTCTGGCATTATCGGCAATGTTTCAATCAACTGTCACGATGCTTTTGAAATTGGATCTAACTTAATGAAAAATACTGCTGGTAAATCGTTTGCCTCTATAAAAGCAGTTAAAAAAAATCGGGTGCAAACGCTTCGTTCTGCCCATTCATGCGTGCAGGTTCACGATGAAAAAATAAAGGTTAATCCTTTACTTATATTTCAACGTATTAGTCTAAACATCAAATCGAAGGACGATATAAAACATTATTTAAAATACGAACTGGCTCCAGTTCCACTGTCCATCTTCGATGAATCAAGAATGAGAAAACCCCAAAAATCTGCCTTTTATGATGCCTTCGAGTGTGTAAAAACTTCAATAAACAATCAAAATGCTGTAAACGTAATTGATGGTGTTTTTTTTCTTCATAAGGTTATTTGGACATCTAACAAAACCGTGCAAGACATTTTAAAATTGTACTTAGACTACGCACAACATCATTTTACTGAAAAATCGATTCTTGTTTTCGTTGGTTATCCGGATGATCCAGGTACCAAATCAATAGAGCGTTTACGTAAGCAAATGAAAAACACCGCTCTTGAAATCGAATTTGAACTGAATACTAAAATTTTGTACCCAAAAGAGTAGTTTCTTTCCAATGATAAAAATAAAAAAAAATTTATACTTTTGCTATGTGAAGAATTACAAAAAAATAAACTTTCGAAAGAAAATAGCCGACGAAGATGGCGATAGGCTCATAATAACTACTGCCATCGAGTTACAAAAGAATGATGAAATTGTGAAAATATGCGGCGAAGACACTGATCTCTTAGTCTTATTAACGCAGTTAGCACCATCTAATACAAATATATATTTTTTAAAACCGAGAAAAGGTAAGGAAATCGATAAAGTTTATAACTATGACAGTTTTAAATATCCAGATTTGAAGAAATACGTTGGACTTTTGTATATAATATCGGGTTGCGACACAACGTCCTGTTTTTTCAAACAAGGAAAAAATAAAGTTGTGAAAGTATTCGAGAAGCAAAAGAATAGGCTTCCCAAATTTGAAGTTTTTTACGACAAAGCTACTAATACCGAAGTTATCGCAAAAGTAGGCTGTGAAATAATTGCAACTTTGTATGCTACGAAAAATTGCACAGGCAATATAAGTGACTTACGATATTTGAAATTTAAAACATCATCTTCTAGATCCTCTTTCCATTTAGCAAATCTTCCACCTACGAATGCTGCTGCAGCTCAACATTCATTAAGAACATACCTTCAAATACAGACATGCTAGGAAACTCACTTGACCCCGAACAATGGGGTTGGAAAATTGATGGCAATAATTTGCTACTAATATTTAGTTTTTTTCAATTGATTCCTGATGACATTTTAATAGAAATTGCATGTAGATGTACCAGTGGCTGTAAAACGAAGATTTGCAGCTGCAAAAAACATGGCTTAAAGTGTTCCAATATGTGTTTAACGTGTGATGTTGAAAATTGCTCCAATATCGAGGAAGACTCTGTCATCATCCCAAATGATATCGACGAAGATGAAATGGACGAGCCAACTCTCACAGAGAATGAGACAGAATGTTTAAAGGACTTTATTTATAACAAAGAAAATGCCGATGAGAATGCGGACACATCAGACATTCCATTGCTCAGTGATAGTAGTGACGACGAAAATGAATCTCCAATGAAAATGCTGAAAAGGTGATGAAATGTAATTACAAATGAATAAATTTTTATTGGTTCTAACATCTTTCGTTTTTATTTCTCAAGCGGTTATTTGTTTCTGTCTTGCTAAATAACACCAATAATATAAAAAATATTTTACAATTGATTTTCACGCACCGATATCAGATTCACAAGAAGCTCAGCTAAGAGTCAGTTCTCCCCCGACTCCTCTACAAGCGCTAGTTAGTGCGATCGAGTTATGATAATTTTTTATTAAAAGTGAAATTATCGATCTATAACATCTACTAATTTCAGCCCTTAATGTTAAAAAATGGTGCCGCAGGATTTTTTTCGAAAAAAAAAATTATCTCGGTTCCAAAAGATCGTATAGCAAAAAATTTTTTTTTTGAATTTGCAAAAAAATGTCTTCTATCAAATGACAATATTATCATTCTGATATAATGGAAATTCGTAAAGACAACTGATGTTTTTCGAGATGAAATAAAAAAGCGGAGTTTCGACCACTTTCTAACATACATGTAATCGTTTCGAGGTACGCGCAATATTTACATATATTAGCGCAACTATCAAAGAAAATTTTCCGCCCGGTCCCGTTTGAAAAAATTTAAATGTGTATTCTGTATGTGAGTTATCGGGAATTAAAAAAACGCGTTTTTTTCGAAAAAATCAACTTTTGCAAAAAATTTGCAATATTTTGCAAATCTGTAAAAACGGTCTTATTCTACTCATAAAGGACTACAATTCCACCAACTTTCGTTCAAACATATTTTTTACTTCAAAAGATACTGTCATTTTAAAAAAATGCAATTTTCAGCCATTTTTTCGCCGTAACTTTTTTAATTTTATAATTTAATAATTTCGGACTAGGCTAAATGGATCCGTATTGAAAAGTTACACAACTTTTGTATATAACTTTTTTTTCCTACGAAGCTTAGTTTTTCTTTTAAACGAAAAAAACTGTTTTTCACCAACTTTGACCTCCATTTTGAGAATGTTCCGGGCCCCTCATTTGTTTTAAAAGTTGCGCATTGAATTCTACGGAAAATTTACGATTTTTTATATATCGTCGTTTGCTGTTAAACTTTTTTGCAAAAAAACGCAGTATTTTGGATAATTTGCCTGAACTATGCCCGAACGGGAGCAGCAGCCGGCGAAGATGATGTTCCTGCTGCTATGTAACGATTTTTCTCCTGCTGAAGAAGATTTCTCCTGTCAGGTCAGCTTTAAACATTTTAAAATAAGTATTAACCTAGACTTTTAAAAAAGAAGTTTGATTCTTTCTGGAATCTTTTTTCAGCCTGTCAGCACAGATAGAAGTGGTAGCTGACAACGAATACGAGATCCGGAGCAGGCGAGCAAAGCGATGATGAGGCACAGGGCGCATTAAGTTTGTTGCTGTGCATCCTGCAATGGCTGAGTTCCGGCTCCTGTCAGGTAAGTTTATGATAAAATAATAATACTCTTTTAAAAAGTAAATTTGATTCTATCTCGCATCTTTTGCAGCCTGTCTGCCCAGATGGAAGTGGCAGCTGACGACGAGCTATACGAGATCCGGAGCAAGCGAGGAAAGTGACAACGAAGCAAAGGGGGACGAAATTTTGTTGCTGCGAATCCTACAAATGGCTGAGGTCCGGCTTGAGCCTCGCTACCCAGCAGATGACAACCACCTTAAATAAGGTAGCATATTCAAAAAGGCCTGAAAACTGCAGGCCCTCTCCAAAAAGACCTTCAAACTGTAGACGCTCTCTAAAAAGACCTGAATAGCGTAGACGCTGACAATATACAACAGTCTACGATATGTCCTAAAAGTTTGTTTAATCAAAAGTAGATGCTTAATTTTTATTAATAATATTTAAAAGTAATGAAATTTATAGTGAAGTAAAATTTTCAACATTGAAAACGATAGCCTCCCCAAAAGGGCCTGAGAACTGTCGACACTAAAAAGTTCGAGCTTAACAATTTTCACCGGTCTACGGTATGCACTAAAACTGTTTCTAATCAAAAGTAAAGGGTTAATTTTCATTAATAATATATACAAGAAATTAAATTTATAAATAATGTAAAATTTCAATCATCGAATAGGCTATAATTCAAAAACGGTGTGACAACTGTCTACGCTTGGAATTGTCAATCATAAAAATTTTCACTGGTCTACGACATGCACTAAAACTGTCTCTAACCAAATGTAGATGCTTAATTTTCAATAATAATATCTTAAAGTAATTAAATTTACAAATAAAGTAAAATTTTAAACTTTGAATAGGCTATCATCTCCAAAATGGTCTGATAACTGCCGACACTACCAATATTCGAGCTTAAAAATTTTCACCGGTCTACGATGTACACTAAAATGGTTTTCTACCAAAGTAGATCGTTTATTTTCATTAATAATATCTAAAAGTAATTATATTTATAAATAAACTAAAATTTCAAATATTGAATACGCTAGCATCTCCAAAACGTTCTGGAAACCATTGACGAAGGAAATTTTCAATCATAAACAGTTTCAACGGTCTATGATATGCACTAAAACACTTTTAATTCAAAAGTGGATGCTTAATTTTCATTACAAATATCTAAAAGTAAATAAATTTATAAATAAACTGAAATTTAAACTTTAAATAAGCTAGCTTATCCAAAAAAAGGCACAACTGCAGACGCTAAAAATTTTCAATCTTGAAATTGTTCACCGGTCTACGGTAGGCACTGAAACTGTTTGTAATCAAAAGTAGATGCTTAATTTCCATTAGTAATATCTAAAAGTAACTAAATTTATGAATAAACTAAAATTCCTAACATTGAATACGCTAGCATCTCCACAATGGCCACAAAACTGTCGACACTAAAAATGTTCCAGCTTAAAAATTTTCACCGGTCTATGATATACACAAAAATTGTTTTCAACCAAAGTAGATCCTTAATTTTCATTAACAATATCTAAAAGTAGTTAAATTTATAAATGAACTAATATTACAGACATTGAATAATGCAGTATCTCTAAAAAGGGCTGAAAACTGTCGACACTAAAAATGTTCAAGCTTAAACATTGGCACCGGTATACGATATGCACTAAAACTGTTTTTTATTAAAAGTAGATGCTTAATTTTCACTAATAATATCTAAAACTAATCAAATTTACAAATAAACTAAATTTCAAACTTTAAAACGCTAGCATCTTCAATAAGGCTCAAAACTATAGTCGTTAAAAATATTCTAGTTTAAACACTTTCACCGGTCTACGATATCCACTAAAACTGTTATTAGTCAAAAGTGGATGCTTAATTCTCATTAATAATATCTACAACTAATCAAATTTATTTTACTAATCAAAATAATAAATATTTTCACAGATCTACGATGTACACTAAAACCGTTTTGAATCAAAAATAGATGCTTATTATTGGCTAAATCGTAGCTTAAAAATTTAAGCGGGTTATTAAAATTAATTAACGGTACATTTATATAATAGTATGTATTATATTATACTGCCTTTAGTGGGTTTCAATACCCCAACATTTATATGCGTACTTTTATGTAATTTCTATATGAATAAAATTGTACAAACATTTCTGTGTGTCTGTCGTTTGTCTATTCCACCTGTTGCGCGAGTGTCGAGATGCTGGGGATCGTGTAAAATATTTATAGTATATATGTGCGGAATATTAATAATAAAAGTATACTCTATATACCGTAAGTTAATATGTTGGATAATTTTTATTTCTTTTTTAATCTAATTCAAATTAGCGCTTCTTGCGCGCGCACTAAGCGCGCGTGTTTTGTTTTTGATCGTCATTTGTTTAAAGCAATGGCAGGATTCATATGCCAGGATTCATATCTACGGTGTATGTGCTAAAATTTGTAAGGATGTCTTGTGACATCTTGAATTCCCAAAATGTGAAAAAAATGAGTAAGCGGTTGGATAAACATGTCTATGGCGGTTTACGATACCATATCTTGGAGAGAAAAGACGATGTGATGTAAGTGCAAATCTTTTTATTTCATCATTTCATAATAATACTTTGATTAAAACGTATTCGCATTGCTGAAATTTCCTAAATTGTCCCATTTGCAATGTCAGCATCATAACTTTAACGTTTGCTTGATATCTGAACCAAAAAATGTTGTGTCTATTTCGTTGTTATATGTTTTTCAAATAATATCTTTAGGCTCCTTGAACAAGCAATGAATGCTCTTTACGTTGCAATTTAGATTGTTTTATTTATTTTTAATTCGCCCAGAAGTTTAAAACGTTTTGAAAATAATAAATAATAACTAAATTCAGTAAAAAATTCAGAAATAGGTTAAGCCGCTGATTCAAAATTGAAAATTTCGGATCCAATATGGAGGATCAATTTCCCAAACTTTGCTTCATTAACTCTAAATTTTGTGCTCGAAGAGTTTTAGGGACCGCTGATTACGAATGTATTGTCAGATTTTGAAAATTCAAATTGGCGAATTCAATATGGATGGTTGAAATTCGAAACTTTCCGTTGTTAGTTTTTCAAAATATAATATTTTTTCGAAACTTAGCAAAATTTTTCCGAAACATGCTCCCTTTTAGTAGAGTCACTCAAACCGTAGCGAAAGTTTAGGATTCCTTGGGATTCC
Source organism: Trichopria drosophilae (assembly GCA_030407085.1). Taxonomy (NCBI): domain Eukaryota; kingdom Metazoa; phylum Arthropoda; class Insecta; order Hymenoptera; family Diapriidae; genus Trichopria; species Trichopria drosophilae. The sequence goes on along the minus strand of CM059582.1, from coordinate 123,413,601 downwards.
GACCCATATCAGGTTGCATCCGCCCCAATCCGGAATCTGTTTCCTACCTAATCTTATAGTAACCAATGCATTCGGGCAAACCTTTTGAATCCGTCAGAAAGTTGTACTCAATCCGTCTAAATCCGAGGAAAGTTCGAAACCGTTTCCTTGATCATTTACAATCCGAACATCCATTTCGTTTGAACCCGGGGAATATGTAAAATTGTGTTTCAATCACTTCTAATCCGCGAGCATCCAATCCAGTCGAACCCGATGAAAGTTAAAACTGTTTTCCTTAATTGTTTTCATTCCGACCGAATCCGAGGAATGTTCAAAATTTATTTTCTTGATCGTTTCCAATCCGACCATCCATTCCGTCCGAATCCAGGGAAGATGTTTGAATCATTTCCAATCCGAGAGCCCAATCCGAGCCCTATGGATGCTCGGATCGGAAAGGATCAAGATAACAAATTTTTAACTTTCCTCGGATTCGGTCGGATTGAAAACAATGAAGGAAAACAGTTTTAACTTCCCTCGGATTCGACCGGATTGGATGCTCGGATTAGAAGTGATTGAAACAAATTTTTACATTTTCCCCTGGTTCAGACGGAATGGATGCTCGGATTGAAAATAATCAAGGAAACAATTTCGAACTTTCCTCGAATTTAGACGGATTGATTTGCAAGTTTCTGACGGATTCAAAAGGTTTGCCCGAAATGCATTGGTTACGATCGGATTAGGTCGGAAACAGATTCCGGATTGGGACGGATGCAGCCTGATATGGGTCGAAATTAACTTCAATCCGAATCTTTCGCCAGGGAATGTATTAATATTATTAAATATTAATAGTCGTTAATTACTATAATAGTAATGTGAGGTGTTGCAAACGAGAAGGATGTTACGGACGGGGAACAGTATCAAACGGTGTATTTGCACTAACTTTTCGCCATACTCATTCGGAATGTGTTTCAAATGACAAAGACGAAAAAATTGAAGAACTGAATAAGGCTCTGAATAATGCAGCAGCGAATGAGAGTGGGACACTTGAAGAAATCTATAATAAAATAAGTACCAGTGAAACGTAAGAAGTGGCACTTTTATTATCATTACTATTGTTTGAATATTAAGGATATAAAAATCATTTATCCTTACGTTCGTACTCTCATCGATTGCACTCGTCAACGACTGCACGTGTAAAAAGTATATTTATGCACAAAGCCCTGGTGAAAATTTCGGATAGAATTTCAATTCGAACGTGTCCGAATCTATCCGAATTAATCCGATTTTTGTGCACGAACTAATCCTACCCAATTCGACGTTTATTTTTTATCTTGTCCAATCCTGCCCAATCCTGCAATGTCTATCCGAACGAATCCGAAATTCCCTGTTTATCTTTTCTAATCCGGGCAATCCTGCAATATATATCCGAACGAATCCGACCCAATGCTACATCTGTTTTTTATCTTTTTCAATCCGCGCAATCCTACAGTATCTATCCGAATGAATCTGAACCGAGTCCGATATAGACTTTTTATCTTTTCCAATCGCCGCAATAATGCAGTGTATATCAGAACGAATCTTATTCGAACCGTTTTAATCCGATTTTTATGCACGAACCAATCCGAATCATTCCGAATTTTTTACCAGGGGGGTGTAAAATGCAATTTTCCGCACGACATGTTATTAGATAAGAGTGTGCGTAAAATCGACATTTGACGCCCGAGTTGCATACAACATTTTTTGTTCTGCGTGCGCAAAATTCGTGCGCTACGCGTAATGGGTCAAATACGATGTTAGGCAGGTGTAATGACCGCGACACCAGACGGGCCCGGCTTCGCCGGATGGGGAGTCGCCGGTCAGTACCAATGTGTAAAATCGTATTTTACGCACTCCGAGTGGTGTATACAATCGAATTTTACGCACGCAGTGTCAAAAATACATTTTCGAAATAACTACGAATGGATTTAAACAAATTCTATTTTTTCAACTTTTTACAATTTTTATTCTAGCACCACTTAATTCCACGACAAAAATTAGTAAATAAATAAACAATTTTTTCAAATTTTTTAAAGGTACATTTCATAGAGCTGATTTTGTGGGTGTATCCTCACCTTAACCCATTTCGTCCCAAAGTGTTCGTTTTGTCCGCCAATGTTCAACGACGTATTACTATATACTTTCAGCCCCTAATAGAATCGCCAAAGCCATGATCCACTATTTTGGAGGTCGCTCTATCGATTTATGCCATTTAGAAAACGCAAAGACAATGTCCTGACCCTCATTTTCTTCCATTAAAAAAAATAAAGGGTAATTTTAAGGCTATTTTTTTTCAAAAAAGTGCAATTTTCAATGCGAAATACACCATAAAATTCAGTGAAATGACCAAAAACAGGGCGGTCGAGGTCCATAATAAAGAGTTATGACATACTTATTTTATTTGTTGCATCCAAGGGTTGCAGAACCACCCTTAACCCGTAATAGTCAAACGGAAACAAAAATGATGAATTGTCGGAAAATCGTAGACTTTTTGAAAAATTTTAGTTGAACAAAAAGTTCTTAGAATCGATCAAAGAATGTGCTGCATTTTTTTCAGAATTTTTTGAACAATTTTTGAATTTTTTCCAATTGTTGGATTTTGAAAAATTCAAAAAATATTCAAAAAATTCTGAAAAAAATGCAGCACATTCTTTGATCGATTCTAAGAACTTTTTGTTCAACAAAACTTTTTCAAAAAGTCTACGATTTTCCGACAATTCATCATTTTTGTTTCCGTTTGACTATTACGGGTTAAGGGTGGTTTTGCAACCCTTAGATGTAACAAATAAAATAAGTATATGTCATAACTCTTTATTATGGACCTCGACCGCCCTGTTTTTGGTCATTTCACTGAATTTTATGGTTTATTTCGCATTGAAAATTTCACTTTTTTGAAAAAAATAGTCTTAAAATTATCCTTTATTTTTTTTAATTGAAGAAAATGAGGGTTAGGACATTGTCTTTCCGTTTTATAAATGGCATAAATCGATAGAGCGACCTCGAAAATAGTGGATTATGGCTTTGGCGATTCTTTTAGGGGCTGAAAATATATAGTAATACATCGTTGAACATTGACGGACAAAACGGACACTTTGGGACGAAATGGGTTAAGCATCCATATAATACTGTTGTATCTTCTTTGTATTTGAAACTTTTTTCAATCTGTGTATGCAGCCTTTACGATACTGCGCTGTATGTCCCGTTTCAAGGGAAAACAAGAGAGCGGATGAAGAAATGGAGACAAACGGCGAAGGGAAGTGGAGAGAAGACAAATTTGCGAGGCATAAGAAGTTTGGAGCAGTTGGCGAAATATTTAATATCAGGGAAGTCGCCAAAAACATTACTGAAAAGTGATAGAGGGCACATTTTACATGTCGAAATTATAGGAGCCGGAACAGATACAGCCATTTTATTGTATAACCCGCAACTTTCCGACTCTGTATCTTCTTGTAAGTGGATTCTTGCAGACGTCACTTTTGACACCGTACCACAAATTAAAGGAGTTCGCCAACTGCTCACATGACGATTAAAGAAGAGAGGGTAGGATCGAATATTATATATAATCAATACATTCCAAAATATTGGAGTAAAATATACATTTACATTTTACATCAATCGTTTTTACAGCCAATATCTTTTATATGGATACTAATGCCATCTAAAAAGCAGGTGTCTTACGTCGAAATTTTAAACGTAATAAAAACAAAGGTAGCCGCTAAATTTCTACCGGATCATCTAATGAGTGATTTTGAGGTGCCCTTAAGAAATGCCCTTACAACGACGTACGCAGCCAAATCAGTACATGGATGTCTGTTTCACTACAGCCAGGTATGATGTGATGAAATTAATATCCTCCCATGATGGTATTGAACATGGTGCTACCTTAATTTATTTTTTCACTTCTGTGTGACTCTCTACAAACTGTCGTACTGGGTCTTAGTTTTAACCCTTTGTGGTACACATTTTTCTGATGAACCATTTTTCATGAAACTGGGTACTCGGGGGTTTTTCAAGTCGCTGATTACGAATCTGAACTCAGATATTGGAAATTCAAAATGGCGGATCCAATATGGCCGACCGACATGCAAAAAGTTACTTGATCCAGATAAAACTGAATACTCGGGGGTCTTTGAGGTTGCTGATTACGAATCTGAACTCAGATTTTCATCAGTGACCCCAAAAACCCCCGAGTACCCAGTTTCATATCGATTCAGTATGTTGTTGCATTTTGGTCGGCCATATTGGATCCGCCATTTTCAATTTCCAAAATCTGAGTTCAAATTCATAATCAGCAACCTCGAAAACCCCCAAGTACCCAATTTCATCTCGATCTAATTGTAACATGTACTAGCGACTGAATTGTTTTTATAAAAATGACGATTTTTGGTCGTTTATTTATTTATGAAACATAATATGAAATAAATACTGACATAAATGCAATGTTAAATACTTCTTTAACTCAAACTTAAATTGCATTTTTTAAAAAACGAGCGAAAATGCAGCATTTCGTCTTTAGAAACTCAAATTTTCAAATGAATTCCGCAAAGGGTTAAATCGAATGCAAACATATGAGTAATTCCACAGGTACTTTGATATTCGAGCTCGATAAAAGTTTTTTTTAGAAAAATAGATAGCACAACGGTATGTCATTTCTAGCAAAATAGGATGTATAAGAGCCCTAATAAACGTGACGTGCACGATTTTTTTTAATCTTATCGCAAGGATAGAAAAAGTATGAAATTTTGTTTAACTGTATAAGAAAATAATAAACAAATACAATAAGATAATACAACTTTATTTCCTATATTAACAATTGCTTATTGCTCAATGATACCTCAATATGCATTATTTTACTGCAACTCTACTTATCTAATGCGTACAGTCTAGTTTTCACTGGTATTATAAACAGAATTACCATAATTTTCAAAATTATCTTCTCAAAACTTATTTGTATAAAGTAGCTAAAATATAATTCTTTTTGGCGAAAGTTTGTACCTGAAGTAGTGTGGGCAATATATCTTTTTAATATGAGGCATATTCATTAATTTTATACTTTTTGAAAGTTTAGTTATTGAATATGTTTCCACGTGATCACGAAAAAACATAAAACAGTTTCATTTTTTAATGCTCCTAATGGTTACATTACATTTAAAATCACCAGCACCCGTAGTATTAAAAAATATGTGGAATTATTCATATACGTTTTGTTATTAGAGGCTTCATAATATATTTCTCGGCATTTAATTATTATTTTATTAATGCACCATTATCGTATGAATTGCTACGAGAGCTTCACCCGTAATAATGTCCCGGGGTCACTGTGGCAGTAAGCATTTTAAAAATACTTCATTACACGCCATAACAGTTATAATATTTTAAATAAACTGTTCTATCACAGATTAATATCTGTGGTTCTATCATGTTTTGTACAATAGTACCGTAATTTTTTAATTACTTAACATTGAGTGTCAACTTTCTGTAGGCGTTGCGTAAACAGGCTCGGCAAAAAGGCATGCAAAACTGCATGTAAAACTTGTTCTCTACCGATTTATGTCGTTGGCGTACCTCCCTCCTACAAGAATTCCTGATGGAGTGGAATATATAAGGGAGCAAATGAACACCAAAATGGAAAAGTTGTGGAGGCCATTTTTTATTTATTTCCAAAAAGAGTGGATGGAAAAAGTAAAGCCGGAGGTATTTTCGGTATATGACCTCGAACACCGCACCGTAGTAAGAACATCCGAAAGAAACCAACGCTTGGATTGTTCCTTGGTATTTTTACTATATTATTTGGAATTTTAGTTCAACTTAAAAATGGATTTGCGATAATGTTTGTAGTATTCAAATTCAACAAAATCTTTTAATTCTTAGTGGAAATATTTTTTGTTTTTTTAATTATTCACATATCACGAATACTAAAAGCATATCGACGCTTAAGAAACAACACCGCGTATCAGATTTTTCACGACTTTTCAAGAGATCCAAAAAAATAATTTCCGCATTAATTAAGAATTTCTTTGAAATTGTTTTAATGTTTACAGATGTTTATAAGGTTTTGTAAAAGTATCGGTACGACAGCATGGAACAAACGGGCAAATGGAAAATGCTATAAGATACGGTATGTTGCCACTTCTCCCTAAAAGGGTAAAAGCAATTATGTAATTTTTAAAACTATTACGCTATCTGTTGGTTTTAGTTCCATTAGATTCAGCGTACAATTTTTTATATAATGACATATATAACTAATTTTGCCCAAAAAATGAATTACGCTATGTTGTTTCTTAAGCGACGATGTAATAGTATCAATTATAATATTGAAAATTATGAATTAATGTGTAACGGAACATTTTTTGAGAGCCCTCACCCAAATAGGCCGGATAGCTCACCCGCAATACTTTAACCTTTTCAAATGATGATTAAAAATACAAGAGCGTAAAAATTAATTTTTTCCTGGATACGTACCGATTCATAGTATCAAAGTAGTAGAGGAGGGACAGTTTGAAATTAGTTCCTGCCGCCGCCACCAGGCGTCGCCACAGTCGCGGCGCTGTCGCAGCATGCGAGGTGGTAGATTCGTGAACTAATTCGCAGACTGATTCGAGGACTAATTCGCGGACTGAGTCGCGGAATGACTCGCGGGCTGATTCGCGGATTGATTCGCATTTTTGATTTGCTGTTTAGTACGCGGGCTTATAATTCAACACTCTCTCATTGGGAAATCTGACCATCAATAATGAGGTCATTAAGATGACGCAAGGACTTCGTGGACGGTCCCATTGAGTTTTCGAAGATTAATGCTGTACCATTATGCATATATCTTTCGATCTTTTAAATGTGCCCTATTGGGAAATCTTTCTTTCAATATGGCACACCGTTACCGACCTATTCGGATGTTACGAATATCTTTTTTCGACGAGTTGAAAGCGTAGATTTTCATTAGTCTAAATACCAGTTTGAAGGTGTCTAGCGCAATCTCGTATATCGAGGACCTACTTTTTAAATCTCACACAAATTTTAAAAACCTACAATCAGGGCGTTGACCTCTCCCTTGCCATGTTGTAATTTCGAATTCACCTTTCAGAATTTTCTCTCGTGGGGGAAATCTATCCATTAATATGACAATCGTCTTGACAAGCCGTTATCGTAACTCAATGATCTCCAATAGTGACGAAACCGCTAAGTCCCTTCACACAAAACCGCTAAGACCATTTTGAAATTAACGTAGAAAAGCCTCTAAGCAAGCCTCAACGCGTTCAAAAGACCTGGCGCCGACCCCCTAATATTGTTATAAAAATGTCCAGCCTTTAGATGGTCATTGCAAACGCCCTCTTTCTAATGCGTGATCTTAAGAAATTAGTTCATAAATATTGAAAAGTACTAGGTGTTACACATTAGTATTGTCATGTGAAGAATGTCGAAAAAAAAATTGCAAAAGCAATTCATTAAAGGGTAGCTATTGTTACACCACAGTCGCTTCTCGATGCGTATGTGGAAATACAGCGTAGGCTAGGAACCGTATTTTGAAAGTGAACGTAAAACTCTAATAATGACCTTTTCCTCCTGCGTTCTACTACCATCTCTCTCGCTCTCTCGTACTCTTTGTCAGATCCATTAACTTCAGCATTATAGCATTCTCACGGTCATCGTCATCTCCGATTACCCGCCGATCATTTTCAACATATATTTTTCCATGTATACAGGTTCAGACGCGTTTGAAGTCATTGTGCAATTTCATCAAAAGATATACCAAGTAACACATTTTCTCTTTCCCAAATTTTAAGCAACCTCCGCCATAATAGAAAGGAGTTGATCTCAGTTCCGTATTTTATCTAGGAATAACCTGGCGGGCCACCTGTAGGCCAAATCACCCCTTCGTTAATAAAAGTAGCATTAATAAATAAATAAATAATTTATAATAATAATATTTAAATAGTAATAAATTTCACATAATCCGAATAGCGTGTATTAAAATGTATAATATAGAAATGATGGAAGAAGCTAGCAGTAATTAGAAAGAGAGGATGACACGCTTATTTCCTATGGATTAATCTATTCACGATATTTACATGTTTTCATGACATTCAAACCATAGCTATAAGAGTTTGAACACGTGGGTAATGTAATTAATCATGCTCCTGGCCGTTTTTTAATGTGTGTACAATTTATCACATCTTAAACATCGCCATACAGATTTCGACCTGTTAATTATCCGTAGACTTTACTGTACGGTACCAATGAATCTGACTCCCCACAAGTGACGATAACATACGAGTATCGACTTGCTTTTAATATAATTAATTAACCTTCATTTATTATTTCCCACTTTTAAAATTTCTGAGAATAAGAAGATCGAAATGACGATGTAAAAATCTAAGAGAAGCGTGTAAAATTCAACAGTTTCTTTCTATCTTTACGCACAGTTTTTGTTTTTTTGTGTCTTTTAAGTAAAAAGTTGAAGGAAATGATAATGCTGCAATCTTTTGGTGTGTTTAAAGAGATAGCAGAATCCGTGTGTCGCAGAATGAAATATGCGTGTGCATCTGAAATACATAGATTCATCGTAGGCTACCATTATACACTTCCTGATATGAGTGGCTATGGAGCGATTACAATTGAATATGAGGTTCTTGAAAATTGAATCTAGTTGACAATTAATTTATTATCGCCATGCAAAAGAATATCAAAGTGAAATTGTTAAATATTACTGCGCATCTACTGCAAAGCGAAAGCAATCTCGATATTTTTAAAATACCTATATTGCCATTACTAGACATCTCTCTGAAATTAACACTTTGCATACTCTTTAATCATCGGCGGTTGTCTATCTACGGTATCATCACTCGTTTCAAAATGTTTATCGACGACATTCACGTAAATCTGAATGCATTTGCATTGTGAGAAATAGACATGATCATGCTTCTTCAATTTCACGTTCTGCAAACGTTGAGAGGAAATCTATAGGTAGTCATTTGATGACATTTGTTTCCATTAATGCAAGACGTTTCACTTCATAGAAAATTCTCATTGACCTTTGAAGAGATGCAGGATGGCCTTGAAGATTTTCCAGTATCCAATTTTTAAGCATTTTAGCCTATGAGTTTCGGTAGAGATAGACGGGCCAATATATCTAGGTCAACAGCATTATCAGCATCTAAAATTTCCTGCAACCTATATCTTTTTTTTTTGTCTGCGCCTTTTATGTATATCTTGTGAGCACATGTAACGATGGCTTCCAACGTTTCGTTGATTGCATCAATGGGTATATCGCCCGATTCCAATCCTAGACCATGATAATTGTGCATTAACCAATTGTTTTACGTTCAAAACGTACTTTACTACAACACTGTCGGAAATATCCATAATGCACATTTCCTTAGATATAAACTGATTACCAGATCCAGGGTATCGTTACACGTCGGCAATATACTACATTTCTAGTATCTAATACTGATTTGCTTGTCCCCTTCATTAATTGACGCTTCATTCTCCCTCTCTCTCTCTCTCTCTCTCTCTCTCTCTCTCTATCTCTGTATCTCTCCTTCTCACACACTCTTTGCCACTTCCACATATGGCGTGGTACCTCTAACTTATGGGTATACGTCGTACCTTTCTCTCTCGATCGTAGTATCTCTTCGTAAAATTCTATGAATCGGAAATCAAATCAGAGTGTAACAAAAACAGATAGTTTTCAGGGTCACTAGATCCCTCTCGGTATCATTCGATGTTCCTCTTGAGATTAGGATAGACGGTCCCATACGTGTCCATTGTCGATAGTTTGCGAGTTACGATACTCAGATGATGAAGAAGAACTTAAACGCAATATTAAACTGTTTGAAGTACTAGCACCAGTATGATGGTCACCACACTTTTGCAATTGAAGAAATCTTTTCTACGATATTCGATCTCGTTGAAATGTACATAGACGTAAGAATACAAGTTTCGATCCATTTATAATATACAATTGAGCGTGCCAAAGATCTCTAAATTTTAAATAAAAAAATGTTGAATCATTAAGTTGACATCGTTTAAACAATTAATTTTTGTGTGTATATTGAATCGCGCAGTACTGCACTCTAAAAATAAATACTTGAAATCATCACATCTTAAAGTCAGTCCATGCATAAATCTTACATGGTCTTAGTCATCTTATCTACACTACATTTTTCTATCTGTCAATATAAAAACAAAACGAAAGTCGACAAAGTATTTATCATTATGATAATAACAAATTTGTTCACAAATTTGTTCATTATAACCGTGTATAATAGCCCACATAAGATGGCCTTATTCATAGCAAATGTGACTTTTGAACTTTATTCTTTAATATTGTCGATCATTCTCTCTCTCTCTCTCTCTCTCTCTCTCTCTCTCTCTCTCTCTCTCTCTCTCTCTCTCTCTCACACACATTAGCTACGCATTTCTTAAATCTATACGAATACCCATGCGCAAAATCGAGTCGTGTGCACATTCTTGTGAAGTAACATTCACACTTCTATGGAATGAAATTCATTCTGAAAACCCAACAAGTACAAGCGTAAATGTATTTTAGTACTAACTAACAGTATACCTCTTGATTCGAAATTGTATGTAGCCTAACCGATATGACTATTTAATTCCGTTTACAATAATGATTTGAATAATCACACCGCTCGAAACGTTGTTATATTTGACAGATTTTTGTTACTTCCACATTGTAATCGTAATTAGTTAACTAAGTCATTCACGTACAAATAATATTGTTATAGCGATTTTGTTAAATCTATTGGCATAAGGAGACTTTACTCATATCCATCACACCTAGTGTAATAGAAAAAGACACAAGTCATTAAATCAATAAATAATTTTCATAGTAATAAATTAACCTTTAAGAACTTATGTTTTCACACCATGCACTAAAATTTCATATTATTATTATTGATATTGAATCGTTTATAGAACTGATGTTTTCATACATTATCACTTAAAACGGCTGCTATCGTATGTGAAATAAAAGATCAAACAAAAATTCAACATGAAGACATGCATAAATTAATTCTATTTAAATGTGCGTATGTGATTCCGTAAAACATTAGTCATTTTGAAAGAAAAAGTGAAAAATTTTCAATGATCTGTCTGTAAAGCTTATATAGTTCTATCTTACTGCATGTTGCTTTTTGACAGTTGAAACACATTTTCAATAATCATTGAATATTTTCTTATGTAAGGGAGTAAATATTCAACGATTTTTCGTACATAATGATACAATTTAATATATACGATCATTATACAATTTAACTAAACAAGCTTAATTGCGGTGTTTTGGAAATGTTGGTGACAAAAGTATATGAATGTGCAATTGAATGATTCATTTAACACACGTATCTCTATCATTCATTTCAATTACATAATTTCTGCATATTATAACACGCACATTTTTCAATATTTGCAGACTGTATGTCACTATTTTCATTATCACGTTTAGACTAAAATATGCGTCAAAATGACAGGCAAGACCCTCATTAACAGTAGGCATCTAGTATGTCGGAGCTTTGAAACACCTTTACAATATGTTGTATATTTTCTTAAATCTGAATGCATTCACGTTACTGGTGATAATAATGCTTCTTTAATTTCATCTTGACCAAAGGTGCGAACGCAACAAATTGAGATCAGTACCATTGCCAGTGTCTGAAATTTCTTACCCACGCCTATGACAGTTATTAATATGATTCTTTATTGGTCATAAGTTTACTGTCGACTAGAGTCATAATAAACATATTGTTTAATGTAGATCGGTAAGTATCTAATTCCTTATCTTACATTTAATTCCTCACAATATTCAATTTGTACCCTTCAAAGCGTCGTGTTTTATTTTTGATTATTGTATTTTGTAATATATCTGCTCGCACTCTCTATATTGCATTCATATTTAAAAGATAAATTGTAGCCACTCCAGATATTAACGAACACCTTACTAATAATTAATACCCACACTAATATTCTACCTATACCAAAAACATCTAGCAAATAATCGAGATAATATTTTCACTTCAAATTTATTATTATACTTGAAATATTTCTCCGAGTCTAAACTTCTCTTACAAGTTTACTATGTTCTGCATCTTACTTATCTTATATTGGAAACGTTAGTTAACTAATATTTTATGCGTGAAATTTGCATATTTTCCAATCCATATGTTTGAACACATTTATTCTCTAAAGATTACACAAAGTGTTTTCTTTCGACTCTGAGAGTACAACAATCTACCGTCTTATTTCATACTGTGCACACTTAAACGTGTAGAATATACGAATAATATTTATTTTTTAAAGATACTTTCTGCTCAAGGCATTAATTAAACCCTTACTCATAATTAATAATAACTTTATATACATTATTACTTTCCCAGTATTACATTATACTCTCACTGATATTCTTCTTCTAAAATAATACATCTCAATCGTAGTATTCACTTTCAAAATTTGTAATTATTTTGAATTTTCCATTTATATCTTATTAGCTTTCTTATACTATAAGTTTATTTCGTATTGTCTCTGCTAACATACCTCACACTATTAATATTCCTTAACTTCATTTATATAGTTTCAATATTTCCATAGCACATACCTTTCGACTATGGCGTAATCGCGTATTTCACATTTTAAAGATAAAAATTGCACCTACTCCAGATATTAACGAGCACCTTACTAATAGTTAAGACTGACAATCAAAGGACATAATTTCCGTTATTAGGGTCTAAATATTAGTGGGGATACCACAGAAAATGTAGACAAGCTTTTAAATGACTATTTTGGTATCCAGCATGCTGTGGATGTTGCTTATTTAATTCGCAAGGATTCACCTATAGTAATTGCCGAATTATTTTCCTCTCGTGTAAAAGCCTCAATAATGTCTGCCAAAAAAACGAAATTAGCCGGAAAAAGCATTTTTATTGATGGTGACATGACGGAACGAGAGCGAAAAATTGACTATCATGCTCGACAGCTTGTTAAAAAAGCCAAAATAGAAAATAAGAAGGTAATCAGAAAATACCAAAGGATTCAGATTGAGGGTGTTTGGCATGCTTGGTCGGATGCAATAAATAGTTTTGTGCCGGAGACTCCAACACCATTAGAAGATATGGAGATTCAGCCTTCCAACTCCAATGTTTCTAGCTGGTCCAATATTGTTCGAGCTTCTCCAAAAAATGCCTAGTTGCAGCCCTTTCTTCCAGTGAAAGGGGCTGCAGTGAAGTTTTAAATGCCAACAAATTGAGCCCGGATCTGGTTTCTTCAACTTCTACTATTCCAACGAGACCAAACATCGAAACCGGCTTGGTTTCTACTTCGGAGGAGTCTTCCTTATCGATCATATTTTGGAACGTCCATGGCCCTCAAAATTTATCGCTCGAAAACAAGTCATCGACAAATGCCATCGTCAATTTTTCTGAGACTTGGTCTCCAACATCTATTTGTCTTCCGTCGCAAGTGGATAAGCTCAAGAGGAAGATACAGCGGCGGGTTGTGTACGGTACTGCCTTTGTTAGGGTCCCCCGAGGTAGTTGAGGTCTCCGCTAATTGGATCTTCGTTTTAGTTAAGACGCACCCGATTTTTCTTGTACAAGGTTCGTTTTACTTCCCGCCAAGTGCTGATTTAACTAATTTACTTTCTGATCTTCAATTAGTGTTAGATTCTTTAACTGGTAGATTTCCGGGTTGCATGATGGTCTTAGGTGGAGACTTCAACTCATGGACGGGTGCCTTAGATTTTGAATGTAATTTCGAGCATTCATTTTACAATACTCAACTTTATTCGGCCAGGCGATCTTGCGAACTAAATTCAAATCCTCGTGGATTGCAACTTCATACATTTATGTTTGAAAATAATTTTGTCTTGATAAACGGTCATTCGTCTGGTGATTCGCCGGCAGCCTTTACGTACATAGATGTTAAAGGGCGTAGTTTAGTGGATTTGGTCTGGGTCTCTAGCAATAACCTGCATTTTATAACTGACTTTTTTGTGAGCACTGATGCTGGAGGGTCTGACCATCTTCCTGTAAATCTTTTACTTTCCCTGTCTTGGACAAACTCCTCACTACACACGCCTCCTACATCCTACCCCAGTAAAAAAAACCCCATGGTCATCCGAGGGAGCTGCCACGTTAAAAAACTTAATTTTGGAAACAAATCCTTTTTCCACGTTAGGTGACAACCTGGAGTGCGAGCCATTATATACAAACCTTCGTGAAGGACTGTTATCTATAACGGAAAGGGCAGGTTTGGTGCAAATTACGCACGGTACCAACAACAGACCTAGAATTTCTAATTCAAGTGCTCGATGGTTCGATTCAAGATGTAGAGAGGCGAGGAAAGGGATGAAGCGTGCGCTGTACTGTTTGCGTGCAAATAATTATGCGCGCCATTTTGAGATCGACTATTTAGAAAAAAAAAAGAATTTTCGTGCGGTAGTTAAGTCAGCATATCCGTCATCGGTGAAAATATTTATGATTGAAAATTTCCAGCGTCTACAGTTTTCAAGAGTTTTTTAGAGAAGCTGGCTCATTGAATGTTTGAAATTTTAGTTTATTTATAAATTTCATTATTTGTAGATATTATAAATGAAAATGAAGCATCTGCTTTTGATTAAAAACCGTTTTAGTGCATACCGTAGACTGGTCAAAATTTTTAAGCCTGAATATTTTTAGCGACTATAGATTTCAGGCCTTTTAGAAGATGCTAGAGTACTCAAAGTTTCATATATTAGTTTATTTATAAATTTCATAACTTGTAGATATTATTAATGAAAATTAAACATCCAGTTTTGAATAAAAGCGGTTTTTGTGCATAACGTAGCTTGGTGAAAATTATTATGTTTGAATATTTCCAGCTCGTCAGTTTTCTGGCCTTTTTGGCGATGCTAGCATTTTCAAAGTCTGAAACATTAGTTTATTTGTAAATTTGATTACTTTTAGAGATTATTAATGAAAATTTTTAAGCACGAACATTTTTAACGACTATAGCTTTCAGGCCTTTTCGAAGATGCTAGCATATTCAAAGTTTCAAATCTTAGTTTTTTTATAAATATCAATACTTTTAGATATTTTTAATGAGAATCAAGGATCTACAATTTATAAAAAAACTGTTTTAGTGGATATCGTAGACCGGTGAAAATTTGTACACTTGAACATTTTTAGCGACTATAGATTTCTGGCCTTTTTGGAGATGCTATCGGTTTCAAAGATTGAAATTTTCTTTATTTGTAAATTTGATTACTTTTAGATATTATTAATAAAAATTACGCATCTCATTTTGACTAAAAACAGTTTAAGTGGATATCGTACCCCGGTGAAAATTTTTTAACTTTAATATTTTTAACGACTATAGTTTTCAGCCCTGTTTGATGATGCTATCGTTTTAAAAATTTGAAATTTTCGTTTATTTATAAATTTGATTAGTTGTAGATATTATTAATGAGAAATAAGCATCCACTTTTCACTAAAAACAGTTTTAGTGGATATCGTAGACCGGTGAAAGTGTTTAAACTTGAATATTTTTAACGATTATAGTTTTGAGTCTTGTTTGAAGATGCTAGCGTTTTCAAAGTTTGAAATTTTAGTTTATTTGTAAATTTGATTAGTTTTAGATATTATTAGTGAAAATTAAGCCTCAACTTTTGATAAAAAACAGTTTTAGTGCATATCGTATACCGGTGCCAATGTTTAAGCATAAACATTTTTAGTGTCGACAGTTTTCAGCCCTTTTTAGAGATGCTGCATTATTCAATGTCTGAAATATTAGTTCATTTATAAATTTAACTACTTTTAGATATTGTTAATGAAAATTAAGGATCTACTTTGGTTGAAAACTATTTTAGTGTATATCGTAGACCGGAGAAAATTTTTAAACTCGAACATTTTTAGTGTCGTCAGTTTTGTGGCCATTTTGGAGATGCTAGCGTATTCAATGTTAGAAATTTTAGTTTATTCATAAATTTAGTTACTTTTAGATATTACTAATGGAAATTAAGCAACTACTTTTGATTACAAACAGTTTCAGTGCCTATCGTAGACCGGTGAACAATTTCAAGATTGAAAATTTTTAGCGTTTGCAGTTGTCATGCCTTTTTGGATATGCTAGCTTATTTAAAGTTTAAATTTCAGTTTATTTATAAATTTATTTACTTTTAGATATTTGTAATGAAAATTAAGCATCCACTTTTGAATTAAAAGAGTTTTAGTGCATATCATAGACCGTTGAAAATGTTTATGATTGAAAATTTCCTTCGTCAATGGTTTCCAGAACGTTTTGGAGATGCTAGCGTATTCAATATTTGAAATTTTAGTTTATTTATAAATATAATTACTTTTAGATATTATTAATGAAAATGAACGATCTACTTTGGTAGAAAACAATTTTAGTGTACATCGTAGACCGGTGAAAATTTTTAAGCTCGAATATTGGTAGTGTCGGCAGTTATCAGACCATTTTGGAGATGATAGCCTATTCAAAGTTTAAAATTTTACTTTATTTGTAAATTTAATTACTTTAAGATATTATTATTGAAAATTAAGCATCTACATTTGGTTAGAGACAGTTTTAGTGCATGTCGTAGACCAGTGAAAATATTTATGATTGACAATTCCAAGCGTAGACAGTTGTCACACCGTTTTTGAATTATAGCCTATTCGATGATTGAAATTTTACATTATTTATAAATTTAATTTCTTGTATATATTATTAATGAAAATTAACCCTTTACTTTTGATTAGAAACAGTTTTAGTGCATACCGTAGACCGGTGAAAATTGTTAAGCTCGAACTTTTTAGTGTCGACAGTTCTCAGGCCCTTTTGGGGAGGCTATCGTTTTCAATGTTGAAAATTTTACTTCACTATAAATTTCATTACTTTTAAATATTATTAATAAAAATTAAGCATCTACTTTTGATTAAACACACTTTTAGGACATATCGTAGACTGTTGAAAATTGTCAGCGTCTACACTATTCAGGTCTTTTTAGAGAGCGTCTACAGTTTGAAGGTCTTTTTGGAGAGGGCCTGCAGTTTTCAGGCCTTTTTGAATATGCTACCTTATTTAAGGTGGTTGTCATCTGCTGGGTAGCGAGGCTCAAGCCGGACCTCAGCCATTTGTAGGATTCGCAGCAACAAAATTTCGTCCCCCTTTGCTTCGTTGTCACTTTCCTCGCTTGCTCCGGATCTCGTATAGCTCGTCGTCAGCTGCCACTTCCATCTGGGCAGACAGGCTGCAAAAGATGCGAGATAGAATCAAATTTACTTTTTAAAAGAGTATTATTATTTTATCATAAACTTGCCTGACAGGAGCCGGAACTCAGCCATTGCAGGATACACAGCAACAAACTTAATGCGCCCTGTGCCTCATCATCGCTTTGCTCGCCTGCTCCGGATCTCGTATTCGTTGTCAGCTACCACTTCTATCTGTGCTGACAGGCTGAAAAAAGATTCCAGAAAGAATCAAACTTCTTTTTTAAAAGTCTAGGTTAATACTTATTTTAAAATGTTTAAAGCTGACCTGACAGGAGAAATCTTCTTCAGCAGGAGAAAAATCGTTACATAGCAGCAGGAACATCATCTTCGTCGGCTGCTGCTCCCGTTCGGGCACACGATGAGAACTCTGGGAACGTCATCCTCGTCAGTTTTTACACTTCTTGACGTTGACACTCTTGTCTCGTCCGGACACCAGCACACGCTCCTCTAGGCTAGGGCGCCTTGTTTACATTTTGTTCTCTTATAATTTTTATCAATGTTAGGTACTGTAATTGAAAATTATGCATATGCTAAAGCAAAATACTGACAGGTTTATAATATTTTAGGGACCGATTAAAAAATTTTAGTCTTCGCTTTCCAGCGACATTATTTTCCAGATATTTCAGCCTTGAATTTTTTGTTCTCTTATAATTTTTATCAATGTTAGATACTGTAGTTGAAAATTATGCATATACTTTAAAATACTGACAGGTTTAAAATATTTTAGGGACCGATTAAAAAATTTTAGTCCTCGCTTTCCAGCGACATTATTTTCCAGACATTTCAGCATTGAATTTTTTGGTCTCTTATAATTTTTATCAATGTTAGATACTGTAATTGAAAATTATGTATATGCTTTAAAATACTAATAGGTTTAAAATATTTTAGGGACCGATTGAAAAATTTTAGTCTTGAAGCTTGTCAGATACATTAGTTTGAAGACATTCCAGGCTTCAAATTTTTGTTTAACAACAAAAAACGTGAGCACACTACAGGTTTACGAATTTGGTAGACTTCTGTTTTCGATACTTCTGTGCCCACTGCGGATCAGGACTGGAAAATGTTTTTTGTCGAAAGTCTCGCTGCATTTTGACGTGCTTTAAAAATTAGTTGCGTTCTTTCTTGACAACTGCTACTGCTATCCAGGCAAACAGGCTGCAAAAAGACCCCACCAAGCATCAATGTTCATTTTTGAAAATATTAATATCTTTTATTTTTACATATTTCAGTCTAACCTGGCTCCGAAATAAAACCTGTAATTGACATCTTTATCGGAGAGGAACCACTCCCAAAAGTATCAAGAACGTCATCTTCGACAGCTGTCACTCCTATCCGGGTAAATCGGCTGTAAAGACCCCATCAAGTAGCAACACTTATTTTGTAGTTTCTAAATTAATATTGATTATGTATAATCTGAATATTTGCATATAAAAATAATGTTAAATCATTTTAGAGGCCTGTAAAAAATGTTTTTTATGTTTGAAGAACTGAAGGGGTCTTGCAAAAAG
This sequence comes from Trichopria drosophilae, assembly GCA_030407085.1. Lineage (NCBI taxonomy): Eukaryota > Metazoa > Arthropoda > Insecta > Hymenoptera > Diapriidae > Trichopria > Trichopria drosophilae. Next base: position 123,394,817 of record CM059582.1, on the reverse strand, counting down.
TCGAGATCAGATCAGAACTCTGTTGAGCCATAGTCCAACTAGTACGACTTTTCACATCATTTAGGAAGGAATTAGCATGCATCCATATAAATAATAATAAATTAACTGTGCAATGGCATATTGCAAATGTTGTGATTGTAAATAGCGTTTAGCTTCAATATAGGAAAATTTAGAAATAGGTTTTGCAAAATCTAATATGACATGTTTGCCTTTTTAATTATTGAATCAAAAGTGCAGTAATTAAAAGTATTGCAATGAGAACCGTATCCTGTTAAATATTGTATAGAAAGGGATTTTTATTAGTTTAAATGGAAGAGCTCAACTTCCTAAAAATTTATAATAGAGAAAGGTTCTTTCGTAGTAAATATAATATATGTAATTTATTACAAGAAGTAAAAAACTTTTTAACCTAACCTGATTTTTAACCTCAAAATTCACCTGGAGAAACTGAATGCTGGAAACACATGGACCATTGTCGTCGGGAATGTCATCCTCGTCTCCTCGATAATCCCGTCCCGTCCGGACACAGTGCGCGCACTCCAGAGGACACAGGTACGTCATCCACAGGCCTTGTTTACATGCGCTTCACATATACAAGAAACGCATACATGTGTGAGTGATTTCACGACACACAATATTATCAAATATTGATTAAAATTTTACGGCTATCATACTAAAACGATATTGAAAATTAATGTATCATAAAGACCTGTTTTATTCAGCGTTGTGGATGACGATAATACCGACAAGTCACATTAAATTAAACACATGGCCTTCTAAAAGAAGTACATTTTTTCCTTTTTGGGATTTAATGAATTTCATAGGCATGTTTTACTTTCAATACACTTAGAATACGCGACTGCGAACACACTGACGATATAGGAATGTTTACGAATTCTTCGATTATTTTGTGAACGTATGCTATGTAGTTTGTTTATTTCTTTATTCCGGCACAAAGAAAGGGGTTTTATTGTGCGAAGAATGCGATCGGTTATTAATGCCTTTAGTTGTTTACATTTCAATTTATTGACAGACATAATAATTAGGCTAATTAATCTTAGTTTTTCGTCTTATTGAATTTTGATTGAAAATGTTTGATAATCACGGTCTTTTTTGAATAAATATTAATATATAATGTATGTATCAAATAAATATAAAATAGATATTTTGTAGCACGGATATTTTGTCTGCGGATATTTTGTACGCGGATATTTTGTTCGCGGATATTTTGTCGCGGATATTTGTCCGCAGATATTAACTCGTGTAACCTGAATTTCAGTTTGAGTTCTTCAATTTTTAAATCAGCAGCGAAGTCAATCGTTGAATTATTTACAAATGAACGAGTAAATGTTTATTATGAGCCCTCTTTTGTATTAAATGATGCAGATGAATGTGTTACAAAAAAAAAAGTTAATGCTTGTGGCTATCTTCAAACTGAGTATTTGAAGATGAGGGAAATCATAAGATTGGGTGGAATTTTTGTTGCGCCAAGATCAGTTGGTGTAACTAAACCAGCACATAATAGTAATGTGATTTGTTTTTCAATAATATTTGTTTACATAAATAGAAGGTCTCTTTAACATGTCGTTATTATTCATTCGTTAATATGTATTTAATAACCCCATAATATTGTTTGGAAGCAGGTACATTTTTGTTAGTAAAGCGGTAGCAGATATATTTGTTTGAATTACAGGTACAACATTAGATTTAACAAATTTAATGGAAGAGTTTGATCCCATGGACATGAAAGAAATCAATGAAATATGCGATCTGTGGAAAAAATGTTACAAATATAGACACGGCGATGCTTTTTGTAACACAAGTGGACAGCAAATAATGTGTTTAAGGTTTTGAAATCCGAATTGGCACTCTCACTGGCATGTAGCTTTTGCACGTTTCTTTCATAACACAGCACGTTGCACATATTAATATTTCAGTTTTCACAATTGCTAAAAAACGCAAGAAATAATAATTTCATGCAGAACTGTATGAACCCCTTAACTGCGGAAACAAATTGTCGGATTTTCCTGAAACTATAATCCACCATTTTTAATTTTTGAAAACTGACTGCAGATGTATAATCTCTCCACCCCTAAATGCATTAATTAACTTTTTAAGTATAATATCATACATTATGTAAGACGATGTCATATTCCACCACGAAGATTTTGAAAAATTTGTAAAAACAACATTTTTAAGAATTTTTATATTGTTTTCGATACAATAATTTTGAAAACGAGTAAGAAGACTCCTTAATAGAAGCACTCTTTAATTTATGTCAAATAGAGACTTTATTAAACTAATGTATAACATGAAGGATTGATATTTTTGCCACAGTTATAGGAGTTCATGAATTACATTTTGAATAATATGATTACTGTTTTGCTTTTATTCCTGCAGATATCTTTGGACTTTGAACAAAAATATGCATATTTAGAGCTATTAGATAATTGTAAAGGAAGCGAAAGACTTCATTCAAAGTCGCTATTATTTAGCAGCGAAATAATTGCAGTTGCCAAAAGTAAAGGGAAAAAAATTAAGAACCCTGATGAAGAAGAACGTTTCCTTATTCCCAATTATATGGATATAAACGCCATTTTGATGTAAAATAAGATTTTGAATGATGGTAGGTTTTAATATAAATTCTAAAAATATTTTACTTGTTGATCGGTAACTAAACCACAAAAATGTACAAGTATGTATTTCATACTGTACGTTATTATTTTCTATAAAGTACTGCAGTACGCCGTGAAAAATATTCGTTAGATAGAAATTCGTTATATCTGATTTGAAATTTTGATGTTGTTTCCAAACATCATAGCCCAATATTTTCATTATTTTACTTTATTATCAGTAACTTTTATTTTTTTCAGAACATGCATGCAATTTGGCATTCCTGTTAATCCCAGTGCTCCTAAAAACATACGTTTTAAAACGAAACCCTGCAGACGATCATTGGAAAACAATAAAAATTGATATTGTCCCCTCGTATATAAAACATATTGAGGTAAATAAATTTAAACAATTGCAAATTTGTATGTATACCTGTTCAGAAACTGGCAGACAATATGTGTTACTCAGAAAAATCATGTACAGTAATGTATGTAAGTTTATTTCAGCCTTGCGTATTGCTCAAAATACTGCGAACACATATATAGTTGGTTATATAGATAATTTCTATTAATGGTAATGACGATATAATTTTTTTGAACAGGGCTGTTTTGCTTGAAATGACCCATAGAATACGTCCATATATACAATATTATTCCTCTGTTCTGAGACATTCAGCATACATTTATATTACCAGAAGTTATAAAATAATTCCAATAAATACATTTGCTACATGGAAAAAACGAATTGGTTGGTGTAACCAATTAATTGTTTGACTCAACCAACTGGCTTAGTGCTCTTAGCTCCAACAAATAAATTTGTTACAAGGACCAACTTAACCAATTTATTGGTTCTTCTAATCAACTACATAATTTCTCAACCAACTAAATGGTTGTCCAAACCAACAAATATCCAACCAATTTACAGCTGGCCCACCCAACCAACTCGTATTTTCCGGGTGGTAATATTTGATGACAAAGCTATAAGTGGACAAAATCATGTGTGCAAACCCATCCGCGGTTGTGTGTGTGCGATTTATATTAGAAAAAATACTAAGCGGAAGACAGAACCACAATTTTTTTAAACATACATTATTTAAGACATAAATTATATTAATTTTGCAACAGGATCATGAAGAATTTGACGCCGTACTGAACGCTACAGAAGAAAAACAATTGAAATGTAAGGTGGAAAATCAATTATATATTATTTTTTGCGGACCATTGCGATGTTTAACATGCTGCCACATTATATTTAACAAAATCACGTATAATTTCAAAAATTCGATCGAAGTAGTATATTTTGCATACAAGTTTCTTTTCGTGCTTAAGGTTGATTATCCCCAGGCATGCCCGCATATGTGGAGTTTTCTACAAAAGCATGTTTTTGGGATGGAAAAAGAACGAATAATAATTGGAAATAAGCAAATCAACGAGCTAAGTTCTTTAATGGCTTAAATAGGTTTAAGGAAATGAATTAAATAGATTAAGAAAAATTTGTTATACTCATTTGATATGTTCTGTAATTTTTTGTCACTCATTTATTTGAAGTACATAAGACTACATTTTACATGTTTTTTACAATTTAGAAAATGGAAATCGAACAACGTGTTTTAAAACTTACTTGCAATTTATATGCTCATTTAAGTTGTTCAAAGGCATGCGTTCAATTTGTAATAGGTCTCATGGAAGATTTCATAACAAAAAGTTATAATCCTTTTTTATTAAAAAAATTGCATGAAACCCTCCGGAATGGGGTTAGTATTGAGCTAGTCCGCGAAATTAATAGAGTATTCGAAACATACGAAAACCTTAAATTTAATAGCGAATGTAAGAGAGTAGTGTATGTAGAGCGGTCCCCACGGAGTTCCCGCCGCCGCCACCAGGCGTCGCCACAGTCGCGGCGCTGTCGCAGCATGCGAGGTGGTAGATTCGTGAACTAATTCGCAGACTGATTCGTGGACTAATTCGCGGACTGAGTCGCGGACTGACTCGCGGGCCGATTCGCGGATTGATTCGCATTTTTGATTTGCTGTTTAGTACTTGGGCTTATAATTCAAGACTCTCTCATTGGGAAATCTGACCGTCGCTAATGAGGTCATTAAGATGACGCAAGACTTCGTGGACGGTCCCATTGAGTTTTCAAAGATTAATGCTGTAGCGTTATGCATCTATCTTTCGATCTTCTAAATGTGCCCTGTTGGGAAATCTTTCTTTCAATATGGCACACCGTTACCGACCTAATTCGGATGTTACATATCTTTTTTGATGAATTGAAAGCGTAGATTTCCATTAGTCTACATACCACCTTAAAGGTGTCTGGCCCAATCTCGTATATCGACGACCTACTTTTTAAATCTCAGACAAATTTTAAAAACCTGTTCGAACCCAAAAGTTCGAATTCACCTTTCAGAGTTTTCTCTCGTCGGGGAAATCTATCCATCAATATGACAGTCGTCTTGACAAGCTGTTAGCGTAACTCAATGATCTCCAATAGTGACGAAACCGCTGAGTCCCTTCACACAAAACCGCTAAGACCATTTTAAAATTAATTTAGAAAAGCCTCTAAGCAAGTCTCAACACGTTCAAAAGACCTGGCATCGACCCCCTGATGCGCGGGACCCGGCAGGTCTATTTTTTCTACATCTCCCCTTCGAAAGCGCTCGTTCTAGATTCCAATCATTGGGAAAACACATGTAACTTCGACCATCCTCGGGAAAACACATGTAAATTTCAAGCATATTAGATAATATGTTGGGACCTATGTTATACATAAGAATATAAAATAGCGATTACGTAAAATTTATATTTTCAATATCGTCAACTAATGCATCGCTTTTAATTTGACAACTGATGCAGTCTTTAATCATAGGCGGTTCACCATCTATCGTATCATAGCTTGATTCGAAATGTTTATAACATCGTCGACATTCACGTATTTCAGGATGCATTTGCATAGCAGGTGGCAAGCAGGTCCATGCTTCTTCAATTTGTCGTTCAGCAAACATGCAGATGAAATCGATCGGTAGACATTCTATATCTTTTGTTTCCATCAATGCGAGACGTTTCACTTCGTAATAAATCCTTAAAGAACGTTGAAGTGATGCAGGCTGTTCAAGTAGAATTCCCAATTCCCAATTTTTAAGTATTTGTACATTTTCTTTAGTGCAAGTTCCATTAATCGAATGATTTTCACACTTCTCCAACAATTCATATTGCTGCTGTTGCTTCAGTTTTTTTAGAGATGGGCAGTCCAAAACGTCGAGATCAATAACATTTTTAACGTTTAATATATCCTCCAACCAACATTTTTTAACGACTCCTTTTACATAAATTTTATTGGCACATTTAATGATATCCTCCAAAGTCTCGTTTATAGCATCAAAGGGAACATCACCAGATTGCCATGGTGAGCCGTGGTAAGTATGCATTAACCAGTTATTCACTCTTTTATAGTGTAACGGTAATCACACCCATTGATATGGTGGTTTAAACACACATGTCTCAATTTCACCGACGAAAATATTCATTATAGACATTTCCTTCGGTATGAAGCGATTACCAGGCCTGCAGAATCCCTGAACGTCTACAATATATTCCATTTCGTATGAAACTGATTCACTAGCGATTAAAGTATAAACGCATTTTATTCATTTATTGACGCATGCGCAATAATGGCTACCATAAAGGTCAGCTATTGCTACATCATAATCGCTTCTCGGTGCCTGTGTGGAAATACATCGTAGAGTAGGAACCGTATTGTGAAAGTGAACATAAAATTCTAATAATGACCTTTTCCTGCTATGTAGGAAAAGTGAAAAATTTTCAATGATCTGTCTGTAAAGCTTATATAGTTCTATCTTACTTCATGTTGCTTTTTGACAGTTGAAACACATTTTCAATAATCATTGAATATTTTCTTATGTAAGGGAGTAAATATTCAACGATTTTTCGTAAATAATGATACAATTTAATATATACGATCATTATACAATTTAACTAAACAAGCTTAATTGCGGTGTTTTGGAAATGTTGGTGACAAAAGTATATGAATGTGCAATTGAATGATTCATTTAACACACGTATCTCTATCATTCATTTCAATTACATAATTTCTGCATATTATAACACGCACATTTTTCAATATTTGCAGACTGTATGTCACTATTTTCATTATCACGTTTAGACTAAAATATGCGTCAAAATGACAGGCAAGACCCTCATTAACAGTAGGCATCTAGTATGTCGGAGCTTTGAAACACCTTTACAATATGTTGTATATTTTCTTAAATCTGAATGCATTCACGTTACTGGTGATAATAATGCTTCTTTAATTTCATCTTGACCAAAGGTGCGAACGCAACAAATTGAGATCAGTACCATTGCCAGTGTCTGAAATTTCTTACCCACGCCTATGACAGTTATTAATATGATTCTTTATTGGTCATAAGTTTACTGTCGACTAGAGTCATAATAAACATATTGTTTAATGTAGATCGGTAAGTATCTAATTCCTTATCTTACATTTAATTCCTCACAATATTCAATTTGTACCCTTCAAAGCTTCGTGTTTTATTTTTGATTATTGTATTATGTAATATATCTGCTCGCACTCTCTATATTGAATTCATATTTTAAAGATAAATTGTAGCCTCTCCAGATATTAACGAACATCTTACTAATAATTAATACCCACACTAATATTCTACCTATACCAAAAACATCTAGCAAATAATCGAGATAATATATTCACTTCAAATTTATTATTATACTTGCAATATTTCTCCGAGTCTAAACTTCTCTTACAACCCAGATAGCAAGGCGTGAGTCTCACGTTGGGCTCATATTTGAGATCTCATTTATGAGTGCGTATATGAGTTCACATGAGACTTCAAATCAGAGTTTAGTGCATTGCGCAAGCGCGTCAAGTCTCCGTTTCCACGCATAGATGAGACTTTTGTGATACTTATATATAAGTATAATACCACCTGCATCAGAATAGTGTTCGTGCGACAGAGGATTATAAAGTTTCTGATCAGGTATAATAAACGACAATTCCCAATTGTTTGACAAATAAAGTGGAAAAGGTGCCGAAAATTAATTTATACAATTGTATAATTAATCATCAGGAGTGACATTGTAAGTAGAATATTTTACCTCCCTGTACTTGTCAGTTTCTTAGGTTATGCAGGTTAGGTAATGTATTTGATATAATTTTAGGTATATTTAATTTTATTAACAAACGTATCAATTGATTATTATTTCAGAAAAAATCAGGAGCGCCCATCAATGCCATTCAATCAAAATGAAATAATGGAACGAATAAATTCACTTGATGAAAAGTTAGCGTAAGTGTATATAAAATCCTATGCCATTTATGCTATTAATGAGATTATATATAATGAACTATGTTACTTACAGGAAGTATCATGCAGAAATGACGCATAAAATATTAGTTAACTAACGTTTCCAATATAAGAAAAGTAAGATGCAGAACATTAAACTTAGAGAAGTTTAGACTCGGAGAAATATTGCAAGTATAATAATAAATTTGAAGTGAAAATATTATCTCGATTATTTGCTAGATGTTTTTGGTATAGGTAGAATATTAGTGTGGGTATTAATTATTAGTAAGATGTTCGTTAATATCTGGAGTGGCTACAATTTATCTTTAAAATATGAATTCAATATAGAAAGTGCGAGCAGATATATTACAAAATACAATAATCAAAAATAAAACACGAAGCTTTGAAGGGTACATATTGAATATTGTGAGGAATTAAATGTAAGATAAGGAATTAGATACTTACCGATCTACATTAAAGAATATGTTTATTATGAATCTAGTCGACAGTAAACTTATGACCTATAAAGAATCATATTAATAACTGTGATAGGCGTGGGTAAGAAATTTCAGACACTGGCAATGGTACTGATCTCAATTTGTTGCGTTCGCACCTTTGGTCAAGATGAAATTAAAGAAGCATTATTATCGCCAGTAACGTGAATGCATTCAGATTTAAGAAAATATACAACATATTGTAAAGGTGTTTCAAAGATCCGACGTACTAGATGCCTATAGTTAATGAGGGTCTTGCCCGTCAATTTTGACGCACATTTTAGTCTAAACGTGATAATGAAAATAGTGACATACGTAAAAAATGTACGTATTATAATATGCAGAAATTATGTAATTGAAATGAAAGATAGAGATACGTGTGTTAAATGAATCATTTAATTGCACATTCATTACTTTTGTCACCAACATTTCCAAAACACCGCAATTAAGCTTGTTTAGTTAAATTGTATAATGATCGTATATATTAAGTTGTATTGGTGGGGGGGGGGGGGGGTGGGGGGGGGGGGGGGTGGGGGGGGGGGGGGGTGGGGGGGGGGGGGGGTGGGGGGGGGGGGGGGTGGGGGGGGGGGGGGGTGGGGGGGGGGGGGGGTGGGGGGGGGGGGGGGTGGGGGGGGGGGGGGGTGGGGGGGGGGGGGGGTGGGGGGGGGGGGGGGTGGGGGGGGGGGGGGGTGGGGGGGGGGGGGGGTGGGGGGGGGGGGGGGTGGGGGGGGGGGGGGGTGGGGGGGGGGGGGGGTGGGGGGGGGGGGGGGTGGGGGGGGGGGGGGGTGGGGGGGGGGGGGGGTGGGGGGGGGGGGGGGTGGGGGGGGGGGGGGGTGGGGGGGGGGGGGGGTGGGGGGGGGGGGGGGTGGGGGGGGGGGGGGGTGGGGGGGGGGGGGGGTGGGGGGGGGGGGGGGTGGGGGGGGGGGGGGGTGGGGGGGGGGGGGGGTGGGGGGGGGGGGGGGTGGGGGGGGGGGGGGGTGGGGGGGGGGGGGGGTAAGGATAGCTGAGTCGCAAAACAGCTCGTGTTCATTCACAACTTTATTTTACGCGAACCGGACTCCGTTTACCTGTTCTAATTTCCTTGAACAGTTATTTTTGAAGTTCACCCGTCACTTGCGGATCCCACCGCTGCCACCATTTTTTATGTTACGATTTTTATGTTTTTCGTAATGCAATTTTTATCAGGATCAGGAGTTGTAAGGGATGATTCTCGGTAGCTGAGAATCGTTTCTGGGATCTTCCGCATAAAGGGGATCGACACCCCAAGTGACGAAATACTGGCGAATTTAGTAATGATAACTTTATTTTAACTTAGGGAAATTCCAACTTCAGGTCGTACAGATCGTCCGGGTATATAAGTACTAAGTCCGGTATTGATTCGCGGAGAGTCGCGGATTAATGTGTCGCAAAGTTTCTAAGTCCCGTGCGCGAGATCTTTTCGGTTTCATTCACGGTGCGACTCTAACGGAGATCCTCTCTGGATCGTACACGTTGCGACTCTGCACCGAGATCTTCACGGCGTCAATCGCAGGGTGACTCTAACGGAGATCTTCACTCGATCATTAACGGGGCGACTCTGATTTCGGGCAATGCGATTGCCCTTTTTATATGGTAGATGTCGATGAGATCATCGTCCTTTTTGATGGACACCTGCACTTGTTGTTTGCCACGTGACAATGTTACGATTGCTATTCTGTGCGTAGCCAGCATCCGTAACAACGACGTTTTTATCAACTCGTATTCTTGTCTGTCTGTTTGTTTTGTCCGGTGCAAATCTTGTAATCGATTTTAAACTAACTTACCAATGAGCTAGAGCTTTAAATCTTTTAGGATAGCCCAAAATTGGGTGACAATGCATTCCTTTACCGTTTATTACAAGTTTCAATCAGTTTTAAGAACATTTTCAGCAATTTTAAATTTTATATGAAAAAAAATAAGTTTCAAAAAAAAAAAAGAAACGCGCTTATTTTCCGTTCTTCATTGAATCTATACATTCCTTTATACTCGTTTTTCTTTCTTTGTTTTGTTCTTTATTTTCCCCCCTTCCTCCGTCGCGCTTGTTCTTTGTTTTCCTTTCGCAATCGGGAAAAGTCCTCCACTGACGTCATTAATTCCCTTGCCTATATATACTCATCCACGACGGCAAGTGGAGCAGTAGTGAATTAGTGTCATAATATATAAAGTGCTGCAACAGCTCACGGATCCTGGCGTGAGAAAACCTCATCAGGATTCTCAACAATTCTGGACGGTGTAAGCTACCAGAGGAGCCTGTCATATAAAACCCCTTGAATAGTCTTTTCATTTTGAAACTGCTCTTTTCAGATTGTTTATAAATGTAATAGTTTTAAATCGATTATAAATCTTGACCCATTAAAACTAAAAAGCAGAAAATAATTAATAAATAAAAAATTCTTTTTAAAAACCACGTTTTTATAAATGGACTAAAAAGGATAAAATAATTTTTCCCATCCACACAGGTCACTAATACCATGCCGAAAAAAATACGCAATAATTTTTCATTTTATTAGGAAATAAAATATTTGTAAGACTTAAAATAGAAAACGCAATAGAGGTAACAGAAATGACTCCTCCCTCCTCGATGAACAATAACAAATGAGATATTTATGCTTAAATGAACAATATGACACGCTAGTTTAGACATGCTAGTGATTTCTGTTACCTATATTGCGCCACACGTTTTCCATTTTAAGTCATTCATATAATTTATTTCCTAATAAAATGAAAAATTATTGCGTATTTATTTCGGCATGGTTTAGTTCCCTGTGTGGATGGGAAAAATTATTTTATCCTTTTTAGTGCATTTATAAAAACATGGTTTTTAAAAAGAATTTTTTATTTATTAATTATTATCATATGATTTATCGGGTGTAGGTCGAAATCACGAAAATCAAAATTCCGAAAGTTCACAATTTCGAATTGCCGTACCTCGAGGATAATATAAATGACTTTTCTCAAATTGGACCTAAGTTTAAGAGAGAAAGTTATTATAAGGCCGTGGAGAAAAAGCACATATATAATTTTACACAAATACATTAATTATTTCTTAACCCTTTCAGTCACAGTGTGACGCCCGTGTCACACCTAATTAAAAAAATCATAATAATTACACGGTGTTTTTATGTAGAAGTATATATAATAAAATAATGATAAGGTAGGACCTTTGTCCTACAAAGTTGGTTGCTGATGATTTTCCTCGACGTTTCGAACGACTTGCGTTCATTTTCAAGAGGTTACTGTGGAGCGTCCTGTTGTGTTGCCGCTTTTTATATGTTTCCTGTTTTCCTATGGTGGGGAGGTTCCTGACCGTTTCATTTGTGTAATGATGCGTTCATATGCGGTGTGTAAACTTTGGGTATCTTCAATTTTGTTGAGTGGAGCTTTTTGTAATTTGATGTTAATCATTTCCGATATACGTCTATTGTGAAATTTATTTTCGATATCCAGTATTTTTGTGTTATCCCAGTCAATAATTAACATAATAGAATTTCTATTCGGTAACACATATTTTAAATTCAACAACCGTATTTACAAACAAACACTCGGAACACCCATGGGGTCACCGGTGTCACCAGTACTATCGAATATTGTTATGGATGATTTGGAAACTGAATGCCTTCAAAAATTAACATTTAAACCTGCCTTTTTTTATCGTTACGTTGATGACATCTTTACGTGTATACCAAAACACAAAGTTAACGAAATACTCTCCACATTCAACAGTTACCATCATAGATTACAGTTTACACACGAAATAGAACAACTTAACAAAATACCTTTTTTAGAACTTCTGATCATCAGAAATAACAATAATAGTCTCTCATTTGATTGGTATTGTAAACCAACGTACTCGGGCCGTATCTTGAATTACAATTCACATCATCCGTACTCACAAAAAATATCCAGTATTTACAACCTCACAGATAGAGCTCTAAAATTAAGTGATAAGAAATTCCATAATAACAGTATTCACAAAATCAAACAATATTTACGAGATAACGATTACCCGAAGTCAATGATTGACAAATATATTACAAGACGAATCCACATGCATAATGCACAAACACAAGAGGCTAACACAGAAAATAGAAGAAATCAACTCAAATATTTACAAATACCATATACAAAACATATATATGAATCAATTGAAAACTCTTTTCGCAACACTAACATTAAGATCGTACCATCTCTAAGAAACAACCTATCCGCAATAATACAAAAAGGTAAAGTCAAATTACAAAAGATGGATACACACAACACCGTGTATTGCATAAAATGTATGGATTGCGATGCATCATATGTGGGAGAAAGTAAACGAACATTAAATACTAGAATAAACGAACATCAACGCAATATCAATAGACCTTCTCAAACAAACACAGTAATCACAGAACATAGAATCCAAACACTACATAATTTTGACTGGGATAACACAAAAATACTGGATATCGAAAATAAATTTCACAATAGACGTATATCGGAAATGATTAACATCAAATTACAAAAAGCTCCACTCAACAAAATTGAAGATACCCAAAGTTTACACACCGCATATGAACGCATCATTACACAAATCAAACGGGCAGGAACCTCCCCACCATAGGAAAACAGGAAACATATAAAAAGCGGCAACACAACAGGACGCTCCACAGTAACCTCTTGAAAATGAACGCAAGTCGTTCGAAACGTCGAGGAAAATTATCAGCAACCAACTTTGTAGGACAAAGCCGAACCCTTATCATTATTTTATTAAAAAAATCATAACTTTTTTAAAACTTAATGGATCGAATAAAAAAAGGTTTCATTTTGAAGGGGAAGGATAGGGCAACAAGATCGTAAGCCTGTCGTGTTAAGAAATGCTACCCTTCTTAAAATGTACCCCTTCAAAAAAGGGCAAAAATGATAAAAATTAAAAAACGTGTATATATTTTAATAAGAAGTGCATTCTATTTAGTTTAATTTTTTAATAAATCTAAAGACCTAAAACTTTCGATTAAACGCAGAGAAGCAAAGTTCCGTAATCTCGTTTTTTTTTGTGCGTGCTATCCAAAACTAGCATACACTGAAAGTCCTCAGTAATACCCGCATCTACCCTAATTTTCAAATATCACACAATACCATCACTTTGTGAATAATGGAAACCGTGAAAACAAAAATCCAAATAGCATTATTGGTAATTGTTGCAGGTAAAATAGATCCTATTCATGAAAACCGAAGTTGATAATAGTTTAAGGTACTCGGTTATTTCTGAAGATAGTGATGATACGTCGATCACAGGCAGTGTTACAGCTAGTTTAAGGGGGTCATTGTGTAGCGCTATCACCCAAAAATCACGTAGTAGTTCATCAAATGGTACGAATTCCATACAGACACTTATCAACTACATTTCGTCTCCTGTAAAATGCAACCCTTTGCGGCATATATTTTTCGGATAAAGGGACTTTAACGACAAAAATATATTAATGTTTTCGAGGTCGCTGTTTGCGAATTTGAAGTAAGTTTTTACAATTACAAGAATCAAATATGCGTTAATAAATAACGCTATTTTCAATTTCTAGACCGCTTCAATTTAAATAAAAATAGTTTATTTTTTGGGTGGTTAACAGTAATAATCTTCCGAGTACTAAATTTGGTTATAATTCACTGTAAAGTTTCTTAACAAATATCTTTTCCCATAAAATAGTCTATTTTTTAAATTAATTTATTTTTAATTGTTAAGAATTTTGTATAATTACGTTGATTATCATTTTTGTTACGTTCCAAAAATATTCATCTGCTACTGTTAGAAGATTTTTGAATATCACTTGGAAAGCATTTCCGAAACTACACAGAAAATTTGTGAATAAAAAAGGTGGTAACATCGGTTATCACTATAAAGCAAAGGTTCTTATTAGATATCTAAATAGAATTTAAATATAATCTAAATAGAATCTAAATAGAAAATTGCATTTGTAAATTGGTCATATACCATTTTCATAGAACATCGTTTCAGAGACGGCAATTTTCGCATTTTTAAGTCTCTCAATTATGACAATTTAATTATTAAGTAGCTTATATCGAAGCTCGATCTAAACATTATATGCTATTATTTATTTTCGTGTATTTGAACCGTATTCCCAAGCAAATATCTAATAAGAATTATTTAAATCAAAAGCGGTTAAGAAGATTTTTATATTGTTGCTATGCAACAAAAATTACAATTAATTAGTTACTGGGTTTCCTAGAGAGATGTGCATTGTGTAATGACATTACATTACCAAAATAATGCATTTCTCTCAATATCACTATATTCTAAAAAAATCCTTCATTTTTAAATTATAGTTAAAACTTCATTTAAACACTATCATTACGTATAAGACAGGGCCCTCCGTAGTCTTACTGACGAGTCCAGCGGAGGACCTGGGACGAAACGTATTTTTTAACAAATAGGCATTTTGATTAATTGTTTACCGTTAGAGGGAATTTGAAACCATTAACAAATTGCATTTGTAAATTGATCATATACCATTTCCATAGAACATTGTTTCAGAGACGGTAATTTTCGCATTTTTAAGTCTCTCAATTATGACAATTTAATTATTAAGTAGCTTATATCGAAGCTCGATCTAAACATTATATGTTATTATTTATTTTCGTGTATTTGAACCGTAATCCCAAGCAAATATCAAATAAGAATTATTTAAATCAAAAGCGGTTAAGAAGATTTTTATATTCTTGCTATGCAACAAAAATTACAATTAATTAGTTACTGGGTCCCCTAGAGAGATGTGCATTGTGTAATGACATTCCATTACCAAAATAATGCATTTCTCTCAATATCACTATATTCTAAAAAAATCCTTCATTTTTAGATTATAGTTAAAACTTCATTTAAACACTATCATTACGTATAAGACAGGGCCCTCCGTAGTCTTACTGGCGAGTCCAGCGGAGGACCTGGGACGAAACGTATTTTTTAACAAATAGGCATTTTGATTAATTTTTTACCGTTAGAGGGAATTTGAAACCATTAATAAATTGCATTTGTAAATTGATCGTATACCATTTTCATAGAAAATCGTTTCAGAGACGGTAATTTTCGCATTTTTAAGTCTCTCAATTATGACAATTTAATTATTAAGTAGCTTATATCGAAGCTCGATCTAAACATTATATGTTATTATTTATTTTCGTATATTTGAACCGTAATCCCAAGCAAATATCTAATAAGAATTATTTAAATCAAAAGCGGTTAAGAAGATTTTTATATTGTTGCTATGCAACAAAAATTACAAATAAAGCAAAGGTATAAAAAATCATTGACCGCTCGTGACCTTATCGCAGTGTAAAATCATTTAGTTGTGTACATTGAGTAAAGTCGCAACTAGACAATGAAATATTTAACAGTTTTCATAAGTATACATCTACTTGACCAATGTAAATGTGAATGAACTGAATGCATGTTAACTAAATTGAAATAATTTAATTCATTAAGAAAAAACATGTTTTTTATCTTTCTTTAACTATCTTTGTGTGCACTGTCCTCGAAAATTTTCGTGCCAAGAGTGCACTGGAAGAAATGTAGTTATTACAAGTGTAGTTGCCGAGGGGAAACAAAATATTTAGCAGTTTTTATTGCCTTATTTACTGAAGCTGCCAAAAATTTAATGAACATGCATTTAGTTCATTAAGATTTACTTTGGTGAAGTAGATGACAGAGTAGTTGTCAAGTATGTGGGCGAGTGGTACCCCTGCTATCGCGGTGGTCACGTGGGAGCTTCTTCCCCGTTCGTTATTCCGCCGGTTGCGTAAAATAGTCAGTGCCTGCTATAGGCAGTTGTATAGTTCGGTCGTCGGACCTTTGTTTTCCGTATCTTAATTAATAAACGGAGTTCCATCGTAATAGTAGTATGTCTCATTTTTACCCTTCTTTTCGCACCGAGTTCGGAATGTGGGCGAACTGGTCCAACGGAATCTTCTAAATTCCCCACAAGTACCACATTGCTTACTCGTCGACCAGTCTGTTTTACCAAGTGATGGAAAAAACTAACCTTCCTGACGTTCGTGACGTCACGTTCGATATCTCTATACTCAAAAAATGTGGCATGGAAGCGCATTTGCAGCCAGTGGGGGCGAACCCACGACCTTTCGATTTCGCGTCGAATGCTCTACCATTTGAGCTATATTTTTCTTTCATTTCAAAATTGAAAATACTATTTGAATTTTGTTAAATTTTATGTAATACTTCTTGCAATTATAATTATTTTATTGATTATATGTTATTGCCAACAGGAATCTCTTTGAACTGTAGAAATGAATTGGTAGCGACCGAAAATTGTAATATTCGCAGAAGTGAATTGAATGTAACTGCAGAGATAAACAGTAATGCGCTCGGTAAATATACATCAATGCAAAACTAAATTAAAAGTATTGTTCAAATTCTCAGTTATAATATCCCGAGGTCTTCAAAATTCTGTGGCTGACAGGCACAACAATATAACTGTCATGTTTATCAAATTTGAGATAATATCATATTTTTATAACATGAGAGGAGGCATCTTTGCAGGCTCTCTCAAGGATTGCGACACCGAACTGGTGTCCGAGCTTGAGGAACCAACCAGGTAACCCGAGGACTAAGGTCCGAAGTAATAGTCGCGGCTCAAGCCGAAGTTTAGCTGAGCGGCTCAAGTACCGGTAGTAGCGTGTTCCAAAAGACATATGAAAAAATACTTTTATAAGTGTATCAAGTCGTAACAAGTCGCAGCCAGACGATTTAAAAATTCAAAATATTAAATTGTAGTCGCCCCGGTAACTCGCTAAAAGTGCCAAAATTGTGCACATCTTCATATCACTTTGAAACTTCGCATACGTTTAGAGGGTATCTAGAGTAATAATTTCCGAAGGGGAGCCATCTTGAATTTTGCTTCAGAAGCAAGATGGCGGCCTTTTTCGTAAATTCACCATTTATTTTTTACCACTTTATTTTTAGTTAGTTCCAATTATTTTTTGGTTCAAATGTGAAAGTTATTTATTATAACATCACGACTATTATTGTCTTCACGAATTTCGGTCAAATTTCAAAATAGCGGATAATTTAATAAATTATTAACACCAGGGGCATATTAAGAGGATTCGCCGCCCTAGGCAGATGCAAAATTGCTGCCCCCCTCCACACTGTTACTCACCTCGTCTTATAAACGTATACATATATAGGTACATTGTACTTCAGGATATATAAGATTTATTTAACATGTGATCAATGAATATTTATTAATCAAGATAAATAATATTATTTGTAATATAATTCACTGATTTATTTAAATCTTATTTTTTTGGCATCGTTTGTACAATATTTGTACATACTACAAGGGATTAGATCATCACTCACTTCTACATTTTTTACGCCTTGACTTCGTAATTGCGAACTGATGAATTATATCATCACAATTTAACGAACGTAAAATTTCCGCCTCTATCGTTAACATAGCCAAGGAATTCAAGCGAGTTTGTCCAATGGTTGATCTTAAATAATTCTTGACGCGCTTTAAACAAGAAAAAGATCTCTCACCACTGCAGTTTGTGACAGCCATGCAGAGAAACATTCTGTAGGCGATGTCGACATTGGGAAACACCGAGTCAAGATCATTCTCTTTTAAAAACTGATAAGTTTCAATTGTGAGCGGCTTCAAGTTTTGTTTATCACAATCAAGATAAGCTTTATAATGGATTAATTCGTCGCCTAATGAACTCTCTAAATCTTTACTGAAAGCTCTTTGTAAAATTTGTGCTTTTTCCCGAATATCAGCATTATCCAAATTCGTGGTATCAATCAGAACAGAGAATTTTTCGTGAATAGCTTCATATTTTCGACATCTTTCTTGTAAGTCAGATAACAAATTATCAAAAATGAAATTGTACGTGTTCACTCTACAATTATCTTTTCCGAGCAGTGTCACCTCTCCTGCTCTTGTTTCATCGGCATATATTTTCCTGCGTTTTACTCTGCACATTACTGTTTTGTACTCTTGATTAATTGACAAATGAAATGCCTTTTTTTCAAAATAGTCGAAGTCTTCACGTGCATCACCCACAATCTTGATCAGACTTTTATACAATCGAACTACTTCATTCAGATTAGTTTGTGCAGATTGCAATTTTTTGCTAACGGAATTGAATTTCGAAAGTAAAAAGCTCCACAAACATTGCATGAAAGCTGTCTCCAGTAATTCGAAACGAGCTCGAATCCCTTTAGCTTCACTGCGTACTGCAGCTTTTAGTGAATCGTCGTTTTCTATGATATGCAAAGCTTGAAGTATTTCAGTATAATACTGATCAAGAGTACAAACGGCGTCATTACGAGCTGACCAACGTGTTGTTGAAAGGGATTTCAGAACAATTCTTTCAGACTTTTCGCAGCAAGACTGTAAAAGATCCCAACGACTCGTAGATGCAGTGAAAAAGCTATATAAACTTTGAAGATCATTGAAGAAAATAGCAGCCTCTGAACAACTTTCAACTGCAGGAGTACCAACTAAATTCAAAGAATGGGACGTAGCACATGGAACGTATTCTGCATATTTGTTATTATTTTTTATTAATTGTTGAAGCCCTGCGTACACCCCTGACATGTTTCGTGCTGTATCGTATGACTGGCCTCGACAATTTTCAATGTCAATTCCTAGAGGTTTTAAAGTAGACATTACAGCATCATGCATATCTGCAGCCTTGTAGCCTACATTTTCTAAAAATGTCACAAAGCGCTCTACGGGCATACCATCTTTATTTACATATCGCAGTATGAGGCACAGCTGATCCACGTGTGAAATGTCTGGGGTGGAAGCGACAATAATAGAGTAGTATTTCGCGTAATTTACTTCTTGAATTATTACATCTAATACCTTGCCAGATAAAATCAGGATGAACTCCTCACAGATCGTTTTTGATAGGTAACCGGTACTACCGAAACCTTTATTCCCAAATCTAGTAATATGATCTGCTAAAAATGGATCGAATTCGGCTATCAATTCCAAACACATCAAATAATTTCCGTTATGAAGAGATCCAAACTTTTCATCATGTCCTCTAAAGGGCAGTCCACGTGAAGCTAAACTCTTAATAGTGATAACAACTCGTTTCAAAACATTTTTCCCGTAAGCTACTTCTTTATTATATTCAGTCTGTAACGAACTTCTTTGCGGTGTCTCGCGATCCCCTGCGGCGTTCTTACGGAACGCATTGTAAGATGGAACGCGGTGTTCCGAGCGGCGTTGTAAGGTTGAGTACATTTTAGATATTACGCGATTCGTCAGCAGATATGTACAGGTGCGTGTACGCGAGATGTTTTACATGTTTTTCCCCTTCCATTATAACTATTTGTTATACCTCTGCGATTTAGCTATGAAAGCGTGCCGAAAATTATTCGCGCATCAATGTCTCCCCCTCTTTTAATATGTAATTGCGATACCTATCACGGTATAGGAAAAGAACCGTGCCGAAGGCCTATTGTTTAACTTGTGCCGGTGCGTACTTTCTTTTCGACTTCTGTCTTCGAGCGAAACGCATCTCTGTAAAACTTCGGTCCGTGGAAAAACTATTAGGGAGGCTGAGGGAGGTAGGAAAATTCAATTATGTACATTATGATTTAATATTTCTGTGTTCGTGGATGAATGAAACGTATGTTTGGTTGAATGTTGAGAAGGAGCGAGGTACAATTGTTCCAGTTTTAAGTGCGTTTTGAATGTTGTTTTAGGGCAAATTTTCCGACGTGCACGCAAGTGCGAAGATTCGATGGACGGCCGACCTAATGGCCTATGCCTGCGTTTTACCGAGTCAACACCATTTTCGACAATCCGCATCCTGTCATTGACGGTTCTTTCAAAAATCATTTTCATGACAACTCACAGTCGTTCTTGACGCAAAACGGAGCAACCTGTGGCCGGTATTGGTTTTTCATTCAGGTCATGTTTCAACGGGCCGGACGTCATTCTGAACACGTGAGGATTCACATTATTGAAGGTAAACCCATGGATGTGACGGATGTAATTTTCCACTACGACGAGGAGATCAGTGTTAAGAAAGCGCACCAAAAGGGTATGTAAAGTGAAAAAGTGCCATTGACTCAGTAAATATTCACGGACATATTCGTTTTCGGAGACTTTTACGGTTGTGCCGGTAATTTGAACATTCGCTCTCGAAATTCGTGCCAGAACGAAAAGGGAATTTATTCACGAATAATATTGATGTATACCACCGAGGCGTGTTGAATGCGTGTTTTGTGCGAATAAAGCGTGAATGGACGTGTGTAGGTCGTTAAATATATTGCGTACGTTTTTTGCGTGACAGTATGTTATGTTATGATAGTATGATAATAAGATTTCCCGCATTAATGTCAATTTTCGGGAAATAAAGAAACAATTGATGCCTCATGTGACAAAGTGTGGAAAATCGATGTTTTACCTTCGATTTTTTTAAAGCAGGATATTTATTGTAATTTTATTAGGGGATTTTTTCAGATCTTTATTTTATTATATATTTTCAAGTGTTTCGTTTGGAGAGCTTCAAGGACAAAAGGTTGGTGATTTATTTGATAATATAATCGTTTTCTTTTAATCTTTGGCAATTGTTGTAGAATCTGTTAAATTTTGAAAAGTTGTTTTGGATTCATTTGTAAATCGTTGTTATGTAAACATTTAATCGAGGTTTGTTTACAGTTTCAAGTTTGTCCTGATAGAATATTTGAGTAAATTTGTCTATGATTTGAATTTTATTTACGGATAAATTTGAAATTTATTTAAAGCTAATGTACATTTATTTGCAATTGAATAATTACAGATGAACATTTTTATTTTAAAATCTCATCAATTCATTATGATTGTGCATTGCTTTCAACGGCATTAGTTAAGTATGTTTTTTAAGATTCGCGTTGACTCTATATAATACAATTTTAACTAACTAGAAAAATTGCTACAATGGCGCTCGAACCGAGGACACGATTTTAGAATTATAATAAATTATAAAATCGGAGAATCTTATATTTCTTTTCTTTCTTTTTATTGAATGCCCGCAAGTTCCGTTGGTTGATGGATGATAATAAACTCACGGTGTCTAAGTTGAGGAAAAGGGAGCGCGTGGTATACTCTCCAATTATAACTAGAAGTGTCAAAAGCAAAACTTTAAACACTCCTTTAAAACATAGCATATTGGTAAAGAGACCTAAGAGTATTACTAAAAAATCAGTTATGGGGGATAATGCTACTAACAGCTCTAAGATGGAGGAGGAACTCGCAATACTTAGACAAAAATTGACGGAACTTGAAGGTATTGGGGGTGTTGTCCTTGATCTCCGCAGTAAAGTCGGCGAAAGTAATGCACAGATTTTGGAATTGCGTAAAGAAAATGAAGCACAAAGAGTACAAATATGCCAACTCTCCAATCAAAACAATGTAAATAATGTGGCGCAAAATAGTATAATTGATAGCCTTGTACACGGACTGCAGAGACTGCAACCTGAGAGAAAAACTCCAACTTTCAGCGCGTTAGATTTTCAAAACCCTAAAGAGCACTTGGAAGAACTTGAAAGATTTTTCGAACTTGGTGGTATTTTGGATGGTTCAAAATTAAAATTGGCTGAAAGCTCGCTAAATGGTATCTCTTGGTTATGGTACCGTACATTAGGCAGGAAGCCGAGTTCATACCAAGAATTTAGGGATCTTTTTCTTGAAAAATATGATTCGCCTTCTTATAAGATGCAGCTGATTTTTCGAGTAATGAAGAGCTAGCCGATGCACTGGCTTTCCTTGAATCTGGCAATAAAAATTATAGAGATAAAAGAGAACCATTTCAGAATACTCATTATAATAGAGATAATATGAACCGCGGCGATGTTCGCGAAATGAAAGTTTATCGAGGACGGGAGCAAGAGAATGAGGGAAATCGAGGTTATTTTGCAAATAATTATGGGAGATTTGACGGAAGGCGTAATCAAGCCCATCCGTATAGTAATGCGGGAAATTCTCGAACATATGGTAATTTTCATGGCGGTTTTAGGGGAAATTCGCGTCAAAATTTTGAAATGCCGAATTTAAGTATTCCTCCGCCGAACTTCACAAGGACAAGTACTAATGGCGTATCCCAACAGTTTAGCAGGGCACCCCATATCAATTCATATAACTTTAATTCCAATAGGAATTCCGGTAATTTAAACTGAAGTCCAGCTCGATTAGTGGAGGTCCGTTATCAGGTTGCATGAATTTTGGGTTAGAACAGGACCTATTGTGGGATGTGTCCTGCCCTGACAAATTAGGGAACAACAAAATTCCAAGGGGTGATGAGTGCCCTACAGTTCAGGTTAAAATCGGTCAGATAGAGTTAGTCGCCCTTGTTGATACTGGTAGCATTATAACTTGTGTATCGGACACTATTTATGGCGAAATAAAAAAAAATTATGGGCCACCGGAACTTCCTATCTCTAATGTGTGCGTAATGACCGCGATTAGGAAAAAGGCGACGAGTATTAATAAGCAAATCCGTGTGCCATTAGAGATAGGTGAGAAAAGCATAGAAACGATTTTTCTTGTAGTCCCTAGATTGTCATGTGGGATCATTTTGGGGAACGATTGGTTACGGAAAAACCAGGTGTTGATAAATTACATGACGCGTACGATTTCAATGGGAGAGACGGTTATTGTGGAGATTCCGGGACCGTACGCCGATGATTGTTTGGGGAATCCTCCCGTCATTTGTATAAGTGATCTGACGATTTTACGGAACCGTACTAAATTTATGAATGAGAAGAGGTGTATGAATGGCAATGAATGTTTGGATCTGTGTAGTTTTCCATTGGAAGACCCCCATTATAGCAGTGAAAGTAATTTTGATAAAGGTGGCATGTCGGGATGCAACGAGGGAATACGAGAGGATTTAATTTCCGATTATGTATATAATAATAATAATAGTTGTAAGGAACCTAACGATAATTTTAGAAATTCAAGTTCCGAGTCAAGTAATTCGAACTGCAAAAACATAAATACTGTGATAGACGAAGGTGTTACTAATGTAAATACCGATTTGAACCGTATAAATAAGGTGAACGGGCCCTTAAGGGTAAACATGAAGCATAAAGTTTGCGTTCAAAAACCTCTTGAAATTTTGGATAATAAACAAGAAGGTGCGGAACATAATAAGAGTAATTTGAAAAGTTTAGATTCTAATTTTGATAATGTAAATATTTTAGCTAGGTCGGATAATGATTATAACAGCAATGCTCGAGAAAAAATGTTTCGAATTTACAATTTGTTGATGTGATAGTACACGCATCAAGGGGGGAATATAATGATATTAATGAAGGCAATGACCAAATTGATAATATAAATGTAAATGTCTGTGTTGATAAGAGTCCTGCTGTCTCGCAATCTACTCACGATAACGTGGAAGAGATTAACCTTCTGGACAAAGATACCTACGCATTCGCAGGCGGAAGCGATGATGTCCAGAAATACCTTTCAAAAAATGTAAATGTTCAATGCAATGTCGGTCCTATAACTAATTATATATGCAATGTTGATAGTGATCCCGGCATCTCACGAAGCCTTCGCGGTGACGTGGATGAAGATCACCTTCAGGGTGAAAATACCTACGCGTCCGCAGGTGGAAGCGATGATAACCAGGAAAACTTTGTCAAAAATGACCGTCTGATCGAAAATGATTTTTATTATGATGCAAATGATTTTTTTAATAATATTGATAAATATTTTTATGATATTGATGAATATTTTTACGACGCACAGGAAAATCCTGGCGAGAATATTTATAAAATAGATGATGATTTGAATATGGCGATCGATGCCGCGAATAAACGCGTACGTTTCATTCCAAGTAAAATTGACGATAATATTAACTTTATTGTAAGGGATAATTATGATTTCTTTAACAATGTCAATGATGCTAATAACGTGAACGATGTTCAAACAAATTGTGAGCATTTTTGTCATGACGAATTAACGATGAGGAATGGTGCGACGTACAATGTTACAGAGAGTTATGAGTTGACACGAACCTTGTTGGGTGTGAATGATGATGATGTGACTGATAGTGATGTCGAGAAAATGATACGGATGAATAATGTGATTTTGGAAAATGAATTTGAATGCAAGGTTTGTGAGATAATAAATGCGCGCGTGAATGAAGTGGGGGATGATTTTTTAGAGCAATTATCGGCCACTACGAATACTTTGACGGATTTAGATCCGCTGCAGAAGCAAAGTATCGTGAATTTAATAACGGATTATAAGGATATCTTTTCGGATAAGGCGAGCATAACGTCAGTATATGAACATGAAATTAAAATTGTAAACGACAAACCATTAGTGAAAAGAACTTATCCAATCCCGTACGCGTACCGAGATGAGGTTCGGGCAGAAATAGATCGTATGCTAAAAAATGGGATCATTGAACGGTCTAACAGTGATTTCTGCAACCCGATTCATGTCGTGAAAAAATCAAGTGGGAAAATTCGTATTGTACTGGACGCGCGTTTTATAAATCAAATGATTCAATCTGACAACGAGCGACCGGCTCAAATTAGTGAAATTCTACACCGTGTTAATGGGATCGAGTATTTTTCGACTGTCGATTTGACGGAAGGATACTGGCAAATACCTTTAAAAAAGAGTTCGCGAAAATACACCGCCTTTTTATATGGTCAGCATCTATATCAAGTTTGCGGAGTGCCCTTCGGGCTCAAAACGGCGGGAAGCGCCTTTATCAGAGCATTAAGTTTGGCACTGGGAAATGATTTTGACAGTTTTCTAAAATGTTACATAGACGATTCAGTTCCCTTTCTTGGGTTCGTAATGTCTAGGACCGGTATCGTTCCGGACCCAGAAAGGTTGCGTCTGATACAGGAGCTTCCTAAGCCAAAGAACAAGAGAAATTTGCACCAAATACTGGGAGTTTGTAATTACTATCGACAGTTTTGCGACAAGTACTCGAACCTCATTTCACCATTTCGCGACTTGCTATCTGATAAGGTTGTTTGGAATTGGAGACCCGAACATGAGGTCGGTTTTCAGGAGCTAAAGCAAGCTTTTCTTGCTTGTATTACCATTAGCTACTGGCGTCCTGATAGGCCCTTCTATATTCAAACAGATGCTAGTGATCTAGGTTTTAGCGGCGTGCTTTTTCAATTAGATGATGACAAAAGGCATAGGGTTATTGCTCTCACTAGTCGTACTCTATGCGACGCGGAAAAACGGTACGGAACTACCGAAAAGGAATTACTGGCCATAATTTATTCGGTCACAAAGTTCAGGGTATATGTGTCTGGACAATTTTTCTACATCGTAACGGATCATGAGGGGCTTGCATTCCTAAATGAATCTGTTTATCAGAATTCTCGTTTAAGGAGATGGTCTATGTTTATGCAAACATACAACTTCAAGGTTTTATATTGTAAGGGAGTGTATAACACCGTGGCCGATTATTTCAGCCGTCATATTGACGGGCAGGAAATAGAAAGGAATCGCCGCGCGTTATTAGTTTCGTCGTTAGTTAATATTTGTGCCTTGAAGGGTAGAAGTTGTTTTGAAACGATAGATCAGTCTTTGAAAGGAAAATTCAAGATAATGGGAAATTTGCAAAGAGAGGATGATATTATCTCCAACATATTGACTCGTGTCCAAAGGGGGAAATGTTGGACACATATTGCATTAAAAATGATATTTTATTTGTTAAAATGAAAATAGAGGAGAGATGGAGGGTTTACCTACCGTTGGCTCTGGCTAATGACCTTATTTCATCTGTGCATAATGCGTCGGGGCATGTCGGGAGCTACAAAACGTTTTGTTATATAAGGACATATTATTTCTGGCCCAAAATGCGAATTGAAATTAAAAAGCATGTTCGATGTTGTGATGTGTGTCAACGGGTAAAGTATAGTACGATTAATATGGAAGGGGCATACGAGAATGTGCAGAGTAGTAAACCGGGTGAACTACTGTCAGTCGATTATTATGGACCACTGCCTATGTCCATCGGAGGGGTTCAATATATTTTGGTTGTACTAGATGTTTTTACGAAATACATATCTCTGTACACATTAAAAAGGATTACAGCCAAAGCAACCCTGAATCGCCTTGAGAAATGTTATTCCGCTGAATTCGGTAAACCGGAACGTATCTTGTCTGACCATGGTTCTCAATTTACCGGGAAATTGTGGACAAAGGTTTTGAAGGAAAACGGGGTTCAACCTACGTTTTCGGCGATTCGGCATCCCCAATCGAATCCGGTCGAAAGATACATGAGGGAATTAGGTGGCATGTTCCGTACCTTTTGTTCGGAACAGCATAGAAAATGGGCGAAGTATGTTCCGACAATACAAGAATTATTGAATGCCCCTACAAATACAGCCACGGGGTTGACGCCATTTGAATTACAATTCGGCAAAAAACGCGCAGACCTAATTTCAAGGATTATCGATTTCCCTGATTCTCCTCCTTTGGGAATCAAGACTCTTTGTTTAATGGCTAATGATAATATGACGAGAGCGTTCGAACAGCGCAAGGCCAAACAGAGGAAAATATCTACGGTTAAATTGGAACCGGGAGATTTAGTTTTATTACGCGTCCCTCATATTTCCAGTGCTCTTAAATACCAGACGCAAAAATTCTTTCACATATACCAAGGGCCCTATGTTATTGATAAAATTATTGGCTCGAACGCTTTCAGGTTGGTCAGTCCTGCAGACGGGAAAAGCGTAGGTACATTCAATCGGTTAAATCTTAAAAAATATTTTCAGCCTAACAGCGCCTAATCCTTAAATGTTATTCTTGTCCTGTTTTATTTGAAAAAAAAATAGTGCCAAGAATAAGGGGGATAATGTAACGAACTTCTTTGCGGTGTCTCGCGATCCTCTGCGGCGTTCTTACGGAACGCATTGTAAGATGGAACGCGGTGTTCCGAGCGGCGTTGTAAGGGACTATAGCCCGTAGGTTGAGTACATTTTAGATATTACGCGATTCGTCAGCATATATGTACAGGTACGTGTACGCGAGAATTACATGTTTTCCCCTTCCATTTTAACTATTTGTTATACCTCTGCGATTTAGCTATGAAAGCGTGCCGAAAATTATTCGCGCATCAATGTCTCCCCCTCTTTTAATATGTAATTGCGATACCTATCACGGTATAGGAAAAGAACCGTGCCGAAGGCCTATTGTTTAACTTGTGCCGGTGCGTACTTTCTTTTCGACTTCTGTCTTCGAGCGAAACGCATCTCTGTAAAACTTCGGTCCGTGGAAAAACTATTAGGGAGGCTGAGGGAGGTAGGAAAATTCAATTATGTACATTATGATTTAATATTTCTGTGTTCGTGGATGAACGAAACGTATGTTTGGTTGAATGTTGAGAAGGAGCGAGGTACAATTGTTCCAGTTTTAAGTGCGTTTTGAATGTTGTTTTAGGGCAAATTTTCCGACGTGCACACAAGTGCGAAGATTCGATGGACGGCCGACCTAATGGCCTATGCCTGCGTTTTACCGAGTCAACACCATTTTCGACAATCCGCATCCTGTCATTGACGGTTCTTTCAAAAATCATTTTCATGACAACTCACAGTCGTTCTTGACGCAAAACGGAGCAACCTGTGGCCGGTATTGGTTTTTCATTCAGGTCATGTTTCAACGGGTCGGACGTCATTCTGAACACGTGAGGATTCACATTATTGAAGGTAAACCCATGGATGTGATGGATGTAATTTTCTACTACGACGAGGAGATCAGTGTTAAGAAAGCGCACCAAAAGGGTATGTAAAGTGAAAAAGTGCCATTGACTCAGTAAATATTCACGGACATATTCGTTTTCGGAGACTTTTACGGATGTGCCGGTAATTTGAACATTCGCTCTCGAAATTCGTGCCAGAACGAAAAGGGAATTTATTCACGAATAATATTGATGTATACCACCGAGGCGTGTTGAATGCGTGTTTTGTGCGAATAAAGCGTGAATGGACGTGTGTAGGTCGTTAAATATATTGCATACGTTTTTTGCGTGACAGTATGTTATGTTATGATAGTATGATAATAAGATTTCCCGCATTAATGTCAATTTTCGGGAAATAAAGAAATAATTTATGCCTCATGTGACAAAGTGTGGAAAATCGATGTTATACCTTCCATTTTTTTAAAGCAGGATATTTATTGTAATTTTATTAGGGGATTTTTTTCAGATCTTTATTTTATTATATATTTTCAAGTGTTTCGTTTGGAGAGCTTCAAGGACAAAAGGTTGGTGATTTATTTGATAATATAATCGTTTTCTTTTAATCTTTGGCAATTGTTGTAGAATCTGTTAAATTTTGAAAAGTTGTTTTGGATTCATTTGTAAATCGTTGTTATGTAAAATTTAATCGAGGTTTGTTTACAGTTTCAAGTTTGTCCTGATAGAATATTTGAGTAAATTTGTCTATGATTTGAATTTTATTTACGGATAAATTTGAAATTTATTTAAAGCTAATGTACATTTATTTGCAATTGAATAATTACAGATGAACATTTTTATTTTAAAATCTCATCAATTCATTATGATTGTGCGTTGCTTTCAACGGCATTAGTTAAGTATGTTTTTTAAGATTCGCGTTGACTCTATATAATACAATTTTAACTAACTAGAAAAATTGTTACAAGTCATTAAAGTTTTGTCAATTCTACCAAAATCACTTGCTCTATCTCTTAAAGATTTTAAGCACCGTTGATGTTTTTCAGACTGTTCGTGTTCACTCACTCTTTTTACTGCGTTTTTCCAATCGCTGAATCCATCTTTGACAGCAAAAGATGATTCGCCTCCGTAAAGAAGACATGGAGCACAATACACAGATCCTTTGCTTTGAGAATACACTAGCCAGACACGGGAAGTTTTTTCACCATTCAAAATTTTTCTATCGAACAATGATAAATTCAAATATCGCACGACATTATTATTTATTCTCTTTGACTGCGCAAAATCTAGGTGATTATTTTGTTTGTAGTTATGTTCAGCTATATAATCACGGGTTGAGTCATTTATCAGCCATTTCGCAGGGTCATCGCTGAATGTGAACATTTTCCGGTCATGCTCTGTTCGTTTCGTAGATTCTGTAGACGCCCCACAATCTCTATCGACCGCGTTATCAATATCACTTTGTCATCTATCAATATGTTCAAAGGGATTTTCAAAAGAATCGTCATCACTGAGCTCATCTGCGGGGTAGCATTAAAGATTACATATATTGATAATGTTAATTTCGAAATTAACTTCACTGTTTTTAAATGAAATTTAACCTTCAAAGGGTCTTGGCAAAAATTACAGTCGGTTGACAATTTATTAATTTTTTGTCCTACCCCCATGAAAATCGCGATATTGCATGTATGTATAACCGACCGACGTCATTTAAATTTTATACAAAATTTCAATATTTTTCACTTCAACTCGCGGTAGTGAATTCATTTTTGAGAATTTGGCATAGACAAAAATACCAAATAGATCGAAAGAGTTTCCCGCATCTAACGCAAAAAAACAATTATGGAATATCTTAAGGAGGTTCGTCTGTGACTTATTAGTCAAAACACCGTACATCTACAAAAACGTTTATAAAAATGGTTTTGTTTACTAATAATAACGCTTATATTTATACAAAACGTTGAACATACTTAATTTCACCATTAAGCTACGAATTATGTTATTAACTTTCAATAAATCACTGATTTGGCTAGTGAGGTTATGTTCACGAGTGTCACGAGAAGGCAAAGCGGCAATTTATCGATAAAAAATCTCTGATTTTTTGTAAACTACACGGTAAAGTGCTAAATTCTTTTGTTTGAAATATTCACAATTACTTGCCGAAGAATTTGATCTGTTTTTTTATGCACTAATCTTATGTAGACATAAACGAATTTTACGAAAATAGTGGTGCCGACGCTACTTTCCCTATACTTTACATGTTAAAATCATCAACATTGAATACGAATTACTTCAGAACCAGACGGTCAATCGAACTGAAATTTTGCAAATAGGTGTCTGATATATTTATGCTTTGATACACCAAGTTTCAGAACTTCATCTTATATTTTGACAAATGAACGAACTGCCTTATAAAACCAAAAAGTTATGAATTATTTTCCACGAATTTCCGCGAAACTCGTGTTTTCATACCTTCCAACGCTTTGTTTGTCGGGCGAAGTTTAAGCTACGACAACATCCTTCGAGAAGGTTGTTCATTAGGGGTTATTAATGTTTTCTGGAAATTTTATGTTCATTCAAGTAATAATTTTTACGTTATGGAGGTTTTAATTTGCTATCAGTAAGCGCGCCGCAGCACTTGTTGACAAAGGAACGACGACGCCGTATACCGAGTGTCTTAGAACAAAGGCGGCGGCAGCTCCCTTTCGGTGTTTCCACTTTCAATGTTGATATAAAACTAAATATTCTAAAACGTTATTAATGACAAACTAGAGTATACATGTGATTAAAAGCAGCGAGCGTTTGCAAACCTCTAAATTCTTTTCATTGTTGCGATTCTGAGAAGAGCTGCCGCCGCCTTTGTTCTAATATGTGCTAGGGGAACATGCAGTCAAAATTAGAAGCTGATTAAAAAAAGTCACCAAACAATTAGGGACAGTTGGCTTGGAATGCCCCATATCTAACCTGACACTGGATTCTGGAGTTTTATTACCGATGAAAAATCCAGATATCGCCAGGCGAAAGGTATTCATAAGTACGTTTCGTCGGGCGATATTTCGATTTGTCGTCAGTGATAAATTTCCAGAATAGGGCTCCTAAAAACGGAAAATTTTCACATGGCTGATATTAACTACTTTCGGCCAATTTCACATGCTTACAATATCGCGAATTTCATGGGAGTGGGAAAAAAGATATCGTGAATATCACGGGCGAAACGAGAGCCATCGCAACGAGCTTTGAATTTGAGATACGAACAAATAGAATTTTCAGCTTACCTGCGGAATCTGATGTTTTTGCAAAGCATTCGGCAGCTTCTGTAGTAACAGGGTTATCAGTAGCAGTTTGTTTAGGTATAAAATGGGAGGAAAGCTTTCGAGTTTTTCCCATAACCTCGTCTTCTTTCAATTTCCTTTTCGCAGCTTGTTTGCGATATTCGGCACCACTTAATCGCTTTCGTCCGTCACTCATTGTATTTCGACAGAAACTTACAATACAGTTATCTATTTGGCTTTTTTAATGCAAATATACGTACATTCAACAGATCGGCCGGACAGAGGATGTTTTATACGGAAGCTGTACCGCCAGACGGCAGCAGCGCGCCTAGCTCTCCCCACGTTTTTCATTGGATAGCGGAACGCCCGCAAGTTCGACGAAGTTCAAAAAATGTAAGAAACGAGTAGAGATTGCCGAGAAACGGCCTATCCGATTATTATCTTATTAATTCAAATGTTATTAATGTTGACGATGATAATAATAATAACAATAATAATATCAATTTAATAAGCTATAATATTGTTATTTCGATTAAAGATTAATATTTTTTATTATATTTCTTTATATTAATCTCAAAATTTATGTATATTATTAACAAATTTGGAATTATTTTCTTTAGATGAGTATCCAAAATTTCCCGTTTATTCTAAAATAAATAAATAAATAAAATTCATATAATAAAATAATAACTTTCAAAAAATAAAAACTCAAAATAAAAACTTCCAAAAAAAAGTTTTCAAATTTTTAACACTCTAGTAGCATTATATCTAGTGTAAACGGTCAAAAGTCGCCCCCTGAAATTTTCCGCCCCCCGAAATTTGCCGCCCTAGGCAGCTGCCTATGTTGCCTATGCCCTAAATCCGCCACTGTGAATCTCTCTTGCCAACGACTTTCACTTTCTTGAACACAAATTTCTCTTCCAGCACTATTTTTCCTTACTGCTGTATCAATAAAATTTTACTTCATAAATTAATCGTTAAAATTCTCTTTCAAATTTAATTAATCACTTTTCATTCTATTGTTACGATAATTTTTAAAATTAACTTTCTTTCTTGCAAACAATTTATTTTAAATTTACACGACAAAATAAATTTACCTGTTTTAAATTTTTAAATAAATTTCCTTCAAAATTAATTTTCATGACACGTCCTACCTTATTTAAAATCGTTCCGTTACGACCTTCCTTGTTTTGAACGAACATAACACAACACCATGCCGTCCGTTGCGAAGTCGGTACTCGAAATATATGTTGTTTTTTTTTAAACTAAATAATTTCCATTTAATTATTTTTCCCTACGGCCCTTTAGTTGGGACGCCAATTTTGTGAGGGGTTTTTCTTCTTTCTCACGTAATTTATTTTTATTAATTAATGATACGAATTAAAAAAAAAAAAAAAAAAGAAATTAATGAACACACTTCACTTAGTTTAGAACAATTGTTATATTTAACTGGTTTTTAATTTCATATAATATTCAATATATTGACAAATACCGACTCGCGAGACCGAAACCGGAGAAAAATGACACTCAATAAAATTAACCGGCGATTCGGATTTGCCGCCTTTTTTGATATACAATTCTTTTGGACTCTCTGAATGTATCGTGGCGACGCACAGTGAAAATAAAATTTATAATAATTAATCCAGCTAACTTATGTAATAAAAAAAAATTCTCTTTTATCGTGCCGTAATGTAAATGCTCGATGGTCCGCAACGAAGTGCCGAAATTTCCGCGAGACTTTTCGCGGATCGCACGTGACGCTCCGACTCTCTTTCGCGCCCCTCTCGTCATCGGCCGCCGCTATCGCCTATTTTCCGTGCGGTCTCTCTCGTTCGGTCGAAAACATCGTCGCTGAAACAAACATTCGAAAACGCATTTGTCAGTCGCACACAATTTAATTCTTCGGCGATCGGGAAATCGAAGCTTGCGGCAGCGAACGGTTCGCCCGCTAAGGAGCGCCGAGTCATGTGGCGAATGATCCGTCACAGTACATCTTCTTTTACTACTCGCATTTCTACTTAAGCGTCGACTTCCGCTAAGAAATAAATTTGGCATGAGTGCAGACGATGATAATGATAATGTTATTGTAAATATTTTCTGACGCAAAATATGATAGGGTAAGGGACGGTAGTACTGCGTATACCCTGAAAATTGAGGAAATTTATAAATGATTTATTTCTCACACTTAAATTAGTAATTTCACAATATAACTGTAACTTACATATTCATTTTGTATCCTTCCAGCTATTGTTGTTTCATTGCGGCTACTCTCACATTCTTCAATATTTTGATATACCGAGTCATCTGCAAGCAGGTACATTTCGTACTTAAGTTTTTGGTAATATATGTTTCGTCTTTCATTTTTTCTTAATCCACGAGGTCTTATTTGTAGCCTTACAGTGATCTGCACACTTTCCGACTTTTGGGCTGTCTCTTCTTAGTTGGACCCCCACTATACCCAGCGATACGGGGGTTACCCCTCTCCTACCGGCCCAGCTGGGACATGTCTACCGGGGCAGTCGAAGGCGCCCCGGATGGACAGACTGGGTTCGCAAATCGAGATCGGCCACTCATGAGTTTCTTAGGTCCGAAGTAATAGTCGCGGCTCAAGCCGAAGCTTAGCTGAGAGGCTCAAGTACCGGAAGTAGCATGTTCCGAAAGACATATGAAAAAATACTTATGTAAATCTATCGAACCGAACCAATCCATGTATGTACACGTATACCGACCTTTAAGTCGTAACAAGTCGCAGCCAGACGATTTACAAATTCAAAATATTAAATTGGATATTCCGAAAAAATTGTGTTTTAGTTAAATTGTACACGACAGATATGAGTAAACAAACAGAAGTAAGTGGTAAATATATGTACAAGTTTGTTGATGCATCGTTGTATTCATGTATGGTTATACTGCCGTACCCCGGAAGAAAAGTCGTATCTCCATTTTCTCAATTTTGACGTAACGCCAATAAATCGATTCTAACCAAAAACCAAATTACTTAATTTAACGATTAATTTTAGAAAATATGCAGGATATTTCATTATACAAGGAATCTTGGGATATGATTTTATGATAAAATAGATTCATTTTTTTAATTTGCGGCTCTTTTAGCCAAATTATACCAGAAATACTGTATTTCTAATAAAAGTATTTTTCTTTTTTGTTTAGCTAATAACAAATATTTCAGATATTTTCTTTCAGGAAATAATGCAATGCATTATAAGGAATGTAAATATAATTTTATCCCAATTTCACCGAAAATGGAGATACGACTTTTCTTCCGGGGTACGGCAGTATAGGTCTTAAATTAATTGCACTTGTCCATGAAAATTACTGTTTTTAATTTTTTTTTTACCAAAGAATCAGAAAAATCACCTAACAATCGATGTCTTTTTTGGCTGTGCATATTACTTTGAACTTTAATTCATGTGTGTAATGCTCTGCTAACAATAAATTAAACCTCTACGTCACAGTAGCATACATATATGTCACCTTATGAAATGGGTTTGTTATAAAGTTTATTTTATTAATATTTTACATTTTTAAAGTTGCTTTATGATAAAATTATTATTTGTAATAAAATGTTCTGTTTACTGAAGGAATGCAATGAAATCCTTGAAGTAAATTGTAATAAAATGTTGAGGGTGATGCAGTCGTGCAGGTTGATTTTAATTTAAAAAATGTTAATTTAAAAATGTGACATTTTACGTATATTACAACAGTGGCGTTAAAATTAAATAGTATAATGCAAAGAAAGTTTTCCAGCATTTTTGTTTGAAATAAATACTTTTATTTTACGGTTTCTCGGTTATTGGCCACTTTATGCGAAGGAAGTTTTCAGCATTGTTTTTTCAACTAAATATTTTTAATTGTACGATTTCTAAGTTGCTGATCAATTTGTGTTCCTGCATTTTTGTTTTGAATAAACATTTTTATTTCTACTATTTCTCAGTCGAAAGATTTAATATCTGAAAATGTCCTTACGTAATGATGTAATTTAACATTTTAGTGCCTGATAATGAATGGTTTGACTGATATTTTTCTATGAAATAAGTTTTTAAATATTTTCGTTACGAACTGTTATAAGTACCATTTTCTTCAACATTGATTTATTGTAAGGTATTATAGTAATCACATTTTTAAGCCCTTCGTATGTCACCTTAACTTATAAATTTCTGTAATCAGAAATGCATTACAATGTGTAGTGTGTGATTCATTCTTTCATTTTTAAATTCGCTATTTGACTTTGATAATTGGGATACAGTTTTTCCACAAAATTTTTTCAAAATATTTTCTAATGAAATTTCGCAAATAATTTTTTGTAATAGATTTTGACAACTTGTATATTTTTTATCTAAAGTCTTCCTTCGACACATGTTTTACCATATATGCAAGATCTTAAACAACAGAAGGTTTCGGATCTGATATTGTCTATCGATCTTAAAAATCTTGTCGAAACTAGATATGGAATATAAGATCTTGTATACATGGTAAAACATTGGTCAAAACAAGATTTTATATCTAAAATCTTCTAGAAGTTGTCAATATTTAATCGAAGGAAAGTTTGGATGTGAACCTCTATTGATTGTAAAAGGCATGTTGAAAGAAGGTATTAGATCTTATATCTTTTATTGGTGGTAGAAGTCTTGTCGAAAGAAGGTTTTAGAACCAAAATATGTTATCGGTGTTCAAGTTTTGTTGTAAACAAAGTTTTAGACCTTAAATCTTGTATCGCTGGTACAATTCTCTACGAAAGAAGGTTTCGGATCTGAAATTGCCTGTCGGTCTTAAAAGTCTTCTCGCAACTATATTTTGAATCTAAGATCTTGCATATATGGTAAAATATGTGTCGAAGGAAGACTTTAGATAAAAAATATACAAGTTGTCAAAATCTATTACAAAAAATTATTTGCGAAATTTCATTAGAAAATATTTTGAAAAAATTTTGTAGAAAAACTGTATCCCAATTATCAAAGTCAAATAGCGAATTTAAAAATAAAAGAATGAATTAAACACTACACATTGTAATGCATTTCTGATTACAGAAATTTATAAGTTAAGGTGACATACGAAGGGCTTAGAAATGTGATTACTATAATATCTTACAATAAATCAATGTTGAAGAAAATGTACTTATACCAGTTCGTAACCAAAATATTTAAAAACTTATTTCATAGAAAAATATCAGTCAAACCATTCATTATCAGGGACTAAAATGTTAAATTACATCATTACGTAAGGACATTTTCAGATATTAAATCTTTCGACTGAAAAATCAACCTGCACGACTGCATCACCCTCAACATTTTATTACAATTTACTTCAAGGATTTCAATGCATTCCTTCAGTAAACAGAACATTTTATTACGAATAATAACTTTATCATAAAATAACTTTAAAAATGTAAAATATTAATAAAATAAACTTTATAACAAACCCATTTCATAAGGTGACATATATGTAAGCTACTGTGACGTAGAGGTTTAATTTATTGTTGGCAGAGCATTACACACATGGATTAAAGTTCAAAGTAATATGCACAGCCAAAAAAGACATCGATTGTTAGATGATTTTTCTGATTCTTTGGTAAAAAAAAATTAAAAACAGTAATTTTCATGGACAAGTGCAATTAATTTAAGACAAATAACCATACATCAATACAACGATGCATCAACAAACTTGTACATATATTTACCACTTACTTCTGTTTGTTTACTCATATCTGTCGTTTACAATTTTACTAAAACACAATTTTTTCGGAATATCCAATAGTGGCCCCGGTAAGCAAAATTATTGTGCAACTTTTCATACCACTTTGAAACTTTGCATACTTTTAGAGGGTATCTAGAGTAAGAATTTCCGAAGGGGAGCCATCTTGAATTTTGCTACAGAACCAAGATGACGGCCTTTTTCGAAAAATCACTATTTATTTTTTTACGACTTTATTTTTAGTTATTTCAAATTGTTGTTTGGTACAAATATGAAAGTTATTTATTATAATATCACAAGTATTTTTATCTTCATGAATTTCAATCAAATTTCAAAATGGCGGCCACTTTACTACATTATTGAGTTATTACTGAACACATAGTATTCTTATATTGTAAAGTAGTAGTATAATGTACTTTTCAATGAAATAATATTGTATTTTGATGCTGATTACGATTCAGAATACTCAAGATGGCGGATACAATATGGCGGGCATAGAAACAAAAACAGGCATTATCTATCCTATTTTGTGATTTCTTTTAACATGGATATTAGATGGTGCAAATGGATACCGCTCTTAGCGAAACCAGAGTCGCGACGGGGACGCGGCGGTTAACAACTTTTTTTTGTTTGTTTTTTTTTTGTTTTTTTTTTGTTTTTTTTTCTATTGTTGTATTTTATTTATCTGTTTCATTTTTTTCATTAATATCTTGACACTTACCTTGGCAGTTTCTACACAGTAGTGTACATGCAACCTTTTGGCATTTACAAGAGCAACGTAAAGAACATCCATTATAACAAGAACATTTCGTTAAATGAGCTTTACAAGCTTATCGTTATAGAAAAGAATTATCGTTAAAAACAGGGCTACTGACTGGTGCATGTATGTACTAATCGCCGAGAGCTACATTTCTATCGGACTTGATAGCCGCCTAGCGGTTAAACCTCGAACTAGTTTGTGTTTATGTCTTATTATTGATGATGTTTTTAAAGCTAATTACTCGCAATTTGGTATATGGTAATGTTTTTGGAGACATCGATTACAAATCCTATGCTAGATTTACCAAATACAAAATAGCGGATCCAGTATGGCAGACAAAAATTTTAGAAATGTTTCCATTTGCCCAATATTTGTTACTCGGAGGTTAAATCAATCTGACGTTCGATTCCTAACCAGCGACCACGAAACCCCCGAGTAACGATTTTCAACTGAATTGCCTGAATAGAAAAATGTGTGACTCTAAGTGTTAATCAGTGGCGGATTTAGGGCATAGGCAACATAGGCAGCTGCCTAGGGCGGCAAATTTCGGGGGGCGGAAAATTTCAGGGGGCGACTTTTGACCGTTTACACTAGATATAATGCTACTAGAGTGTTAAAAATTTGAAAACTTTTTTTTGGAAGTTTTTATTTTGAGTTTTTATTTTTTGAAAGTTATTATTTTATTATATGAATTTTATTTATTTATTTATTTTAGAATAAACGGGAAATTTTGGATACTCATCTAAAGAAAATAATTCCAAATTTGTTAATAATATACATAAATTTTGAGATTAATATAAAGAAATATAATAAAAAATATTAATCTTTAATCGAAATAACAATATTATAGCTTATTAAATTGATATTATTATTGTTATTATTATTATCATCGTCAACATTAATAACATTTGAATTAATAAGATAATAATCGGATAGGCCGTTTCTCGGCAATCTCTACTCGTTCCTTACATTTTTTGAACTTCGTCGAACTTGCGGGCGTTCCGCTATCCAATGAAAAACGTGGGGAGAGCTAGGCGCGCTGCTGCCGTCTGGCGGTACAGCTTCCGTATAAAACATCCTCTGTCCGGCCGATCTGTTGAATGTACGTATATTTGCATTAAAAAAGCCAAATAGATAACTGTATTGTAAGTTTCTGTCGAAATACAATGAGTGACGGACGAAAGCGATTAAGTGGTGCCGAATATCGCAAACAAGCTGCGAAAAGGAAATTGAAAGAAGACGAGGTTATGGGAAAAACTCGAAAGCTTTCCTCCCATTTTATACCTAAACAAACTGCTACTGATAACCCTGTTACTACAGAAGCTGCCGAATGCTTTGCAAAAACATCAGATTCCGCAGGTAAGCTGAAAATTCTATTTGTTCGTATCTCAAATTCAAAGCTCGTTGCGATGGCTCTCGTTTCGCCCGTGATATTCACGATATCTTTTTTCCCACTCCCATGAAATTCGCGATATTGTAAGCATGTGAAATTGGCCGAAAGTAGTTAATATCAGCCATGTGAAAATTTTCCGTTTTTAGGAGCCCTATTCTGGAAATTTATCACTGACGACAAATCGAAATATCGCCCGACGAAACGTACTTATGAATACCTTTCGCCTGGCGATATCTGGATTTTTCATCGGTAATAAAACTCCAGAATCCAGTGTCAGGTTAGATATGGGGCATTCCAAGCCAACTGTCCCTAATTGTTTGGTGACTTTTTTTAATCAGCTTCTAATTTTGACTGCATGTTCCCCTAGCACATATTAGAACAAAGGCGGCGGCAGCTCTTCTCAGAATCGCAACAATGAAAAGAATTTAGAGGTTTGCAAACGCTCGCTGCTTTTAATCACATGTATACTCTAGTTTGTCATTAATAACGTTTTAGAATATTTAGTTTTATATCAACATTGAAAGTGGAAACACCGAAAGGGAGCTGCCGCCGCCTTTGTTCTAAGACACTCGGTATACGGCGTCGTCGTTCCTTTGTCAACAAGTGCTGCGGCGCGCTTACTGATAGCAAATTAAAACCTCCATAACGTAAAAATTATTACTTGAATGAACATAAAATTTCCAGAAAACATTAATAACCCCTAATGAACAACCTTCTCGAAGGATGTTGTCGTAGCTTAAACTTCGCCCGACAAACAAAGCGTTGGAAGGTATGAAAACACGAGTTTCGCGGAAATTCGTGGAAAATAATTCATAACTTTTTGGTTTTATAAGGCAGTTCGTTCATTTGTCAAAATATAAGATGAAGTTCTGAAACTTGGTGTATCAAAGCATAAATATATCAGACACCTATTTGCAAAATTTCAGTTCGATTGACCGTCTGGTTCTGAAGTAATTCGTATTCAATGTTGATGATTTTAACATGTAAAGTATAGGGAAAGTAGCGTCGGCACCACTATTTTCGTAAAATTCGTTTATGTCTACATAAGATTAGTGCATAAAAAAACAGATCAAATTCTTCGGCAAGTAATTGTGAATATTTCAAACAAAAGAATTTAGCACTTTACCGTGTAGTTTACAAAAAATCAGAGATTTTTTATCGATAAATTGCCGCTTTGCCTTCTCGTGACACTCGTGAACATAACCTCACTAGCCAAATCAGTGATTTATTGAAAGTTAATAACATAATTCGTAGCTTAATGGTGAAATTAAGTATGTTCAACGTTTTGTATAAATATAAGCGTTATTATTAGTAAACAAAACCATTTTTATAAACGTTTTTGTAGATGTACGGTGTTTTGACTAATAAGTCACAGACGAACCTCCTTAAGATATTCCATAATTGTTTTTTTGCGTTAGATGCGGGAAACTCTTTCGATCTATTTGGTATTTTTGTCTATGCCAAATTCTCAAAAATGAATTCACTACCGCGAGTTGAAGTGAAAAATATTGAAATTTTGTATAAAATTTAAATGACGTCGGTCGGTTATACATACATGCAATATCGCGATTTTCATGGGGGTAGGACAAAAAATTAATAAATTGTCAACCGACTGTAATTTTTGCCAAGACCCTTTGAAGGTTAAATTTCATTTAAAAACAGTGAAGTTAATTTCGAAATTAACATTATCAATATATGTAATCTTTAATGCTACCCCGCAGATGAGCTCAGTGATGACGATTCTTTTGAAAATCCCTTTGAACATATTGATAGATGACAAAGTGATATTGATAACGCGGTCGAT
Organism: Trichopria drosophilae; assembly: GCA_030407085.1. Classification (NCBI taxonomy): domain Eukaryota; kingdom Metazoa; phylum Arthropoda; class Insecta; order Hymenoptera; family Diapriidae; genus Trichopria; species Trichopria drosophilae. The sequence continues at coordinate 123,353,724 of CM059582.1, read as the reverse complement.
AGAGATTGTGGGGCGTCTACAGAATCTACGAAACGAACAGAGCATGACCGGAAAATGTTCACATTCAGCGATGACCCTGCGAAATGGCTGATAAATGACTCAACCCGTGATTATATAGCTGAACATAACTACAAACAAAATAATCACCTAGATTTTGCGCAGTCAAAGAGAATAAATAATAATGTCGTGCGATATTTGAATTTATCATTGTTCGATAGAAAAATTTTGAATGGTGAAAAAACTTCCCGTGTCTGGCTAGTGTATTCTCAAAGCAAAGGATCTGTGTATTGTGCTCCATGTCTTCTTTACGGAGGCGAATCATCTTTTGCTGTCAAAGATGGATTCAGCGATTGGAAAAACGCAGTAAAAAGAGTGAGTGAACACGAACAGTCTGAAAAACATCAACGGTGCTTAAAATCTTTAAGAGATAGAGCAAGTGATTTTGGTAGAATTGACAAAACTTTAATGACTTGTAACAATTTTTCTAGTTAGTTAAAATTGTATTATATAGAGTCAACGCGAATCTTAAAAAACATACTTAACTAATGCCGTTGAAAGCAACGCACAATCATAATGAATTGATGAGATTTTAAAATAAAAATGTTCATCTGTAATTATTCAATTGCAAATAAATGTACATTAGCTTTAAATAAATTTCAAATTTATCCGTAAATAAAATTCAAATCATAGACAAATTTACTCAAATATTCTATCAGGACAAACTTGAAACTGTAAACAAACCTCGATTAAATTTTACATAACAACGATTTACAAATGAATCCAAAACAACTTTTCAAAATTTAACAGATTCTACAACAATTGCCAAAGATTAAAAGAAAACGATTATATTATCAAATAAATCACCAACCTTTTGTCCTTGAAGCTCTCCAAACGAAACACTTGAAAATATATAATAAAATAAAGATCTGAAAAAAATCCCCTAATAAAATTACAATAAATATCCTGCTTTAAAAAAATGGAAGGTATAACATCGATTTTCCACACTTTGTCACATGAGGCATAAATTATTTCTTTATTTCCCGAAAATTGACATTAATGCGGGAAATCTTATTATCATACTATCATAACATAACATACTGTCACGCAAAAAACGTATGCAATATATTTAACGACCTACACACGTCCATTCACGCTTTATTCGCACAAAACACGCATTCAACACGCCTCGGTGGTATACATCAATATTATTCGTGAATAAATTCCCTTTTCGTTCTGGCACGAATTTCGAGAGCGAATGTTCAAATTACCGGCACATCCGTAAAAGTCTCCGAAAACGAATATGTCCGTGAATATTTACTGAGTCAATGGCACTTTTTCACTTTACATACCCTTTTGGTGCGCTTTCTTAACACTGATCTCCTCGTCGTAGTAGAAAATTACATCCATCACATCCATGGGTTTACCTTCAATAATGTGAATCCTCACGTGTTCAGAATGACGTCCGACCCGTTGAAACATGACCTGAATGAAAAACCAATACCGGCCACAGGTTGCTCCGTTTTGCGTCAAGAACGACTGTGAGTTGTCATGAAAATGATTTTTGAAAGAACCGTCATTGACAGGATGCGGATTGTCGAAAATGGTGTTGACTCGGTAAAACGCAGGCATAGGCCATTAGGTCGGCCGTCCATCGAATCTTCGCACTTGTGTGCACGTCGGAAAATTTGCCCTAAAACAACATTCAAAACGCACTTAAAACTGGAACAATTGTACCTCGCTCCTTCTCAACATTCAACCAAACATACGTTTCATTCATCCACGAACACAGAAATATTAAATAATAATGTACATAATTGAATTTTCCTACCTCCCTCAGCCTCCCTAATAGTTTTTCCACGGACCGAAGTTTTACAGAGATGCGTTTCGCTCGAAGACAGAAGTCGAAAAGAAAGTACGCACCGGCACAAGTTAAACAATAGGCCTTCGGCACGGTTCTTTTCCTATACCGTGATAGGTATCGCAATTACATATTAAAAGAGGGGGAGACATTGATGCGCGAATAATTTTCGGCACGCTTTCATAGCTAAATCGCAGAGGTATAACAAATAGTTATAATGGAAGGGGAAAAACATGTAAAACATCTCGCGTACACGCACCTGTACATATCTGCTGACGAATCGCGTAATATCTAAAATGTACTCAACCTTACAACGCCGCTCGGAACACCGCGTTCCATCTTACAATGCGTTCCGTAAGAACGCCGCAGGGGATCGCGAGACACCGCAAAGAAGTTCGTTACAGACTGAATATAATAAAGAAGTAGCTTACGGGAAAAATGTTTTGAAACGAGTTGTTATCACTATTAAGAGTTTAGCTTCACGTGGACTGCCCTTTAGAGGACATGATGAAAAGTTTGGATCTCTTCATAACGGAAATTATTTGATGTGTTTGGAATTGATAGCCGAATTCGATCCATTTTTAGCAGATCATATTACTAGATTTGGGAATAAAGGTTTCGGTAGTACCGGTTACCTATCAAAAACGATCTGTGAGGAGTTCATCCTGATTTTATCTGGCAAGGTATTAGATGTAATAATTCAAGAAGTAAATTACGCGAAATACTACTCTATTATTGTCGCTTCCACCCCAGACATTTCACACGTGGATCAGCTGTGCCTCATACTGCGATATGTAAATAAAGATGGTATGCCCGTAGAGCGCTTTGTGACATTTTTAGAAAATGTAGGCTACAAGGCTGCAGATATGCATGATGCTGTAATGTCTACTTTAAAACCTCTAGGAATTGACATTGAAAATTGTCGAGGCCAGTCATACGATACAGCACGAAACATGTCAGGGGTGTACGCAGGGCTTCAACAATTAATAAAAAATAATAACAAATATGCAGAATACGTTCCATGTGCTACGTCCCATTCTTTGAATTTAGTTGGTACTCCTGCAGTTGAAAGTTGTTCAGAGGCTGCTATTTTCTTCAATGATCTTCAAAGTTTATATAGCTTTTTCACGGCATCTACGAGTCGTTGGGATCTTTTACAGTCTTGCTGCGAAAAGTCTGAAAGAATTGTTCTGAAATCCCTTTCAACAACACGTTGGTCAGCTCGTAATGACGCCGTTTGTACTCTTGATCAGTATTATACTGAAATACTTCAAGCTTTGCATATCATAGAAAACGACGATTCACTAAAAGCTGCAGTACGCAGTGAAGCTAAAGGGATTCGAGCTCGTTTCGAATTACTGGAGACAGCTTTCATGCAATGTTTGTGGAGCTTTTTACTTTCGAAATTCAATTCCGTTAGCAAAAAATTGCAATCTGCACAAACTAATCTGAATGAAGTAGTTCGATTGTATAAAAGTCTGATCAAGATTGTGGGTGATGCACGTGAAGACTTCGACTATTTTGAAAAAAAGGCATTTCATTTGTCAATTAATCAAGAGTACAAAACAGTAATGTGCAGAGTAAAACGCAGGAAAATATATGCCGATGAAACAAGAGCAGGAGAGGTGACACTGCTCGGAAAAGATAATTGTAGAGTGAACACGTACAATTTCATTTTTGATAATTTGTTATCTGACTTACAAGAAAGATGTCGAAAATATGAAGCTATTCACGAAAAATTCTCTGTTCTGATTGATACCACGAATTTGGATAATGCTGATATTCGGGAAAAAGCACAAATTTTACAAAGAGCTTTCAGTAAAGATTTAAAGAGTTCATTAGGCGACGAATTAATCCATTTTAAAGCTTATCTTGATTGTGATAAACAAAACTTGAAGCCGCTCACAATTGAAACTTATCAGTTTTTAAAAGAGAATGATCTTGACTCGGTGTTTCCCAATGTCGACATCGCCTACAGAATGTTTCTCTGCATGGCTGTCACAAACTGCAGTGGTGAGAGATCTTTTCTTGTTTAAAGCGCGTCAAGAATTATTTAAGATCAACCATTGGACAAACTCGCTTGAATTCCTTGGCTATGTTAACGATAGAGGCGGAAATTTTACGTTCGTTAAATTGTGATGAGATAATTCATCAGTTCGCAATTACGAAGTCAAGGCGTAAAAAATGTAGAAGTGAGTGATGATCTAATCCCTTGTAGTATTTACAAATATTGTACAAACGATGCCAAAAAAATAAGATTTAAATAAATCAGTGAATTATATTACAAATAATATTATTTATCTTGATTAATAAATATTCATTGATCACATGTTAAATAAATCTTATATATCCTGAAGTACAATGTACCTATATATGTATACGTTTATAAGACGAGGTGAGTAACAGTGTGGAGGGGGGCAGCAATTTTGCATCTGCCTAGGGCGGCGAATCCTCTTAATACGCCCCTGGGGATTCAGTTTTGAAGTTAATTAAATTTAGAATAAATTTTTGATAATATTTGCAAGTAAAATATTTTGAACGTGAAAGCTTAAAGTTAGTTGTGATAGTAATAAAATTTAGTACGAAATTTAAATTTTGAAAAATAGTGAAAAACGAAAACTAAAGAATACTAAGCAGGAAAAAAATCCGTTCAAATAATTCATGAATTCGGAAATAGAAATGGAATTTTTTTTCGTTGACAGTTATGATGATTTTGAATTTTGAAGACCTGTTTGTGTTTGTGTAACTGTGTTGTATTGTCATTTATATTGAGAGTCTCTTACAATTTCAAAATTAACGGTTGGAATGGAAATAATAATTCAAAGAATAACTAACGAAATTAGAAATTTTCTAGAAGATTGAAAGATGAATTTAAGAATAACAACAACAAAAAATTACTTTGAACTTGTCTGAGACTAAGTTAATATTTTAATTTTAAGAATTACTTGATATTTATGTTTCCGAGAATCTTTAATGCTGAAATATGAGTTGTAATAAAATTTAACGAAGATAGAAAATAATTGTGCGAATTTATGACAATTGTAACTAAGCTTTGAAGTTAGGTGAAATTAAATAATAAATGGTTGAAATAATGAATTTGGAATAATGTAATGTTGATAATTGTTTTGATCTTTAAGATGATTGAAGGATATTTTTTTTTTTTTAATTTTATTACCTTTATTTGAATATTCTATTGGAAAGTTGTATGAGTTAAAATTTATTGATTGAGAGATTTTGAACGGTTAAACTGAATTTATGAGAGATTTTAAATTGTAATAAGAAGTTGATTTAATTTAAATTAGTGAAATATTGGAAATTAATTGAGTTTTTATTTTTTTATTATTTTATTTTATTATTATTTTATGCAATTTTTGAATTTTCCAATATTGAGTGAACTTGATATTAAAGCAAGGAAAGCATACGTTTGTAACGGTTAAGTTATAAATAAAGAGTAATTGGGAATATTTTTGAGAGTCAGTTTATCTGAAAGAGAATCTTATGTGTTATTGTGTTGTCCTTTGGTAATGAATATTTAATTTGATATTTGAATTTTCGGTTGATGAATAGGAAAATTTAATTAAGATTTTGAAAGATGGAATTTTATGTCTGAATTTTATGTCTGAATTTTATAGTATAAATAAATTTATTAATATTTTACGTAGTGCGTGCAAGTTCGGGAAGAAGTAAATTCTATATGTTTGATTTAATTAATATCGGATTTACTTAAATGTGGAAGAATATTTGAGATTCTCACATGAGCTTCTGTACTCGATCCGATTATAGCGAATAATCATAATTTAGTCAAATTTCGCTAGTCAGAAGGTCCGCTCGAAGTCATATTGCTAGCGATTATTAATTTTTATTGTAAATTAATTTTGTAAATTACTTAAAATAGATAGTTAGGATGTCGGATAGTAGTAAAATCGCATCCACGGGAGAGTGGGATGTTCGGGAAGACGTTCGAAAATTTAAACAGGAGATAGCTAATCTTTCAGTCAGTAGAGTTGTGCGAGAATTAGTTAGTGAAAATTTAAATGAGGATGGAAATGTTAAGGATTTACGCGATAGATTAACGCGATTTAAAATATTAGAAAAATTTTCCACTGCACCGGTTAATTGGGATCAGATTAGAGATGAAAATGTTAGCGTAAATCGCACATCATTATGCGATATGTTTCATTGACTGGATACGGATGGACGAAAATTCATCGGAACTGAAGAGAGAAGATTTTCGTCGCAACCTACGGTCACTGTGGTCAATCAAGACTACAGTCCCTGCAACTTTAACCATGACGAGCACTGTTAGTATTACTACGATAGCAAATCAAGTGAGTGCCACTCGTGTTACATGGAGTCAAGCTGGTTTAAGAGGGTCTACTTTAAATACACAAGCTGGAATGTTTTATCCTGCAAGATCATCACTTTTCGAGGGTCCGACAGCCATCGGACCTAGATTCTCTAATGTGGGATGTTGGTACATGCCACCAACTTTGGAGAGCTCAAGAATAGGCGTAACAGGGCCTGTCGTTCGTGGATTGAATCAACGAGTTCTGGCAATAACAGGAGTGTGGAGTCTAATCGTGCATATTTGTCATTATCAAACTGGACCGCTTTCCATTCGGGAAGTTTACACACAGATACACCTAATGGAAGACTCCAATGACACCAGCCTCAATTACCAAGAGAACGCGGTAGAAGACATCATAACAGAAACATAGAAGAAGATTCGATTTCGAATTTATCAGAGGAAAAAAGACTTCCCCAAGTTCGAGCTGGAGTGCGGAGAGTAAATAGAGTTCGTACATCTAGAAATCGAAGATCACCCGAGAGACATGAAGATATATTGAAGAAGGTCCGGAATTGGAATATCAAATTCTCTGGAGAAGATTCGATGACTGGGGAGGATTTTCTCTTAGATCTTCGAGATTGTAAGGAAAGTCTAAACTTTCAAAATGAAGACTAATCTTCGGAAATTTGTTTCTTCTTAATCCGTATTATATTCAAAATAAGTATGTTTGTTGAATTTATTTTCTCGGTGTATCGGATAGTGAAAATTTAGATAAGAAAATTAAAATGACGAAAATAACGTTTCGGTCAAGTATTTTTGACCCTCTTTAGAATTTTTATTCTTTACTCTTAAAAAATGTAGATCCTTCTTAAAATCCGAGATGTGAACCACTCCAAGGATTAAAAAAAAAGAACTAAAGGAAGATGTAGGCCTTTACTCTTAAAAAATGTAGATCCTTCTTAAAATCCGAGATGTGAACCACTCCAAGGATTAAAAAAAAGGAACTAAAGGAAGATGTAGGCCTTTACTCTTAAAAAATGTAGATCCTTCTTAAAATCCGAGATGTGAACCACTCCAAGGATTAAAAAAAAGAACTAAAGGAAGATGTAGGCGAGTTTCACGATGTTATATGTTGAACAAAAGTCTAAACTTATCGGATGAAGGAATCTTAAGATGTCTTCCAGCTCTATTGAGTGGAATTGCTCGTCAATGGTATAGAGTAGAGCGTTCTTCATTGCAAACCTGGCGTCGATTCGAGAGAAGTTTTCGAGAAAATTTTGTAGAAGACGACGATGAAGATGATTTGAGAGACAAAATTCAACGTCGGATACAATTACCCACGGAATCAATTACACGATTTTTGTCGGAATTCCGAACGTTTCTAAATCGATTAAAACAGCCGCTTCGAGAAAGTAAGCAAGTGCAGAACGCTTATAAGAATTTGCGCCCGGATTATCGACGATTTATCGGGTCCCGACCTTTTACTGATTTTTCGGAGCTGAAGAAGTTAGGAAAGCAGCACGAAAAAGAGAAGAAATGGGACCAGGACTATAAGAGCCACTGGATCGAATGTTGTTCGAGAGTGGGGAAAGCCAGTGAAATATTCAACTAAAATCGCAGCGATAGAATCGTCGGTATCAGAAGAATCTACGCCGAAGAGAAATAAAAAGGAAAAGGCAACGAAGAAACGCAAAAGTCCACAAAGAGTCGTAGCAGTTGTGCAAGAAGAACAAAATCGGTCAGGAATCTCTCAAGTTCAGCAGAAATCTTCACCAGCTCGTAATAATCGTCTAAATGTATCAACTAGTCAAGTTCCTAGATTCGAGAGTCAAGTTGGACATACCCGAATATTCTCAAGGTCTTACGAATCAGTGGCAGGACTTTCCTGGAGAAAAGAGACCAGATGGCGACCAACGTCCAGTCCACCAGCGAGAATGGTTAATACTCCTAACCCACAACCTAAGGATAATAGTAGGTTGAATGGAGATACGATAGTCTGTTACAATTGTCAACAGCCTGGACATACCTTCCGAGTATGCCTAGAGCCATTACGTTGTTTAGGTTGTGGACTCGTTGGATTCCAGAGGAACAGATGTCCTAATTGTCAGCAGTCCAAAATTGTGGATCAGGGAAACGGTCAGAACGGGCCGTGGCAGGGTTTTCCTCGGTCCGAAGCAGTACCCAAAACCCAGTGACGATAATTCCGAACGACCGAGCTCTTCATAACCAATGCCAGGAGCCGGAGCTCCAAGAAGTGTTGGTGAAGGAGGCGGTACGTCATTTCGTGACCACTAGATGGAATCCAATATCGGGAAATGTAGAAGTCCCAATAAGTACTGAAAATGGGACAAGAGATGAAGAAGTTAGACATTCATCTGAGCCAGTAGAACCAGAAGCAGGAGTTCGGTTGGATAGGGACCCTAGATTATATTTTTCACTAGAGATAGAAGGTCGTCCGATTAGAGCACTCTGTGACCCGGGAGCTAGTAGGTCTTATTTTGGTCCGCATACGAAAGATAGTCTTCAAAAATGGATTCAGCCAGGACATGGCTATATTCGATGTGCCACCGGATATCAGGAAGAAATTTGATGTCTGGTTCGCATTTGTATGGAGGTGGATGACCAAATAAAATGTCTACATGTCCGGATAGCCGATTGTCTGGAATATGATGCTATCCTAGGAATGGATTTTCTGCAACTATTCCAAATCAAAGTAGATTTTCTTATTCGAAAATGGCAAGTTGGCACGAGTCCATGGAAGTCCTTTGAAGACAGAAGTAATTCTAAAATCTACGCAAAATGTTCAGCGATATCAGAAGTTTCTTCAGTCCATCAAGAAAGGTTAACTCAGTTGTTGAATCGAGTTATTCCTACTGATGACAGAATGATAGGATTAACGACTTTGACATTTCATCATATTGATGTCCAGGGTGCAGCACTAATTTCGCAGCGATTCCGGAGAGTATCTCCCGCTGTCCTCCAGGTAGCCCATAACGAAGTAGATCGGATGTTATCCGAAGGAATCATCGAGCCATCCGTAAGTGCGTGGTCTAGCGTACCGGTCATCGTTAAGAAGCCAGATGGTAGATATCGATTCTGTGTCGACTACCGTGACGTGAATTCTGTCACTCAGAAGGACGCGTATCCTGCACCAATTCTGGATAGTATTCTAGATAAAATAAGAAAGGCCAGATACATTTCGAAGTTGGATCTAAGTCAGGCTTATTTTCAGATACCGTTATCAGACGAAAGTAAGGAAATTACAGCGTTTTCAGTCCCTGGGAAAGGACTATTTCAGTTTCGAAGAATGCCTTTCGGACTAACCAATGCGCCTGCTACCTTCCAACGATTGATGGACGCTTTATTTGGACCAATGTTCGAACCCCATGTTTTTGTCTATTTAGATGACATTATCATTGTATCAGAAAGCTTTGATGATCATCTAAAATGGTTAGAGAGAGTCCTGAAGAAAATTATAGATGCGGGACTACAACTCAACCGAGACAAAAGTGAGTTTTGTTGTTCAGAGGCTCGATATTTGGGATTTCTCGTGGACCTGAATGGATTGAGACCAGATCCAGAGAAAAAAGATCCTGTACTGTCGTATCCGCCGCCTACGAACTTATCGGAATTAAGAAGATTTCTAGGCATGATTGGATGGTACGCGCGGTTTATCCCAGATTTGGAACAGAAGAGGATCCCCCTAACGAAATTAACGAGAAAAACGCGGAGTGGGAATGGACCAGTGAGCATGAGGAAGCGTTTGAAACGTTAAAGCAAGACCTGTGTCAGGCTCCTGTCCTAGGAAGACCTGATTTTTCTCGTTCATTTTGTCTTCAGACAGACGCAAGTAATTATGCGTTGGGTGCAGTATTAACGCAGGAGCAGGAAGATGGAGAACACCGAATCGTATTTTTAAGTCGGACTTTAAATTCTGCCGAGAGGAATTATAGCACGACGGAGAAGGAATGTCTTGCTGTGGTCTGGGGTATTAAGAAGTTACGTCCTTACCTATAAGGTTATAAGTTTGATATTATAACCGACCATAGTAGTCTCCGATGGCTTAAGAATTTAAAAGACCCAAGAGGACGTCTCGCGAGATGGGCGTTAGAGTTACAAGGCTGAGATTATAGAATTAAGCATAGGAAAGGTGCTTTTCATCTAGTCCCAGATGCTTTATCTCGATTGAGGGGAGATATCGAAACCTTGTTGATAGAAGATACTCAGGATGGTTGGTATCAGCGACAGTACGAGAGTGTGGAAAAATATCGATGGCGATTTCCAGATTGGAAGATCGAGGGAAATCTGCTGTATTTTCGTCGGGAAGACCCACTGTTAGATCCAATTAATGAAGGAGAGGATTAATGGAAGTTAGTCCTTAATCAAGAACTTCGTGATCAAGTGATGGATGGAGCAAATCGCGAAGCACAAGCTAGTCATTATGGAAGAGAGAAAACTTATCATCGAGTTGCCTTAGAATATTATTGGCCCGGTATGAGGTACGACATTTCGAATTACATACGCGCTTGTTCCGAATGTCAACGATACAAAGTCTCGCAACAAGGACCAGTTGGATTAATGGGCGAACGCATAGTGGAACGGCCATGGATAATCGTTTCCGCCGATATAATGGGACCTTTACCGCCAAGCAAGAATCAATATCGATATTATTTGGTTTTCCAAGACCTCTTTACACGTTGGGTAGAAATAAAACCATTAAGGAGAGTCAAAGGGAAAATTATTGCTGAGGCCTTTGAAGATTTAGTCCTATTTAGGTGGGAAACCCCCTATTATTTATTGACTGACAATGGCAAGGAATTTGCTAACCATGCTCTAAAGCAAGTCTTAGAAGAACATGGAGTCCAGTGGTTACCAATTCCGCCATATCATCCACAATCCAATCCTGTCGAGAGAACGAATCGCATCATAAAAACGATGATTTCTTCGTTTGTCAAGCAAGATCATCGAGATTGGGATCGTCATTTATCGGAGTTTAGAATTGCCATAAATACTGCAGTTCAAGAGAGTACTAAAGTATCTCCAGCATTTTTAAATTTTGGGAGGAATCCTAGGCCAGTAAAGAGTTTGAGAAGGACATTGGAACCAAGACCTACAATATTGAGAGTTGATGTTGAAACCTGGATTGATCGTGTCAAGCGGTTAAGTGCCATCCAAAATTTGGTAGTGAGACATATCGATAGAGCTAGGCAGCGTCAAAAGCATTATTACGATAGAGGTAGACGCACTACATTATATAATGTAGGTGACTTAGTTTTAAAACGAAATAGAGTCCTTTCGTGTGCGGCCGAAAACTTTGCGGCGAAGTTAGCACCTCGTTATGACGGTCCATACGAGGTTACTAGAGTCCTATCTCCTGTCGTGTATGAGGTTCGAGGAGGTAGTCCTCAGCGAATTAGTAAAGCCCATGTGAGTGATCTCAAACGATTCGTTCCAACGCGTCGATGTACCAGAAGGTGAGATGATTGAACAGTGTGTTATTTATAGGAAAATGTATCGACGTAGATTTTCTCATGGGAATCTGCGTGGACGACGAGTTTTGTCTACAATCAGTGTGTTAGACACAAGTTCAGAGGTCCCTGAAGTCCCGGAGGTAGTTCCTGACATTTTGGAGGAAGAGACGGCACTTGAATGTGATCCGTCAGTCAGCGAAGAGGTAGTCTCAGGACCTACCACTCCAGAGAGTCAAAAATCTGTAATCGAAGTCTGCGTCATTGGGGAGGTCTCGCGTCCGGTTCTCGGGGAGCGTTTGCGACAGCTGCGACCTATCCGAGTATGGGGACCGTTCGATAGAGACCGAATGTTTCATCGAGGGGTCGCCTTCCGAAACCTGAATACGATCCCCAGTGACCGAACCGTGGATCCTCCTGCTGGAGGCTGTTTCAATTGTTGAAGGAAGGACCACAAAGCACTCGAGTGTCCGGAACCGCGGGTAGAAACGAATTGTTTCAATTGTGGCCGGCTGAACGTAAAGGTGTACGATTGACCGAGATGCCGGGATATATACCGGGAATGGAGGCGAAGTGGTCCACCAACCCCTGCCGCGACCATCTCTGCAGGATCCGGATCTCGGCAACGTATACCGGAGCCTCAGCCGAGACCATCAAAATAAACGTCGGAGAAGGTGGTTTCTTCTTCCACAATTGTGGAGGCCTCGGCCGAAGGGTCTGTTTCGAGAGGGCAGCCGGAAAATGCACTTAAGGTGTTAGGCCATAAGCATATTGATATGTTATTGGCACTGACACCTGAGGCACATAAATTCGTGCAGGAATTGATCCAACGAAGGTATTCGCGAACCGTAGGTTGGATCGAACGGCTGTCAAAAATGGACCCGTGTGCACAGCAGACCGCCCTAATGATCGCGAGTATGGATTGTTATCGAGAGTCCTACATAGGTAATTGTTTGGTATAGCATGTGGTGATGGGATGTTATCATAATATAGCTAGTGAGTTGTCAGCCGAGATCGGGGAATTGTGATTCTCTTTAGAATGATAGAGATTCGGAAAGCTGATGGCTTCCCGGCAAAGGAGGGGAGAGTTTGTGACGGATCATTCGCCACATGACTCGGCGCTCCTTAGCGGGCGAACCGTTCGCTGCCGCAAGCTTCGATTTCCCGATCGCCGAAGAATTAAATTGTGTGCGACTGACAAATGCGTTTTCGAATGTTTGTTTCAGCGACGATGTTTTCGACCGAACGAGAGAGACCGCACGGAAAATAGGCGATAGCGGCGGCCGATGACGAGAGGGACGCGAAAGAGAGTCGGAGCGTCACGTGCGATCCGCGAAAAGTCTCGCGGAAATTTCGGCACTTCGTTGCGGACCATCGAGCATTTACATTACGGCACGATAAAAGAGAATTTTTTTTTTATTACATAAGTTAGCTCGATTAATTATTATAAATTTTATTTTCACTGTGCGTCGCCACGATACATTCAGAGAGTCCAAAAGAATTGTATATCAAAAAAGGCGGCAAATCCGAATCGCCGGTTAATTTTATTGAGTGTCATTTTTGTCCGGTTTCGGTCTCGCGAGTCGGTATTTGTCAATATATTGAATATTATATGAAATTAAAAACCAGTTAAATATAATAATTGTTCTAAACTAAGTGAAGTGTGTTCATTAATTTCTTTTTAATTCGTAACATTAATTAATAAAAATAAATTAAGTGAGAAATAAGAAAAACCCCTGACAAAAGCGCCCCCCCCCCTTCCTTGAAGCAACAATTGGGGCCCAGTATCGGGGCCATCCATAAATTACGTAGCGTAAGTTGGGGGGGGGGGGGGGGGTGTTGGTCCACCGTTACAGGGTATTGCTAAGGAGTGGTAAAACGGGTTTTAGAGAGAGAGGGGGGGGGGGTCCAGGATACCGAAAAATTGTGTTACCTAATTTATGGACATCCCCATACAACTTGATTTGACAATGTTATCTCGACAGCTTATTACATCTAACATAATGATAATGGTGATGTTGAAAGGGGGTTTGAAGCATAATAAAAAATGAAAAACAAATTTGAATTTCGAAATATTGGTAACAAATTACTGATTGTTTATTTTGTAGGTGTACAATTGTGACATATTTAGTGATGTTGGCAGAGCTACCGATGATGATTACAACAATGATGATTGCAGAAGTGATAATGAGTATGACAACCTCGTTGACATTGATGAGGAAGATGATGAAGATGATGATGATCACGGTAATGATGTGGAACATGATAAAGATAACAATGACGACTTCCTCTACTTGAATGAAGTCATTAACGGTGGTGAGCCACACCAACGTGGGTGTAGGGACTTTACAAATTTGTTACATAACCAAAGTTTTAATACAACTGTAACTGCGAATCTGGTAGTAAATAAGTTGGAAATGATGTTGAGTATTTTAAAATTTTCTGCTAAATATTATTTAACAAATTCAGCCATAGCAGACTTATGTAAAATGATAAATACTTTCCTTGATAAGAAAGTAATTCCCGAATCACGTTACAAACTGGACAAAATGTTAGATGTGCGCGAAAGTAACGATAAACATGCTGTTTGTCCAAATATTTCATGCCAAAAATATATTTCTAAGTATAATGACAATCAACGTACAGTACAATGCCAAAAGTGCAAAACTACTATTAATTTGAAAGATCCTTTCTACCGAGATTTCTTCGTTACATTTGACGTGCGAAATGAAATTCGCTATCTACTTGAAACTAATGACGAGCATTATAATAGAGTACTGTCTCGTAGAAATTTTCATGGATTTGGCTGCAATGATATAGTAGATGGTGAAAAGTATAAACAGTTCTTATCAACATTACCTATCGAACAGAAAGAAGCATATGCGACAGTAATCTTCAACAGTGATGGGCCACCAAAGTTTGTTAGTTCTAAATTTTCTCTTTGGCCAATTCAATCAATATTAAATGAAATTCCTGTATATGAGCGTCACCGCAGAAGTATGATTTATGCGTTATGGCTTGGTCGCGATAAACAAAAAATGTCATCGTTTTTACCATCATTTGTAGATAGCATGAATGAACTGGCACAAACTGGACTTCCATGCCGAATTAAAAATCAATTACGAAACATTCATGTATATGCTCTCTGTTGTTGCGCTGACTCCGTTGCGCGCGCACCGATGCAAGGTGGCACTCAATTTAATGGGTATTTCGGGTGCAATTGGTGCTTGCATCCTGGGAAAAGAATTCTGCACGGTGCAAGTGGTGCAGTTAAATATGTTTTGATGAATGAACATCCACCAACAAGGACAGACAATGACAGTTTAATGCATATTCAACCAGCAGTCCAGACTGAACAATATATTTTTGGATTTAGAGAAGAATCACCTTTAGTGCATATAACGAATTTCAATATTGTTACTGGATTTGTACCAGATTCGATGCATTGTATAAATTTGGGAGTTGCAAAACAGTTTTGTGACATGTGGTTCAACTTCTTGAATATGCCATATCATATTTCCAAATAACATATGAGATCAATAGATGAACGATTGCAGAATTTTAAAGTACCGACCCAAATTACTCGATTATCACGACCCCTTATTGATCGAAAATATTGGAAAGCGAGGGAATGGGAAAATTGGGTACTTTATTACAGTGTACCAACGTTAATAGATTACCCACAGTTCAAAAAATATCTAGAACACTGGATATTATTAGTCGAAGCCTATTATATTCTGTTGAAAGATTGCATTACTGAAGTAGAATTGCGAAGAGCGGATGTCCTTCTGAAAAAGTTTGTAGGATATACGGAAATGTATTACGGCAAACACGCTATGCCCTTCAATGTTCACCAGTTATTGCATATAACGCAAAGTGTAGCAGACTGGGGACCATTATGGTCCCATTGCGGTTATCCATTCGAATCCGGAAATGGAAGATTGTTGAAAACAATTCATGCTGCCAAAGGAGTATTAAATCAAATGAGCAGAGATGTGACATTGAATAAAAAAATCCTGACACTGCTTGGACATGTATCTTTGAAAGAAACATCCCCTGCAATATATTATTACTACTGGTTAGATAAGAGGCACACACAACAATCTCAGAAATTTGGGTCAAACCGATACTTTGGAAAATCGATTACACTTATCTCAGAAATTACAGCGTTGCTGAATGTACCACGTGAAAATATTAAAGCATACACAAAAATGGTAAGAAATCACAATTCATTTAAATCTATTCGAAACAATTGTCACCGCTCGAATAATACCTTTGCTTGTTTACGTAACGAAAACTACATTCAAATACAATTGTTTGCAATAGATACGGTTAACAACATAGAATATCTCGTATACAGAGATGTTGAAACACAACATACCACCTTTGATGAATTGCGCTGTATGAAAAAAATTGTACAGATTAGTCAGGATCTGAAAATCACCCAAAACGATAACCTTGACAAACTTTGCGTGCACATGAATTGCGATCCAGATCAATATATCGCTGCCTTACCCCATATGTATTGGTATCAATTGGCATTAATCTGCGCTCCAAAAGCATTCGTGTCTAACAGAGATGATGGTGTCAGGGGGGCCACTTGTTGGTATCGTGCTCCCACAACGCCCCCTCCTCCCTCAAAAAAAAAAGAGAAGGTACTGTTAGCGCAGTTAAGGGCTCTCGAGCGTGATCGGAAGCGGGCAAAAAAGCAAGAAAATTTTGCGCCGCTCTTTAAGAAATATGAATCATTTTTCATGTAACATTTTTTCCCAAAAATATTTCTTATGTTATGAACTACCGAGCGAATGATTTCGGATAAATTCTGTTATTATGAAGTTAGTAAAAAAAATGTAGAAATTATCAGTTGAATGGCAGGTTTGATTTCTGTTAAGTAACCCTGTTACTCCATTCGTAATTGCCATATTTATTTTTAATGACACCCTAGCAGTAAAATTTATCCATAATTACTCACACGGTGGCCAATAATCTAGAAAATATTTATGTAAAAAAACATTTTCTGAAAATTTGTTTGTAATTCTTAAAGATCAGCGCAAAATTGTAAGGTGTGTTATGTGCGAGCACATTTTTTTTTTAAATTAACTTCATTTCATTTATTAATTAATTTATCATTGATATTTTCAAGCTACTTTCAGACGATTGAATATGATATTCAGTCGCCTGAAAGTCGCGTTTATTCATTTTAATGTAAACTCTGAGAAACTTTAGAACCTCTAGAGTTACATTCGTTCCCAACGCCTGGGTGGGCTGGGGAATTTCGAGACGGACACTTTAAGTCGAAACATATGATAACGGCTGCTAAGGAATGCATGGAAAATCCTAGCATAAGCAACGTCTCACGGCGTCGGTTCATTCTGCAGCGTCGGCAGATCTCAGGGAGAGAGACGCAAGTCGTCTCCCACCATGGGTCCTCCGACGGCTTCGACGCTTGGGCCCGAAGTCGTGGACGTCACTTCGTTTCCGCCTCCGAAGCAGCCAAGTCCGGGGAGTTCAAGACAATCGTCGTGGAAAACGGGTCGCGCCTACACCAGGGTACAAAGTGCCGTAGACGCTCGGTCAGGTCCTGCCCACAGGTTCATCCGATCTCTGGTAGTTGTAAGTCATTCTAAAAACTAATTAATCAATCTTTTCCTGTTTCCGTTTCCAGTTATTCATGGATAGATCACATGGGAGACAATATTCTAATTATAATTCGAGCTAATCAAATTTAAATCATTTACAGGTTTTTCTTTAAACCCTTTACCTTTTTCTAAAAACCCAAGGGAAAACGATAGGCTCAGGCCATTTGGGGGAAAACCCTTTTATCGGATTCCCGAGGGAATACTAGAAAAACCCAACCTTTCAACCCTTTAGCCTATGCTCAGGCTAAAAGGGCGTCACGCCCTTTAGGCTATCTATCTCTACAAAAATCCTAGCAATTCTTTCCTATTGTTCTATATAAAATATATGCTTTTTACCGTATAATAATCTCTAATTCTTTATCAAACCATAGACAAAACGAGATATCAGGGCCCGTAGGGACTGATACCTCGTCTTGGCAGTCTCCGTCCTCCGTTGCTAATTAGCGACGGAAAAAGGGGAAAATAATGTTATTCGACGGTTGCGTCCGGAGTTCATCTCCGAACGTAACAGTCGTAAATTTGGTGTCAGAAGTGGGATTATTCTGCCGAGAAATGGTTTGATGTTGTGTTGAATTTTTTTTCATTCCAAGGAATTTCATCTCCTATGATCTGTTTGTGTTTTATGTATAAATTACATGTAATTCCTTTTCCCAAAATTACAATTCCCTAACCTATTCTATATGGTGTGATAGGGAGGTTTAAAATTTCAGTAATGTAAACATTTTAATGCTCATTTGATTGGCTCTCTGGAGTTTTCGAAATGTAATATATATTATATGTTGCGAATTGGCTTTCTTTCAGCAGTGAAATTTCGCGTTAAATATTCGCGTCGCTAGTGTTAGTGAAAAGTTAAAACGGCGCTAATCGAGAATCTAAAAATTCTCCTTTCGTTTAAATTCGTTTAAAAAAAAAATCGTTTAAATTTAAAAGTATTCGAAAAAAAAACATTCGTTAAAAGAAATCTATTTCGTTAATTTCGGATTCGAATACGAAAAAGATCATACGATTTTTCCGTGTTCCCCTTTGTTCCTCTTATGCGTTTTCTAACACTACCGGCCTGTATAGCCGGGCGGAACCGGAGACAGATCGCGTATGTCCTTTTGGCACTGGGATGAAGTTCATTAAGAAAAATCCTTAATTATACAAGTGGCGTACTTGTAAATTTGAATTTCACTATTGCATTTTAACTTGTTATTAAACAATTGGAAAAATGGCGAATCAATCACAACCCGCCGATGTATTAAATGCATCCATGACTTTAATGAATAATATGGCTGAAAGTTTCGCCCTTCAAAATAGTATATCGGCGATCCCCTATTTCGATGGGAAAAATATGTCCCTCAAAGATTTCATCCAGGATGTAAGAAACGGTTCGGTTTTCATTCCAGCGGAATCACAGGCGTCTTATGTAAAGGCTTGTCTTAGTAAATTGCCAGGCATTTTACGTCAAAATAGGTATGATGATAGGAGGGTGAGATTCACTGAAGATAGGTCTACATTTCAAAATCCATCTAGTTCGCGAATCGATCAAATCGCGAGAGGAGATCGAAGGTTTGGCGAGGGTGCATGGTCATACGACGGGTTGCCGGGACAAAGTTCTTATTTAAATCACCCTTACGCACCGATACATTACCCCTATCTGCATCCCTATCCGCAGTACGCATTACCGCGAGAAATGTCGCCAAACCCATGGGTCCCCCGTTCAAATTCGCCTCTAAATTTCTATGCTGCCGAAAGGTATCGCGAAAAATCGCCGGTTTCAACCCAATCCGGGTATGGATATCATAGTCACCGGGACGAAAGAGAAAAGTCACCCTCTAATCAGTATTACGTCGAGATTACCCCCGACGAGATAATCGCGAAGCCAGATCACCGGTAAGAAGTCAATCACCGATCAGTCATCAATCAGAGTATAAGTCGCGAAACGAAAAGTTTTCGGATAACGGGTCTTCTCGGAATAAATCCAACGAAGATATGACAAAAACGCCATATCGGGCGCGATCTCCTCAAAATTCCCGCGAAAATTCACCGTCCGCCGCAGATAAAGGAAAAAATCATAATTTAAACGAAAAACCGACTCGCTGGAACGATGCCGGCCCGAGTCGGAAAATCAGTCAAAATCAAACGGCGTCGGTGAGGTACTTGGAGTTAGCCGAATGCGAGGAGGAGAGTCTCCTGCGGTAGAATTGATTCATGATAAATTTAGGCTGCGAAAAGCTATTTTCTTAGTTGATACGGGAGCTGACATAAATCTCATTAAATTAACTGCCCTGCATCCAGATCTAAGAGTCTGGACTGACAATTCAATTAATATCTTCGGTATAACCCCGGACCCGATTAAAACGTACGGGACTATTAATGTTCAAATTTTTGATGACCCGGTTCTTTTCCACGTAGTTTCCGCAAAATTTCCGATAGAATGCGATGGAATTCTGGGTAAAGAATTTTTACGGCAGGAAGAAGCCGAAATTTCCTTTAATCATCAAACTCTGGTAGTCAAAAGCCGTCCTATTCGACCTTTTAGATTTATTGATTCCTATTCGCAGAACTTAATTGCTGCTAAATCATCTAAAAAAGCTCAACTATATTTTCTTAAAGCTAGGACGAAAGTTCCTATAGACGTCGTGTTAAACGAAACTAAATTAACCGAAGGATATTTACCGCTGGTGAAAACAATTCCAGGTATTTTTATCGGCGAGGCCGCTGTCACTAGAAAGGGAAAACATTGTCGAGTTTTAGCAATAAATACCCTAGATCGCGATGTAGCATTAGATTCAGATTCGCAAAATCTAATTCCATTCGAGTATCACAATTTCCAAGAAGAAAGTAAAATTCGTTATAGTTCTTCGGACGACGAGGAAATAACCGGAGATAGAACCTCTAACATTATTAAACTCTTGCATTTAAATCACTTAAATAAAGAAGAGAAAGACCATATAATATCTTTAATTCATGAATTTCCAAATCAATTTTATTTGCCAGGGGATATTCTACCTTGCACTAATGTTATATCCCATAATATTCCGACGGTGGATAACATTCCGATAACGACCAAACAATATCGATTGCCGTCTATTCACAGGGACGAGATTCAAGATCAAATTCGAAAAAAATTGAGGAATGGAGTAATAAAACCCTCTAAATCGCCTTATAATTCGCCCTTGTGGATACTTCCAAAACGACCGGACTCGCAAGGAAAACCCCGGTGGCGTATGGTAATAGATTTTAGAAAATTAAATGATAAAACTATCGGTGACGGATTTCCAATACCACATTCCCTAGATATCATGGATTACCTTGAGCAGGCCCAATATTTTAGCGTATTGGACCTGGCCAACGGTTTTCAACAAATTCCGTTGAGTAAGGAAGATCGCGCGAAAACCGCTTTTTCGACCCCTACAGGACACTATGAATTTATTAGAATGCCTGAGGGATTGAAAAATGCCCCCGCGACTTTTCAAGGATTGATGAATCAAGTTTTAACGGGCTTACAAGGTACGAAAATGTTCGTGTACTTAGATGATATTATTGTTTTCTCGCGTAACTTAAAAGAACACGGTAAGAAAATGCGCAGATTATTCCAACGCTTGTCAGAGGCTAATTTAACCCTGCAACCTGACAAATGCGAGTTCCTACGGACAGAGGTAACTTATTTAGGACATATTATAAGTAAGGAAGGTATCAGACCCAATCCTCAGAAAATTCACGCCGTGGAACACTTCCCGCGTCCCAAAAATGCTCGTGGAGTAAGGGGTTTCCTCGGACTAGTGGGGTATTATCGTAGGTTTATTAAGGATTTTTCGGCGCGAGCCAAACCATTATCTATTCTAACGAGTAAAAATCATAAGTTCAAATGGACCTCAGCCCAAAAAGAGAGTTTCAACGATTTAAGAAACGCTCTTTGCCAGGATCCGGTTTTACGCTACCCCGATTTCAAAAAGCCATTCATTTTAGCCACCGACGCATCGGATATAGCGATCGGTGCCGTATTAAGTCAAAATTTTGAGGGTCAAGAACATCCTATAGCTTATCTGTCCAGAACCCTGTCAAATACAGAGAGAAAATATGATACCACTGAGAAAGAGTGTTTGGCCGCTCTGTATGCTATGTTACATTTTAGACCATACCTATATGGACAAAAGTTTACCCTAATCTGTGATCACGAACCCTTAAAATGGATTAATTCAAAAGGCGACATCAGTCAGAAACATGTACGATGGCGCTTAAAACTGCTTAACTATAAATATGATTTCGAGTACAAGGCTGGAAAAAAAAAACTCTAATGCCGATGCGCTATCTCGAAATCCGACTCGGAATGGTGATTCTGAGATTGATTTGGAAGATCAGTCCGACTTTGGGGTTTTCCCATTAAAACCTAACCCTAAATCTGTTCCTTTAGTCCCTAGACCCACGCGGACATCTGCGTTACGGTCAGGATCGGTATCGGTTGATCTTGGACATAAATCCACGTCCGAGGTTCGGAAAAGACCCGGAAGACCAGTCGGTAGCAAAAATAAAACTGGACTTGCTCCTAACATCGACCTGCCATCGTTCCCTGTAGATGCTAATGTTATCGCTAAACGAACAAGATCACAAGCTATAGCATCTAGTAGTAAAATCTCGAAAAAGATACCAGAGAGAGACGGGAATAAATTAGTAGGTCCCTCTGGGTCCGATGAACCCGAATCATCCGACTCTGAGGTACCAATTATTAGAGAACGAAAACAAATGATTCGCGGAGTAGAACCACCCTTGCAACCGATGAAACTGGTCGAACCTTCTTCATCTGACTCGGATGATGAGGAGGGTAATGAACCTGTTCCCGCAGCGGAAAAACCGAGAAAAGTATTAAGACCGGACGAGATTCCAGTAGAAATGAGTGAAAATGAATCAACCGATACGGATCTGGACAGTGACGATGAGATTCTGTTCGGCGCACATGATCCTAACGAGGCTGAAGTAAGTGAGAAAAGCCGGAGTCATGATCGTGCCTCCGGGGGTAACCAAAATACCCTCTGGTGGGATAGTTATGAGTCCGAGCCTGAATTCGTTCTTCCTAGAAGATTCTCAGACGGCGACGTGGTTGACGATCGTTTGCGCGAAATCCTTAACGAGATGGATACAATCGACGATGATCGCGGGGATGAAACTCTGGAAGAACGCATTCGGAACATGGCTCCTACTCCTGGGGATGATCGGGATGATTTGGATAGCGATTCTGTCGATACCGACGAATCTGAACCCGTGACGGTAAGCAGTAGAGATAACATGCCAACCGCGATATCTACTCCTTTCCCGAACGTTGGAAATCAGTTGCGAAAACGACGATCATATTCTGTTCCATCATTGTCCGCAATAGGCGATCATATAGATGTTCACCAAAAATTTCCCTCCGAAATCGCTCATAGTCAAGTACCGGGAATCACGGAAGATAATGTTCAATATCCGCGAGTAAACAACAGCGATAATTCAAAGACCCCTCAGGTCAATTTTAACCTAACCCCTACGATTTTTGATGAGAAAAATATTGATGACGTAGTTCCTGATATTCCGAGAGAAAAGGGTTTATCGACCATTATTCGTAGTAGAGAAAGTATAACTGCTATTAGGAATAATATAGTACACTTCATTTCGGGGGATGGTTAATTAATTTCAACCGTAGGTAAATTGCTCAACGATATTGGAGCTATAGGTGCGAAAGAAATAAAAAAACGACGCACAAAAATCGGTCAAATTATAGTAACACCTAGAGGAAAATATCGAATCATTTCTGTTATACTTAACCTCAAGCATTATGATAAATTGGATGTCGGAAATTTTAAATTAAGACTAGAAAATCTTTTATTAGTTTTGACTCATTTCAAGGTCAAGGAATTTCGTATAGCTGAGGTAGGAAATTTAACCGATATCCTACCTAAGGAAGTTTTCTATAATTTATTGCTGGAAACCTTTAGTAAAATCGAAATTAAAATCATTCTATGCAATGGAAAAATTAATGTGCCACCTGCCGAAATGAGATCTCAAATAATTAAAGAAAATCATGATAGTTTATATGCTGGACATAAAGGAGTAACTAAAACTTACCAGCGAATTAGAGAACGTTTTTATTGGACGAATATGCGCAATGATATCAGGGAACATATACGCCGGTGTGATAGTTGTCAACTACAAAAATTGGTACGTGTTAAAAATACTGAAGAAATGATTATAACGGATATCCCGTTAGAAGCGTTTGACAAAATCTCTATGGACACAGTCGGTCCATTACCTACAACCACTTCAGGGAATAAGCATATTCTCACTATGCAAGATCAGTTAACGAAATTTAGTATAGCAATTCCATTACCCGATATCAAAGCTCCTACTATCGCGTATGCAATTGCTACTCAATTAATTGCTCGTTTTGGTGCCCCTAAGGCCATACTTACCGATTGTGGAAAGTCATTTTTAAACCAAATTTTAGAAGAATTAACTAAAATTTTTAAAATTAAACACCTCAACACGTCTGGGTATCGACCACAAACTAATGACGCTCTCGAGCGGAGTCATATCGTACTAATTGAATATCTAAAACATTATATTCGGGATTACGATGATTGGGACAGTTTTGTTCCATTCGCGATGTTCGCGTATAATACTTCAGTGCACGAAGCCACCAAATTTACCCCGCACGAATTGGTATACGGTAAAATAGCTAGATGTCCTAGTAAATACCCTACTGGGGAGAAATTAGGTACTTACAACGTATTTTTAGCTGACTTAATAAATCGTATAACCGAAATAAATTTGATCGCAGCTAAAAATTTATTTACTTCCAAGGAACGGTCAAAGGAGCATTATGACATTAAAAGTAGAAATTTTAAAGGTAAAAAGGGTGACTATGCCTATGTTTTAACGGAACCGCGAAAATCCAAATTTGACAAACATTATCACGGACCATATAGAATAGTTGATATCACGTCAAAACATAACGTAATCCTTGAGACTGGAGATGGAAGGAGGATGAGGAAACATTTGGACAAGATAAAGCTTGCCAAGTGTGATTAATTTGATTTAGAGGATGATCGCTATCATCGTCTTCTGCCTGATTGGTGCTTCGGGGGTGGTCGGAATCAAATACGAAGTCAAGAACTTGAACAACGCTGGATTGTACTTCGAACGTATACATACTGCACGGATCAGACAAGGAGATTGGAAGCTAAATATTGCTTTGAATCTGAGCTCTTACTTTAATACATCTTTCGATCCTGTGAAAAGAATGAATCACGCCATCGATACATGCCCTATGGAATCCGAAATAGATTGTAAAGCACTAGTGAACCCCAGTTTGATGATCAAGAAAATTGTAAAGGATCAAGCAATGAGAGACAGAGTCAAAATGTTCATGCAAGAATTGTGTTCTCCTTTATTGAAATCAGATGACGAAAAGACTAGGAAGAAAAGATTAGTCCCTTTGGGAATCATTGGCAGCATAAGCAAAAGTTTATTCGGCACGTTAACAATAGACGATGCTGAATACTATAATTCAGAAATAGATAAATTATATTCAGATCAAAAAGATTTAGCATCTCTGATGCAAAAACAAACCCATATTTTTAAATCAAAATTATGAAACTTTACAACAAAAAGTGGAAACCGGTGCATCACAAATTGACAAATTAGGAGAGATATTAACCAAGGTGAACCATCGATTAGTGCATATCACTACCATCAATGAATATACCATCGAATTAAACACGTATTTGGAAAACAGATTGGATATCGGACAAGGAATAATTGATATCCTCACCGCTGCAAAGGCAGGACAGCTACACCCTCTCCTAATAAATACATCAAGTCTCTCGAAAATTGCTTAAGATATTCAAGAGCGTGTGCGCTAGTTGGATGTCCCTATTCCTTTGACCTACCTACGTCCCGATACATTAGCATCTATATCCTCAGCAAAAGTTATTCATTATAAATCGAAATTACAAATAATTGTTACTTTCCCTTTATTGGCCAAGACTAAATATCATCTCTTTCATTTGCATTCCTGGCCTAACCCTCAATTTCAAAATAACAAATATGTTTGCTCTGCTTTTGTGGAACCATTTGCTCGTTATCTCTTCCTATCTGTTGATCGCCGTGGTTATTTCTTTCGGGATGATTTAGCAATGTGCAGTGGCACTCCTTATCATTATATTTGCGAATTAAATCAACCGCTAGAAATTATTGGACAAAATCTAAACTGTGAAATTGGACTTTTGGATTCTACGACTTTTAACATTACGGATAAGTGTAATATACAGTTAAAACAAGAACAAGGTGTGTTTTGGAAATGGTTGCGAACTACGGGAGACTGGTTATTTAGTACTTATGCTCCGGAAGAAATACATATCATCTGTTCGGAAAAAAACTCAAAAGATAACCATCAATGGTACCGGAATACTTGCTTTCCCACAAGGTTGCACTGTTAAACAGGGCACTAGAATCTTACTAAACTTTCGAACTTTCATCGCGAGGCAAGAGTACTCGTACTCGCCTGAAACATCTCTGGATTTGTCACCTCAAATCTCTAACCTATATCAACATGATGAAATAAATGATTGGAAATTTACAAGTGGAAAATTAAAAGACTTTTCAAGTAAGGATACAAAAGGCTATTCTCTTCAGGAAATAGAGACTAGATTGGAAGAAATCAAAAATCACCATAGAACGAATCAGAATACTCGTAATTTACTCTATGGTAGAGCCTTCGTAAATTTGATCATTATTTTAATCCTAACTATTATCATATGGTGGTTATGGAATCGTAGAGGTAAATTACATTTTCGATCTATAAAAACTACAAATGTGGAGCCCAAGCGAATGGCAAATAATCCACAGTGCACACATACATCGCAAGAAGTAATTGGTGTTGACAATCCTGTGAATATTACTCCATCCATATCCATGCAATTGCAGTGACAAGAAGCAATGGTGGATCATTAAAATAAAAAAACTTAAGTGCGGTTTAATTATTGAAATAAGTTATTTGTAAAGTGAACTTCGGGCACGATTGAATGACAAAATTGAAAGACAAAACATTTATTCTTTATTTTTTTTGAGATTGTTAATATGAAGTATTGGCGTCTACGCTCCAATAACTCGCTTTGAGTATAATTATATATTTATTATTTGATTCTTCGCATTCTTCACAAAGTACCATACCCGATTGAAACTCTCTAAAAACAAAATTTTTAATCTGAAAAAAATTATTATATTATAAATTTATTTGGGTGGAGAGAATGTAGCTTATGGAAACCACACATAGCATAACCTTTCTTTTCATACCCTTCCTTCATCCTATTAAATGCTCGAATGATCAATTCCACGAGTGAAAATGAATTGAAATTAATTATTTTTCAGACAATAAGCCTGGTGGGTGTACGTCCGCGTAATTGACAATATATAAGTCTTCACACGCGAGGCTAATCCACGAGAAAGAAGAGTTGAAGGAAAGGAACCCCGAAAGGAAATGCCAACTTCTAATATTGATGATATACCGGTTCACACATTGAAGATTTGCAATATTAATCCTTATAAAACAAAAAAGGTACGCGAGTATTTAGCTTGTTTCGGAAAAATAACTAACTTCAAGATATATCAGCAAAAACCAGATAACACCGCTACCGCCAATGTTACCTATGAGTCTGGTTCGAATGCCCTAGCTGTTCAACAGGCAAGTGAGAAGAACAAATTATTGCATGAAGGTAGAAAGCTCAAGGCTATTCCTGCGCACATTCATCAGCAGTATTACTATCTGAAATAACAACATGGAAAATACAAGCAAAAATTAAAACATGATAAAACCTTATTACTAAATGCTGAAAAATTTTCTAAAAATACGACTCTGTCGAATCTTATTTTGAGAACATTCCAGATTTAGGTCTGCTATCAATTTTCAAAAATCTAACGAACATCGAAGGACTCCGGACCAGTATCACTTGTAGTAGGATGAGAAATCTATACATTGAATCATGGAAGGAGAAGGAGTTAAATTTAGATCCGCAAGCTTGGTACAGTAATCCTGGCGACGCTTCTGGAATCAAGATGTGTGCCATTGAAAAATTGTCTCATCTTGTTGGAGGGAACATAAAAAAATTGAAATTAGCTCCTGCTAGTTTCACCACTAATATACGTCAGAGGAATGTTTTCTCCATCATTAGAAACTGTATCCCTTTAACCGAAATTGACCTAGGTGGAGTCATCGTGACACCTTCCATTATAGGAAATCTGCAAAAACGGACCGGCTTGATAAAGCTGACTATTGGACCAACAACAGCAATAGCCAATGATCAAAATCCTATAGTAAAGAATAATCAAACCTTGGAAGTATTCAGACTCTTAGGTGTTCATTCCGATGGACGAGAATTACCCTTGCTTAGTAGAAAATTACAATTTCTATCAATAATCGGAAGTCAAAAATTAATCGCGAGTAACATTTGCAAATCCTTATTGAACTTTGATAATTTAACGAAATTAGAACTAATAAAATGCCGGAATATTACAAGTACAACTATCCTTGAAATATTGGAGAATAATTGCAAATCATTAATCTATTTAGATTTCAGATATACACATTTCTGTGAAATGTATTTGATAGAAGAAACCCTAAAGGATTGTCTTATTACAGGATCATCTACAACTGATTCTCCATTACAAGGTCAAATAAGCCATGACATGGGGCGCATGCTATCTAATCATCATAACTTACAAATTTTCAAAGCTACAGGAGTTCTGTGGGTGGATGATGGATTATTGAGAACAATCGGAGTCAAATTAACCCAACTCAAAGATTTGGAACTTCCACGGTGTCCTAGGTTAACGGATGTGGGATTACTGTACCTTGCAAAATTAAGAGTCGAAAAATTGTTAGTAGACGAGTCTTCATTGAATCTAGCTGGTTGTACAATTCCGTGCTTACCCTTTTTGGAAACGTTGGGAATTAGAAAATATCCTGGAATATCCGCTAAAGGATTCTATCAAATCTTAAAAAGTTGCCCTCTTCTCAGAAGCATCGACGTAAGATTAAATTACAACCTAGAACCCAGCAGTATTTCAAATTCCGCACTTGGATTCGGACCAAAAGTTAAAAGAACATCCCCTTGGAGATTAACAATGAATGAATTACCAAGAGGAAAAATAATCGACAACAAATACTGCAAATTCTATGCTGACCCGTATCAATATAAATACGAAGTTCGAATACCCAACCCTTTTGATCCAGTGGAGTTGATAGCAAGATGGACTTAGAATCAATAACAACGTAACCAGAGACAACGAACGAGTGATAACATCAACAACGAATGAAGATGTGATCCGAATCAAGGTTCTTTCAGGTCAATAGCATATTAGCAACTTTCCTTTTTCAGTAATATATATATTCATTGTACTAACTGGACTTAAAGGAGTATGACTCAGGCCAATGTTCCTTATGGAATGATATTCTGGAGAGACTAGGTTAGGAATATGAAATATAATTTTAACTTATTTCCTGAAAGAATCTCGTGCGTAATTGTATATTCATCGGTTGAAATATTGAAAATGTGAATTGATTACGAAGTTACCGGATAGTGTTAATTAAGTCATGGAAGCTATTTCCATCGTGATCGGGAAAATAGATATTATAAATGGACATTTTCAAAATATCAATAAGTAAGGCAGTGGAACTGAATCAGAAAGACATTTTAAGCTAATTTGTAAGTAAAATTTCGAAAAATTTGTAACGCGATTCATCAAAGATCAAATATTGTAAGCAATGTA
The DNA here is from genome assembly GCA_030407085.1 of Trichopria drosophilae. Lineage (NCBI taxonomy): Eukaryota > Metazoa > Arthropoda > Insecta > Hymenoptera > Diapriidae > Trichopria > Trichopria drosophilae. The sequence goes on along the minus strand of CM059582.1, from coordinate 123,324,687 downwards.
TCATACCAAATCCTAACCATACCCTATCTATCCATATAAGAGAAAAACTTAGGGGAGACTTGTAAAGATGAGATAACCTAGAGTTAGCACGCGGAGAATTATCGTGTCTCATGTGATTGTTCAAACTCGCCCAACTTCCATTTTTTTTTTTATACAATCGTTTTCAATCTTTGATATGTTTTTTCTCACGGTTTGTCTCAGGTTTTACAGCCCAACCCCTGCGTATTAGAATTGTCGAGGACGACAACACATTAAGGGGGGGGAGGATGTTATGTGCGAGCACATTTTTTTTTTAAATTAACTTCATTTCATTTATTAATTAATTTTTCATTGAAATTTTCAAGCTACTTTCAGACGATTGAATATGATATTCAGTCGCCTGAAAGTCGCGTTTATTCATTTTAATGTAAACTCTGAGAAACTTTAGAACCTCTAGAGTTACATTCGTTCCCAACGCCTGGGTGGGCTGGGGAATTTCGAGACGGACACTTTAAGTCGAAACATATGATAACGGCTGCTAAGGAATGCATGGAAAATCCTAGCATAAGCAACGTCTCACGGCGTCGGTTCATTCTGCAGCGTCGGCAGATCTCACGGAGAGAGACGCAAGTCGTCTCCCACCATGGGTCCTCCGACGGCTTCGACGCTTGGGCCCGACGTCGTGGACGTCACTTCGTTTCCGCTTCCGAAGCAGCCAAGTCCTCGGAGTTCAAGACAATCGTCGTGGAAAACGGGTCGCGCCTACACCAGGGTACAAAGTGCCGTAGACGCTCGTTCAGGTCCTGCCCAGAGGTTCATCCGATCTCTGGTAGTTGTAAGTCATTCTAAAAACTAATTAATCAATCTTTTCCTGTTTCCGTTTCCAGTTATTCATGGATAGATCACATGAGAGACAATATTCTAATTTTAATTCGAGCTAATCAAATTTAAATCATTTACAGGTTTTCCTTTAAACCCTTTACCTTTTTCTAAAAACCCAAGGGAAAACGATAGGCTCAGGCCATTTGGGGGAAAACCCTTTTATCGGATTCCCGAGGGAATACTAGAAAAACCCAACCTTTCAACCCTTTAGCCTATGCTCAGGCAAAAAGGGCGTCACGCCCTTTAGGATATCTACCTCTGCCAAAATCCTAGCAATTCTTTCCTATTGTTCTATATAAAATATATGCTTTTTATCATATAATAATATCTAATTCTTTATCAAACCATAGACAAAACGAGATATCAGGGCCCGTAGGGACTGATACCTCGTCTTGGCAGTCTCCGTCCTCCGTTGCTAATTAGCGACGGGAAAAGAATTTTATTCGACGGTTGCGTCCGGAGTTCATCTCCGAACGTAACAAGGTGTGTACACAGTTTTAAGTGTTGCGTCTTTTGTTACACTTAATTTTTCTCTTGAATATATTATATAACTGTATTATGCGAACGCAATAAGTAACTATATAACCAATTGTAACTTAGGATGAAAATACGCGCTGTGGAACATCCAAAATAAAATATGTTATGCACAGCACTTGTACAAACTTGTAAACAATAAAGATATTATGTGGCTGTTTTCTTTGAAATTTTGATTCTTTGTAGACACTGGAGTGCCATTTCCTTGCAGTGCTTGTAGCTATATAGTCTTTATCTAATTATATTGCTGATCTAATATTCCTCTTATGTCAAATTTAAGTTGAATTTGAATTTCAAAGATTGATAACGATAACCATTACAAGATTGATACGTAGAAAAATAATTCGTACATAAGCATACAAAAAATCTTAAATATAAGTAAGAGCAGATGTAAAGTGTGTTTAAATGAATATCGCAACATAGAGTATAAATTGTATACAAAAATAACAAAAATAACGCAGTGAGTGGTCAGTTTACATATACTTTCCGAGATCGCAGTGGTGAATACAGCGAGTGATTACAGTTAGCAGTAAAAGCGCAATGTGGTAGTGGAGTGTTATCGCATAGGAGTAATATCGAACGATGGGTTGGAGAACAAGAAAAGTCGAAGTTTACCCTTAAACGTTGTAACATTGGTACTAGAGCAGATGTTGGTTGGCAAGGCATTCCAGAGTCGGGTTGGTGTGATGATGAAAGAGCGCGCAAATGACTCATGCTGATGAGTCTGCACACGAAGTTTAGAAGTGGAACGCGGTCTTAGTATTCCTTGTGCTTTCGTTATGCCACTGATCAAAGAGATATTTGGGAATCCTTGTTGTGAGGGCATTATAGGTGATGATGCCTATGAAGTATAATCGGCGAGATGCGGTTGTAAGCCACTGAAGTTCTTCACGATACGGGGTGATATGATCGACTAGGCGCAGTCCATAATAAAATATTCACACACAATACATATGGAATTCTTATTAAAAAACCATATGAAATCTACATTAAAAAACTATATCGAATCCATACCAGAAATCCATATGGAATCCACATTAAAAAATCCATAATGAATCCACATCAAAAAACAATACGGAATGTACATAAAATAATCCAACACGAATCCATACCAGAAATCAACATACAATTCATATTCCACTTATCCGTATGGATTCCACGTAGAATTGTAAAAAACCATAGAGAATCCACATCAATCCACATGGACTCCATGTGGAAAATCCACATCAAAAATCCATATGGAATCCACACCAAAAATCCATCTGGAATCCACATAAATAAAAACTGCACGGAATGTACATAAAATAATCCATAACTTATCGATACCAGAAATCCACATGCAATTCATGTTCCATTTCCATATCCATATGGAATCCACGTAGAATCTATGTAAAACAACCATATATAATCCATATCAATCTACGTGGAAAATCCATGTCAAAAATCTATATGGAATCCACATTAAAAAAATCCACATGGAATCCATGTCAAAAATCTATATGGAATCCACGTGGAAAATCCACTTGAAAATCCATTTAAAAAATCCACATGGTATTTACATCAAAAATGCATATGGATCTCCATGTCAAAAATTCATATGGAATTCACATAAAAAATCCATATGGAATTCACATTAAAATAACCATACGGAATGTATATAAAATAATCCACAACGAATCCATACTAAAAATCAACATGGAATTCATATTCCACTTACATATCCATATGGAATCCACGTGGAAAATCCACATGAAAATCCACATGGAATCCCCACCAAAAATCTACATGAAAATCTATGTGGAATCCTCACCAAAAATTCATATGGAATCCAGTCGAATCCACAAGGAATCCACATCAATCCATATGGAATTCATATGGAAAATCCATATGGAAATCCACATTGAAAATCCATATGGAAACCACATGGATTTTTTCAATAGGAATGTAATAAAAATTAGTGCTAATTAGTGTAAATTAAAGAATAGTGATTCTTGGTGGGTTCTTTTCTTTGCAGCTTGTCTGGAAGCTGCAAAATGTGAGGAATGTCATCATTTGATGCTGGAAAATAACATGTCTGTCTGAACCGATCCCAGTTGTCATTGTATGAGCGCATTTATTACACGATTAGGTGAAGTATAATAAACCAAAATTTTATTCTGCTTTAACATACACCATTGTCGCTTAAAATCTAAATCTATTACTAAAAAATTATAGAAAAATTTTTCGTTACAAAATTTGTAACTTGAAACGGTGAACTACACATTTTAACTACGTATCAGCCTTATTTTTAATGCAAATACCTAAAAGCCATTGAAATTGCAACGTAATCAAAATTTCAAACCTGAATTACGTTAGCGACTGGTAAAATATCATTCAACTTTTGTCGTTAAAAAGTTTTCAGCTTGAAAGGCTTTAGCGGGTCTTGAAAACATATTAACACTATTATTATGACCACGTATACATCTTTTTTCAATAAAAATACGTACAAGTCATTAAAGTTATATTTAATCACAAATTTTTAATCTGAGATAATCCAGCGTCTCTTAAAATTTTAGAAAAGTCTTTTTGTTGCAAAATTTGTAGCTTGAGATGGTGAACTGTTTCTGAAATGTATTAACACTACTCTTATAACTACGTATAACCCTTTTTTCATTACAAATACCTTAAATCCATTGAAATGGTAACGTAACTAAAATGTCAAACTTCAGTTATACTAGCAACTGGTAAAATATCTTACAACTTTTGTAATTGTACTACCTCGAGCATGAAAATTTCAAAGGATTTCTCAAATATATTCGGCATTGAATTTCAGTTCTTGCGGGTGATTCCTGTTTGTTGTCTGGATCTAAATTCCCCATGGAGTTGGTCTATAAAATTTGTGATCGTATCTTTCATTTCGTAAATTCTAATCGCTGTTACATATCCTTTCCTAATTGATGCTAGTTTAAAAGAAGAATTTTTTCATTATGGTTTTAAAAGGTAATAAACAAAAAATATGTATACTCTATTATATCCAAAAAATTAAGATGTATTCCATACACAAAGAATTTCTTAGTTTTGTAGAATGGCCAGTGACATCTGGGATAGGAGTAGCAGAGTCAGTTATTCATTGGTACTGTCGGTATATATTGATGCTAACAAGTTAACATCTTACCTGTCAGATGAGTATAAATAATTGTTTATAATAAATTACGTACAAATATAATGAGAATTATTTCTTTGTTAAATATTGAAAATTTCTTTCAGATCCCGAATGAAATCCTTAAATCTCGGATGAAAAGTTTTAACTCACTTGCGCCCGAATTACCCCGGATGCTTCCAAATGAATATGTTTTTTTGCCAACAACGTGGAAGGAGAAAAGTATTGTGACAGTTTTCCGAAATTGAAAATGGCGGATACAATATGGCCAATATACCAATTTTATAAAAACGGATATCAAAGCACTCGGCAAGCCACATTCAAAATCGGTCATAATATGGTCCGCCTTATATGCCGGAGCAGCGTTTTAAAAAAAATGTCCAAGCACTGCCTCGTACATCGCACCCGTCTTAGTAGCCAGAACGATCCACAGGAATGGAAGAGCCTGAAATTAGTGAGAGTAATCCCATTATTTTCAAAACAATTTTTAAACACACCATACTTTCAATCGAGCAAAGTATAAAGACTGTCATCAGCGTTGCAGAAAACGAAAACTGCAAGAATCATCAAGAATCTGAATTCAGTCATAAATGCGAATACATGTTAATACCTTAACAATAACATGAACACAAACAAATTCGCTGTGGCGTTTCGAACCTGTTATTGGAAACATTTGTATTCATTTGCTTGTCATTGATTTCAAAGAATGCACTGAATTCTTTGAATGTGTTAATTTCATAACCCACATGTTAATGTACTAACATTTAAAATAATTCGGAATAAAGAAAGCTTCAGAAATGATATTCAGACATCAATCACACATAAGGGCCATTTTTTTTGGCCCTTCTGAATACTTCCCTGTGGTCAATCATTCCATATCCTATTACAAGAAATCTATTCAGATAAATTAACGCTACTTTTATAACTACGTATAACCCATGCATCGAATACAAGATACCTAAAAGCCATTGAAATTGTAAGATAATCCAAATTTCTAACTCGAGTTACGCTAGCAAATAGAAAAATATCTTTTGTCGTTGGAAAGTTTTCAGCTCCAAAGGCTTTAGCGGATCTTGAAAACATATTAACACAATTACAAGTTATTAAAATTATAATCAACCAACAGTTTGTAATGCGACAATCCAACGCCTCTTACATTGCTAGAAAGGTTTTTTTTTGTCGAAAAATCCAATGATATTTTATTCAGATTAATTTGGGTTGTTGAACGAGCTCAGTAATGTCTCCACACACAATGTAATCTCACTCCAGGATTAATTTTACATACTCGTCCGCCCTGTTGGATCCGCCATTTTATTTTAAAATTGGTGATTAGCGATCAAAAATATATAATAACAACTTTTTATGTTAGTTTCTTTATTAAAATATGCTATATTTTTCATGTGAATATCTAACAATCAATGTTCCGGTTATGCCGCCCCATAAGCACAGATTTAGAAAAAAGATTACTTTATGAATTCTCGAATGTCCTCATGAAATTGTACTTATAGTATATAAGAAGTAATAAATAAGAATTTTTTTATAACAAATTTACGTATGTTAACTATAAATTAAAGCATATAAAAGTATTAGTAAGTAAGTTCCCAGTAATCTAAAATGCATTCAAATGTTCAAATATAGATACAATTATAGTTCAAATGTAGGTACCAAAAATACAATTTTGATTCATGAAAATTTGAAATGTCGAAAATTTTAAAAATATTGAAATGTAAAAAATTTTAAAAATTTGTTTAAAAAGTCTTAATTCCATAACTATAGCGGACATTCGTTATATTTTTAAGCATTCGCAAAGAATTCTTTTAGAACTCTTTTTTTCATAAAAGCATTTAAGAAGCATTTTTTTAATGTTTCAAAATTTCTTTATGTTTAATGGGCGCCCATCTGCGTTGCACAAACTTAAATTTCAAAATCCATCGACGTAAATTTTCAGTACAACTGTTACGATTGTAATAAATTTTAAGTCATTTTCGAATCAATATACGACATAAAAGTTGAATATTATTAACAATTACGCAAAAAATATATTTTTTACTTATTTAATATAAAATTATAAACAAATTGAAATTGTAGACAATTTTGGAACGCGCCATTAAAGAGACGGACCTTGAAAATAATAGGATATGTTCTTTTAAATTTTTTTTAAATTCGATGTTATTAAGCAATCCTGGGTGCGGGTCGAAAAGCGGACAGTCCAAAAATCGACAATTAAAGTACCTAGCATAAAAATTTTAAACGGAAAATGTTCTTTTTGGAATTAATGGGATAAGTATGAAAAAAATATTGTATATTACAAATTCTGAAATAATTTCGAACCGTTCATTATTTTGTCCATGTGTTTTTTTTATATATATATTTTTAAATATTTTCTTTTAAATATTTCTCGCAAATGTTCTTTTTTCCGAAATTCCAAGAAAGAGTAATTCTCGGAAAACACTACAGACAACGCCGTATGTAATTTCATTTCGTTAGATCTCGCAAAAGAATTTATAGCAAGAAGAAAGTTTATCCTCGCGTGAATTTTATCTGGTTCGAAACATGGAAAAAAGCAGTATATGAAATATTCCAGTACGGGAAGAATATTTAATGGCTACAAGTACCATATTCTGGACAGGGATGCACAAGGAAACATGTGAGATACTTTTTAATTCAGTCATTTAATTTCATTTATGTTCTTTTGATGTACTGAAATTTTTAATACTTCTGAATACTATGTTTTAATCGTTGTAAAAGTATATTCGAAAGAATTGCTTCTCAATAAATGGACATATCAATTATCAAAAATTTCATATTTATTTTATTTGTAATTTTTTATAAAATTTAACTTTACTATTTTTTTTTAAAAGTAATAATTATATTTCAAAAAAATGGGTGTTCTCAGGCGCTCATCATATATCGCTCATCTCAAAGATGTAATACGATATTTTACCCAGCAAATGAAAATGAATTAGGTAGGAATTAATTACAAACCATTTTAATTCCTAAATATTCTAAAAGGGAATTAAAAGGAATTGAGGTAACACCATTAAAATTAAAAAGAATTGAAAGGAATAGAATTTTATTCCAGTTTTACTATACATATTTTGAAGCATCAATTGTGAGAACTGAATGGCATTAAAAGGAATTGATTGTAAAAATGTTCAATTCCGGCTATGGCATTCAACGCGATCATTTTCTCTTCTTTCCCTGTAACGGAATTCGGTAGAATTGAATCATTTCTGAATAACTGAAAAAGAATTGAATCCGGAATCAGTCCATTTTCGTATTGAATACGTTTAAATTCTTTGTAAAATCAATATATAGAACAAAAACGTCCCTACCGAGAATCGAACCCTGGTTCTCCGCGCAGCATTTCCGAGCTATAACCACTCGACCACACTGTTACTGTGAAATAATGCGAAAATAACGAATAGTTGAAACCGAGAGTAGGCCTGTTTTTCTAGATATGTATATGATAACGTGTTCGGACAAGCCGAACTATCTTAAACCGTGCGTTTAAGATATAGTTTTGTTTACAAAAAGTACACATAAGGTTTATTCCATTATTTGATAATACTTGAAAAAAAACGATGTAGATACATTATTATTATCATTCATTAATATCTTTGCAATATTATTTCAACTGTACAACAGATTCATTATAATGTTCATTGTTAGATTAAATTTTCATTTTCGTTTGAAATATGCATTATTTACGACAATAATATTAAATTAAACCAGGGACCGACACAGACACGACTCGACACGATAAATCGTGTTCGTATTGTGTCGTCTTGCGATATACGACACGTTAGAATTTATGAATCGTTTTCGTGTTGAACACGGACACGATAGGAAAATCGAATAGTTTTCGTGTTCGAGACAGACACGTTAACAAAAGCCAATCGTTTTTGTGTTAGCTCCCGACACGTTAACCAAAATAAAACCTTTTGGTGTCTACCACGGACACGTTAGCAAAGATTTATCGTTTTCGTATCGAACAAGAACAAAACACGTTACAATAAGATATCCAAGACGAAATAACTATTCATTACGCGCTCTCCCTCAGTCTCTGCATGATCACGCTCACTTTTGCCCTCCGGCGATCTCTTTTGCTCTCTTTCCCATCCTCGCTCACTTTAGCTATTTTTCCTTCTCTCTCACTCTTCTTCGCGTAATAGTTTTTTTAGCAATATCTGAGCTGACATACGTGCACTAGGTGGTCGGGGTCGCCGATGACGCAGTCCGACGGTCGCTCTCCTTCAATTTTTTTTTCATATCAGGCAAAATACGTGCTCTATGTGGCAGGGTTCGCTGTTTACGGAGTAAGGGTTACTCCCCGTACTTTTTATCTGCTAAAATACGTGCACTAGGTGCTAGGGATCGGTGAAGACGGAGTCTGGCAGTCGCTCTCCGTAGTTTTTCATCATAGGCGCTAAAATACGTGCACTAGGTGGTAGGAGTCGCTGTTGACGGAGACTGGTTGTCGCGCACCGTTGTTTTTTCTCATATCAGCTGAAATACGTGCACTGGGTGGTAGGGGTCGCCGATGACGGTGTCTGGCAGTCGCTCTCCGTGATTTTTTACCATATGAGCCAAAATACGTGCACTAGGTGGTAGGGGTCGCTGATTACGGTGTCAAGGAGTAGCGCCCCGTAGTTTTTTCTCATATCAGCTAAAAGTCGTGCACTAGATGGTAGAGGTCGCCGATGACGGAGTCTAGTAGTCGTTGTCCGTAGCTTTTCATCATATGAGCCAATATAGGTGTACTAGGTAGTAGAGGTCGCCGATGACGGAGTCTAACAGACACTCTCCGTAGCTTTTCATCAAATCAGCCAATATAGGTGTACTGGGTATTATGGGTCATGATTACGGGGTCCTGAAGTAGCTCCACGTAGTTTTTTGTCATATCGGCTAAAATACGTGCACCAGGATGTAGGGTTCCCCGATGACGGAGTCCGGTAGTCGTTCCCCTTTTCATCATATAAGCTAATATGGGTGCATTAAATCTTACAGGTAACCGATGATGGAGTGTAGGTGTCGCGCTCTCTTTAGTTTTTCATCATATTAGCTTAAATACGCGCACTAGCTGCTAGTGGTCAGCGACGACGGAGTCTGCCAGATGCTTTCTTTAGTTTTTCATTACATCAGCTAAAAAACTAAGGGGCGCGACTCCTAGACACCGTAATCAGAAAACCCTACCACCGAGTGACGACCAGACTCCGTCATCGGCGACCCCTACAACCTGGTGCACGTATTTTAGCTGATATGCCAAAAAAACTACAGGGTGCCACTCCTGGACTCCATGATCAGCGACCTCTAGTATTTTGTGGACCCATGTTGGCTCATATGATGAAATCTACGGAGAGCGAGGGACAGACGTATTTCCTCGGGCACTTCTGGCGGCAAAGGTATCACCCCCCCCCCCGCTTATTCTTAACCGATTTTAACTTTTTCTTTTTAGAAATGCTCATGAATGTCTGTACTATAAGAATCGTTCACTCGCTTTTTGATATATTTGTTTGTTAATTAACAATTCTCTTATTCAGATGTTGATAGATGTAATTGTAAAAAAGCTGCGTGTTGCATACGTTCATATATCAAACGAACTTGAATGAGAAACAGCTGAAATACGTTATCCGGGGGTTTTCGGGGTCGCTGATCACGAATGTGGTCTGATTTTTTCAAAATTCAAAATGGCGGATACAATATGGCGGACCGAAATGCAAAATGTTACTTGATCGGGATGAAATATTGTACTCGGGGGTTTTTGGGGTCGCTGATCACGAATCTGGTCTGATATTTTCAAAATTCAAAATGGTGGATCCAAGATGGCGGAAGGAAATACAAAATGTTACTTGATCGAGATGAAATATGGTACTCGGGGGTTTTTGCGGTCGTTGATCACGAATCTGGCCACAAATTTTTCAAAATTCAAAATGTCGAATCTAATATGGCGGACCGAAATGCAAAATGTTACTTGATCGAGATGAAATACGTTACCCGGGGGTTTTTGGGGTCGCTGACCAGGAATGTGGTCTGATATTTTCAAAATTCAAAATGGTGGATCCAAGATGGCGGAACGAAATACAAAATGTTACTTGATCGAGATGAAATATTGTACTCGGGGTTTTTTGGGGTCGCTGATTACGAATCTGGCCTCAAATTTTTCAAAATTCAAAATAGCGGAACGAAATACAAAATGTTACTTGATGGAAGCGAAACTGGGCACTCGGGTGTTTTCAAGGTCGTTGTTCATGAATCTGGCCTCAGATTTTCAAAATTCAAAATGACGGTATATTATGATAACTTCTTATGCTAACGGTAGTGACGATGTGGAAAGTAAAGTACTCAGAGTCCAAAAGCCATTCACTGCTACGCATTTTTCACCTGTTTGTAATAAGTCAATCCGATCTTTTGACAAGATGCTGTAATTATGTGATAAAAAGAATTCAACACGTCGGAAAGAAAATTCCGGAATCAGCAGAAGAGGATTATTTTGTATACAAGGTGAAGAAAAAGTATGGAAACCCCGGAAAATCTCAGAGGGTAGTTGATGAAAAAAAAATATTAAGGTGGGATCAATGTAACTTTCAACGAGATATCCAGTGATGACCTTGGATTTGACCTTGGACATCTCCTTAAAGGTCATTGAAAGGTCAACTTTTTTTTTAAAATCCAAACGCGTACTTTTGATGTCGGTAATCGAAAGAGTGTAAAATTTTACGTTCAAATATGCCTCGAGGTTCAAGGTCAATGTGACCTCTGGAGGTCAAATATCGGTAAAATTACTTTTGCAAAAAACTTTTGCAGAACAAGAGGCTAGAGAAAACGATTAATAACACGTCTGAAATATCTTTCAAGTAGTACTCCTTAAATGACCTTTTAATCAACCTTGGACCCCGCCTTCAAAGTCATGTAAAGGTCAACTTTTTCTGTTTTTGTTCAAATGCAATTTGAGGCACGTGTTTGAGCCTCGAGGCATATTTGAACGTAAAATTTTACGTTCTTTCGACTCCCGACGTCAAAAGTATGGGTTCACATTTAAAAAAAAAGAAGTTACGAAAAAAAGTTTACGAATAATATAACTTCTTGTATAAATAAAACGACATGAAATACGCTTTAAAAATTACGAAATCATGCATCTACATATTTACGAAAGCGAGATAAACCTTATTTTGCACACTTATACAGATCAAAATCTTTGTCACGAACAAATCTAAATATTCCGAAAACATATTAAATGGAAAACTATGTTTAAAATATTTCTTTACCTATGAATTTTGAACGCCAAAAGTGTTCATTTCCTAAATTTCTACCTTTGCATATTTATTTAATATTTGATATAATGTCGCGTCGTTCGCAAGTTATTGAGTGAATGCAAATGTTCTAGTGGGATTTTAGATTACTTCATGATTCCATTGATTGCAGAACTTCCTATGTGACGTATTTAATTAACTTTATCACGTAATTACGACACATCAGAAAATAAGGTTACATTAATACAAATCAGATGAAAATTGCGTATCAATGAATGGCTTTATGGCCTCACGTACTTGAATTTTCTCCCCACTCCGTCCATTACTACAAAGAGTTACAATATTATGAAAATCAGGACAGATTTATGAAATAAGCATACAATTTCAATCAAACAAAACCATACAAATTCAAGTACAGTATATTTTTAATAAACAATTTTATTTTTCGTTCATTACAATAGATTGAAATACAATTGAAATGTTCACCGAGATTTTTCTGGGTAGCTCAAAAATAAATATTGCAATAAAAAAACATGGTACTATTAGTTCAGTTTCACCATTACAGTCAAATTTCGTCACCCATTTTAACTAAACTAAGTAAAATCCAATCTAGAAACAATTTTCAAGCGATTCCGATCTTTACGAAACATTTTTTCGATATATTGGATTCGCCATATTATCAAGTACCATCTTGCATTTTGATCCGCCATTTTGAAATTTGAAAATTTGAGACCAGATTCGTGATCAGCGACCTCGAAAACCCTCCGAGTGCCAAACTTCATATCGATCAAGTAACATTTTGCATTTCGTTTCGCCATCTTGGATCCACCATTTTGAATTTTGAAAATATCGGACCAGATTCGTGATCAGCGACCCCAAAAACCGCCGAGTACCATATTTCATCTCGATCAAGTAACATTTTGTATTTCGTTCCGCCATCTTGGATCCGCCCTTTTAAATTTTGAAAAATTTGAGGCCACATTCGTCATCAGCGACCGCAAAAACCCCCGAGTACCATATTTCATCTCGATCAAGTAACATTTTGTATTTCCTTCCGCCATCTTGGATCCACCATTTTGAATTTTGAAAATATCAGACCAGATTCGTGATCAGCGACCCCAAAAACCCCCGAGTACAATATTTCATCTCAATCAAGTAACATTTTGCATTTCGGTCCGCCATATTGTATCCGCCATTTTGAATTTTGAAAAAATCAGACCACATTCGTGATCAGCGACCCCAAAAACCCCCGGGTAACGTATTTCAGCTGTTTCTCCATTAAGTTCGTTTGATATATGAACGTATGCAACACGCAGCTTTTTTACAATTATATCTATCAACATTCCACATCAGAATTGTTAATTAACAAACAAATATATCAAAAGCGAGTGAACGATTCTTATAGTACAGACATTCATGAGCATTTCTAAAAAAAAAAAAGTTAAAATCGGTTAAGAATAAGCGGGAGAGGGGGGGGGTGATACCTTTGCCGCCAGAAGTGCCCGAGGAAATACTGTGAGACGCCCCCGTAATCAACAACCTCTATTGGGCGCAACTGTTAGACCTCGTATCGTCGACCTCAATTACCCGGGCATGGCTGACATGAGGAGAAAATCTTCGGAGGGAAGTTTCTCCCCTCCTTCATTGTCGGGAAATACGTCTTGATCGACATCTGTACTTGAGACTATGTTTTGTATCATGTCGTCGTGTCGGGTCTTGTCTTAGCACGACACGTTTTCAGTATTTGTCTTTTTTCGTGTCTAACACGAACACGTTAGCGTTTTTGAAACGTGTTCGTTTCGAACACGAAAACGATTCATTCTTGATAATGAGTTCGTGTCTGACACGAACACAATGCATAACTGCTAATGTGTTCGTAGTGGGCACGAAAACGATTTGGGCAATCTTATCGTGTCGTTTTCGGGACACGGCGCGGAAACGACGAACGTTTTCGTAGCGGTCCCTGAATTAAACTAATATAGTTAAATTAATATGTTGCTATAATGTTACAAATCAATGGACGATAAAAATAATAGAATTCAAATAGCATCCTTTGGTAATAGATTTTTTTTTTGAAGAATTCGTTATAACTCTTTCTGACATTTTCTATGCCGATGGAATTCAAGCGGACGTATATGTCGAATTGCAACGCGTCAAAATTTTAACGAAGTATTGATAAGAATTATCCTTGCTTCATTGAAATTAGTCAAAACGTATAGTATCGAATTGAAACACGTTGAAACTGAGACGCATTATTAAAAAGAATTGTTATTGCTTTAGTTAAATTCGACCGGTCGCATTGGATTGAATTAAATCGAGTCAACATTTTTCGAAGTATTGATATTAATTATCAGCTTTAAGTATGGCTTTAGTAAATTCATTCGGACATTGAGCGGTAAATTAATATAATTAATTATATGAGTCAATTTCATTTTCGAATTCATTCGAATTAAATGAAAGTACCTTCTATTCTAAAATGCCGCATTGTATCGTATTAACGGAATTAAAACGTATTATATAGAATTAAAATAAAACAATTTCAATTCGAAAATGGAGAAATTCCGGATTAAACAATTTTTTGTTCTATTCTTTTTCAGTTAAGGAATTCAGCGTCACCTCAATTTCTTTTAATTCGATTTTTGATCACTTTGGAATTAAAATGTTTTTTAATTAATTCCAACCAAATTCCTTTTTATTTTTCTCAATTCTTTTTCACTTGTCACAGCGACATCAAAAACTCCAGCACACCAAATTTCAAATAATAGTAGCGATTAGTTCTTCCTGGCATGAATTTCTTTTGAAAATTTTGCCTTTATTTGGTATAGTAATTTGTTATTAAAAATAATTCTTTTAAATATTTTTACAATATTATTTTGTTTAACACTTATTGAAGTCTTAAGAAAGTCAGGAACAAACAAACCGCATCGAAATCGATAACTATCTGCTCATAAACCTTAAAAAATCGGTAGCATGTAGGTGGGACACTGTTGTCCGTCTGTGACTGAACGGGTTAAAGTCGTTCTAGTTTTTAATCATTGTACCGGTTTTCCACATGCAAAATATATGTTACATTTCGAACTTATTTTATATTGCAATGTAATATACTTCATATTAGAATATATAATTAAAACTGTTTTCTATAAGACTTCACAATTCAAAATAAAGCAAACAAACGGTTGGATCAATATTTGGTACCAGTTTTTGATGACTCACTCTCAGTATATTCATCGATATATGTTTTTAAGTCTGAAACTTTCTTTTGATAAGAGTTTATCCATCGATATGAGATGTTTCGTCTAACATTTTCTTTTCAAAAGAATTTTACTATCGACTACAGACTTTAGGGTTTAAAACTGTCATTCAACAAGAATTTATCCATTAAAAAAAAATTTCAGGTGTGAAATTTTCTGTCGAGAAAATTGAAATATCAACTAAATATTTTAGGTCTGAAATTTTCATTCGGCAAAAGTTTATTCGTCAATGTAACATTTTAGGTCTGAATAATAATTAGATAATAAACACATCCTTATGATTACAATCATACAAAATTATATCCATATTATTCACTCAATGCGAAATTATCCACATGATTAAAAAATATTTCATTTAAAAATCGTTCTACTTTTATAGGGACTGAAAAGTACCCAGAGCATCAAATTATCTATAATAATAAATAAGTATTCAATTTAACCCATTAAGGACTGAATGCGCATAAATGTAACATGAAGTTTGACAGTACATTTTAGCATTAAAACGTAATGAACAAAATTTCGGAATATGTGTTTTTTATTTTTGAAACTCCGCTCTTTCGAATGGTCTATCGAAAAATGCTGCAAATTGAAAAATAAACAAACTATGAGCATTTATTTCACAAAAATCACGATTTTGTTTAGGTTTTCTTTGGAATTATCGTTATTTTTTTTATCATTTCCCTTATTAGAATATCTGAGATGGGTGTAAATAAAGTGAAAAGAAGGTTTGGGCTATAAGATAGGACTAATGAAAAAGTTAAAGGGCATAGGGGGTTAACTATACAAAAAATGCCCCCACAGCTCTGTCACCCGAACTGGGTCCATATATTGCTACCCCGATGACTACAAATTTCTGAAAGTGTGAACTCAAAATTCGCTTTTTCGAAAAAGTTATGGAGGGGGAAAGAAAAATAAAAAAACTAATTTTTCTCGAAAACTACTGGATCGATTTTAATGAACTTGAAATATGTTAAGACAATTATGTTAAGAAGAGAAACATAGGTAAGACAATTTGAGAGAAACAATATGAATTTTTTTTTTTTTAATAAGTAAAAAACTGGTTCGAAATTTTCGAAATTTTTTTTTGGCATAATTTTTTATGTGACCACCTTCATCTTTTTTCTTGAGGTACCTTACAATGTCCCCTTTCATATATATTTTTTTTAATTTTTAAAAAATATAGTTTTTGAATAAAAAATCGTAAACCATGGTCGTCCTGCTTGACTTGCGCATTCGCATAAGCGCTCGTGCGCACGCATGTGTATATATATATATACAGGGTACACAATTTAAAACTACCACCCGGAAATCTGAGAAGGAATGCTGTTTAGAAAAAAAAAGTTTAAATAGAAAAGTTTTTGGATTCCGAGGGGAACATCCAATAGTGACCTTGACGTTGACCTTTAAGGTCATTTCAGTATGAAGCCTCTTTTTAATGAGACCCCTTATTTTTTCACTCCGGAAATGGAAAAAGCGGAATTTACGTCCGAATACGATCTTGTCTTAGGACCCAGGTCCCATGGTGGGGTTCTATAATTCTTTTTCTTTATGTCCGTTAGTTTGGACCTCCCCGTCGGCCAGCATTCAGCATGGTTGAACCTGATCTGATATAGCCCGAGCGGATCGTTAGCCGTAACACCCCCACCATGTGAAGGTGGACAAATGAGGGCACCCAGCCAATTGAGGCAAGATAGACGAGTCACCCAGCCAGTTAAGGCAAGATAGACGAGTCACCCAGCCATTTAAGGCAAGATGGAGGAGTCACCCAGCCAGTTAAGGCAAGATGGAGGCATCACCCAGCCAGTTAAGGCAAGATGGAGGAGTCACCCAGCCATTTAAGGCAAGATGGAGGAGTCACCCAGCCAGTTAAGGCAAGCTAGAGGAGTCACCCAGCCATTTAAGGCAAGATGGAGGAGTCACCCAGCCAGTTAAGGCAGATGGAGTTGTTACCCATACAATTAAAGCAAGATATATTATCTTGCCTCTCACTTCTCAATTTTAGTTGTGGTGAATATGTCAGTTAATCTCTCAGCTGGTTTGAAAATTCTTGATAAATAACGCGCATGTGATAAATAATATATAACAGCCGCAATGTGGAAACAACAGCCAACAGTTCTATTTCCATTGGCACATTCACATGTGTATTCTGTAATTCCAGAATGTCCAATAGTGTCAGGTTCGTATTTAACACCTATAGGTTTGACGAGAAATGTGACGGGACGTAACTCTAATTTTAAAAGTCGTTGAATCATCTTTAACAAATTCCATTTTTAGATTGCCATCTTTGTCAAGCATTTCTGCTAAATAGGAAACAACCTAAGCAAGTTGATTGGTACCAGTGAATAAAATTTTTAAATCATTTGTTGTTAATTCCGGAAAATCATTAAGATCATCTGAGGAGATAGTTCCAAACGGAAGTTTACGACGTAGCCATCCTGCTTCTTCTACTTTATCAGCCAAAGACAACTTCACATTTTTCTGAGTTTGCATCTTTTGAAGAATATCACCGAAGTTATCTACATCAGAATGTAATATTTTTCCGAAAATATTATTAAGAAAACATGCAATTCTGAAGTATGATCCAACTTTTGGTAATAACTTATTATCGATTTTATGATTAAGAAGAAGATATTTTTGCTTGATGACACCGTGAACGGATTCTACAGCCCACCGAATTTTCGTAACAAAGCGAGAAATATTTGATTCTTCTGCAGTTAATTGTTTCCTTTTTCCTTTTAAGGCAGACATCAAAACTCGAAATTTTTTTTCTTCCAACTTTTCTTTTACGTCACGAAATCCACGGTCAAGAACAAAAATATCACCTTCATTAACCAGCTTAGATAAACCTTCAGGATTTTCGAGAATTGTTTTCAAAATCTGGGAATCATTTTCATTCGCAAGCAAAGGTCCAACAATGTCTACAACATACCCGTCAGTTGTGCAGGTGGTAAACGGTTTACAAAGGGGAACTTTCTTTTGGCCAGAGTACGATTTCCTTTGGTAATCATTATTAGAACTTTTTTGATGTCTAGCGTATGTGCCGTCGCATATCAAAAAAAGTTTATCGTTAGAATCGAATAAATGTTTTGCTATTTTAGTGGTATGGTTTAGAATGAGTTCATTCCGACTACAAGCATTCACTCCAAAACGAAGTGGCAAAACATCATCTTCAAATGATTTCATTACACTGGCCGAATAGTCCGAGACATCGTGTTCATTTTGCAATTGCAAAATTGACGCGATCATTGCATTCAAATTACACGACCGTAATTTGAACAAAAAGACAACAATAGCTTAAATGACGGAACGGGAATGACTATTTCGCAATGAAGTTAACATGTCTTTCAGTTCATTTAATTGTTCCCAATTTAAGCCTGTAAAAATTTTGAGTTGTTTCTCAGAAATATTGTATTCCCCTATTTTATCAAGCAACGTCGAGTCACATCTAATAGAAAGAGTTTCCATTAGTTTTGATAACTCAGATGCCGTAAGGCTTGTAGTATTAGAATAGGCTTTCAGTTGGATAAGATCTTCTTCGTATATTCTATCGTTTATCAAGTGCATACGACAACATCGATTCCCAGATGGAATGTAGATTTGAGTTTTGATATAAGTTTTTATTCGTGTTTCCTCAGGAATGACACGTAAATGCTTTGTGCTGCCACAAAAGCAACATGATTTATGCGTTGCAATAGTTCTCCGAATAAAAACTTCCATACGTTCAACCTCAGAAACCGATGCTTTTGATTCAACTATTTCAAACGTGGGATCATTATCTACCGAATCAGGCACAACATCATTTACGACATTTACTTCAGATTTCTCTGCAGATATATTTTTTCTATAAACAGACATTCTACATTTTTGACAAATAATGTCATTTACATTTATTGCTTGCTGCAAAGAAGTGGAGTAAATATTCGCTTCCTGTTGATTTGTTACTATTTTTTTTCGGCCTGTAGTATTTATTAAAAAAGTATTGCAACCAGGGCACTTTTGTCTTAGCAATACGGTCTTATTCATCTTGAAAATTATGCTGAAATAAGTATGTCAGATGTAAACAAAAGAATGTAAAAAGTAAAATTCTCCAGAATCACAGAGATATAACTCCGAAAAAAATACTAAATATAAACCTGCATTCAGCTATACCGATTTACATAGACTATATGAATCAAAGCACAATATCATATACAAGTGTCAGGTCGCACCGTCCGGATTCCTAATCTACTAAAAAAACGATGGATTTCGATAACGAGAATGAAATGGCTATCGAATAAAAGGAACGATGCCTACCGGAGAAGAAGTCACCTATTGCCTCGCAGTTCTTCTATATAGGAGTCTCGTGCCAACAATCACGCCGACATCACACCGGATAATAAAATATCTCATTGACTTCGGTTAAGGTCGACCTATACTATATACACACAGCACCGGTTTTTGTTTCGGTCCAATTTAACTTCGTACATTTCAACACTGTGCATTAAACACGAAAAAACATTTGAATATTTATATTGGCTACACATGAGTCTCAACTGTATATAACATAGTATTTTTAGTCAGTGCGTGCGTGCGTGAGTGCACGGGTGTGTGCGAATGCGCAAGTCAAGCAGGACGACCATGGTTTACGATTTTTTATTCAAAAACTATATTTTTTAAAAATTTGAAAAAAATATATATGAAAGGGGGCATTGTAAGGTACCTCAAGAAAAAAGATGAAGGTAGTCACATAAAAAATTATGCCAAAAAAAAATTTTGAAAATTTCAAATCAGTTTTTTACTTCTTAAAAAAAAAAAAAAAAAAACATATTTTTTCTCTCAAATTGTCTTACCTACGTTTCTAACATATTTCAAGTTCATTAAAATCGATCCAGTAGTTTTCGAGAAAAATTTGTTTTTTTATTTTTCTTTCCCCCTCCATTTTTCGAAAAAGCGAATTTTGAGTTCATACTTTCAGAAATTTGTAGTCATCGGGGTAGCAATATATGGACCCAGTTCGGGTGACAGAGCTGTGGGGGCATTTTTTGTATAGTTAACCCCCTATGCCCTTTCACGAAGATGTTAAAATCGATCGAAATCACTTCAAACTTGGTACTCAGTTGGTACTTGCCGGTTACGAATAACGGGTTGTTTGATATTTAAAATTCAATGCGGTTATTTCAATTTGGTCATAACATTGTTTTTTTATTTATTTTTTTTGTTTTCTTGGTTTATTAATAAGAATTGTCCTCTTATTGTTTATGTGCATCTACAAAACAGATTTTGCAAAAATACGCATTGCACATTTTGCACGTTACAAACGTTCTAATGTAACACTTGTCTTGGGAGCAATATTTTTTTATTTGTGACTGTTCTAAAATATGATATTATGATATGATGAAAATCGGGTAATTACAAAAAATTAATTAATTTGGAAATGATGATCAGATTTTTTATTATTATACAGAATTAAAGTGCCACACAGGCAAATGCAGACTTCAGATTTTCTATTGAATTTCTTATCATTTTGCATTTCTTTTGTGTTGTCAATATCTTTACACTTATTTCATAAGAAATTGTCTCCTTATTGCTTAAATTTGTTTAAATTCGTGCAGTTTCGGGGTCTTTTTTATTGTTGCCAGTTCATTTACAGGAATATTACATATTTTGATTTTTGTTCATCCCAAAGAATTTCGAATACAAAAGTCCTGAATTCTTTTCACACACTGAAATACTCTTGGTCAAGAACTGGAATTGGATGTATGAAAGTTCTATCATTTTTAATACCGTTTCGTTAATTGCGGTTTCCATTCGATTTTGTTTTTTTTTCACTATGTTACACCAGTTTCATGAAGTATGTCTATTAATTTACGTAGAATCTTGCGATGCCGTAATCGGAAAGGGTGTAGTGCAAAAGGAGCTATTATTAATGGCGAGTTAGTATGCTACTGAATTCAATATGCAAATCCCAGTTTTGCATCCCAATATTTTTTCGTTTTCAACGGGACTTGTATTCTATACACAACATACTTGAAAAAAAATCACGTAATGAAATCACTTAAAAATTAGCTGATTTCTTGAAAATCACAATCAGTGATTTTGTCATCTCTATTTTCTCATGTTAACTGCTATCTTCAGTCACCTAAATTATGACAGAATTTCTCGATTATGACAGATGGTAATGTACTCAACAGTTATATGTGCAACTACTTGAGCAAACTACAGAAGAATTTGAAATAGAACAAACGCAATTCCGACTTCAAGTTCTGGACTGAAACTCTCGACAACAAAGGCAATTCTATCTCATTCGTATTGTTTGCATTTTTTTTTCTATTAATTATTGATGTCCTTTATGTGCTTGCGGTTGAAGAGGGGTTTTTTATTCTTGCCAATTCTTTCAAATGAATAGACAATCTTGACTTTATTTCCATAAAATAAAGTGAATGCCATGATGCATTCAACGATTTGAAATTGTGTAATCTTTTGAGTTCGTTTCAATTCCTTTCCCTAACAAACTGAATTGAATGAATGTTTCGTTTTTCATTTCACGTTGAAACCCTTAAATATCAGATTTTACAAAGCTGCTGTCGATGTCACCTTCAAAACGTCCCGAGAAATAATGAAGAAGCACCGCCAGTCTTCGTAAGGTTCACTTCGTACCGGTATATCAATCGATTCTTTGGATTAATTGGGAGACTACCTGAACTACCCTAGTTCGTATTGAAGAGTACGAGTGGACTTCATCTCGAAGCAATCCACTTCGATGCGAAGGCGGGAAGAGCAGTGATGTGGTATAAAGCCGCCCATACGTCAGCCATATTATCCCGATCAGCGTGGCTGTATATAGATGGGACGTTCCACGCGTTTCTAACGCTGAAAGGGCTCACGCAGTTAGTGACTGTTATGGCTGATGTAAATGGACGCATAAGTCATATTGCATATCCCAATAAACCGGCAAGAATTGATATGCATTAAAGTGGTTACGTCTCGGGACGTCGTGTGCTGAGGAAAAATATATATAAAAGTCGAATTTAGCTGTATGGAGTTGTTCATTGTTTTTTTCAACTTATTATCGAATTTTTTTTGTCTTAATTCTTAGTTTATATCTTGTTTAATAAAAATATTATAATGGTCCCCAACTTTTTCGAGTTTGAATGAAATATAAAGATAAAATAAATGAAAATTCTGGACATTATAGAATGTCCAATGTCCAATGTGTACTGAACCCAATGAAACAAACATAAATGTCTTATACTTATTAGAAAATACATCATCCTCTCACAGAAATCATTCTCTTATGAAACGATTTTATGAAGAAAGGATGATGACAATGGAATGACGAAATGAAACAGAATTGCCAGAAGCTTATAAACATAATGCTTCTCTTTCTTACGAACTGTGTACAGTACTTTAGTACTACCGGATACATATACGAATATGCTATGTTTATTGAAAAAAAAAGTGCTTAACTTTTGATTACATTACATGAGGGAACGACTTTAAATATGTAATATTTTAAAAAGTTGTCGACAAATTAGTTTTAATAAAACATCTGATCTTTAATCGTCCGCTGTAGTGCATGTTGTCAAACAATGTTGCCAGCTACAACAAACAATGTAGTGAAGCTTGATAAACCTTTAAATTTTGCTCCAATCACACTGTTTTAAAACGGTGGGGGACTGATCGATTTTTTACGGACAAATTTTCAATTACATTTAAACATATTTCCAATTGCATTTTTTAAACTATACACTCATTTAGGTACAGTCAATACTATCCTATATAAGTACAAAATAAGACAACAAACAATAAGTAAGGACTTTTACGATTAAAAATGATTCCCTCCGTGTCCAGCAGTTGAAACATAGTGAGCTCAGGGTATATTTATATTATATTATATTATATTATATTATTCCAGATAACAAAATGATATTACAATGAATTCACGATGAATTCACGCGTGAGAAATTTCATCACGGGTGAATTCATGAACGCTGCGTGATGCGACACGTATTGTGCCTTACAGTGATATCACGCTCGTGATTTCACGTGAAATGCTACTCATGATCATGATGACCTCACCATGATTCGTTGTGTGCGCAAGTGAGACAAATTTACCTATACAAATATAATAAATAATATAAGAGAATCTTTTAGTTATAATACAAAAGAATTATAAAGTAAAATAGGTTATTATGTTTTGAAAGGATAGGGACTGCGAGGAGGATATGTGACATTAAAATTTTCTGAAAACTCTAAGCCTGGATTCATAGTCATGAGTTGTAACTTAACCTCAAAGTAACAAATCTTAATTTATATACTTTTTTCTACGTACTCTAGTTTCTGGTTCTTAAATATACTGTGTTACGCTACCCAGATAACAAAATGATACCACAATTAAATCACGATGAATTCACGCGTGAGAAATTCTATCACGAATGAATTCACGAACGCTGTGTGATGCGACGCTTATTGCGTATCATAGTGAAATCACGAGCGTGATTTCACGTGAAATGCTACCCATGGTGAGCTCACTGTGATACCTCGTGTGCGTATGTGCAGAAAAATGTGCCCCATACAAAATGTACCGACCAATCACTATGAAACGGGCGACCAAACGCCGTCCAATTGCATCACTGCTTTTCAAAAAATGAAAGCACACCATTGGCTGCTTTTTCTACGCGGTAAATTTGAAATACGTTATATATATGGGAGAAGCAAATTTTTAAATAGAATGAAAATATTATCTTTACAATAAAATATATATTTATTTTATATTATGTATGAATACATATACATTTATACTATATATATATATATGTGTGTGTGTTTTCCTTAACCGTTGGTTTCATTTTCCGATGATTCATCATTTGATGGTAAATCATCATCCGGAATTACTAGTTTTTTTCGAAGTTTTTCTATTTGTAGCAATACAGCATGGTTAGGATCATCTTTGGCGCATTTGTTCCTGTACCTCTGCTTTGTGGCACGCAAAACTTCAGTTGCCTCGTTTTTAAATTGCGCCACTGAACTCGGCCTTGTAAATTCTCTGCATTGTTCTGCGGTGGCTGTAAAAATAGAAATAAAATGCTTTTGTACAAAAAGAGTTAACGCAATTTGTGTAACATTTGGAGTGACGTATATATATATATTTCAATACATATTAATATGTCCTGATTGAGTGATATGTTTGCTTCCATATTATCACTGTACATTACACTGTTCAAAATTAAGAAAGCATCAATTTATGAAATCTACAGAACATATTTGTATATTTTAATCTGAAGAAATAATGAAGAGTAAATGAAATATTTATACGTTGCTCAAAATCCAAAATCATATGTATATACTTACAATACAATGTTTTCGTTATTTTAGCATATTGCAAACTGAGAGTGTTTTGCGATCCTAACCATGTGAATTTGTCCAACAGTTCATCGGTAAAAGTGTGCTTAAACGCCATACTAATGAACTCTCTTAGCTTGCATGCTCCCATATTTTTAAATGGTTTAACTGCAACATGATAAATAAAGGATTATATGAAATGGAAGCATTTAGTATAGTGAATATCATTTTTATGTTACTTACAAGTTGGGAGCGATTAGTCTCCTCAGTGTCCTCCTCTAAAGTAACAAACTGTTTTTGAGTCTCCAAAGGAAATCCAGTCGGTGTTTGGCACAATGTTCCCATCGTTACCTTTCTTTACATTTTTGTATTTTGAGCCTTGATGTCCTCATTTTGTTGTTCGATACTCCTAAAAATATAATGGAATGTTATTAACTTTAAACAGTCGTAAATACGATGTTAAGGGGGTTCTAAAATGGCCACTAAATCAATTCTGCACCTTGCAGACTATTGGCCAATTGAAATAATATTTTGTCTAATATGGGTCATTTGTTTTCGACTCATCGTTAATGGATAAGAGAAATACCCTGCGTTCGATTTGGATTAATCGTAACTTCTGTGAAGCCAGCCCGCTAGGGGAAAATCTTCTGATGGCATAACTTTAGTTCGACATTGAATTTTTTGATGAGAAAGTATTTAAAAGAATGCTTCTAATTTGCTCCGTCGATAACAGAAAAATTTAGAATTTTGGCATTTTATGGAGCAGTGCTGGAATACAAACTAACCTAATCTAATAACAAACCAATTTGATTCAATTCCTACGGTTACGGGTTAGGCTAGAAATGTCAAGGCAGGCCAGAGGGGTAGAGCAAATTGGGAGCATCTTTTTGGATACTTCCTAGTCGAAAAATTTAATTTCTAACTGAAGTTATGCCGTTTAGAAGAATTTCCCCTAGTCGGCTGGCTTTACATATGTAAGTGGCCAAAGCCTTGAAGTTGAAGTGGTTGCATTTGTTATCGCTTAACGATCAATCGACAATCGATACTAAGATTGCTATCGATTGACTCAAATAAAACTCAATCACAACATCACATAGCATATGATGACACATATGACTGAAGAACATCCGAATGAGTTGACTGGAGTTGACTTCAGTTTCGGTACTTGAATATTTACGTAATTTTCAGCAAAATTTCCTGCAGTAATTGTTCCACATTTGTGTTCGTATATTTTAAGGGCGAAGTGGCCACCGGCAAATCGTAAATCATTTGGTACGTTTGTGGTTGTGTCTTTCTTGAATGTTCTGTGTACAGGAAATAACATTAATTATTATATGAAGATATGAATATTCATTAAATTTCTAATATCATTAAAATATACAATTCATCTATAACTACGCTTTCTTGAAGATGATCCTCAAGTATTGTTGATACGTTATTTGTTGCTCATTTTTTGTTGATTTCCTGGAATCACTGCTCCTGTGTTTGAAAATAAAAACAGATACAAATTAGTTCAAAAATTAGTTGAACACTAGCTACTACCTACGAAACATTTCAATGATGACATTGCAACATATACAATGGTATTAAAGCTACGAAAAATTTTTCATGCGAAGAACGGTCTTGGCATATTATAGTTCGGCCTGCCTCCCATATTTTTAGCTTTTATGTCCCTCGAAAATATCCTCAATTTGCAATAATTGTAACTTTTGTGTCATCAAATGTTTCTGCGGGTAAGAACATTTGCTGTTAAATAGACGTCATTGGATTTTTTCTGCAAGATTACGAATAAAATGTTTAGCAGGTAGGTACACTGTATAAAAAGAAACTGAAATTTACACAGCAGTGGTAAAATTCAGGCATAGAGTTTGATATTGAGCGTAGAAAATTTTTCCAAATTCAGGTTATAGGTCAAGACTGTATTATAGATTTGTATACTTTTACTATGTCGTACGTGGGTAATTTTTAGAACCCGCAATGGACATGGTAATTTCATGAATCGAGGAAATTTACAAGAGTTTATGGAAAGTTACATTGTTCCCCAATGTAAATTTACTGTGTTGAAAGTGCGTAATTTCAGTGCCCATGTTCAACGTTGTAAAATTCATCTCTATATACACTGAAAAAAAAAATTAGTTTTGACTGCTTTTTAACTACTCTAAACAGATCAATAAGTCCTCAACGGAATTTTATTAGTTGCAATGACGACCATAAAGAAATTAAATTAATTAAAAACGGAGATTAGAATAATGAAATTCTGGAAGTTAATTTCACTAAATTTTAAAAAAATTACTGGACTTTAACCACCCAGTAAACTAAAAAGTATTTTTAATGGTTGAAGATCGAGAAATTAAGAAGTATTCAGACCCGAAATGATTAACTATATACGTTTTTAGTTGATTTAACTTCTTTACGGTCATAATTGCAAGTAATAAAATTCCGCAGGACTTATTGATACACGTAAAGTAGTACAATTTACTAAGAATTATTGTAGAAATTTTTTAGTGGACTTATTTTTAGTTATTTGCGGTTCCGTTTTTTATCGTATGCATCTTTGATTTATTTTGCATAGTATCGCATTTCTTGATCTTCAATCATTCTGAATACTGGGTAAATATTTACATTAACTTAATTAGCACTTATTAACTTAAAAAAAAAATAGTAAAATGAAATACATCAACAGAGTTAGGTTAACTAAAAAATTAGTTTTTTTTACTGCTTTCCTGTCAACTACCCAATGGTAGTTGAATTTGTCAGGCAGATTTTTTTTCAGTGTATTTTACAGTGTACTATGAATACTTCCTGCCATAATATACTTACGATTGCGCTTCGCTCTTGTTTTCCAAAGCTCTTACCAGTCCCTTCAGTGAATCCAGCTCAGCTGTGGCTGACTTTATTTTTTTGGCATTTGATTTTTTGTTAGGTCGGCACTGTCTGAATCCGACGACAGGTGTTTCTTATTTGGAAAAATGGCACGGCCTGAACTAGACCACTTCACCTTCCTTTTCCCACTTTTTATCCTTTCCAACTTATTGTTGTCGACCATATTCATAATGAAGATTGTTTGTTAGCCTACAATAAATTACAATATTACAATAAATCAATTAAAGTATTGGAGGGATAAAAATAAAATATAACAATAAAATGAAAAAGTTAATATTTTTATACACATTTCATTTTGTAATCTTATTCCAATATACCGATTTCTTAGTGTTAAAAATTTTACAGCTTTAAATAATCTATACTTCAAACGTAGCCTGGCAATGACAGGAGTTGAACTCGTTTCCACACCACCACAGAGGTAGAGTTCCTGGCGCGTTATTTTTTTAGTGGTTTCCCTTATTACTACGTACGGCCTATATCCACATTTAAATGAAATCTTCATCAATTGTGTTCATATGGTGCAATTCGGTGAATTACGAAATTTTGTCACTTCATTGATAAGTCACTGGTAATTTAAAATCAGATAATAGAGTTCCACATATATATTCATTCTCAACTGGAAGTTCTTCATCGCCCTCAATGCTGCTCCATTTAGGCATTCTATAGCATTTTCCTTGAACCTCACATAGGTCTATTACATATAATGTAGATGATAGATCCTTACACATGTTTACACCAACATTTGATGTGTATCCAACATCATAAAATGATGTTTTTGTCTGAAATTTATTAATGATAAATTTAATTTTGTCTCCAATTTTAATAATGTTTTTTATAATGCCAATTTCTCCATTTTTTATTATGCAACAACTGTCTCTCACAGAAACTGAGAATACTGTTGAACCAACTTTAACAGCCTTGAATTGTTGGCAACCACGAGTTCGACTATCGGAATGTAAAGGTCCTTCAACATGATTCTTCGAAGGAAGTATTGTCTGCAACGTCACTCTGATTTCCTATAACAGCAGTGTTTAGTTCGCACATTCTTTTATGAAACTGTTCAAGTGGGAGATGTGGCTTCCTTATTAATTTTCTTAAAAATGGCATATTGTTTTCGTAACAAAATGAACTAAGACTGTCTAACGGTCCTAATAGTCGTACATCAGAAACAATGTGCAGAAGGCCATGAATATTGTAGGATACAAATTCTTCTCCATACAACAGTTCACATAATGAAACGTACTTTTGTAATGCGACTTCACAGTATGGCAAAACATTATCTGTCAAATTTGTAAAATTGAGAAAACGAATTACACAGTGTAGAATTAAAAAATACTGATAGCAATCATCGCTTATAATATTACAGAGTACACTTGGAGCTGTATAAAGTAAAAATTGTCTGTACTCAGTTCCTTTGAAATGGTGAAATTCTGTCAGTTTATTTGGTCGACGATTAAAATCAGATGGGCAATATGTTTTTAAAATTTCCATTCTTGAATCAAGAATATTGAGTTTCCGACCACTTAATTTTTGACATTTATATTTTCCTGTGATGTGTGCAGTTAAAATCTTTTTCACGTTTCCTAAATATATCACATGAAGACTTTCAAAAGGAACTCGAGATACCAATCCCAAGATATCAGCTAATGGGCTTGGGCCTTTGTGATGGTCTTCATCAATCATACGTTTATATTCATCATCTGTTCTTAATGAATGCGTACTTCCAATAAAAACCATAAAGCCTCGTCGGTACTCAGAACGATGTCCTTCTACTTTGCACTTTGAACATGCAAGTGCAGAAGTGTGCCCATAATGATTTGATACAAATGCTCTTGCTGGTGCATCTGCAATGAAGCATCAAATATGTAACGGCAACAGCTTATTCTGAATCTTAAGTCCACCTTCTTCACGAATTTCTTGTAATTCAGTTATAAATGGTGTAAAGGATTGTTTAGTTTGTGATCACCTCTGTAAACCCCAATCATTATAGGCGTTTTATCGGAAATATTATAAATTCCATATTGAATTGGCCAAAATTGTTCTTTTCCACTTTTATTAATAGCACAACCATCTGTATTGAAATCTATTATTATTTCATTCGGTAATAAGTGAATGGGTACGTTATTCAACTTTTTCATTATACTATTTCTAAACCCAAGATGTAAATATTTACCAGGAGGCATATTTGTAATGGCATCGTCAGCAGTCGAGGTAGGAGTATTTAATAGAGTCTGTACAACCTTTGGTAGAAAATTCAAACTGAATGGAAATTCTCTTTCGTTTTCAATAGACTATTTCCTTGACTCTGAGAAATATTATTAGCCAAGAGAACGTTTTTCAAAGCTGTCGAGCACAACTTTTCACGATTTTCTACACCAATGTTATTTTGACAGTTTTCACCAATGTTATTTTCAATGTTTTCTTCTTCGACTTCAGTTTCCTGTAGCCCTTCATCATCTACCGAAACCTCTATCGTCAGATCCTCGCTTACTTCAACTATTTGTTCTAAATTATTCTGAGCAACAGATTCTTGTCCCATATTGTTTGAACTAACCTGGAAATCTACTATTTCCGTATTCCCTTCATCAAAATTGAATGATTGATGGTACTCATCATTATCACTTCTCGACTCAAATCTGTTGCACGTAATAGTCATCAATCGTCGCCTTGTTTGTCTCGACCCGAGACTAGTTAATTCTTTAAATTTGCCTGACATGCCTGTCAAATATTCGCGTAAAATAATAAACATAAAATTAAGGGGATATTAAATTATACTTTTATTAATTACCTTATTATGTATTTAAATACAATTGATGCTGAAGCTCGCTGTTTGATTTAATGAACGTGACAAACAATGCACGCACCTTCAATGAGATATAAAATCGGAGAGATAAAGAAATAAGTATGTTTTTTTTTTTTTTTATATATTATTTTACGTCGACTTTTGTGAACCCAGATGGGACTAAATCGCGACGGGACCTACCGTTTATGAAGGTGGAATCCGAACCATCCGAGCTTTGGCGTTATTAGACACTTATAAACAAATATAGAGGTGTCCCGATGACAGATTGCAGAGGCCGGGATCGAACCAGGGTTTTCTGATTACGAAGCCGATACTCTACCAACTGAGCCACCGCCGCTCCAAATAAGTATGTATAATAAAAGTTTTTAGATAAAATCAGCCGTTAAATTTCCGAAGAAAGATCACCTGTACGAGTCGATCGTTGATACTATATATATGGGTCATTCTTTGTCACATCTGACACCCCACCACCCCACATTATTATTCTCAAGCGCCATACTGGTGCGGCCATCTTGAGGTTTTCAAAATGCACACTCACCAAAAGTAACTAGACAAGCATAGCTTTAAAATGAGACCTCATACAAGTCTGTAGGTTGCGTCAAGTTTTGGACAGATGGGGTGTCAGATTTGACAAAGAATGACCCATATACATATATATGGGCAAATCCACAGAACTTTTAAACTTAGGTGTAAGTGAAGACATGCTAGTTTATATTTATATTGAAATATATGTACGGGGTAAAAAAAGTATAATAGTAGTAAATATAGATACCGATGAAGTATTAGTCTCATAGCAGCGAATTTGAAATGATTTCAGGAAGGCTAATGAAGAAAAATTGACAAGTTTGACTTGTAAGTTGCCTAAACTTTTCTAATCTTAACAGTTTTTCTGTGACGCCGTAATAGTTATCGAACTAAATCCAATTGAATTAGCTTCCTGTATCAATTATACAATCTCACCTGCCAGAAAATCGATGTGCTACTTCCCAGGCGGAAGTTATGATACTGTTAAAATGTGTAAGAACATAATTGAGTTTTTTGAATTTTGGCAAAGTTAACTGTTTTAACAACACGCCGTCTTTCTAAATTCAAAGCTATGAACATACCTTTATAGTTAACGTGAAAACGAAAATTTTGAGACGTGGTAGAAGTGTGTGCTGCAAGTATTCTTCAAATGACAGCACTTCAAATATAGGTTGTCGAAACGTAACTCGCAAAGAAAAATCAGTTTTTCCTAGGGCACATCAAGAATATCATCTTTGGGGGCCTAGTTGAGATTGTAATTGGTTTCTTTACTCTATTTATATATAAAAACGCAGTGGCGCTAGTGAGTCATTTAAATATTAGGCTGCAGAGGCTTAACTAATTTTATGAACGACTTCGTCTTATGTATAAAGTGCACTTTATGCTCTCTTCATTACTTTTCTACGGCAAGTAAAGCAATGGGTGCTCATAAAATATCATGTACAACTCATGCACATATGTCAAAGGTCATACGCTTGTATATTTACTGCGTAATGTAATATAATATGAACTAATTAGTTCAACAAGTGTACAATATACGTCAAGAGATTGAAATGGCCATTTTTCACAATAATTTTGATGATGCCGAGTTAGTGGTCTATATAGCGGGTAACTCTTTGTGTTTAATACCACTAAAAAAGCATTTTAGACGACGTGTATCATACTTATGAAAAAAAATCCATTCATAATTTAACTTTACGCACACTATATGTCTAGATGTATACTTTAATTGTAGAATGTATTTTCAGCGCTGTTAAACATGAGTTGTCCACAAAGTAGGTTTCTATTACCAGACACGTAATTACTATATAGAGTAGGCCTACATTCGGTAGCAATTTTTGTAGGCGATAACCCCAAAATTTTACATTTTTATACTATATTTATAATTACTGCTATGTTTTGAATGTAATGTATCTACAATTTTTATTTCTTAACCCTCTGTGCACGACGCCGTCCTTTAAAAATGAGTAACAGGGACGGATTCCTAGTATCAGTTGACCAATTAAACATGTGTATCATAAGAAAAACGTGTGCTTTGAAGTTGAAAAAAAAATTTTTTTTTTCACCAAAATGAAAAGTTCTGTGGATTTGCCCATATATCTATTACTTAGGTCCGCACAATGTGGATACGCGCATGCGCATATCACAGGATGCGCTCAGTTACGAATCACGATGAACTCACGAAGCACATCACGCTTGAGTTCAGCATAAGCCGTAGGTGAATGCTGTGCTTGTGCAGCACAGGGATGCCTCTCATGAGTATGCGCATATAACCACATTTAGTGAATTCACGCCGTGAGCCCAGCGAGAGTCGCCCCCTATGTTATCTGGGACTGTTTATTTTCGAAAGCTATGCGACGCCATATCTTTGCTTCGAATAGGTTTTATATCGATTCATTGTAAATGTAAAAAACGGACAAGTTAAAACTTGCAACTATGAATCCGGGCCTAAGAACAATTTATTCAAGCACTTAATATATTTAAAACTCTCCCTTCCCTTTAGGAATAAATAATAAATTTCAATTAATTTGTCCATCAATACGCCGAAGAAAATATTACAGCACGTGGGACGTGACACAATTAAGTAATTTCATCCAATATGTCTTCCCATCAATGCCGGGAGATATAGTGTTGGGTAGATGACACACCGCTCGAAAAGATATCTGTCGGTGCACATTGCGCCAGCGCTTATAACTCAGGTGCAAGTCACGATAAACTCACAGAGCGTATCACACGTGAGTTCAGTGTGATTTGTAAATGAGTGACATACTCGTGCAGCACAGGACTGCGTATCATGAAGGATGCGCATATGATCTCATTTCGTGAATTCACGGCATGAGCCCGACGTGAGTCGCACCCTATGTTATCTGGGATATTATATTATATTATATCATATCATATCATATTATGTTATATTATATCATATCATATTATATTATATTATATGATATTATATTATATTATATTATATTATCTTATATTATGTTATATTATATTATATTTATATTTTTATATTTCATTTTTTAATATCCCTTTTTTATCATATAAAAGATAATTTTTTTCCATTCAGTGGTACATCTAGTACAGTAGTTTAATTAATGAAAAAAAAGACTTTTCGTAATTAATGATCCTGGTTTGTAAAAATCATTAAGGACATATTTCGATTTTTTTTATAATGCTCAAGAAATAATGAATTATTGTTTATGTGAAAATTGAAACGTGCCAAAATCATTTGTAAAACAATTTTTATGTTTGACAACTCAGATTTTCTTCTTAACTATCATTAAGGATTATTGATTTGACTGTTACGAAAATAATACTTTTTTGTTTTAAATAGAGATATTTGATATTGACTTCAGCAATTTAAAAACTAAATTATTATTCCAATAGAAAGAAATTGAAATGAAATCGTAAATACCGAAATAATCGAAGAAGGAATTCAATGAATTCAAAATAAATCCTGTTTATTTCCGTTCAATTTGTGGATGTAGCATGTCCGAAATAATTAATTACTTTCACTCCCTTTCCCATATGCCTCGTCTTTTGAGCAAATAAAAATGCATTTCCATAATGGAAACAACGAGCAAGGACTCGCAGTTCCCATGACGGTTAAATGGAATTATTCTCAATTTCAGGCTCTCACATTCCTCTGGATTTGTCTGAAAACGAAGCCGGGTGCGATGTACGAGGCGGTGCTTCGACATTTTTTTCAAAACGCCACTCCAGCATATAAGGTGCACCACGTTATGACAGATTTTGAAGGTGGCTTGCGGAGTGCTTTGGCAGCAATATTCCCATCAGCAGCGTTGCATGGCTGCTTCTTCCACTATTGCCAGGTATAAAATTATAATATATTTGTACATACAATCAAAAAAAGCCTGTAGTAATATACATTATCCAGTAAACGGATAACGATTGAAAAGACATACAAAATATCAAATGAATTATTTGACCAGAAGTATTGAGATATTCAAAACAGAATTGAAAATAATTTATCTCGCAAACAATTGCTATGAATAAGAAAAAACTGCCATAACTTGATGTATTAATAGATATTTCATAAAAAGCGGCCAATAATTTTTAATGCATTAAAATGAACATTATGTGGGATGTAAGTTAGATTTGATAAATTTCAATCTTTCTCATGTACCTGGTAATACATCCGTCTAGTAGTTAACTGCAGCATTAAATTTCCTCATTGGTTAACACCATCCCTACTCGAAAAGGAGGATAGAAAAGTATAGGATTTTTTCCAATATTTTCCTATCCTATTTTTGGCACGAATTAATCCTATATTTTTCTATCCTAACTAAAGTGGATAGAAATTGATAGGATTTGTTTCGATATTTTTCTATACTACGTTCGTCACGAATTTCATCCCAGCCAACCGAAAAGGATTAACAAGAATTGAAAAATTGAATACTTCCAAATGACATTTTTCGATGCCCAGCAAACCAAGAATGATTGAAGAGCATTGAAACTTTCAATACTTCTAAATCCTATTTCTGTATCCTTCAGTAAGAATTAAGAAGCATAGCAAATTTTAATTTTTTGTTTTTTAATTTTTTCCTCTTTGTATACAAAAAAAATTTTTTTTATTTTTAATTTTATTATTATTTTTTATTTAATTCAAATATTTTTTAACTTTTTTTAATTGATTTAATTATCTTAAGAAAGTTATTCTCAAGCGGTCACCTATCCAAGTAGTGTTCCCCACCAAGAATACTCGACTAGAAACAACGATCGCGCGCGACACCGACCACTGGTCTACCACTGTCGATCACTATCAGTAACGTAATATGATATTTCTGTTACACATTAACATTTTTAAAAATTCTTAATTATCTCAAAAACGGCCAGAGATAAGCAAAATATGACAAAATTTTGGAGGCTATCAAAAGGGGGGATCCCATTGAGTCGGTTAATGCGTACATACGAACGAATTTTGAAAATTAGCAAAACTGAAAATTTTCAAAATTCTCAAATATCTCGAAAACGGCAAGAGATAAGTAAAATCTGACAAAATTTTGGGGGTGTATCGATAGGGGGGATGACCTGGAGTCGATTAATTCATACATGCAAACAGATTTTTGAAATTTGCAAAACTGAAAATTTCCAAATTCTCAAATATCTCGAAAATGGCAAGACATAGCGAAATCTTGATAGTAAAACAATTTAAAAATGTTCATACTTCAGGAATACTCTGGAAGGATAAAAGAACTCGCATCACACGACTCGATGAAGCATTGAGAAGATTTTAAAATTAGCCCCACAAATGCCTCTAGAAGTATTGAAAAAGAAGTATCCGTGAGAATTGAAAATATTCGCATATATGCTTCCAAAAGAATTACGAAGCATTCGCAAACGATTCGATGACGATGCAATTAGACGAGGTTTGAATTCTAACCATCAAATATCGATTTTCATAGGAAATGATTCAGAATAGATCTATGATTCATAGGATACAATTCATTTTTTAAGAGTACTAAAATGTATTCAAAATAAGCATACAAGTGTATTGTAAAGAATTCGAATATAGAAATAGATTCAAAATCTCGATGGCTATTTTTACAGTAAGATTAAATGTATTCATAAAGACTGCGATTGGTCACGTGACAACACATTCGCTGAATTAAAAAGTACTGGAAAGATAGAAAGTATACAAAAGCATTGTGTACTGTTATTGAATGTATTCACGAGTATAGGCTCAGGCGGCACAAAAAATTATTCAAAATAGAAAAAGATTGGAAAAATCAAGAAATGGGATTCAAAAAATGAAAATTGAATCTTTTTGTGAACATTGCTATCCTTTTCGGCTTGCTGGGATACACACGCATGCGCGCGCGCGGACACACGCGCGTAGTGTTTTGTTCTTCAAGTGGTCTGTTCTATAGTTTTCGTTGTCCAGGTGTTCCGCACCATAGTTTTTGGCCGCCTAGGTCGACTGCTCCATAGTTTTCGGTATCTAGGTGGTCCGCTCCATAGTTTTCGTTGTCCAAGTGTTCCGCGCCGTAGTTTTTCGCAGTCTAGATCGACCACTCCATAGTTTTTGGTATCTAGGCAGTTTACTCCATAGTTTTCGTTGTCCAGGTGTTCCGCAGCACAGTTTTTCGCCGTCTAGGTCGACCGCTCCATAGTTTTCGATATCTAGGTGGTCCGCTTTATAGTTTTCGTTGTCCAGATGTTCCGCCCCATAGTTTTTCGCCTGGACGGTGAAAAACTACGGTGCGGAATACCTAGACATCGAAAACTACGGAGCGATCGACCTGGACGTCAAAAACTACAGTGCGGAATACCTATAGACACCGAAAACTGATGAGAGATCGACCTGGACCGTAAAAATATAAAAATCACATTTTGATTCGTTTTGATAGAATTTCTATAAATTTTTAGGATACATAATGATAAAAGTGTAATGAGATACATTTGGATTGATTCTCTATACACGATTGGGATAGAAATTTATTGATTTTACCTAATGGATAGAAAAATATTAACATTGGCTTACTTGACGTATTCAGATAGGATAAGAATTGATAGATTTATATTATGTGCCAAAAATAGGATTCAAAAGCATACGAATCACGCAGAATTTCTATACTTTTCTATGCTTTTCTATCCTCCTTTTCGAGTAGGGATGATTTCTTGTTTCATTTATACATACATTTATTATTTTCGCAATCATGCAGTTACGTTGACATTATTGTCATCCCGCAGCTTCCAAAAATTGATACTATTTTCCATTACGGTCAACCTTCTGATATATGTAAGTAAATATACACGGAAAAAAGTGAGTAGTTATACTAAGGGGAAAACTGGTTATACCAACTACGTACAGTAGCAAATATAGCGTCAGCCAGATTTATAGTTGGTGCTACTAAGTTCGGTTGATTAAAGCGCGCGAGTAGTCATCCTTACTACTTTTTCTGCCTGGAATAACGACTTTTGTATAGTTTATATAACAACGAATATAGCGCCACTACAAGGCCCGAGCAGTGTTTAGTGGCTATGTGTACTTTCAGAGGTTCCCCAATCATACGAGAGTGAGGGGGACAGACTTATGCCTGCCTGTATAATTTACTTCCCCAAGATGCGTCTCGTCTGCCCTATCCGCTCTGCGCTTTTATGTACGCGTCTATATTCGTTGGTTAGAATTATTTATTTTCCCCGTTAAAATTCGTAGTATGTAAAATAATAGCATTACAAGCAAATGCCCTTATGCTGTCAAAAAATGTAACTTTGCATGAAGTTCTCCACTCGTAATCATTGTTAAAGAAACATATAACCGTTAATGTCCTCCGGCTGTCATGCTGACATTATTATACAGGGTGATCCAAAAGTCCCGGAACAGCAAAATATCTCAGCGGGAGTGCAGTTTCGAGGAAAATGTTTCAGACAAAAGTTTCAGGATTTTTCCCTGGCTATTTAATGGCGATATTGAATTTGACCTTGAACATGACCTTGAAGGTTATTTCAAGGTCAAGTTAATTTTTTTAAATGGGAACCCCTATTTTTTTTCACGGATTCGGAAAGAGCACAAAATTTTACGTCCGAATATACTATGGCCGTTTTTTTCGGCAAGGTCATTTCAAGGCCAAACTTAAAACTCCCGGAACAGCGAATTAACTCAGCAAGAGGTCATTTTCGGGTAAAATGTTTCAGACAAAAGTTTCAGGATTTTTTCCGGGATATTTAATGCTAGCATAAAATTTGACCTTGAAAATTACCTTGAAGATTATTCTCAGGTCAAGATTATTTTTTTTTTTTAATTGGAACCCCGTTTCATTTTCTTAACGAAGTTATGAGGATCTTCCGGTATTGAGAGTGGTTAAATTCATTTTGTTCAGTCGATGCTATTATTGGACGATCTGCTCTAGGGAGATCCTTTACAGTGCCGTAAACTTCGAAACAATTTATTGTTCTGCCAAAAGTCGATTTAGGAATCAGTTCCTGTCCCTCGCTTGTCCTCTAATTTTGTAAATAGAATAATAAACTGTTTAAAAAAAGTGTATACATACATCTTACGCAACACTTGTGCAAAGTGAACTTGGGCGCGCGAACAGCGACAGAGAGCACGAGTCACCAGCGAAGTAAATAAACAACATACATTCACATTGAATTTATACATACGTGTACAGTCTTATAAGGTTACATTTTGGTCTTAACTTTATCGTTTTGTGAGATACATGGATTTCCTATCTAAACGCCTTTCCTATCTAAACGTATTAAGCATCATTTCAGTAACAAAATACATACGTATATTTCGTACAAAGAGCAATGGCTGCGCTAAGTGGACGAGAAAGAATAACCATTCTCATGATGAGAGGCTGGGGTGATAACCAGCGATCTTTAGAGAATGTGCGAACCTTATTTAACGCATCATTTAGAGAGGGACGAGAACCGATTTCTAAATCTACTGTTAGCAGGACAATAAATCGTTTTGAAGTTCGCGGTACTGTGAAGGATCTCCCAAGAGCAGGTCGTCCAGTAACAGCAACAACTGAAGAAAATGAGTTGAATGTCGCGCTGTCAATAACGGAAGATCCTCATACTTCCATCAGGAAAGTTAAACAGCAGCACGACTTATGTTACGGTACAGTACAACGG
This sequence comes from Trichopria drosophilae, assembly GCA_030407085.1. Taxonomy (NCBI): domain Eukaryota; kingdom Metazoa; phylum Arthropoda; class Insecta; order Hymenoptera; family Diapriidae; genus Trichopria; species Trichopria drosophilae. The sequence goes on along the minus strand of CM059582.1, from coordinate 123,286,011 downwards.
ATCTTAACTAAAAACTTAAAATTTCACCCATACAAAGTTAGACTCGTACAACAATTGAATGAAGACGATCCTGATAGACGCCTACAGTTTGCGGAATTAATGATGAATCGAATAGATGCTGATGCCGGTTTCTTGAATCGCATCGTATTTTCTGATGAAGCTACATTCTTCTTAAATGGGGCAATCAATAGACATAACATGTCTTATTGGAGTGAAACCAATCCTAATTGGATGGTCGATAGTCGTTCTACTCAATATCCTGAAAAAGTACGACGTATGGACAGGTATTATAAACAATGCGGTAGTTGGGCCCTTCTTCATCGAGGGTACCCTTACTGGTCAAAAATACCACGATATGTTGAGGGACGACATCATCCCTGCTATTCAGGTTATTGTAGGCGAGGATTTCGATCAGACTTGGTTTCAGCAAGATGGTGCAGCACCCTATTATGCAACAGATGTTCGCAATTATTTGAGTGATGTATTCGCAGAACGGTGGATAGGTCGAAGGGGTGTAATAGAATGGCCACCAAGATCTCCGGATCTTACGCCCCTTGACTATTTTCTATGGGGTTATCTCAAAGATAGAGTGTATCGAACGAAACCGGTGAATATTGAGGAAGTAAAACAACGAATACGGGATGAGATCGCGGCTATAGAACCAGATATGATTAAAAAAGTCGTATCGACTTTTTATAATCGCTTGGGATATTGCCAAGAAGTTCATGGCAATCACTTTGAGCATAAGCTTTAGTAAGATACATAATTTCATCAAAATCTTAGTATACCCATCTTGCCTTAACTGTCTGGGGACACCCACACACACACACACGCACACGCACACGCACACGCACACGCACACGCACACGCACACCCACAGGTGACGGCGAGGGGAACCACCTGAACAAAGCACCCCGAAGAGGTGTAAACCCGACCGTGCTACCTCCACGCGGTACATCTTGGGTAATGCTAAAGCCGACGGTAGCATTGGAAACAATGTAAAAATGTTACCCATACATACGGTATTTATAAACGTATCGGATGTAAAAAAAAAATGTATATTTTTATCCGGAAACAATGATAATGCATTGACTCTGGAAACTCTGGAAACATTACGAAAATGAAACGGGGTTCCAATTAAAAAAAAATAGTCTTGAGCTTAGAATAAGCCTCAAGGTAATTTTCAAGGTTAAATTCAATGGTGCCTCTTGCTGAGTTAATTCGCTGTTCCGGGAGTTTTAAGTTTGGCCTTGAAATGACATTGCCGAAAAAAACGGCCATAGCATATTTGGACGTAAAATTTTGTGCTCTCTCCGAATCCGTGAAAAAAAATAGCAGTTTCCATTAAAAAAAACAAACTTGACCTTGAAATAACCTTCAAGGTCATGTTCAAGGTCAAATTCTGTGCTACCATTAAATATCCCAGGAAAAATCCTTAAACTTTTGTCTGAAACAATTTCCAAAGAAATGCACACCCTCTGAGATATTTCGCCGTTACGGGAGTTTTAAGTTTCACCTTTTGGATTATGAGGAATTTAAAAACGATTAAATGTAATTCTTCTACTAATTATTATTATTATTATAAGATACATTCTTTGCAATCATGTAACGGTTATAAAGTAGGTGATTTAATGAATGACAATACGTATTTATACATACGTGAGCACCTTAATCTTTGGTATTAAATTAGAATTAAAATAATAAGAACTATGAAAAATAACTTTCAGATTAATTTTTAACAGGTGTAATTTAACACTCATGTTTTCTATTTCTTAAAATTATATTTTGCTTCACTTCGTGCACAATCTAAAAGTCTTTTTTGTTTATCAGATTTTAAATACTTAAAGAAGCTATCACAGTCCATATCAAAATTTACTCGTACAGCTAACTCAGCCTTCATTAATTCTACTCGCATTTTGTTCCTGTTATCTCGCCAAACTGATTCCATTATGGAAAATATTCTTTCGACAAAAGCATTGCTTACGGGAATACTCAATACTTTAATCATAATTTTTTTTATATTAATTAAAGCGGGTAGCGTTTCCCGTAAATCTGGTAGCATTTTGTTATTATATTATTATCTCATCATATAAATGATCTTCATTAATTTCCAAATTAATTAGTTTTATTACATCACGTACGTTGTTGAAATTTAAGTCGTTTCTTTTTATATTCAAAGTATTTAAACGTTGAAATGGACTGCTGTCAAAATCGTAATATTTTTTTATGTAGTCTAGACATCTTGTATAAACATTTTTCACGTGACTTGTAAATTTATTATGTTCGTGTTTATTAAAATATTTCAGTTTCTCTCGAATCTTGCTACCGAAAAAATTGTCTGATTGTCGAGTTTCAATTGCATTTTTCAGATCCGTCATAACGTCATGGAGTTCAGTAGATGTAATATTCTTTTTCTCTACACGGAGAAAAAATTTCCTGAAAAATTACCGTGCTAGTCACCTGAAAACGGGTGCAACTTGATTTTTCGGAAATATTTATAGCAACAGACAAGAAATATTGCTTTTCTGGACACGAATATTTGTAATAACGGCTAGATATTTTTATGTACGAGCTAGTCGAAATGTTCAGTGTAGCACAGTAAAATTTACAGGACAGCAAGTTTTTAAGTTAGTGCAAGTCAAATAATCCCCAATATTTGAAGAATTTATAATATGTTGCTTCATTATTTTTACTATGCCACTTCTCGAATTGGAAGCGAAAGTTTCCGAACATATTCGAATGCTACCGAGTCTAACTGCAGTGAAAACAAAAGAGCACCGAAATGGCGGCCGAGTAGTCCGACGTACGGGTCTGAACTGGTCCGAACCGAGTAAACTTTTTTTGTTTTCGTTGCATTAATTTCTTTTGAAATAGTTCGGCCAATTTATACAGGGTAATAGGAATATGTGAATCAGTTATTAATAGTCCTTTTCCTATTGCTTTAAATTTTAATAAAATATAAATATTACTTTTTCAAGTTGAAAGTAAAATAGAAATTTTTTGTTCGTGCATACAAATAATATACAACAAACATTGATATATCTTGTCAGCTGAAAGTAAATGTTGATAAGGCTTTTACGATTTTAAGAACTATTGATGTTACTTGTAGGCTTGCAATTTGTTTTATATATACCCAATAAACGATATCGTGTGCAAGATTTTCACGTATTTTCTGTTTGCATTCGATTTGTTTCCATTTTGAAATGAACTGTGAGCCAAAAATGTTTACTATGCTATGACCTAGGAAATTCTACTGTGTTGTGGCACAGGAATTTTGCTGTATTGTGGCACAGGAATTTTTACTGTGCTCTTGATCCGAAATTTTACATATTACTTTGGAAAAATTCAGCATAGCAATGTAAATTTTACTTTGCCAACAACATGCACTGCGTTTATGGGACAGCACGGTAATTTTTCAGGAAATTTCCGTACAAAAATTCTGGGATTTTTTTCTCCGTGTAGTATTAATATCGACTTACACATAAAATTTAAGAAATGCGACATAAAATATATGCCCGTATGGAAAAAATCAACGGTAATCTAACGCAACTCACCGTACGATTTTGACAAATTTCGGTACGTCTGTATAGAATTATATACGGTGAGGTACGTTTACGTACGTTAGCGTACGATTTGGTTACGATTCGAACATTTTGTACACCATTGTACAGAAACGTACGAAAACGTACGCGAACGTACGCAAACGTACACAAAATTGCTAGAACATACTGAAGCATGCGGAGATGTACAGCATTGTACGCTATAGATGTCAAACAACCATTCGTAATAAAATATTTTCTTACAAAAACGTCCGGAATCATATGAATATGTACTGAAACGAACGCAGACGTACGCAAACGTACGCAATTGTACGGATATATGCAGCCATGTATTTTGGAGGCTATCAAAAGGGGGGATCCCATTGAGTCGGTTAATGCGTACATACGGCATGGCGATCTTCAATATATTTAGAAGTAAAACCCCACCGTATCTATATAACCAATATGTATGGCGTAAAAATATAAACGATCGGCAACCCAGAGCGTGCTCCGAAGACCTCAGGATTCCAACCTACAGGACCGAGACTTACGCGAACTCCTTTTGTGTAATATCCATTCGATTGTGGATACATTATGTGCCAAAAATAGGATTCAAAAGCATACGAATCACGCAGAATTTCTATACTTTTCTATGCTTTTCTATCCTCCTTTTCGAGTAGGGGTACGTTTACGTGTACGTTTATGAATATTCTTTGATCCATTTTTTCTCGTAAGTGACGTTTCTGCAGCATTCTACAGGATACTGTACCTTTGCACACTTTCGCGTACGTTCGCGCACGTTCGCGTACGTTCGCGTACGTTTACGTACGTTTACGTACGTTTATATCTGTTTAGAAATATTCTGTTATGCATTTTATCTCGTATGTGTACATTTTTGTAGGATTCTGGACGATACTGCATCTTTGCATACTTTTGCATACGTTAACGTACCTTCGCGTACGTTCGCGTACGTTTCTGTATAATGCTGTAAAAATGTTCGAATCGTAACCAAAACGTACCTAAACGTACCAAATCGTACGTAATCGTACGGAATCATGCTTAAATGTAACGAAAACATACCATTTTTATTTCCATAGGAGTGTATACCTCTGATATTGTAGGTTCGTTCATATCGTTTTCTAATTCATTTTCTTGAGTTTTCACAAAATTCCAGATTATATTGTCGCACTTTTCTTCCCCTTGGTTTATAAAATATAGCTTTATTGCAGACCACGAAGATAAAACGCTATCCATAGCTTTGGCTAAGCTTAACCATCTTGTTGCAACATTTTTATGAATTTGGGCATATTCCATATTAAAGAAGTCAAAACACGACTTTAATTCTCTTACTTTACTTGTGCTAGTAGAAAATTCGGAATAAATCTTATTCACTAATGTTTCTACATCATACGGAAGTTTTTTACATGCGTATTTAGCAGCATTATGCAGAACTTGACAGTTGCAGTTTGCTTTAAGCAATGATGGATTCAATTCTGATAATGCCTGAAATACCGGTTTGTGTTCTCCGTAATTAACATTAGCGTTGTCCGCAGAATATGATGTGACTATAAGTAATCCATTATCATTTAGGCAAGATGTGATTTTATTTGTTATAGACTTTGAATCCGCATAATCATCACTATAAAAATCTAGCAGTTTATTTTGCATGCCAATTTCTGGTACGAAATATGTGAGTACTACGGGGTACAGTTTTAAATTTCCTCTGTTAGAAGCATCTGATGAAATCGAAAAAAAGGCATTTATCTTTTTGTTTTATTTGATTTATTACATTTTCTACTGAGAGAGGGCCAAGTACATTTTCTACTATACTGCTAGCTTTAGTACGTCCGCAATGTATCTTTTTTGCAAGAGCAGAATCATCACATACTTGAGCGTTTAATTTAATTCCACAGTCTGTGCTTAAGTAACTATGTTGATGTACTACAGCATGCTAAACGAATGCTAATTCCGCAGCCGTTACCTTTAATTCATCACTGCTATTTTTTTTGGCAAAGAAAGCAGTCATTAATTGACTATTATTCTTTGCATTCATTAATTGCGTATGCCGCTGACTTTTTTCATGCGATTTAATGGCTTTTTCTCCATCGTGCTGTTAAATGAAACGTAATAGCACTTTTTCTTTTTTTTTTTACCCCTTATCTTGTTTGGGCATGGTAAATGTTGTGCTGAAATCGAAAATAAAATTGAGACGTATAACAGCCTGCATAATAAAGTAGCCATTTTAAAGAACATACAAAATAAGATAAACTAAAATAAGCAGTCTACATTACAATAAAATATACGATAATATAACTAAGTATATGTAGAGTATGTAGAGTATGTGCAATATAATAGAAAAATAGAATTTCATTTTACTAACTTTATTTCCTTTTATGGTATTTTTGTAATTGCGTGCGTAAACCTCGTGCGTAAAGTTGTACTTTCGCACTAAACGGGCATCAACACTTTACGCACTCTCTTTACTCACCCAATTACAAAAAGCAGGATACGTAATAAGGTATAAAGTACACACGGCGCCATCGGTGCCTCGTACATACGTACAGTTCCCGCCCGTGCCTAAGAGTATACTTCACACCCATGTTAGGTAATATACTATTTATGCAACATGTGCGTCAAATACGATTTCACGCATTGGATTTTAACATGTAATTAAATAGAACCGGTTTTGATATATTATACATAAAATGTGTACGCTGTTTTTTGCGTGTCAAACACGTCGTTATGCACGCGTGCTATCCGCGGCACACGAGTATTCGGCGAATCACCTTTGGCTGCCTTTGTTTCTCACATAAAGATGTATAAATAAAAACAAGGACAACTGTGGAGTTCCCCATCACAATTGATACCGCCGGATATACGTACGTTCAAAGTGAATCGATTTATTTCCAGCGTTAAGCGCAGTGAAAATACACTGCATTTGTTTACATTGTATGTACGTATATATAACCTATGCAATAAAAAACAAGACCAAAAAATGTTCGCAACTTTACTTACCTGATTTATATTACATATATGAAACTGTGTCACTTTTAAATGTTTGTCCAAGATTCTTGCCTCTTCAAGATATTTAATCAGCGATATTGAAATTCGCCTTTACTCGTGCAGTCCGCCAAGAGTAATAAACTTATATAGAAAGAGCACTGCGATTTTTACTTCATCAGTGTGCACTGAGTGTGTCTCTGTCGTATAGGGAGCGTTCAATTTCTCGCATATATATATATATGTATATAGTATATATATATATATATATATAGAAAGAGAGAGAGAGAGAGAGAGAGAGAGAGGGCGTAGAGATACACTCGTGCAGCCAGTGAAAATCGTCATAAGGCACGTAATGTAATGCACGTTGGCATCGAAAATCGGCATGATCGTCATTTCACCCGGAGAAATGGGCGTGAAACCCTGAAAGCGGAGAATGCTTGCTTCGCCCGGAGCTCCGGGTCAAAATTAGGCAGTTGGTAACCCTAGCTAAGACTTATCTAGCTCCTTTTAGTTAATATATGTTGTGTGGATTATTTAACAATGTGCAATTAAACTCGAATAAATTAAAAGTAAATATAAAAAAAAACACGAATTAAACGGAACAATTGAATTTCATAAATAAAAATGAAATCATAATATACGTTCCAACAATTATTAGAAAGCCGAAGAGAGTTTACGCTATGGTTTTTAGATTATATTGTATATACGTTACTTCCTTTAATGTTAAATAAATGCATATTTTATAAATAAGTTTCATCCACATAATTCTTTTGCACATATCTAGTATAGTTTTATTCCACTTATTAAATAAGAAGACTGTAAAAAGTGTCCAATAATCTAACAACTATAAATTCTGTCCAGCACTGTTATTCTTGTTAAAATGTATCCTACACTCTTAACCTCTGTTATTTAATTTTATGTAGTGTTACATACAAACACACTCATATAGAATGTCCACTACAGTTGTAAAAAATATAAGGAACAAAGATTGATATCACAGGATGCACTAGAATAGGTGTACATAGCCGATGAGAGTTAACGCTTTTTAGATTTCTGTATGTATGATACTTGCCTTAACATTTGCGAGTGCTCCCTTTATGAAGAATTTTCATTCATATTAATTATTTTGCACATTACCGGTATAGTTTATTTTTATTGATGACATATTACGGTTTATAAAATGTACTGAATAATCTAAAAACAGTATACTTTCCTCGACTCTGTGAGTATTCTTGGAACGTATCCCATGGTTTCAGAGTATTCTAACATTATAATTTCAATTCGTATTACTGATAAGTATGTTAGTAATTAAACATTACATACAGTTTTATCGAAGTTAGTGTACACTAAGTATCAAGATATGTTATGTTTATTACAAATTATGCGTGTGTAGATGATACTTAGTGTACACTAACTTCGATAAAACTGTATCGAAATCCTATTTAAAATAAGTGCTTATTAAATAATAGTGTCAATAACATGTGTAAGTACGATTTCTAAAAACCGTAAAATCTTTTGAGCTCTGCAATTTGTTACAACTTATTAATAGTGCTTTCGAGCATTATTAATTTAATTTTATATTTAATTACTAACATACTTATCAGTAATACGAATTGAAATTATTATAAGTTAGAATACTCTGAAACCATGGGATACGTTCCAAGAATAATCACAGAGTCGAGGAGAGTATACTGTCTTTAGATTATTCAGTACATTTTATAAACCGTAATATGTCTTCAATAAAATTAAACTATACCGGTAATGTGCAAAATAATTAATATGAATGAAAATTCTTCATAAAGGGAGCACTCGTAAATGTTAAAGCAAGTATCATACATACAGAAATCTAAAAAGCGTTAACTTTCATCGGCTATGTACACCTATTCTAGTGCATCCTATGATATCAATCTTTGTTCCTTATATTTTTTATAATTGTAGTGGACATTCTATATGAGTGTGTTTGTATGTAACACTACATAAAATTAAATAACAAAGATTTAAGAGTGTAGGATACATTTTAACAAGAATAACAGTGCTGGACAGAATTTATAGTTGTTAGATTATTGGACACTTTTTACAGTCTTCTTATTTAATAAGTGGAATAAAGCTATACTAGATATGTTCAAAAGAATTATGTGGATGAAACTTATTTATAAAATATGCATTTATTTAACATTAAAGCAAGTATATATACAATATAATCTAAAAAAAGTATAAGTACTTTCAAACTTTGCTATTTTTCTTTTATCAGCATAAATTTAATATGAGTGTAGATAGCAATTTTTGAAAGGATTAGACAACTGGGGGTTGGGAAATAGGTTGTCAATAAGGAATGCTAACCTCAAATGTTAATTTGAGTTAACCTCCAAAATCAAATTAAACCTCACTATCACTATATATCACATTTAATATTTTTTGTTCCCCTGAAATTGTTCTTTTGTAAGAACAATAATAACTTCATTGGCTGAAACACATACATATATACATATAATATTTAAAACGCGAAGCGATAAAGTCGAACTCTCGAACTGTCAAACTGTGTCGAACACAGCACAGCACACAAGACAGAACACTTGTTGACTTGAACCAGCCAGCTGATTGACGTCAGTGGCGCCTTACCTAGCGGCCGTTTCAGGAACACTATAGCTCAACAGGAGAAAAATAGTTTCTCCAAGGAAATAAAGTAGTAGCACTGGGTAGCCTACTACTTTTGTGGTTGGCGCAACTAATTTGAAATAGTTCCGTTAACCAACTTAGGTTTCTTGCGTCTACGGTTTCGTTCGTAAGATTCTCTACTTTTGCGCCTACTACTTTTTCCGTAGTGGTGTAACCACTCACTTTTTTCCGTGTACTTTCACTGACAGGATTATTTGCTTCTCGGTAAATCACAGGCATTAAGAATACAGGCGGATAGTAGAAGGCAAGGGCTTGTAATAGACAAATATTGTATATTTTACATATATATTACAATTTCAATATATGATTATTATTTCAACTCAAATAAAGCGTCATCGACCGTCGGTAATGCTGATTTCTGCTCTCAATTTTGCACTTTTAAATTTAATTTAACTCTATTATTTTTCAAGTACCATTTATTTATCGACCGTCGGTAACGTAAATATAAACAAATCGACTGCGCTGGTTTGCTCGATCGTAAATTCAACCGCGAAAATATAGATGTCGCATCGACGGCGGAAGCGTCTAGGGGGACCGCGCCTACTTTAGTTTTCGTGGGGATACACAATTTGCGATTCGCGAATTCCGCGCCTATCAGAAGCGTTGTCGAATGGTGGAACGTCTCCCACATGATTAGAACCGAAAACCGAGTTGTATAAATTCAGGAACTCGAGGCATATTGGTCACTTATTTCCGATCTCTTCTGGGAGGAAGATCTTTTCCTTTAATACCCTCTCCGGGAAATAGCTTTGGGATATAATTGTGTGTACGACACCAATATTATCTCCATGGTTATTGGCCATCCTTTAAATATTCCTTCTGTACGAATATTTTGCACAAATCAACGGATATCAAGCACGTTAAATATAATTAATATGTTGCTTTATTTATCTAGAACTTTTTACAGTACATGTGTTCCGTAAATTAGCAATCGAGCGTAATTGCTAAGGTGCGTCATGCACAACAAGAGATTCGAGACTGTCTCTCACTAACTCATAGCTCGGTAAAGACATAATTCACGCAACGCCATCTATTTATTAATTACGTACTCACGCATTCAAAACTTTAAATTCAAAATTGTCATTCACTTGGGACAACGGATCCCACAATCGGCCATCCAAAACAATTATTCGCCTCGAATGATAAAAATATTCTACGCCCACTTTTTAACATACTCTACACATGTACTTGTAGTCTTAGGACCTTCACCGGCACCTATTCGCGTTACATCATACGTATCGTTTCCCTTAACCTTTACAATCTTATATGGTCCAACGTATTTAGCTCGAAGCTTGCTACCGGGTATCATCTGGGTACGTTTAATTGCTACCATATCTCCTACATCATACTTCGTAGGTTCTCGTCGTCGAAGATTGTAGCTGCGTGTATTTTCTTCTTGAACTTGCTGAATTTGTCGTTTGGTTCGATGACGCAGATCATCACGTGATTCCTCAAACTGATTTCGCAATTCTAATTGCAGAAGTTCCCGCAGATTAACATCATCCGAATGTCGCATCTCTGTACCAAACAGGAGCTGAAATGGAGTTGTCCCAATACTTCTATTAAAAGTCGAGTTTAACACCCTTTGCAATTGATCGACGTGCTGGTACCATTTACATGGGTCGCTCAGTGACATCTTGGTAAGAACCGGAATAATAATTCTATTAATACGCTCGATTTGACCATTTGCCCTTGGCAAGCCAGTCGTAACAGGATGATATTTAATTTTTTCTTGATCACAGTAATCTTGAAATTCTTGAGACGTAAAAGCCTTCCCTCGATCAGAAATAACAACAGCCGGGCTCCCAAAAATATTCTTTTGCTTATTCAATCTATCTATCACTTCTCGAGATGTCGTTGACTTAGTCAGATACAACCAAACGAATTTCGTGAATGCACAGATCACAGAAAAGATATGATTATAATTCTTACTAGTCGATTCAGGTGGTCCAATATGGTCCACGTGATAAGTATGGAGCGGTAACTCGGTCTTATAAATAGGATGTAAATATCCTTCTTGGCGCCCTGCCTTTCGATTGGCTACGATACAAGGGATGTAATTGGAGATAAACTGTTCGATCTTAGATGTTAGTAACGGGATGTAATAAATACGTTTTATTATTTTCTCGGTTCTCTTTGTTGCAAAATGTCCTCGATGATGAGCCATGCGAATAATATCATTTTCCATGGTTCTAGGGACTACCAAGAGCTCATCTCCTTGTACAAATTTATATAGTAAATTATTATGCAATATATAACAATCTTTAGTTTTATTTTAAACGTCATCAATAATTTTCTGAATTTCCGAATCGTTGCTTTGGGCATTCCCTATTTTTGCTGCAATAGAGTCGTCAGTGAACATTGCTGGGTAACGACTTAAAGCATCAACATGCTTCAACCGGCTACCTACGCGGTTTTCAATGGTATAATTGTATTCTTCCAAGTCCTGTGCCCATCTCCAAATCTTGGTGGATATATCTTTTTTTTCCATTGTTTGTTTAAAAGCAGAACAATCAGTTACAATTTTAAACTGCACTCCCAATAGGTAAACACGAAGCTTCCTCAATGCTATTACGATGGCTAAAACCTCTAAATCATAACTCAAGTAATTCTGTTCAGTGGGTGAGGTCTTACGACTCAATTAATGTGTCGGATGTAACATGTGATCATTAGGAGAACGCTGAAGCAACACTGCGCCAAAGCCGTCTTTACATGCGTCAGTGTGCAACTCTGTCTCATGAGTACGGTCAAAAAACTTTAATACCGGTCCATCCGCCAACTGTTTTTTTAACATCTCGAACGTATTACTATCCTTAAAACCATATTGAAATTCCCTATCCTTCTTCAAAAGATCGCTCAATGGCTTAGCTATAATTGAATACGAATTAATGAACTTTCTAAAATAGCCAGTAAGACCTAGGAAACTTTGTACATCCTTTACAGATTCAAGTGTAGGGAAATTCAATACAGCTTTAACTTTCTCAACAGATAGATAAATTCTACCATTTTCAATGATCTGACCAAGAAATTCGACTCACGTGGTCAAGAAGTTACATTTCTTTTTGTTTAGTTGCAGACCATACGCACTAGCGACCCGTAACACCGATTCTAGATTTTCAATCGCTTCTTGTTTATTTGATGCCAACACAATAATATCATCAAAATAAACTAGTGCTATTTTTTTACTCACTAAAGGTCGAAATATGTGGTTCACAAAACCTTTGAAATACGGACGGGGAATTACACAATCCAAAAGGAACTTTGAGAAATTGGTACTGTCTGCGATTTGTTACAAAAGAGATATATTTTCGGCTTTCGTTAGCTACGCTTACATGAAAGAACCCATTTTTCAGATCAAACGTACTAAATATAGTCGCATCTTTCAAGGCATCGATCTGATCTTCTATGAATGGTATCGGATATTTATCTTTCTCTATGACTTTATTGATACGGCGATAATCTATACACACTCGTGGTGAGCCGTCTTTCTTTTTTGTCACAACTACCGGACTTGCGTATTCAGACGAGCGTGGTTCAATTATTCTATCTTTTAACCACTCATTTACCTGTCTATCAACAATATCACGTTTAAAATCGGGCAATCGACGCGGTCCGCTAAAAATCGGCTTATTGTCCTTTAAAGTAATACATAAACTTATATATGTCTCTTTGGTCTTATGAGACTTGTAGTTTGTCAAAATATTGTTGAATTTTTCACGCGTAATTGAATCATCTATAGAGTTAACTGTACTGTTAATCTCGTTTGGCAAATTAATATCTATTAAAAAAGTGGTCTGTACGTTTTTTATAACATCAATACCGTTCTCATTAAATTTTAACTCGGCAAAAGCTAAAATATTACGACCAACTACACAGCTCATAGTCATTGCGTATTTGGGTACAATATGAAAATCTAAATAATATAAGTCACCGTCAATTTTTATTCGGCCTCTAAATTTTCCTAACGGCTTTGCTTCACCTGATCCAAAACCTTCGTTTGAGCATTCGTTCAAAAACATCTTTACGAATAAGGCTCAAAGCACTATCCGTAACAATAAGTGCATTAATCGCAACATCTTCAATAATTACTTTTTTATATGCGTTATTTTCATATGACGAATTAACGATATTCACGCTCTGCCGAGGACCCAAATTGGTAATTTTGTCTACTACTTTTCAACGTGATGCAACGTGTCCAAATTCATTACATCTGAAACATTTTGGTCCACGTTCCTTATTTTGACATTCCTTCGATCGATGTCCGGTTTTACCGCAATTATAGCAGCGTGTGTCTGACGTTGTTCCGTATTCTGACCTTACATTCGCGGCTGTCGGTTTACTTTTTTTTGATTGAAAAGTGTTTTTCATTCGTGGTAAGTTTTTCAAAGAACCTACACGAATTTTTTCATAAATTTTAAGACGTTCCTTAAAATCAGAAACGGACTTAGCACCATAAAGAACTGCTTTATTACTAATGCTATCACCGAGACCATCGATTATATATTCAAATAAAGCGCTTAATTCAATAGTACCTCGCGATGCTATTTCCCGCATTATTAAATAATATTCATGAACGGATTCATTTTCTTTAATTTTCCGCTGGGCCATTTTCATGCGCAATTGAGCACTAGACATTTGCGCAGAAAATTCTGTTAACAACGCGTCTTTTAATTTTTCCCAGGACGTAAGACCTGGTTCACCTTGAACAAATAGCTTTGCTAATCCCTTAAGACATTTTTTTGCAAAAACTAACTTCTGTAATTTCGTCCAATCAAACAAAATTGCTGAATCTGTAAAATCCGCAATAAAACGCTCAACCGAATAATTATCAACACCATCAAATTCACGCATCGTTTCTTCAACGTTTTTAAATCCCATTATAAATTGAGGGGCTACGTGCAATAAGGGGATACGCGCGGATTCCGCTGGAAAAGTATTGTCCAAATGACCAATTTTCAAAAGTTCTCGGATTGAAAATGTAAAAATTAGTATTTGTAGAGAATTTAGAAACGCATCTTTTTTCCCTTTAACAAAATTGTCCAAAGTTTATAGTTTTTTAAATAAACGTCGAAAACGTCGTTTTAATGTAAAGCATAATTTCAATATTTTTCCACTTCAACTCGCGGCAGTGAATTCAGTTTTGAGAATTTGGCAAAGATAAGAATACCAAATTCATCGCAAGAGTTTTCCGCGTCTAACGTAAAAAGAAAATATGAAAAATCTTAAAAAACAAAAAAGTTATGAATTTTTTTCCTCGAATTTCTGAAAAACGTGTTTTGAGTCATTCCAGTGCTTCGTTTCACGGGCAAATTTGAAGCCACGAAAACGTTCCAGCGAGAAAGTTGTTTATTAGGGGTTTTTAAAGTTTTCTGGAAAATTTCACGTTAATACAAGTAGTAGTTTTTAAACTATGCAAGTTTTAACTTGTTACCGGGAAGCGCATCGCGGCACGTGCAAACAATGGACCGAGAAGGCCGCGGCGCGCCGCATACCCCGTGTCCACCAAATAAGGGGCTACGGACTATAAGGATATACGCGCGAATTTTGGGAAACTTCAAGAGGTAGATTTTTTGAAATTTTCCACATCGAAATGTATTAAGGTTATTTTTAAAAATACTGAATGTTCATTGCTTTTTTATTAAGAAAATTATCAACGATCAATATTTAATATTAAAATTCGTTATATATACAGTCATTTCACATATTAATTTGAAACATAATAATAATAATAATAAATATAATATATTTCTTAAACATATTTCTTATGAACGCTATTTTAAATTTATTCCTCATCGGATTCGTTAGCTTCTTGATCGATACTTATAGCGTTAAAGAAGGTTTCATAAAACTGTCTGCCAGCAGTAGAAAGATACCGTAATAAACTAATTACGTAATTTTTTTTCGCTGGTTTAATTCCAACAATAGGAGGAGACATTCTATCAAATTGTTGGTTATTTTGCTTTGATTTTATATTGTAAAAGGATGGATTTTCCATCCTATAATTATTATATGTTTTCACGTTTCCAGTAGGTAAGTACTGAATGACAGAAGCTTGAATTATTTGGAAACTCTTTGGGATGTTAAATTTTCTTTTTAATGTTTGGTCAAAATCATGTACAATATCATTGGCAGAGTCAACCATTATGAAGGGAGGATTTCGTGATTCTTTAATTAAATTGACATAAACATCAGGAGTTTCAATTTTTTCCATTTTTTTTTTACTTGCAGCATACAAACCAAAATTCCGGTCGCATTGGCAATAAGAATGCCCACGCACAGGAAAAATATGTAAAATTTCAATTTTAAGTTGCATGGACAAGTCTAATAAGAATGTAAATACTGCGTGATTTTTATTTTGTCCGCTAGCTGCATCTGAAAATAAAACAATTTTTGTATGAACTGATTGATTTAATTCATTTTTAACTACGTGTTCCACAAAACTGCATACTGTGTTTGCACCCTTTTTTGTAGTTCCTTCCAAAAAACAAAACATGTAACTATGATTAGCAGTGAATACGTGTACATTGAACACATACAACCAAAGCAATCTTTTATAAAATTGATCTGCGACCGGAATTTTGGGTAATGGTAAATTTTGCGCATAATCCAATTCGAGACACAGTGTTATAGCAACATTTTCTGCTGAAAGTAAATTTTTTCTTAAACTTTGATACTCTTTAACGTCATTTTTATGGTTAAGAATATCTTCCAACTCATTCGTTTGCGATTCGCTTTCATAACATTTGTTGCAAACATCTGTCCGCGGTAATCGAAAAGTAAAATTTAAATTGTGATTGAAGTAATCGCGATATGTAGTTTCTTTTAAAGGGACCGGTTTATTAGGATTCTCTTTAGCATAAAACTCTATAAATAAATTGTACAACGTTTTCAAATTCAACTCTGAGTTTACAAAATAATTTAAATTGGTTGATTCTCGGCAATACTGCGATTGCCGATGAGGAATAAGTGTACAATGAGTTTTAATCAATGTTTGTAATTCATCAGTTAATTGTATTTTCTGATTTCCGTGTTTTCCCCTGAAGTCTTCCATACTATGATTATTAATAATCTTCTTCTGTACCGTTTCTAATATTTTTTTGCCAATACTTAATGTATTACAAATAAATTGCTTACATACTTGCGTATCATCTTCGTCCGTAGGGAAATAATAATTCTATATAATTAATCTGTTTCGAATGTCACCGGTTACTGAGTTAGGGTTTTTACACTTCATTATTGAAGACAGAAATATATTCTGCTTAGCATAGTCTTGAAGGTTCCAGAAACGTTGAAATAAATTTTCTTGCTTCATTTTACTAAACAACTTATAGCAATTTTGTTTACAACAATTTTCAACAATTTTGAAAGCTCTTCCTTCAGTAACTTGTTTCATCGCAGCATTAGTATATTCTTCTCCCTGCAAATCATTAAAAAAAAAAGTAATATTTGCAAAGAAGAAAAATAATTTTCGTTTTGTAATATTCTTACGAATATGCATATTACATTAAATTAATATTAACAATTCAGTGACAACACCCTTAATAGTTGATAAACAATAATTGTATAGCCTTAACATTAACTATAAAGTTATAAGAGAAATTGTTCAGTTACAAATGGTATACTAGAACTTTCCTGCAAAGTACAGGTTATGGTACAATGTTTTGTATGTCATTCTGGATTTCTATTTCCTTTATTTATTATGATCATGTTTCTTAAAAGTTCACTTACTAACTCTAGTTAATTACTACATAGCTAGTCACACAACATAAACAAGTTTTCTGCGTGCAATAAAAGCTGAAGAACAGGTTTAACATCTAACATAACCTCTGAAGTGCGATATTATATACAGATCTCGAAGTTAACTGTCAAAATTTTTCGTATTAACTACTAACATAATGATGATTTCATGCCAGTTTGCATTTTTTTATTAAAAATTTGTTCAAGAAAAATTTCATACCTTGTTTTTTTTTGGCTTTGGAAATATTTCTTTTCCATTCTTTTTCGTTCCTTTTCCGTTTCCTACCATTGTTGGCACGCTTTCCCATCACTCGAACAAATTCCTAACACACTTTTCTCACGCAATTAATATAATAATCAAACACTACGATACATAGCATTCATAAACCCGGACGATTTCATTTGTATCCCGTTATAGTCCGTAGCCCCTTATCTGTTGGACACCGGGTATGCGGCGCGCCGCGGCCTTCTCGGTCCATTGTTTGCACGTGCCGCGATGCGCTTCCCGGTAACAAGTTAAAACTTGCATAGCTTAAAAACTACTACTTGTGTTAACGTGAAATTTTTCAGAAAACTTTAAGAAACCCTAATAAACAACTTTCTTGCCGGAACTTTTTCGTGGCTTCAAATTTGCCCGTGAAACGAAGCACTGGAATGACTCAAAACACGTTTTTCAGAAATTCGAGGAAAAAAATTAATAACTTTTTTGTTTTTTAAGATTTTTCATATTTTCTTTTTACGTTAGACGCGGAAAACTCTTGCGATGAATTTGGTATTCTTATCTTTGTCAAATTCTCAAAACTGAATTCACTGCCGCGAGTTGAAGTGGAAAAATATTGAAATTATGCTTTACATTAAAACGACGTTTTCGACGTTTATTTAAAAAACTATAAACTTTGGACAATTTTGTTAAAGGGAAAAAAGATGCGTTTCTAAATTCTCTACAAATACCAATTTTTACATTTTCAATCCGAGCACTTTTGAAAATTGGTCATTTGGACAATACTTTTCCAGCGGAATCCGCGCGTATCCCCTCAATTTCGTGTTCTCCATATACTATTTAACCGATAATTACCTTCGTTCCTATTTACACTAATACCGCGACCGTTACTATTATTATCACTATAGTGGTCATCTCTGTTGTTTTCATTTATATTAATCAAATTATCGTCACTTTCGTCAGACACATCGTTATTGTTTCTTTGAATTAAAGAATCAATATTCATCAAAGACCGAATAATATCTTGCCTTAAATTCTCTTTTGAACCGGAATAATCAATGCCCAAAATATTACAAATTGAAGTTAAATCTCCTGTAGAAAATCGACACGAATATTTATTTTTTTTTTTTGAAAATCACCCGATTCCTCCGTGAACGTGAATCCCGTAAATTCGCGTAGTCTATTACGATTTCCGCGATCACCTTCATTTTCGAAAATAAATATATGCAAAGCGCTAATAGATTTACGCGGCGCACTTTTTAGTTGCTTCATTATGGGTTCTATTTGCGATAAATTTGTCATTATAATTCTAAACTATTAAATTAATTAAAATATATAAAGTATAATAAGCGGAAACAGAATAATCGATCAGAAATTATATTATTAGACTTAGCTCAATTGCACTATTGCTTCGTCGCTTGTTTCGTCGTTTCGAAAAGGATCCAACTGCCTTGGTTATTGTTGATGTCCAAATTGAAATTGCGTCCTTCTCATAAAATGGCCGTTTTCGTTTTCCAGATAATTCCAAATCGATATTGGAATTTTCTTATGGGATCGTCGTCTGCTACGTCTTCCAAATTGTCGTTATGTCTTTCCTTTACAAAATAATTATCTAATGCGTCTTTCTCTAATCGTCGTTGAGCTCCTTTTTATTTTTTAAGGTCGTCGTTGCTCTCGTCTTTTTCAAATCGCCGTTGGGCAACGCTTTTCTCGAATCCTTGTTGTGTTTGTCTTCCTCAAATCGTCATTGCTCACGTCTTCTTCAAATCGTCATTGCTCCCGTCTTCTTAAAATCGTTATTGGTTACGTCTTCTTTTTAAATTATATTTAACTATGCATTTTCCAGTCGTCATTAGGCTCGTTTTTCTCGAATCTTCTTTGCATAAAATATTCACAACCGAATTTTCACTTTGCACGTGCTCCGTTGCGTCGTTACACAATTTTGAAAATGTTGCGTCCTCGTTTTCAACTGCAGCGTTC
This sequence comes from Trichopria drosophilae, assembly GCA_030407085.1. NCBI lineage: Eukaryota > Metazoa > Arthropoda > Insecta > Hymenoptera > Diapriidae > Trichopria > Trichopria drosophilae. The sequence goes on along the minus strand of CM059582.1, from coordinate 123,266,856 downwards.
GATATAAACTACTGGATCTCGGCTGAGCCCCCAATTTGTAGGAATATTTTGCACAAATCAACGGATATCAAGCACGTTAAATATAATTAATATGTTGCTTTATTTATCTAGAACTTTTTACAGTACATGTGTTCCGTAAATTAGCAATCGAGCGTAATTGCTAAGGTGCGTTATGCACAACAAGAGATTCGAGACTATCTCTCACTCACTCATAGCTCGGTAAAGACATAATTCACGCAACGCCATCTATTTATTAATTACGTACTTCACGCATTCAAAACTTTAAATTCAAAATTGTCATTCACTTGGGACAACGGATCCCACACTTCTATTCCTAATAACTTAGCGTCGTCGTCAATGGGCGTGACGTTTAAGTTATAGATCGTGTATTTTCTTGGGAAGATACATCGAGGTCAAATTCTATCCTCCCATATACTCTATTAACACTATGAAATAAAATGACGATTTAATTAAATTGGTTTAATTACTTTTCAATTCGATTTTCGGTAATTTAATAAAAGAAATATTTAGCGTATCGAGTAGGTACCGAATTCATAATTAATATAAATTCATTGCGAGATTTTGTTTCTTGTATTAAATAACGATCTTATTATTTTTGATATTAAATAAAGATTTGATTTAATAGAACTGCCGTATCTTTATGTACTTCGGGGACATCTGCAAAAAGGAAGAAATAAATGAACATATTATATTTATTTTCACAATAATCTTAGTTGGATTATTTACACTTGCACCCTGGGTCCTTCGAACCTTATGAATCATTGAACACCCTCGAAAAACAATTCGATGTTTTAATTTTTCAATAAGTTTAAGATACTTCGACAAAAAGAGGCGTTTCAGGCTCAAAGTCTTCCTGGAACAACCAGCGCATCGCAAGATTTTGCATAAATTTATGGGTCTTGCCTTCCTTCCACAAAATCAAATTGATGAGGGCTTCAATACAATGGTTGCGACAATGCCGCGGGATGTTCTTTGCATATGGCAAACTTTTATCGCATACTACAAGAAGCAGTGGATTCAGGTCGTGAAACCAAGGCACTTCAGCACATTTGGTCTTGAACACAGAACCAATAATTTCCTGGAATCATACCATAGGCAATTGAGTTTCATTGGGCGGGCAAATTCAACTGTGGACCACTTCCTGGGTGAGTTCAGCAAATGCAAAAAATTTATAGCAAAAAACGATTTTCCCTATAAAATTTGAATAAGTAAAAACATATTCTCTATATGTAAAGGCCGATTCAGAAAACACATTCAAAACCCTATATGTTTTTCAATAGTTTTCTGTAGGTCATTTACTATACGTATATTGTTATGAATCAATTGAAACCTATTCATTTAATACTTCCCGCACGGCAAAAATATATATCCAGGGATATATCCCGCATATACAGGGTGGCCGATTTATCTGAAGACATCGAAATATCTCGAGAACTATGCACAGAATCAAAAAAGTTGTCGGATGAAAGTTGTTCGACACGAAGGGGGGCATCCAGTGATAATTAAATTTACCTCCTCCCCCATCCCCTGGAGGTGGAGTGGGGGCAAAAACAATAAAACTTAAATAGGAACCCCCATTTTTTATTGCAGATTTGGATTCTCCGGAAAAAAGTACACGAATTTGACCTAGGAGCTATTGCATTTTGGTTCACAGGTGGCGCTGTAATTGCTAAAAATCCAAATTTATCCGAAGACATTGAAATCCTCGAGAACTATGCACAGAATCAAAAAAGTTGTCGGATGAAAGTTGTTCGACACGAAGGGGGGCATCCAGTAATAATGAAATTTACCCCCTCCCCCATCCCCTGGGGGTGGAGTGGGGGCAAAACAATAAAACTTAAATAGGAACCCCCAGTTTTTATTGCAGATTTGGATTCTCCAATATTGACAATTTTCGCCCGCATATCGGATATGGAATACGGTCATTCTAACAAAGCCGGGAAAAAATACATTAGCGTTACCCAGGAACAACGACGTGGACGTAGTATTTTTCTGTTCCCTTTGGGGTGCTTGTTTTACGTGAGTCCCCTTGCCTCTCACTGTCTCACTATTCACTTACTTGAGTAAGTGTTCGAAATGTTGACCTTCCACTTCAATGCATTTATTTATTCTTTCTTCAAATGACTTTATACATGATAGAATCATATCTGCAGAAATTTCTGCGCAAGCAGTTCTTATGCGTTTCACCATGTTTTCACGAGTCGTTGGTACTTGTTCATAAACCTTACCTTTTAGGTAACCCCATAGGAAGAAATCCAGAGATGTTAGATCAGGTGACCTCGCAGGCCAATTAATGGAGCCACCTCTACCAATCCACCTACCATTGTAATCACGGTCTAGTATTTCCCTTGCTACTCTTGAAAAATGTGCTGGGCAACCATCATGCTGAAACCACATTGTCCGTCGGACGTCCATAGCAACATCCTCAAGTAGTAATGGTACTTCTTGTTCTAGGAAATCTCGATATTTTGTTCCATTCAAATTACCTTCAATGAAATAAGGACCAATGAGTTTATTTCCTATGATTCCACACCAAACGTTCACCGACCAAGGACGTTGATGATTAACTTGTCGTAACCAATGGGGATTTTCTACGCTCCAATAATGCATATTATGCCTATTGACGCCACCATGGTTCGTGAATGTAGATTCATCTGAAAATAATACATTAGCAAAGAAATTGTGGTTCGTTTGCATTTTTTAAAATGCCCATTCACAAAACACCACGCGGTTATGAAAATCATCGCCATCTAGTTCCTGGTGCAGTGAAATGTGATATGGGTGAAACTTATGACGATGCAATATTCTTTGAATACTGTCTCCGGAAATGCCGGAATCGCGATGTAATTGTCGTGTGCTTACATGTGGATTTTGGTGAATAGCTGCTAGTACAGCTACTTCGTTAGCTTCTCCTGTAACTGTTAATCTTCGCTTCCTTTTTTTCATTTGTACGCTGCCATCAGAGTGAAAGGCATTCACAACTTTGTAAAAAAAAGAACGCGAGCGAGCATTATCTGGAAAACGCTCAGCATACAACGCAACAGCATCGTCAATATTCCTCTTACATTCACCATAAATAAGAATCATGTCGATTTTTTCGGGAACTGTAGCAGGATTCATTTTTAACTTGCAATTCGATTTAAGCAATGAAGGGTAGACAAAAAATAGTCACGTAAACGGAAAGTTGTTATTCTAAAAGCAAAGTGACCACTGACCGAATTACTACCAATACAATGGACTTCAAAAACAGTCTTACACTGAGAGACCGTGAAGACTAAATTTTAATATGGGGATTAGAAAATCGCGATATCCATTTACTTCCCTTCAGGAAAGTAGAGAAAAATGTAGGTGAACTGGTTACGTGTGACTCAACTTATGTATAAAATGATATGCTACTTTATTTTCGAGTTATGTCGCCCTCTTGCGTTATGTACCAGAACCGGCGCCGGTGATGGCCGAAATGCAAGCGATCTACATGTATGAAACCACGTGAGTTCTCTCGGGGTCCGGTAGATGGCGACGAAATCCCCAAATGAAGTAAGAGTTTCGTTTTGTTTAATAGAAGCTGGTTTGACCGTCAATGCTCAGCTTATTTATTCTCATTTCGGAAAAAACATACAGAGAGAGAATGAATGAGCTGAGTGAAGGGACATGACGCGTTTTTTAATGGATTGCGCGATGTCCTCTTTTTGTTTATTAAATAATAAATTTAAAACCTAAAATGTAATTTTATTGAAGATAGAAAACTTATTTATAAAATTGCTTCCATATTGTATGCACAATTTTTATGTAATCAGTTTTGATTTTTAATATGAAGAATATCAATTATTCATAATCTTAATTTTTCGAATGGACATTATTAAAATTTCATATACAGAATAACAATTTTCGCAATTGATATTACTAAATTCTAATATTCATAAAGGGATCAAATTGTCCCTATTTGCCCCCTGGATGCCCCCCTTTGTGTCGAACAACTTTCATCCGACAACTTTTTTGATTCTGTGCATAGTTCTCGAGGTATTTCAATGTCTTCAGATAAATTTGGATTTTTATCGATTACAGCGCCACCTGTGAACCAAAATGCAATAGCTCCTAGGTCAAATTGGTGTACTTTTTTCCGGAGAATTCAAATCTGCAATAAAAACTGGGGGTTCCTATTTAAGTTTTATTGTTTTTGCCCCCACTCCACCCCCAGGGGATGGGGGAGGGGGTAAATTTAATTATCACTGGATGCCCCCCTTCGTGTCGAACAACTTTCATCCGACAACTTTTTTGATTCTGTGCATAGTTTTCGAGATATTTCGATGTCTTCAGATAAATCGGCCACCCTGTATGTAAGATAGGCAGGCTATATTTCGGCAAAAAGTATACTATCCACTTTATATGCGAGATATATCCACTATGATCGGCCCGAATGTGTTTCAGGATATATCTCTTTTATATCCAGATTATATCTTCGGATATTTACAACATATATTTTATTATGTATGTCACATATATATGCACCCGTATGTGTCTTCGGCAATATTCAATTCATATCCAACCCAGTTAACACCGAGACGTCTCAAAGTTGGACGCAAAGCGGTCCTGACAATTTTGAAACAGTCCTGATTTTAAATCTCAAAGCCTATTCAAAGACTCCTTAAAGGCGTCCAATGCACACTCGGAAGACCGGTCGTAAAGGCGACAAAAAAGTCGTCTCACGTAAGATGCCTAAAAAAGAACAATTATGCCGTCTCTCGCAGTGACGCGACTAATACTATTATCCAGCGTTGGTGACCTATTTTTTCATATACCGTAATATGGTAATGTTTATATTTAATATTCATTAGTAATTGGTACATATGCATTGTAACGTGGCAAAACGCGTTACAGTGCTATCTGCGACGAGACTCACAACGGGGATAACTTAAGGGGGGGACTGGTCTTGAAGAACCGCGTCGCGCCCATAAATTTGTCGAGTTTCGGCTCGGCTGGCGCCCTCTCTTACCATCCGGGGCGCAGTGCGGATTTTTGTAGCCCCCCAGAAAAGTTCAGTTTTTTGCAAGCGGCCACGAGCGACGACGACGGACGGGTGGAGAAGAAGAAGTTCGAGGGCGGGGGTCACAGCATATTTATTTATTTGTAGTGTTCACTTTTATAGGTGTAAAGCGTGTCATAACATAAAAGAGATATGTGATTATAATCATTCGGCTGCATATCTACTGGTCTACATAAAACTTTGCCACTTGCGAGAAAGGCAGAATAACGCATCATTTTATAGACGCCTCTAAGACGTCATAAATAGAGACGGTGCTTAGACGACCTTTTCAAGACGGTTTTCCAAGGCCGGCTTTTTGTGAGCTTTTAGACACGACTTTAAGTCGTCTCGAAAACGACGCCTGTATGACGTCTTTCCGCAGCTTGTGTTAACTGGGAATATACCATGTGGATGCGAGAGAACAGCACATAGGGAAACCCATGTATAGCCGTCAGCAAATGAGATGCGAGCTTTAGCTTTCGTCGTGCGGGAATTGACCAATGGCAACGAAGTGCTACCGACCTGCTAGTTGCTATACTCATGACTATGAAGTGGAGGTTAGGCAGATGGCTGCCACGTTTGACGTTTTTATTATTTATTTTATTTTCTATTATTCGCGTTTTAAAGTAATTTTCGGTCACCATCAACTCTCGCAGTCACAAGAATGTGACTACAGGACTTCCATTACTAATTGAAGGTCAGTAAATTTTACATTTTAATACCAAACCACTGTTTTATTATTATGCAAAATTTACAGTTTTGGATGTTTGTGTTTCAGAAGCAGGTTTTTCTGAATAAAGGAGAATCCAACAGATAAGTATTCATTTTCATGATTTTCATCGTGTTTTGAAAGGTATGATTCTTTGAGGAGTATTTTTAATTCTTTTAGGTTACTCTCAAGAAGAAGCGAGGCAAGGTTTCGAGTCCCAAGGTCACAACGTAGATATCGGACACTTCTAAATTTGGAAAAAGATTTGCTTGCACGCGAAGAAAATCAAGCTGTTTCTTTTGTCCAAGGTCCATCGCTACTTACTGATCCCTTGGATGAGCTTAAATCAATTCTTTTGACGCCCCTCAAGCCGAGTCAGGAAACTGATGCTGAGGACATTCCAACTCATTCATTTCTACAAGTGGAAAACCCTGCTGGGTTCCTAGCGCACCATGTAACCTACAATTGTGGTGGCAAAAAAAACAAAGGAAACATTTCGTGACAGGTTTCAGTTCAGTCATACGAGTCCTTAATATAGGCTCGTAAAATTTTGTGTAATTGTCTAGTGAAGTGAAGGAGAAATAAATAAATATTTAAATAAATTATAGGCGTAAATTATTAAAAAATAACAACAAACGAGTGTTTGTGACATAATTAACATTTCATTGTGCAGTCATATTTTTTCTTCGCACTTGTGTTTAATTTTGCACTCCATTTATATTTTCAGTTTGTTTACAAAGTGTGTCATGATGCCTACAATTGAAAAGTACTTGGGAAAAGCAAAATAAAAGTAAACAGTAAAGATGGACAAACATCGCTTTTCCTCATGTACCATTCAATTCTGCATTCAGAAAAGAGTAAATGAATGTTGAAGTCGCATATTTATTTTTTCAAAATATGTTTAATTTACAAATTTAACATTAATAATAAATATAAAAATAAAGCATAAATGTAAATATAAAATAGAAATAAAACATAAATATAACATTTTAATTAAAACCTTTCGAATTTAAAAATTGCTCAAAATGAAGTCCATCAGCAGCAGTGCAATAGCCCAAGCGGTCATAAAACTCGTCTTGAGATTATATGAGCATATTTGAGGTAATTTCTTGCATTATTGCAATTATTCGGTCCCGCAATTCAACTGCAGTGTGGACAAAAACTGCGGTGCAAGGTCTGGAGACCGTGCAGGCCATTTCATTGGACCGAAACGATCCACCCAGCGTCCTGGTAATTTGTATTCAGGTGCGCAGTCACCTGTCGGACACCTTGTGGGGGTGCACCGTCCTGTTGAAACCAGACTAGTTCTTGTGTCTAAAATAAAGGTAACAATAATATGGTTAATAGTATACATTATCTAATACAATTATGAAAATTAATTTATTTTTGCCCTCGCCTCTTGTTCTAAATTTTTTAGTGTTGGCGTAACAATTTCTTCCATCATTTGCAATTTTTTTTCTTCATTTACATTTTGTTTGATAAATATTCGATTAAAACAATATAATGTTTTATATCTATTTTTTTTTTAATTTTGCACTGTTCCAGCCCTCGAATTATCCAATTTCTCTAATTGAAATTTGTGAACAAGTGGCTATTACGTAACCAAAGGAATTAGCAGGTCTTCATTCCAAAATGGTCCTTTTTTGCTGTACATTCAATCCTGTGCAATACTACTTAATTATTTTTATTTTTCCTCGCACCATAATACCCCTTTTTAATTCTGTTTTAACTAAAATTTCGCAGACATTTAGAAATTGGTTTTAAATTTCGCGCGTTTTTATGCAAAAATCAAATTTCGCGCGATTTTATACACGAATCAGATTTCCCGCGTTTTTACACGCCAATTTTAAATTTCAGGCATTCCTAAACAACAATTTCAATGTCATTAGTGACTTTAATGTTTTTGTAAACACTTCTTGACCGTACTTAAAATTCTGTTGGGTTTCAAAAGTCGACGGATTACTAACTAGAATATCTACGTTAATCCCGAAAATGTCGAAGAACTTCAAAGTTTTTGAAGAAACTAAATGTTCCAATTTTATTTCCATAAAATTATTCAGATATCTACTAACGATATTTTGCGATTCCTGGTTAGACTCAATTCTTAACCCATTTACCATTTTTTCTTTAATCGTAACATCAACATCTTTGTAAAAAAATGCAAGCCCGATTAGTAGGTCATTTAAGTACCACAGGTGGTTGATAATTTTTTTAAATGCAGCATGTGCCACTCGTTCGTTAATCTTCTTATAGTGATGTAACTCCTTTATGAATATTAATGGACGGCAACCTCACATTCTTATTAAAAAAACTTTTACGCACTAGTATCGAAAACTACTATTTTTTTTAACCAGAATTGTAGTCAGCGACTACACAAACACTCGAATAGCGATTTTAAGCCGAATAAGACCTTTTTGGGGAAATTGAATTATTAACCTCTTTCCCCGTCCATGATACTTCCTTAAAAAGCCACCTTATTTTATTTTTGACGTCGGAATCTCGATTAGTAACACCGAAAACCTCCGAGTACCGTTTTTCAAGCAAATCACTTTTTAAAATTATTAAATGTTCGTATCCCATATTTGATTCTCCATTTGGAATTTTAAAAATCTGACTTCAGATTCGCGATCAGTGCCCTCAGAAACCGGAAGACACCAAGTTTTATAAAAATCACTCAATTTTTTAAAATTTGACCGTCATATTGGATCCGCCATTTTGATTTTAATAATCTTACTTTAGATTCGTGATCAGCGGCCTCAAATGCCCCGAGCCACCAAGTTCCATGAAAATCCCTTCATTTTTAAAAATGTTGACTTCAGATTCTAAGTCAGCGGCCTTAGAGACCCATACATACTAAATTTCATAAAAATCCACTAATCTGTAAGTTTATTGCTACAAAATTATCAATTTTTTAAGATTTGACCGCCATATTGGATCCGCCATTTTAAATTTTAATAATCAGACTTCAGATTCGTAATCAGCGGTCTTAAAACCCCATAGATACTAAATTTCATAAAAATCCACTAATCTGTAAGGAAATTTCTATAAAATCGTCAATTTTTTAAAATTTGACCGCCATTTGGATCCGCCATTTTGAATTTTAATAATCTGACTTCAGATTCGTGATCAGCGGCCTCAGGAACCCCGAGATACCAATCTTCATATAAATTCATCAATTTTTAATACATTTTTATACTACCAAACACCTGACACGTTTTTGAAGGTGAAAGAAAATCATGTTCATGCATCGTGTATGCACTGAAAAATCAATTTGGGAAATCGAAAAAATTCATGTCCACTCAGAAATCCCTCAACTTTGCATTTCCAGTGAGAAAAAATTGTTCCGAGACGTCCTTGATGCCTAAAAAAAAACAAAAACTGAAATATTAGATTTTTCCCGTAGAAATCTTATGCAAAACTTCAAGCCGCTTCCGCTACCTCTAAATGTAATCGAATCGAGTGTTGCCAAAGGAAAAAACATTTTCTTTTTTTTTTCTTTGTTGAATGACCCCACTTGCAAATTTTTTTACGTCATTTTCATTTTTTTCGACCACCCTAACACACACACACACACACACACACACACACACACACACACACACACACACACACACACACACACACACACACACACACACACACACACACACACACACACACACACACACACACACACACACACACACACACACACACACACACACACACACACACACACACACACACACACACACACACACACACACACACACACACACACAGTGTCTACAATTTTTGAGGATGAGGAAAGTTGCCTTCCCCAATATTCTCAAACCCAAGAGCGAAGTTCCCTATATTTACGCAGTTTCCACGGAGCGGAAGAACTTCAGTTCTAATTCCCATTTTTCAAACCAATTTAAAAATATATGTTATATTATCGTACTGAGTCGCTTTGAAATTTATTTGTCAAAAAATATCACATTACAAAAATGTTCATCGTGTTTTTTAAAATGGAACAGTATTCCACAAAGATTGTGATATTCTTTAGATTAAGTTTGTATGAATTATTTGTAAGAATTATTTGTTTATATTAAACATTGAAAACGCAATTGTATTTTTATATTACCTCTAGATCTGACAAAACCTGAAGAATGTACGTCACTTGTATACAGATACACTGATTATTATACGTTCGTGACACTTTGTAGCGATTATTCTCACAGTTTACTTTTGAAAATTTCTATAAAAAAATGTTCCATTACCAGAATGGAATTTGGCAAATGAATCTTATAAAATAGTAGTTTTCGATACAAGTGCGTGTGTGTAAAGTACAAATATCGAAATATTATTTACGCAACGGTTTTCGGTGTGTAAAATGAAAACGAGTATGTAAAAGTTACGGATGGGTTGGCGGTCGAAGAATCAACTCCTCAGACTTGAATTTATAGCCGTTTCTTAAGATCTGTGCAATTCTAATCTTTGCATAAAAGGATACGGCTAATAATTAGTGACTACAGGATTCTGTATAAGTCTTCCTATAACGTAAAAAGGAAAATGGTATGCGTGAAGGTAGGTATTGCTTCATCGTCAGATATATTTTACGAATGCAGAAAAGTCGCCCAGGAAAAATTCAGAAAAGTTGTCTGCACATAGGGACAATACACCTAAGATATACACAAGAAAAATAGATACAATAAAATGCTACTACTATTATACACAAGACACATGAGTGCATTTGGACAATATTCTCAAACAGCTGCTGGAAAACTGTTTATTTCTTCTATATGGGATATAAGTGGGATATATCTCACATATACGGAAAATGTATTTTTATGTATATATATTGGATATTAACCGGATGTATCTTACATCTGCGAAAAATTTTGCGAAAAAGCGGCCTTACTCGGCTGGCTCAATAATCCCGGTGAGCAAGATCTCGACCCAGAGGGGGTCGTCCTTGCCTCCTTCCGCGCCTGAAATCGCGAATACCTAAGGGCGGCTCCCGCACTCCGCCTCGCACAGTTACGGAAATATTGGGGGCAAGGAACACGCGGGACACAATCTGATATTTTGAAATAATGGGAATTTATTTTTTGAAATAATCAAAAAGGATATAGTGGGCTCCAGGCCCGATACAAATTCAAATGTTGGCTCCGGGCCGACTTACATAAATGTCGCGGCCGGCGATCCCCTTTTGCCTTTTCGCTCGCTCGCTCGTTCCTCCGGGAAAATCCGGGCTCGCTGGGACGACTGTCCCCGGTACGGGTCCTCGGGTCCGTCCTAGATGGGCACCTCGTGCCTCGTCTCGGGCTCGATGCTCCCCTCGGTCCTTTCTCGCGACTCGGCTAACTAACCCGACTCTACTCGGACAACTCTCTCGACTCGACTTCTCGGACGACTCTCCTCGACGATGCTCGACTATATGAACGCGACTCGACTACTTCGACGCTAATCGGACAACCTTCTTCAGGACTCGACTTCTCTACTCGACTATCCTCGGCGAACTTTCGCGAACTCCTCTACGCAACGGTCCCAGGCGAACTGCCGGTCTGGACTCGACCGGTCGCTCCGCTCGCTTCCGGAGTCCACCGAGCGCCCCCAATCGGCGACGCTCGGGCTGGTTCGGGGCCGTTTCTAACACCCGATCCCGTCGCGGAAACGCACGAAAACGGTTTCTATGACGACACCCCAACGACGGCGAACGTACCTGGTCCGCCGGCGTAACGCCCCGTTACACCATATTAATTCGATTTTTTCGTTACATTTTTTCGACACATCGCGTACAAACTCTTTATTAATTCTATGGAGAATGAGAAAGTATCCTAGGACTTGTTTATTAGATGGGAGTTTTGATCCATCAATATTAATGTCATCTTCGTATTTTTCCAACAAATACGCTTTTTCCCGACTTCTAAGATTCATTTTATAAAACAATATGGGAAATTAAAGTAATGTGAAATTAAACGAAATGTAAAATTAAATATTAGATATATGAGGTCCTTGGGCAAGTGTTTCAGGTAATAATAAGTATAATGCAATCATGCTGAAACGATCCCTTGGCTCTTCACATATATCAAATGGAAATCCGTTTCGTTAGCGGGTGGAAAAATCAGCCGCGAGCGCCGCGTTCGCTCCTAGCGTCTCGGCAATAAACTACTGTTTATCGTTCCGTTCCATCGTTCAAGTGTGTGATACTGGGCATTTAAAATCGACGGAATCAAAAATCTGGACATCTAGTATGTATTTTATGTTCAGGTGGATTCTATTTTGATGACCCAAAAATTATCAAATTAACCATCCCTCATTCTACAAAACGCCCGAATATCCAATGTCCATTTAACCAGATACCTAACATGGAGGAATTAAAATACCGATACATAGATGAAAAAATTTTATTATAAGTCACTAGTTAGGTTATTCGATGCGGTAAAAGGTAAGGAATTCAGTGCCTTTTAGAGTAGTAATATCATTACGCAATTTAGAGTATATATTGTGCAATGAAATTTCCTTTTCCTATTTTTAGATGAGAAATTTTTGCCGCAGTCCGTGAATTCTTTCCATCCTTATCTTATCTTAATACATTATGTGCCGTCCAAGTTTATCCGTTTATATCCTCGTGTTATTCACTCATGCTTTTATCAAAATGAATCCTACAAAAGGATACAAACTGTATCCCAGTCAATTAAGATATAATAACTATACTTTTTGAGTCTTATAACGGATACAAATGCAATCCTGAGTAATCCGATTTCTTTCTCAACTGTCCCTCCTCGAAATTTAATATTCTTAGTAGTAGAAGAGGGACAGAGCCCACGAAGTTCCCGCCGCCGCCACCAGGCGTCGCCACAGTCGCGGCGCTGTCGCAGCATGCGAGGTGGTAGATTCGTGAACTAATTCGCAGACTGATTCGTGGACTAATTCGTGGTTTGAGTCGCGGACTGACTCGCGGGCCGATTCGCAGATTGATTCGCATTTTTGATTTGCTGTTTAGTACGCTGGCTTATAATTCAAGACTCTCTCATTGGGAAATCTGACCGTCGCTTATGAGGTCATTAAGATGACGCAAGACTTCGTGTCACACAAATTTTAAAAACCTACAATCAGGGCGTTGACCTCTCCCTTATCATCGACCATCCTCGGTAAAAAAAATGTCAATTCCAAGCATATTAGATAATATATCGGGACCTATGTCTCTGTAGATTTCCATTAGTCTAAATACCAGCTTGAAGCGTAATCTCGTATATCGACGACCCACTTTTTAAATCTCATACAAATTTTAAAAACCTACAATCAAGGCGTTGACCTCTCCCTTATCATCGGCCATCCTTGGGAAAACACATGTGAATTCCAAGCATATTAGATAATATATCGGGACCTATGTCTCTGTAGATTTCCATAAGTCTAAATACCAGCTTGAAGCGTAATCTCGTATATCGACGACCTACTTTTTAAATCTAACACAAATTTTAAAAACCAACAATCAGGGCGTTGACCTCTCCCTTATCATCGACCATCCTTGGGAAAACACATGTGAATTCGATGCATATTAGATAATATATAAACTCATATTATTATAACTCATTTTCTATTTTGGTACAATATCATGCAGGAAGGAAGGAAGATGAAGAAAATAGAGAAGATGTATTTAATAAATTTTATTTTTCACATTCATATTCATACATTACATAAATTTTTTTTGTTCACAATATTGTTATACATAAGAATATAAAATAGCTATTAGATAAAATTTATATTTTCAATATCGTCAACTAATGCATCGCTTTTAATTTGACAACTGATGCAGTCTTTGATCATAGGCGGTTCACCGTCTATCGTATCATTCGATACTTGATTCGAAATGTTTATAACATCGACGACATTCACGTATTTCAGGATGCATTTGCATAGCAGGTGGTAAGCAGGTCCATGCTTCTTCAATTTGTCGTTCAGCAAACATGCAGATGAAATCGATCGGTAGACATTCTATATCTTTTGTTTCCATCAATGCGAGACGTTTCACCTCGTAATAAATCCTTAATGAACGTTGAAGAGATGCAGGCTGTTCAAGTAGATTTCCCAATGCCCAATTTTTAAGTATTTGCACATTTTCTTTGGTGCAAGTTCCATTAAGCGAATGATTTTCACACTTCATATTGCTGCTCTTGCTTCAGTTTTTCAGAGATGGGCAGTCCAAAACGTCGAGATCAATAACATTTTCAGCGTTTAATATATCTTCCAACCAACATTTTTTATCGACTCCTTTTACATAAATTTTGTTGGCACATTTAATGATATCCTCCTAAGTCTCGTTTATAGCATCAAAGGGAACGTCGCCAGATTGCCATGGTAAGCCGTGGTAATTATGTATTAACCAGTTATTGACTCTTTTATAGTGTAGAGCTTTAAACACACAAGTCTCAATTTCACCGATGAAAATATTCATTACAGACATTTCCTTCGGTATGAAGCGATTACCAGGCCCGCGGAATCCCTGCACGTCTACAATGTATTCCATTTCGTATGATACTGATTCACTAGCAATTAAAGTATGACTATATTTTATTCATTAATTAGCGCATGCGCAATAATGGCTAACCCCCTCTCAAACCAACTTCTTTACATTTCCACTTATGGGATTATATTCTACAATACGAGCATGTAAAATTAAACAATACGCAGAAGTGTTTGCAGGAAAATTTTCGTTTGATTCAAATTCGAGCCGCACATCGACAGGTGCGTGTTTTAAAGCTTCATTCTGCTTAGAGCAATCAATAATGATTAATGGAGCTTTCTCTAAAAATATTGATTTATTCAATATAGGTTTACCATTAACATTTTTATTATAGTAACTAGCTTGAAAATTGATATACATATCGTATAATAAAGAAAATTGATTATTTGCAATATCAAGGTTTAAATTACCATACGGATAATAGTTTGATTCAGAAATACTTTAACATTACTAATGTTACAGTGATCAAACAGGCTAGCATTTTTCACCTTGTCATTTTTTCGTGCTGTTTGGAAGCCGATAATAATATATCGTGGCTTTTCTAGTTGTGTCGCTGTTTTCACGGACCACACGTGGGATGATGTTACCGGTAATAGAGGATATTCATAAAGTTCCCATCTACGGAAACTTAAAGATATGCAAGGGTCTTTTTAAATGAAACGTAACAGCTGTATCCTTTCCCTATCAGCCAACGTCACATATGGAACTAACCATTCTATTTTATTCATCTCAATTTTGTAATGTTCTTCTGCATTTTGTATAATTGCATTATTATCATGTTTAGATCTTGTTAAAACAAGTTCGTGCTTCGCGTTTACAATTATCTTACGATAATCTTCCGCAAATCCGAGAATCATACTTAGAGGCATGATCGCATCAAAATAACCATTATCATTTGTTATCTTTAGATTTGAACTAGATATCCAACCTGCATTAATTAAAACGGGTTCATAATTTGGTGTGTAAGAAGGATACCCCTTCATCAAGCTAGTAATACCAACATTTCTATTTCGATCAATTTCAACACCATTCAATTCATATCGCGCCTCATCAAATAAATGACAGATTGCGTTAGACGTTAGATTAGTATTATTTGCTTTAGTTCCGTCGGTTTTCGTCAACCTTCCACTAACACGTATCAAACTTTTACACGGTAAAATACATAAATCTTGATTTTGCACAGCAATAAGAATTTCATCATTTTTACCAAAAGAACTTATATTGTAAGATTGATGTGAATGCAGTTCGTAATGAGCGACAGATTCGTCGAGAACGACTGGGTTTTGAATGCTGAGTATTGAATCCTCCATTATTGCTATTATGATAACGTGCGATAAGTATGCAAATACAACAACGGCAATAACAATTTTTATTATTATTATTCACTTTTTGATATTGTGATGATAATGTAACTTGAGTCCCAAGCTTTTCAGAAATAGAGCGTTCCGACGTGTTAACGTCTTGCGAATTTGACGACGACTGATATGTTTTCTCCAAGATGGGTTATTATTATAGTAACTATTAAGGTTCTGACCATTGTACATAATACCCATTGTTACGTAGATTTAAGATGGAGTCGTATTGTAATTGTTTCACCACGAAAATTCACCAATTCACCGTTCTGATCAACAATACGCAATTGAATATGATCTATTAATCTGACGGCAACAGGTAGGTAAATGACGTGATTCGGCACTTCCACAATCTTATATCCGGGTGCCACAGTAGGAAAAAATTCATGAATCGTGTGCGCTCTACTGCTATTAATATAAGCGCCTGTAGTTATATTGCATTCCACGCGAAGTGCATTAACTTTAATTATGGTTACTGGCAAATCTGAAATGTGCAACTTGTTTGCTTCCAAAATTCGTCTATTAAATCCCAATGTTCGTCCAATCTAATCGATTGGTGTAAAATCAAGGTCTCGATTAGATCTGATTTCACTACGTAGTGCATTATTATTCGGTTTTATATCTAGCGTAATATCACTATACTCCGACAGCTTGTTTCTAATATATTCTGCTGTATCCTCAATTTCATAGCTACCGATAGGGACAATAATTTCATAGTTACCAATATGAAATTTATTATTAACGTCAACATTTGGGACTGAATCAAACGTTAAAAGTTCTATCAAAACCAATTCATAATTCTTCTGCGGTGAAAGTTCAATAGGTGGAAAGTATTGCGCTTCCAATACTGAAGACTGCCCCGAAAGCGTCAACGTAAAAGAATCATTCATACTGATTGTTCAAATTACACTGATTATCATAATATTTTATGCGATATATTTATACAACTGATACTTGTTTGGACAAAACAGCTGATTGCATAAAAATTTGAGACATAAATGTCCACCATCAAAAGTGGCATAGTCTTGAAATTTTTCACGGTTATACATAATGCTACATACACCGAGATATTTTCCCAATTCAGCAGGTGGGCTAAGGTTTCCAAAGCTGTCAAAATAAACGACTTTAGAACCACGTTTTCGACATGCTACCCAATGTGCCCCGGACCGCTTGCATCATCTAAATTTATGACTGCACATTCATTAACTTGTGGATTCTTTGGTAAATTATTACGCATAAAGACACCTCTAAAATTCGGAATTCCAGCTTCTTTCGAATATCTCAATATATCTACATCGGTGAGTGCTCGATGCGTTAGCTTTACAAGTTTTTTCGATTTTTTCTACATTTAACACCTGAACCCGTTTTATATGGTTTTAATTTCAAACCTAGACCATTTTTATAAGGTTTAAACCTATAGCTATTGTCTCCATAGCACGATTATGCCTCTCACTTTCATGTAACTGCTTTTGAGCAGCTTTTGCATCATTAACAGCCTTGGTTATACCCGCTGCGCCCCCGGCTAATGCACCTACAGCACTTAATCCAGCAAATATGGGTGCTAGGAAAGGTAAGAATCCTCCAACCTTTGAAGGTATCGATAGCTGTCGAGTTTTTTGAATGAATCGTTTACCACCTGCTTCTTTTACGGCTTTACGTGCCCCTTTCAAAGCGCTCGATATAAAACTTTGAACATTATTACTTGGTGACATTGACATTTTAGCAGCCGCAATAATGTTGTTCAATGATGTTGTTTTCTTTTTTGACACTTTTTTCTTCTTCCTTTGCAGTCCCATGCCTAATATACCTTTTAGTTTCATTGTGTTTGCAACACCCCAAGCTGCCGCCTTTTCTGCAATGCTTGCGTCTTCTGCTAAAACTCGCTTCCAAGCCTGCTCCGCTAATATTCCATCAGCCTCGCTTCTACGGTGGGATTTTCACGAGTTTTGGAATAACCAATATCGTGTTCCTTGCAAGCCTTATCTAACGGATTTATCCCTGAGTCCCCTCTTGCTAATCGTTGCTTTAATTTTGTACCAGGTCCGCAGTACTGATAACCGGGTATATGAAGTTCTACCGGTAATTTATTAATTAAAGAATGGACCAATCCTTTCCCACTCTTTATACGTCTTTGCTTCTTGTTTTTACCCACATATGTAATCATTTTAAGATGTGCATCATTCAAGTAACAAACAGTTAATGACTGACATTACATATAAAGGCGCTACTTATACTTTTATGATCAGTTATTATCAAAATGCGATTTCATAAACAACCAACAAAAATCCCAATCATCAATTTTGATGATTTAACATCGTCTGTACAAAATAATGCAACTAATCATAAACGACATGGGGAGTTGCTGCCAAATAGTATACGTGCACTTTTCTGTGGCCCGTCTAATTGCGGAAAAACAAATACACTACTCAGTCTAATCATCGATCAGAATGGATTAAAGTTTGAAAATATATATGTATATTCGAAATCGTTAAATCAACCGAAATATCAATTTTTACAAAACTCACTCGACTCTGTGGAGGGTATAGGATACTTTCCTTTTCACGATAATGAACATGTAGTACCACCCGCCGAGGCCAGACCAAACTCTATTATTATATTTGATGATGTTGCGTGCGAGAAGCAAGATAACATTAGATCCTTATTTTGTATGGGTAAACATAATTGCGTCGATTGCTTTTATCTCAGTCAAACGTACGCTCGTGTTCCCAAGCATCTTATTCGAGATAACGTAAACTTTTCGATTCTCTTTAGACAGGATGAAATGAATCTTAAGCACGTCTATAATGATCATGTAAATACAGATATGCCATACAACACTTTTAAAGATATATGTACACAATGTTGGACAGAAAAGCATGGATTTATTGTAATCGATAAAGATAGTGAAATAGAAGAGGGAAGGTATCGAAAAGGTTTTGATTGTTTTATAAGCATAAATGATTTTAAGAAGAAACAAAAAGTGTTGTAATAAGTCAGTGCAGAGTGAGACTTGCATACATTAACATGTCTTCGCCTCTTAAACAGCAGCAAGACGTTTTACGTCAAATTGTCAAAGCTAGTGAATCTATTCGCCGAAAACATCGATTATTAAAAATGGTAAAGAAACGCATGACCTTGCGATAAGTGAAACGCTCAAACCTCTGATAAGTCCATTGGAAAAAATAGCAGACGCTACAACAATGTCAATCAACAAAAATGCGATTGATGATATAAACGTACAGGATAAAGTAACATATAGCATAGAAATTAATGATGTTAACGATTTTGATGATGATGATGATATGCTTGATGGATATAATACCCCTTTAGAGCAGACATTTAGATGTGATATTAAAACACCTACATATCATACTGAAGAAAGGTTATCAAATAAGTTTCTAACTTTACTGGTGAGAAATATTCATGAGAAAAGTGATATTATTGATACAATTTATGGTGTTCGCATAGAAGGTGGTACTACAAGAATCGGTGATTCGACAATAGAATTTAAGAATAAAAATGTCATTGTTAAGGATAATAAATTTGCTATTACTGAAGGTTTGCTAGAGTTATTATTTAAGAAAAAAGCTGATATAGCTATAATCCAACAGCCTGATTTAAACAATTACAAAAGTATACTAACCTTAACTAATGCACATAGGAAAGATTGGAATCAGGAAAAACCTATTCGGTATAATGCTTCCCACAAGTATCGAAACTATATCAAGGAAATGTTCAAAGATGTTCCGAAAAAGGGTGGTAATTTGCCTGAATACATGATTGTTGAACAAAACCACAAAATTGACTACGTGCATTGGGATGATCCAAACGAACTTGTCGATCGTTTGCGCCTTCTAATAGCATCGCAAGCTGGTGGTAATTCAAGTCTTTCGAATGAAATTTTATCGAATATTGAAGAGTTGCGCGAAGCTAATATAATCTATTAATTGCGTGATAATTACGTCAGTATCATAATAAGCATCGATGTATTTGGACGTTCGTCTCAACGAGCACGGAAGCAAGTATTTCAAAGTGTCGAAATTGCTACAGATGGTTCTTATGATTTTAAGAAAAGAAAGTTATGTAATATCGGAATTCCGACAGATTCGGATGATGCCATTACTTTGAGAATGTTCCACGCATCTATTCGCGATATTAAACAGCAAATAGATGAACTGTGTAAAGGTGTAATTAAAAATAATGAGAAGATTGAATATTTTGAAAAAAGTATAAATAAAATGCATCAAGATATAAATAAAAATTACAATGAAATAGAAAAGAGGCGGATTATATCTTCAGATATCGAAAATTATACTATTGAATTACATCAGGAAATAACTAAACATAACAATAATTTAAATAAAAATAATTACACTCTTAGCAATCTTACGAATAATATCACTGTCTTAGAGCGGGAAGTAAAGAAAAATAAAGATGATTTGAATAAAAATAATGGTCTGATTGATAGTCTTACGGTAGATATTGCCAATATAGAAGGAGACTTGAAAAAACATACCTATGACATAAGGGAGAGTAGTACTGTAGCTCACGATGCTAAGAAATTAATATTTCTCCTAGAACAAAATTTTCTTAAAAACCGTGAAGTTCTAAGAAGATTTCACATTTCACATTTGTACTCCTTATGGAAGAACTAATTAGTTAGTCTGAAAAATGTGAATAAATAAACTATCTGCAACAATCAATCCAACAGTCTTCATCAAGACGTTACCTTATCTGTTTAACAATAAAAACCTGGCAAGCTGATCTTGTAGAAATGATTCCATATGCAGATGAAAATAAGGGTTACAAATACTTGTTAACTGTCATCTATATATTCTCTAAGTATGCATGGGCCCGCCCAGTAATAAGAAAGCTGAATTGAAATTCGAATTTCAAACAATCTACATACCGACCATGGAAAAGAATTTTATAATTCAAAATTTTCAAATTTAATGAAAAACATAACATTAATTTATATTCTGCATACAGTAATTAATCTAAAAGCATCAATTTGCGAACGCTTTAATAGTACTTTGAAAAATAAAATGTGCCCACAGTTTAGCCTTCATGGTAATTATCAATGGCTCCATATCTTACCAGACTTGTTTAATGATTATAACAATAGCACATATCGTACTATTAAAATGAAGCCGCAAGATGTGAATAAAGACAATGAAAAAGAACTATTGGAACGTGTGTATAATGTAATTGTGAACGAAAAGATTCATCCAAAGTTTAAAGTAGGTCAACAGGTTCGTATTAGTAAATTCAAACATATATTTGAAAAGGGATATACACCGAATTGGACGACTGAAGTTTTTAAAATAATAAAAGTTAAAAAAACGTATCCAGTAACATATTTACTAGAAGACAATGCAGGAAACGCAATATCAGGTGGATTCTACGAATTTGAACTGCAACATACTAAAAATTCAGACGTTTATCTTATTGAAAAAATTCTACGTCATAAAGGTTCTAAAGTGTTTGTTAAATGGTTGGGCTTTGAAGATAAGCATAACACCTGGATCGACAAGGAGGATATAATACTTTAAGACTAATATGGTGGACAAATGATGGTTGAATAGATGGAAGCAGGATTTACTCAAGATAAAATTAGATTTTTGTTGCATTCCTTAGCATATTTTCTTGTATATATACGGGTTCGAGCTGAATAGATATTAGTTAAAAGTGAGGAATCACTGAAAATACTAAGATTTTCCTGAACACAAAAATGTACGCCAAATTAAGATTTGTGCTTGCGATTGTGTACGAGTGGATGGGGGAACCCGCAAGTCTACACGAATTCAACGAAACGTACCACGGAATTCGTCGCGAAATTAATCGAATGAATAGAAGAGTGGACGAGTTGCGACGGCTGTATAATTATTCGCAGAGGAGGGATGGACAACTTCAACAGCTATACGCAGATGTACAAGGGGATACTGCGGATAATGCACTACAAGATCTTCAACGCCAAATAAATGAAGCGGAAGCTGAATGCTACAACTTCAAACAGAAGTTTTATAATTACTACATTATCTATTTCGACATGTCGCAGTTATACGTCGATATTCCGAAAGCATACGACCTGACTATCAACGTCGAAGCCAAATTGAAGAAGCGGTTTTATGAGGGAATTTTGCGACGAGAACGATGTCGTTGGCGCCTGCGCACATTACGTCTGGCGAAAGAAAAGAAAATGAAAAAAATAATTCAAAGGTGAGTTTCTAAATTTCATTTCATTTAATTTATTTATACACAATTTATTTATACATTTATATATTTAGTATTCATTTATATATTTGATTTTTGTTGCAGGTTCCATTCTTCATCAAGATAACTGATGTTGCAGCATACACCTCGGATTTGACCAGTCACCAATTATGGTCATGGACTTTAATGCTGATTCGAGAATGGTCTCCCCCGAAGATGTCACATTGCCGCTGTATGAAATATCCGCTAATCATCCGGATTCGAGTGCATCGGTTTCGCTTCAAGCGGAAAGCTGTAATGATAATAATAGTAATAGATGTAAATTATAATGCATTAATAAAATATAAATTAAACAATATGTAATTAGCAAAACATTTTCATTACCATATATAATACCTTCTATTTTTTAATTCCGTTCGACATCGTCATTGTTAGTGGGTTTCGGTTAAAAATTCGATGTTGTTGAATTTTGTTCCGATGTACTTCATGTGTAGCTGATTATTTTAAACGATGCTTCGGTAACTCTCCATCGCATCTCGGAAAAGTGGTGTGTACCGAGGTGGAAGAAAACAGGAGATTTCGTTGTTCAACTCTACGCTTATTCGTTCTCCAAATTTTGTTGATACTCTCCTAATTTTTAAAACGACATATACTTTTTCTGGGTCCAGTTCTGACAGTTTCATAGTTGGTAAAAATTTCGTTGTTGAATTTAGTGTTTTTACTAGCGCTGCCGCTGTAGCTGCTGCTGCTGCTGATGATGATGATGCCATTTTGTTATATATATATATATATATAAATTTTCGGTTTGGCTTGCTAGTACTTTAATTTCCGACCTAAGTTTTAAATCGTCTTTTAATATTTGTATATTTTTTAAAAAATGTCGACTCTATTTTTTAATTCACGAGTTTTAACTTTTAGATCTCTTGAAGTCATATATCGAGCCACGTTACTGATGAAAAATACTCGACTGCATCGGCATTTATAGTAGAAACCCCACCACCTTATACGAATTAGAAATTGGGAAAGAAAATATTAGACGAATAGAAAAGTACAGTTTCAAAGTTTCGTAATGTAAAGATAATGCTTAATTTAGCTCCAAACGCGTTTGAACTTGAATCGTTTAAATTTGGGGGAAAGTGAAAACAGGTCAATACGAAACGTGGGTCTCTCAAAATGCATCAATGTCAAGGTACATTTCGAAATACATGTCAATTATAGAAACGCTTAATATCTATCTAAATAAGTAAATAAACTTGAAATATAATATAATATAATATAACTTTATTAAAAACTGTCTGCATGTACATGATATTTTTATACATTCCATAAATTTAAATAGTAATTTCACAATTATAACATTCACATATATTCACATATTTTAAAATTTATTTGATATTGTATATAATTACATATAATACACACATTATTCGTCGATGTCTATAATATCCTTATGTCCCCACGGTAGAGTGTCTGTACTACCAGCCATTAAGTATCGCTTATCATCGTGGGGACTTAGAGCAATTTTTTTCTCACATACGGTGTATACGTTGTGTAATTTTGAACGAATACATCTTTGCTTGCGCGTAACTGTAGACGTATTTTGAAGGCAGTTCAGATAGTCGTCGAAAGTGATTCTTTTTCGGACGACGACTTCTTTCACACCTTTCGCTCTCTTCTTCTCACCTTCGCCTAACACACGCAACGCATACATTTTTGACCTGAGTTCGACAAACTCGGTCATTATTTTTCCACTACATTCATTCTTCATTAGCCTTAAAATTTTATTATTGACTAGCGGCATACCGTACTCATTATTTTTGGAATAATCGCTCGTATCGTACATATTAATATCGCGTTTCATACAATCATATACATCATCACACTTAAATTCATAAATAAGACTATCGGTATCGGTATACAATAGTTTCGCATTTTCATTAAATTTTTCTAAAACATAATCGTAATGGAACTCGTACAATTTTGTTTTAGAAATATCCAATATAGCCACTCCGACGTATATTGGCTTATTAATGGTAACTTCTAATTTTTTCAATTCTATCGCGACCAAGTCTTCATCAAATATCTTTCTGCGATGAAAATTTGGTTTCGATGTTAAAGCTTCCACACCAAACCTTCCTCCCCATGTCGATTTGATACGAACATCAACGCGATTCCGAACATTCTCCATGGTTTTCCCAAATACCGCATTGTTCAACAATTTATACAAATTTTTTTTAAAATCATTTGTCGCAACTGTGCGGAGTTTGGTATTTAAGTCAATGTACGTCTTTAACCATGGAGTCTGCTTGAATTTTAGTATCCTATGAATTTTATTTAAAATAATACCGTGGGTGAGCGCTTGCTTTAAATTTCGGTAATGAATGATATACCGTTCCTTGTCATTTAATGTAGCGAGTAATTTCGGATGTTTTGAACCGGACGGAACTACTCGCTCGGGGCATAGCGGGAGATCTTTCTGCTTATTATGTATTTCTCCAGGATAGGTCAAGTCGACTGCGAGAATATATCCAATTTCCGAGTCATCGGGTACATTTTCGAAATCGACATTGTTGACCCATTCAAATCCTCCAGTAGGTAGAGCTTGACTCATGGCCCATCCATGTAAATTATTAATATCAAAATACATTAAATACTTTGACTCTTTTGATGGGTCATATTGTGGCATATATTTATTATTCGCTTTCGCGTACCTGTTCGAGCACTGCGAAAGACCTCCCCTTATACCGCGTTCAATAAACATTACCATATCGATATCGGTGAGTAATTCCAACTATACTCGAGTATGCTTGAGAGCGCAGTCCCAAGTATACCCAGGTAGAGTGTAATAATGTGCCGGATCTAACCCGTGTGATTTAAACAGAGTTGTACGAAAATTTTCAAAGATATTCGCAAGTAGAAGGACATCTGTTTTCAAATATAAATCTGAATACTCGCCCAGAGTATTACACTTAAATACGTTCCGCACATTCATCGCATGCACATAATCATTCTCACTGACATCACACTCGTACAGTTGATTAAAAAATTTGTCTCGCGAAGGAAGATATGATTGCTCTAGAACGCTCATTTCGGTTATGTAATCATAAGGGAAAACCCCTTTACGTATTAATAAATTGAATTTTTCCTCATTTGGAAAGTGGGACCTTAGAATTTGTTTTTTTTTCATTACTTAAATAATATGCCAAGTTTTCGATGGAGCAATTCAAAAATCTAATTGAATCTAAAAATGTTAATCTAATTTTAGTTCCTTTAACATATTTAATCATGGAAATGTACTTTTCCATATTACATGGGATAATATGAATATCTCCGTCAAAAGCATTGGCAATGTCGCGAATAATGAAATGAGCATTGTAACCGCTCAAATTGTGGAATATTATGGGAATATTAAAACGATATTTATACTTATGATTACACAAGTTGTGAGCTGCACCCCGAAATTGACTGGTCAAGTGATCGTGGTCGCGAACTTTGAGGTCCTCATTTGAGAAGGATCCCCCGCAGATGTGACACATTGTCGCTGTATAAAATTCCCTCCAATCATTCGGGCTCAAATGCATTGGCTTCGTATCACTTAGGATCTGAAAGCAGACACATAATATTACTTATTTGACTTTATTGGAATTAATTAATTAAATAATAATAAATTTTACATGAATATATTTTGTAATTTTAATTAATTTTACCTGATTAACTTCATCGGCCAACTCCTTCAGCTTGTTGGCAAACCAGGTAGCAGAGTCGGACCCCAGGTGAGAACGGTAACGACACAGCGCGGGGTCGTGTTGACAGTGTACGTAGTAGCCTGCACTGTAAATCTTATGTTGCTCGTAAGCCGTTTTTGGAGGTGCCTCCGTCTCCACTTTTCCGAGCAGGCATTCGGTATCAGCGTAAACAATGAAGGGTACCGGCATGGCTCGACCCAAACTATTAAATTTCAAAATGCTTGTTTTGGTTTCGGGGAGTTTTACCGCACAATCATTTTTCTTTCCACATTCTATCTTGTGCATGACAAGATTTTCTTCACTACGGAAATAGTGAAGACACCTGTTGCAAATATGCTTTTTTCCATCACGTTTGCTGCACTGCTTGCCCACTAGTCGTGATAAATTTTTAATCCAGCAGTAATGATGATTGATCCTGTCATCTTCTTCGACTTCGACATCGTCCAAAACAAAAGATGAGGAGGGGCGTGGGGGTTTCCTCCGTTCTTCTTCAGACACGAGGAGAAGGTTAATATGTCGATCCTTCTCATTTGCAGTCAAATGCACAGGTAGCAATTCTTCTTCTTTTTTCTCGGCTACTATAAATACATTGACTGAAATGCCGTTCAAATTTTCGAACCTTGGAATATCCTTTAACGCGCCGGGGAAATCATTGCCTTCGAAATTAAGATGCCTTCGATAATGCGGATATGATGATTGTTGATCTGAACTGGCATTTGCGGGGAATAATGCCGACATAATCGCCAACGCAAAGCAGTCATTACCCGGAATTTTTACATTAATTACTGCTCTTTTGTTTTTAATCCACTTGGGCAAGTCGATCCATAGGCCGGCACGCATGGGATTATACTTCGCTGTTTGTATAGCCAGCGAATGTATGCAGGATAAAGCCCATCCCGAGCCATTCTCCTGAAATTCTTCGAGAGAAGTAAGAATAGGCACTTGAACTTTTTCGTCGAACCACTCGTCTAAGTCCGTGCTCACACATAATTGGTAATATTTGTTCGCAAAATATTTTATATCCTGCAGCTGCCCCGCGGTAAACTCACCCGAAAACACAGTACATACCTTGACACAGTTGTATTCACTGATTACACCATGCACATATTCAACGACGCTAGGTTTTATCTCAAACATGAATTTTATGGGGTCCAAATGTTTTAAATTAACCACCAGTGCCGTTCTTAACCGATTTTTAAATGCCGATTCGACATTCTTCTGCACAATAAAATTTTCTTCAAGCCTATTATCTTCTTCTCTTTGAGCCAATCGCTCGACAGCTTTAGCATTTAGAGTCGTTATGCGATGCATAATCGCCTCCACCGATGCCTTCACCCCATTTGGAATATGGGGATTTGATAAAATGTAGGAATTAACGTTTCGAATATTCCCGGTACACTTCTCGATGAAGTCCTGGAATTGACCCGGAGTAGCATCTTTGGCGAGGGTTTCGTAAACCTCCTTCATGGATTCCTCCCACGATGAAAAAGTTCGCTTGATATCGACCATCTTGAAAAAATGTTACAAGTAGAAGAACGTGTGGAGTGTAGGAGACTATTCCCCGGTAGTCCGAGTATGCTTAATTTATACCTCGAATCATTAAACACACGCATCTCAACTCGTATACCATCTTTGAGGGGCATAGGTCCCGATATATCATCTAATATGCTTGGAATTCACATGTGTTTTCCCAAGGATGGTCGATGATAAGGGAGAGATCATCGCCTTGATTGTAGGTTTTTAAAATTTGTGTGAGATTTAAAAAGTGGGTCGTCGATATACGAGATTACGCTTCAAGCTGGTATTTAGCCTAATGGAAATCTACGCTTTCAATTCATCAAAAAATATATGTAACATCCGAATTAGATTGGTAACGGTATATTGAAAGAGAGATTTCCCAACAGGGCACATTTAAAAGATCGAAAGATATATGCATAACGCTACAGCATTAATCTTCGAAAACTTAATGGGACCGTCCACGAAGTCTTGCGTCATCTTAATGACCTCATTAGCGACGGTCAGATTTCCCAATGAGAGAGTCTTGAATTATAAGCCAGCGTACTAAACAGCAAATCAAAAATGCGAATCAATCCGCGAATCGGCCCGCGAGTCAGTCCGCGACTCAAACCACGAATTAGTCCACGAATCAGTCCGCGAATTAGTTCACGAATCTACCACCTCGCATGCTGCGACAGCGCCGCGACTGTGGCGACGCCTGGTGGCGGCGGCGGGAACTTCGTGGGCTCTGTCCCTCTTCTACTACTATTCTTCTATCCTAGCAAAGTATGTAAATCCTTTCCACACCAATCCAGGTCACTTTTATTATCTGAATATGTTTCTATCCGATTAAAGTATAAATCGACTGCAATCACCTCTATACTTTCGTATCCAATCGAATAACCGCGCCTTGACGTTTTATTGTCCAGGTGATTCCTGACGTGGACTTTCGTTGTTCCGAAACGAAGTTTTCGATGTATAGGTGTCCCGCGCCTTAGTTTTTGGTCAAACACTTATACTGTTCCGTAATTTTTAGAATCTAGGTGTCCCGCGCCGTAGTTTTTCGTCGACCAGGCCTCGCGTTCCGTAGTTTTCGGTGTCTAGGTATTCCGCGTCATAGTTTGCCATCATCCAGGTGTACAGCACCCTATTCGCTACGTCATATAGTTTTCGATGTCAAGCTGTTCGGCATTATACAGGGTGTATCTAAAAGACCGGAATCGACCTACATCCGGAGGTAGGTTTTTTTTCAGAATCAATTGAAAATTACATTCAAAATTCCCGGGAAGGCAGGTTCGAACTGACAACTGATGGCAGTCGATTTCTAACCAATATTACCAAGCCCATTTGTAGACAGGAACGGCTTCTAGTATGGCGTAATAAAGCAAATAAAGAACGATGATTGCTATTGTTAATATGACTTCAATAATTTATGTACCAACCTTACTCTTTTCGTCGCACTGAAGCGCTATTAAGTAATAAATTGCCGTGCATAAAAATGAAACATTGTCGGTTTTAAAAACATGCAAAATCGCAAAAACAAACATAAAACGAAAAATTTTTTTATGCGCTTGGGTTTAAATTATTAAGAATTAAATAAAATAAGCATTTTCGGCCTGTTTCGCATGCTTTGTATTATTGCGAATTTGGAAAATTATTCCCCATATTGACATAAACTTATGGTAAATATTTGGGCAAAAATGTGTGGAATTTTCGAGAAATTTTAAAGTTTTAAACGAAAAACATCGCCTACACGGATATAAAAGTTGGTATAACCAACTAAATGGTTGATGCAACCAACAGTTGGTTATTCCAACTAACTTTTTTTTTCGTGTACGAGATTCAGCAAACGAAAATTAATTGTTAAAGTTTTTTGGTTCACTTCGTAGTAATTATTACTAAATATGAAGATTTAAGGCTGTAGATGAACCAATCAGATCGTATTTTTTTTGCACTTCTAATTTTTTAAAATTTTCTCTAACGTTTGCTTCTAAAGCCAGAAACTCGCCTGGATTCATTGAAAGAATTGCAAATATGTCAGAGAAAATTTTAATTCGTAAAGATGGAAAAGATGGAATTTTTTACGAAACTGTTTTTTGGATTGTTCACGATTTGCGAAAAAAAAAAATAAAGAGGAAAATTAATTTTCTTTGTGGGGTAAAAAAATGGCACGCGAAAAAAAATGTCTCGCGTTAAAAAACATTTTCTGTATTTTTGAAAAAACTGAATTACTAATTTTGGTAAAAACAGAAATGGTCAAAATCTTACTAGAAATACATTATCATGCGAGATTTATGCCTACTATTTTTTTTAGATTTTCAATTCGTAACAATTCCAAGTCATACTTTAATTGTTCTTTATGGAATCGTACAAACAATAAAAATTTAATGTCAATTGTCGTCAATATGATTATTAAAATTACAGATCGGAATCATTGGTGCTGAAAGAAATAAAAAGTCATTATATTTGTCATTCAATTAAAATTATATTTGAATTTTATCAATAATCGAGGTCGTCAATAAACAATAAATCACACACATACCAAACATACTCGAATTTTAAATCGCGAATAAAACAATAAGAGTCATAATTAAAATATAGTCGTCGAGTATCTAGTAAGTTGTGTGGAGTCAATGTCAATAAAATTCGTTATTTATCGTCAACAGAATAACTTACGCGGATAAAATAATTTAACACGGAAATAAATAATGACGCGGTCACACATTCGTTTTACCTATACGTACACATATTAACATACGTTACATATTTCGGAATTACATAATATAAAATACAAATATTATAATATCACTTTATTTATTGACGTACGGAAGAGAAAGAGGCTTACGTGATCTTCATTCTTTTGGCGCTCTTCTTTCTTTTCGTCCATTCCGGTTCTCCATCCGTCTCGCAATTTTCTGGATTCGGCTGCTGTTACCTCGTGAATCCTTGTGGATGTCGAACTCCCTCGCGACCACGAGGGAGAGGACCAGCAGCCTCGTGTGACCTTGACACGGGACGAACGGAGTGCCGTCGTCAATCCGTGATATATATATCCTTTTGGTCAAAATTTAGTCCTCGCCGCCTCCATTGGAATTTTTGTTGTGATTGTTGCTGGCTGTTGATAATCGTGGGCCCACTTTGAATCCGGAGCCGCCAGGGTCTCCGGACAGTCGTTGAGGCAGCGAGTCGGCAACCAGAAGTCGTCACCAGGAAGTCATGAAGAAGAGGAGGGATACTTACCGATGCCAGGTCTTATAATACCTAGGTAAGTATCCCTATGTCCAATACTGTCGCCGAGTTCATTTTTTACGGTGAATCGGGACAGGAACTGTCAAACATTCAAATGTCATTTGATCGACTTGAATTTGACAGCCCGCCCCTCATTTGAATTTGGAGCGCATGCGCCCCATTGCGGCGACACATGCAGCTCCGAGCTTGGAACTCGGTCCGTTGTTGCCCACTCTCATTCTGCGCGGCCAGGGCGCCGTTGCCCCTCTTCTACGCATGTAGAGGCGCACCAGCAACAGCGCCTTGTAGTTGCGCGCATGTCTCGTGATCCGCGCGCTGATCCCACGTGGGCTTGGGATCAAAATGGCCGATCGGCCGACAAAAGCGCGCATCGCGTCCTCTATATTATCTTCATTTCGATATAATTTTCGTAACGACCCTCTTTCTCTTCGTCGCTCTTTCTCTTCCGCGCGCGATTTGTTTAAACGGCTCGTTACAAATTCATTCATAATTTTGAACATTTGATTTGAGTGTTCAACAAATTATTACTGTCTACATATCCTTTTACTTTGTTTAAAGAGAAACATTCAATGGCCTCCGACATTTTAGTTTGAAGAAGAATGCTGCAATGTACATGTTTTTGTTATTGCGCAAACGTTGACAATTAATATTTTCATTTCAGGTTAAGAATATGATGGACAACTAAAATAACAGAAAAAGGATAATTAATATTTTCAATATTTCATTATTTCTATGAAAATCAAAATCAAATCAAAATCAAGGTTTTAAGCATTGTAAGATGAATAAAGTCGCGTAATTTGCAATGTTGCCATAAAATAATAATATTGGAAAACGTAAAAAAGTCAAAAATTGCTTTGAAATGTGGACATTTGAAAAGAAACAGAGTATAATATTATTCTTGTTTTTAATAACCGACCTCTTATCTTCCTTAAATTTTTCATGTATAAATTATCAACTCCAATATTTTTCGATATCACACCCCTAGAGTCTCAGTATTTGAATTTTTAAGTTTGCATTTCTCCTAGCAGAAGGAGGTATAATCTAGAGTGTTCGAAAATGGATCAAATATTCGTTACATTTTTAAATAACTGATCTACGGCAATATTTTTCGCTTTTACGCCCTTAGAGGCTCAGTATGTGAATTTTGAATTTTTCATTTCTTTTAGCAGAAGATTGTACAAACTCACGTGTTCCAAACCGCTACAAGTATTCATTAGATGTTTCACATAAAAGCTTTTGAACATGCAAGATTATAAATCTTATCTGCTAGGAGAAATGTAAATTTAAAAATTCACGTACTGAGCCTCTAGGGACGTGAAATCGGAAAAGATGACAATAGATCATTTATTTAAAAAATCTAACGATTATTTGAAGCTTTTTTGAACACGCGAGATTATACCCCCTTTTGCTGGAAGAAATGCATATTTCAAAATCCACATACTAAGACTCTAAGGGCGTTAAATCTAAGAATACCCATTTGTGGATATAAATATTTTAGATAAAATCATGAAACATTACGGAGTGTGTCATCTAGACCCCACGATTGGCGACTGCAGGACCAACGTCGTGTGTGCTGTTATACAGATAAGTTCGTGAATATTCATTTTAAATTCGTAGTCATTTCGTTACTTTCGATTTTTTTAATTTAAATTAATAATTCATTTTCAATTACGATTATTTTTACTTGAATTCATAGTTAATTTATAATTAAGACTTTTTTTACTAGAATTCATAATTAATAATTATTCGCTTTGGTTTAAATTAATATGCAATCTTTAACGTGGTGAAGGAACAATTATGCAATTGCGTAAAATTTGTATTCACTTTAATATCGACTCGTCAATGTGTTTTCTTTTGTAATCTTGTAAGTAAACCACGAAAATGTTCTTAATGTATACAGCGCTAAACGGACGGAAATAATAGACGCGTTCCACAAAATTTATAACTAAATAAAGACCGATTGAACGGTTTAATAATAAATTTACAAATTTTGAAGTTTTCGTTTGGATATATTTCGAAATCAATTGTTGCTCGGAGACTTGCGATTTTTAAAAATAAGAAAATATAACGAGATAGACTTTATAACTATGAGTATTAGTAATAGTTTCTTAATCTTTGAAAATAATGTAAAGAAAGAGAGTCAAATACAGTTTTTAAATAAATATTTACTTGAAGTAAACATTCTATTCTTTAAATTTGAAGTTCATTCATCTTACAACTCTTTAAGACCTCGATTTTAAAGTTCACCTTCGCTGCTAAGTATATTTCATACAAATGTATCAAATATTTTTTTTTTTTATTTATTAATTAACGGACGGAATCGCCCTTTTTACTTAAATTTTGCGATATTGTGTTTAATCGTGAGAATTTTGCGAGAGCTGCAGATCGACTTACGAAGATGGCGCCATACTTCACATTTGTGTATGAAATGTAGGACTGCAGAAACCTACACCAAGTACAGCAGCGGTCATGAGCCGATTTTCGCCAGATAAACAATACTTTCGAAACGTAAACAAACAACGTGGCTCGTCTTACCAACAGCGAGCTTGAAAACGAAATCGAAAAATTGTTCACCGGACGGGGATCGAACTCACGACCTACGACTCCGTAGTCCAGTGCGTTAACCGCCTGAGCCACGAAGGCGTTGTTATTGAAATATTGAAAATATTAATTGTCAATGTTGGCGCAATTACAAAAGGATGTACAGCATTGTGCTTCAAACTAAAATGTTCGCATTATTTTCAAGTTCATATTATAGAGATCTAATCCATTTCATCTCAAGCAGGACGGAGATGAGACAATTTTAGATGTAGCTGGCGATTGAATATGACATTCTTCAAAGAAGATAAGAGGACACGTGTTATTCCGAATTTCAGAAAGATAATTTTTAACAACACAAATGTTTTTAACGATAAAAATAAAAGAACGTTAAAACATGTTCGTTTCTCGTGCCATTTTTTTACCTGATGAAGACTATTCATTTTTGTTTGTTTAATCTTAGAGTCAATTTTGTACCCTTTAAAAAACGTTTGAAATTTAAAAAATTCTTCATTATTAACAAAATTGCGGTAGATTTTAGAAAAATAAATTAATTAAATTTTCTTGAAAATTCCACACTTTTATGCTTAAATGTTTACCATAAATTTTTGTCAATATGGATAAGAATTAACGTAAATTTCAAGCGTGCGGAATGAAATTTGTAGTTACAATCTGTTTCTATTATTTAAGGCCCATTAATGATTTTTTAATTTCTGTCTTACTCGTCAAATTATGCCCATCTCTGGATAAAAACATACAAATATTTCAGATGAAATCATGAAACATTACGGAGTGTGTCATCTAGCCCCCACGATTGGCGACTGCAGGACCAAAGTCGTGGGTGCAGTTATACATATAATTTCTCGAATATTCATTTAGAATTCATAATCATTTCGTGACATTCGATTTTTTTAATTTCAATTCATAATGCATTTTCAATTATGATTATTTTTATTTCAATTCATAATTCATTTTTAATTATTACTATTTTCTACTTCAATTCGAAATTCATTTTTTATTTTGACTATTTTTAGTTCAATCCCTAATTCATTTTAAATTATGACTATTTGTAATTGCGCCAACATTGACAATTAATATTTTTAATATTTAATATATTTGTATGAAATATACTTAGCAGCGCAGGTGAACTCTAAAATCGAGAGTAGTGGAGGAATGACAGTTCTACGCCACTCGCGGTTTCGGTGGATCGCGAGGGGTACCTCGCGAGATGACTCGCGAATTAAGATTGCGAATTAAGATCGCGAATTAAGGCCGCGAATTAAGACCGCGAATTGATATCGCGATTTGATTGCGCGAATAATTATTGTAAGGCTACCTCTCTCCCCTCGATACACATGGATTTTAGACGCGTCTAAAATTAGTCATTCCCATCTTTGGAAAAACACGTGTACCTTCGACATCTGGCGCTCGGGGCCTGGCGGTCTGTTTTCCTACCTCTCATTCGAAGCGTGCTTGAATAGCGTCGGCATCGGCGCCGACCACCCTTGGAAAAACACATGTAATTTCTAAGAATATTAGATAATATGTTGGGACCTATATCTCGTAAAGATGGTATACGAGTTGAGACGCGTCTAAAATCCATTAGTCATTCCCATCTTTGGAAAAACACGTGTAGCGTCGACCCTCTGGCGCTCGGGGCCTGGCGGTCTGCTTTCCTACCTCTCATTCGAAGCATGCTTGAATAGCGCCGGGAGGAGGTCGACATTGGCGCCGACCCCCTCCCGACGCTCGGGGCCTGGCAGGTCGGTTTTTCCTACATCTTTGGGAAAACACCTGTTACTTCGACCACCCTTGGAAAAACACATGGATGGTATAGGAGTTGAGACACGTCTAAAATCCATTAGTCATTCCCATATTTGGGAAACGCAGGCAATTTCTAAGAATATTAGATAATATGTTGGGACCTATATCTCGTAAAGATCGTATACAGGTCTAGACGCGTCTAAAATCCATTAGTCATTACGTTAATCATCGACCCCTTTTTTAAATATGACCATTTTTAATAACCCATTTTCTTTTTTTTTTTTTGTACAATATCATGCAGGAAGGAGGATGAAGAAAATATAGAAGATATATTTAATAAATGTTATTTATTTTTTTATTTCTCATATTCATACATAACAATATACAATAGCAATCAAATGAAATTCATATTTTCAATATCATCAACTAATGCATCGCTTTTAATTTGACAATTGATGCAGTCTTTAATCATAGATGGTGGACCATCTATCGTATCATAGCTTGATTCGAAATGTTTATAGCATCGACGACATTCACGTATATCAGGATGCATTTGCATAGAAGGTGGCAAGTAAGCCCATGCTTCTTCAATTTGCCGATCAGCAAACGTGCACATGAAATCAATCGGCAGACATTCGATATCTTTTGTTTCCATCAATGCGAGACGTTTTACTTCGTAATAAATCCTTAATGAACGTTGTGGAGCTGCAGGTGGTTCTCATAGATTTTCCAATACCCAATTCTTAAGTATTTTTACATTTTCTTTAGCGCATGTTCCATTAATCGTATGATTTTCACACTTCTCCGACAATTGATATTGCTGCTGCTGCTGCTTCAGTTTTATTAGACATGGGCAGTCCAAAATGTCGAGATTGATAACATTTTCTGCGTTTAATATATCCTCCAACCAACATTTTTTATCGACTCTTTTTACATAAATGTTGTTGGCACTTTTAATGATATCCTCCAAAGTTTCGTTTATAGCGTCAAAGGGAACGTCGCCAGATTGCCATGGTAAACCGTAATAATTATTCATCAACCAGTTATAGTGTAAAGGTAACCACACCCATTGATATGGTGGTTTAAACACATAAGTCACAATTTCACTGTCGACAATGTTTATTATAGACATTTCTTTCGGTATGAACCGATTACCAGGCCCGCGGAATCCCTGCACGTCTACAATGTATTCCAATTCGTATGAAACTGATTCACTAGTGAATAAAGTATAACCGCGTTTTATTCATTAATTGACGCACGCGCAGTAATGGTTACCCCTCCTCTCAAACCAATTTGTTTACATTTCCACTTATGGGGTCATATTCTACAATGCGATCATGTAAAATTAAACAATAAGCAGAAGTGTTTGCAGGAAAATTTTCCTTTGATTCAAATTCGAGTCGAACATCGACAGGTGCATGTTTTAAAGCTTCATTCTGATTAGAGCACTCAATAATGATTAATGGAGCTTTCTCTAAAAATATCGATTTATTCAATATTGGTTTACCAGTAACATTTTTATTATAGTAACTGGCTTGAAAATTGATATACATATCATATAATAAAGAAAATTGATTATTTGCAATATCAAGGTTTAAATTACCATACGGAGACACGGAAGAAGTGTCTCAGACGATGAAGTGTCCCGGACGATGAAATGTCCCAGACGATGAAGTGTCCAGACGATGAAGTGTCGTAGACGATGAAGTGTCCAGACGATGAAACGGAAGGCTATGAAGTGGGGGACGATGAAATAGGCTCCGATGAAGTGTCCATAAATCATCTTTTCCCTATCAGCCAACGTGACATATGGAACTAACCATTCTATTTTATACATCTCAATTTTATAATTTTCGTCCACGTTTTGTATAACTGCATTATCATCATGTTTAGATCTTGTTAAAACAAGTTCATGCTTTGCGTTTACAATTATCTTACGATAATCTTCAGCAACTCCGAGAATCATACTCAGAGGCATGATCACGTCAAAATAACCATTATCATTTGTTATCTTTAGATTTGAACTTGATATCCAACCTGCATTGATTAAAACGGGTTCATGATTTGGTGTGTAAGAAGGATACCCCTTCATCAAGCTAGTAATACCAACATTTCTATTTCGATCAATTTCGACTCCATTCAACTCATACTGCGCCTCATCAAATAAATAACAGATTGCGTTAGATGTTAGATTAGTATTATTTGCTTTAGTTCCATCGGTTTTTGCCAACCTTCCACTAACCTGTATCAAACTTTTACATGGTAAAATACATAAATCTTGATGTTGCACAACAATACGAATTTCATCATTTTTGCCAAATGAGCTTGTATTGTAAGATTGATGTGCATGCAGCTCGTAATGAGCGACAGATTCGTCGAAAACCACTGGGTTTTGAATGCTGAGTATTGGATCCTTCATTATTGTTATTGTGATAACGTGCGATAAGCAAACAAATACAACAACGGCAATGACAGTTTTTATTATTCACTGTCTGATATTGTGGTGATGATGTAACTTGAGTCCCAAGCTTTTCAGAAATAGAACGTTTCGACGTTTTAACGTCTTGCGAATTTGATGACGACTGATATGTTTTGTCCATGATGGTTTATTATTATAGTAAGTATTGAGGTTCTGACCATTGTACATAATACCCATTGTTACGTAGATTTAAGATGTAGTCGTATTGTAATTGTTTCACCACGAAAATTCACCAATTCACCATTCTGATCAACAATACGCAATTGAATATGATCTATTAATCTGACGACAACAGTAAGTAAATGACATGATTCGGCACTTCCACAATCTTATATCCTTGGTTTTAAAATCAGAATGAAAATGCATTTAAAATTTTGAATGCATTTAAATCGATTTCCGATTGCTGGGTTGTTTATTTGAATTAATGTCATTATATAAATACACCTCCCTTTTCATATGCACGCACAGACATCCGCATTCATTTACCCACAGATATATTATACATTTTCAAATAGATCCACTTGGTCCGAGTGTTTATCCCAAGCAAGATATACAATGCTATATCGCATCGAGCTTTAACCATGAAGAGTGCATCTTAGAATGGTAATAAGGCAAGCCTGTTTGTGAAAGAAATTAATGTTGCAGTCTTTGGACGACAAGTACTACTTACCAGCACAGTGACAGGCAATGTTTCAAATAGAACAAAAAACAAAAATAAAGAAAACATAGGCCACGTAAATATGGCATTAGATGCCACTCGAGTACTGGCAATAAAAGGTAAACACCACAACCTAATTTTTAAATATAAAATGAGTAAAATAAGTAAAGAATATAAAAATATACACTGAATTCTTCAAAACACAAGATCATGAAAATTACTTTTCAACTAACGTAATTATTTCAATACAGCTTCAAACTATTTGGAATTGTGTCCCAAGGATACTTTTTGATTTTAAAGGAATTTTGATGTCCATTTACGTGTCAGAATTAGTTTTTGAATTGCGAATATTATGCAGTACGAAACGTTTAAAATGGATAATGGATTAAATGTAAAAATCTTTTGTGCAAAATTGACGATTTGATCAAATATATTGCCTGAAGTCGTAAAACTACTAGTACATACTGAGATTGTGGAAAATTCGTGTTACACTTCACTTAATTTCGATTACAAATTTAGGTTAAACATGATACCCAGTCTTGAAGAATTCACACAGTACGTAATATACGTATGTTTGTACTTTTATTTTTTACAAATAACTGAAATTTCGGGTTTGAAGTCTGAAGATACTGATCTATATACCATTTTTTTAATGTTTACTGAGTAGTCTCAAGAAATTACTTTATTTACTGATCCTATATTATAAAGATCTATAATTTATATCGACTGTAGGTAGTATGTAAAGACATTAATACTCCAAACTAAAGTGAAGTTAATATTAAACAGTATTTCTTTATAAAATATGTCTTGGTAAAAAGATCAGATTGATTTCTTTCCTATGCAAACCAGAATATGTCCTTCATCCATCCCCGTACCAGATTTACCATGTAGATGGCACAATTCAGGTGCATCCTTTATTTTAATAGTCAGTATAATAATTGTCAGTTCTGCGAATATCAAAAGTTCATAAATCTGGTATGGGGATCGACAAAAGACCGATTCCACCTAGACACGTATTCTGATCTTTTCATCCGGGTAGATATAAAAAAATATAATCAATCTTAAAAATAACAAGTATATCAATGAAAGGTCTCTATAACCAAATTGACACGAACCGATTCAACAAAACCTCATTTATCGTTACTATTCCTAACATTTTTTATTTTTGGTTTTTTGTAAAATTTGTACCCTACAAATAAGTATTTGAATATCAGCTCCGTTATTAACTAGTTGATTATAGGCAAGTTGTTTGTAGTCGATATGAACTGATCTTAAATATGGTTTCGGTAATGTAATGTCTTGATACTGCAAAGTAAATTCTTATTTCCAAGACGGTACATGGATCAGTCTTTCCTGTTGTAACTTTTTATTAAATGCTTATTTATTTAATATATTTACTTTATTACATGTCACAATTGAATACAATAGTAATATTAAGCAATAAGACAGTATATAGTAAAATGAAAATACAAAGCTTTATGTATATATTTTCTTGAATTTACTCTATGGTGGTGTCTCACTATAAAAAAATGACGCAATTAGAAGCTGAACAGGAATATTATAATGTTACGAATTATATATCTCATAAAATACCAGCAGAAAAAAATGCGGAGAGGAGACTGCAGGCATAAGTTGTACTAGACTCCATAGGTGAATTATACACTTGTACCATATGTTTATGAGCTCATTTCTCAATTACATTAGATCTGTTTTTGAAAAACATATATTAGCAGCCCTACTCGAAAAGGAGGATAGAAAAGTATAGGATTTTTTCCAATATTTTCCTATCCTATATTTGGCACGAATTAATTCTATATTTTTCTATCCTAACTAAAGTGGATAGAAATTGATAGGATTTGTTTCGATATTTTTCTATACTACGTTCGTCACGAATTTCATCCCAGCAAACCGAAAAGGATTAACAAGAATTGAAAAATTGAATACTTCTAAATGACATTTTTCGATGCCCAGCAAACCAAGAATGATTGAGAAGCATTGAAACTTTCAATACTTCTGAATCCTATTTCTGTATCCTTCAGTAAGAATTAAGAAGCATAGCAAATTTTAATTTTTTGTTTTTAAATTTTTTCCTCTTTGTAAACAAAAAAAAATTTTTTATTTTCAATTTTATTATTATTTTTTATTTAATTCAAATATTTTTTAACTTTTTTTAGTTGATATTATCTTAAGAAAGTTGTTCTCAAGCGGTCACCTATCCAAGTAGTGTTCCCCACCAAGAATACTTGACTAGAAACAACGATCGAGCGCGACACCGACCACTTGTCTACCACTGTCGATCACTATCAGTAACGTAATATGATATTTCTGTTACACATTAAAATTTTTAAAAATTCTTAATTATCTCAAAAACGGCCAGAGATAAGCAAAATATAACAAAATTTTGGAGGTTACCAAAAGGGGGGATCCCATGGAGTCGGTTAATGCGTACATACGAACGAATTTTGAAAATTAGCAAAACTGAAAATTTTTAAAATTCTCAAATATCTCGAAAACGGCAAGAGATAAGTAAAATCTGACAAAATTTTGGGGGTGTATTGATAGGGGGGTTGACGTCGAGTCGGTTAATTCATACATGTAAACAGATTTTAAAAATTTGCACACCTGAAAATTTTTAAAATTCTCAAATATCTCGAAAATGGCAAGACATAAGCGAAATCTTGATAGTAAAACTATTTAAAAATGTTCATACTTCAGGAATACTCTGGAAGGATAAAAGCACTCGCATCACACGACTCGATGAAGTATTGAGAAGATTTTAAAATTAGTTCCACAAATGCCTCTAGAAGTATTCAAAAAGAAGTATCCGTGAGCATTGAAAATATTCGCATATATGCTTCCAAAAGAATTACGAAGCATTCGCAAACGATTCGATGACGATGCAATTAGACAAGGTTTGAATTCTAACCATCAAATATCGATTTTCATAGGAAATGATTCAGAATAGATCTATGATTCATAAGGATTCAATTCATTTTTTAAGAGTACTAAAATGTATTCAAAATAAGCATACAAGTGTATTGTAAAGAATTTGAATATAGAAATAGATTCAAAATCTCGATGGCTATTTTTACAGTAAGATTAAATGTATTCATAAAGACTGCGATTGGTCACATGACTACACACATTCGCTGAATTAAAAAGTACTGGAAAGATAGAAAGTATACAAAAGCATTGTGTACTGTTATTGAATGTATTCACGAGTATAGGCTCAGGCGGCACAAAAAATTATTCAAAATAGAAACAGATTGGAAAAATCAAGAAATGGGATTCAAAAAATGAAAATTGAATCTTTTTGTGAACATTGCTATCCTTTTCGGTTTGCTGGGATACACACATATGCGCGCGCGCGGACACACGCGCGTAGTGTTTTGTTCTTCAAGTGGTCTGTTCCATAGTTTTCGTTGTCCAGGTGTTCCGCACCACAGTTTTTCGCCGTCTAGGTCGACCGCTCCATAGTTTTCTTTGTCCAGGTGTTCCGCACTATAGTTTTTCGCCGTCTAGGTCGACCGCTCCATAGTTTTCGGTATCTAGGTGGTCCGCTCCATAGTTTTCGTTGTCCAGGTGTTCCGCACCGTAGTTTTTCGCAGTCTAGATCGACCACTCCATAGTTTTCGGTATCTAGGCAGTTTACTCCATAGTTTACGTTGTCCAGGTGTTCCGCACCATAGTTTTTCGCCGTCTAGGTCGACCGCTCCATAGTTTTCGATATCTAGGTGGTCCGCTTTATAGTTTTCGTTGTCCAGATGTTCCGCCTCATAGTTTTTCGCCTGGACGGTGAAAACCTACGGTACGGAATACTTAGACACCGAAAACTACGGAGCGGTCGACCTGGACGGCGAAAAACTACGGTGCGGAATACCCAGACACGGAAAACTATGGAGCGGTCGACCTGGACGTCGAAAAACTACGGTGCGGAATATCTAGACACCCAAAACTACGGAGCGGTCGACCTAGACGTCAAAAACTATGGAGCGGAATACCTAGACACCAAAAACTACGGAGCGGTCGACCTGGACGGCGAAAAACTACGGTGCGGAATACCTAGACATCGAAAACTACGGAGCGCATCGACCGGGACGTCAAATACTACGGTGCGGAATACCTAGACAACGAAAACTGCGGAGCGGTCGACCTGGACGGTAAAGATCGGTATAAAACGGTATAAAAATCACATTTTGATTCGTTTTGATAGAATTTCTATAAATTTTTAGGATACATAATGATAAAAGTGTAATGAGATACATTTGGATTGATTCTCTATACACGATTGGGATAGAAATTTATTGATTTTACCTAATGGATAGAAAAATATTAACATTGGCTTTACTTGAAGTATTCAGATAGAATAAGAATTGATAGATTTACATTATGTGCCAAAAATAGGATTCAAAAGCATACGAATCACGCAGAATTTCTATACTTTTTTAAGGTTTTCTATCCTCCTTTTCGAGTCGGGAGTTGCAAATACTCACAGTAATAATATTCACACTCACATAGAATCGTCCTATTTCATTTTTTTATTACGTTTATGCAGGATCTAAGAATGGAGATGAACTCTTGCAGTCAGGAATATTACGGAACGAACAGGAAGAATTGTTGCAACAAGAAAACGGCAATGTTCGCATATTTTTCGTTTTCGAGAAAACTACCTTTCCTTTATAACACTCATGTTCTTTCTTCCTCACTTTTCTACTACAATTCACCTTGTAGGATTGGACCTTGGTAGGGATGCACGACACATTATCAATGTATTGGAATATCGATATTTTTCAAACGATATATCGGTATTTTGTATCGATACTTTATGTTACGCTATTTTCCAGTATCGATACGTCTTATCCCAAAATCGATGTCATGTAGAGCAGATTTTGGACTCACTACACTAGTGTACACTGAGGGGATCTATAGACTTTCTCACATGTTTTTCTCACATGTGAAATGTGTATAAAATTACTCTAATGGTGTTTTTCACTGACCCCACTAATGCGCTAAATTTTCGGCTAATTCATAATTAATTTCTGTGATATTTTTAGGAGATTTTGCTTGCATTCGATTTAGACTCAATCGTCCCCGAGTCGTCTCGGAATCGTTTCCATCCAATTTTATAGAACTATAGAAATAAGGAACGGAATTTCGATCTCGATTAATCGATTCATGAAAAAATTACATATACATATATGCATATTGATCAAGGATACACTATCTTATTTTTTAATGTCAACATTTGCTAAATCGAGCTTCCCTTTTTCGTGCTTTGCGTGTTCGTAACCTTGATGATCATGAATGTATGCATGTACATACATGGAATTTTTTTCATGAATCGATTAATCGAGATCGAGATTCCGTTCCTTGTTCCTATCGTTCTATAAAATTGGATGGCGGACGATTAGGGGACGATTCAGGGACAATTGAAGCTAAATCGAATGCAAGCTGTATATAGGGCTAGAATTACACAGAATAGAAACACCAAATTATAAAAAAATCGATTTATTGATAATTTTTAATACACATTTTTTAATATAAATATATATATAATATATCTCATAAAATATATATTTAATATAAATATAAATTACCGACTAAGCATTTTAGGGGTCTTTTACATATGGTACTCCTTACGATTTTACGTTTTTACGTAAATTCGATAATATCGATATTCTCGGTGATATCGATATCACCAAACACACATGTACCTATATCTACATAGCAGCGAATATGCATACGGGTGGAATATATAGATGTGTGTTCGGTCATATCAATATCACCGAGAATATCGACATGATCGAATCTCCGTAAAAACGTAAAAACTTAAAATCGTAATGAGTACCCTATGTAAAAGACCCCTTAGAATGTTAATAACTTTGTATCGATATTTCGAATATCGATGTTTTCGGTTCGATATTTTTGGCGTAAAGATATTTTAATTAACGATTCGCATCGATACGAAATGTCGAAATTTTTGTTTCGATGTTCCATTCCTAGACCTTGGACCATATGTATTTCTGACAATGTGTATATGTACCTAGTACAGAGTATACCTATATACATACTCGTACATAATCGTACTTCAATCATACACATGGAATGACTGGAAATTTCAAGTCTCCAAAGCGAGTTATATGTAATATATAATATTTATGTAACGTAAATGGCCCAGTAGCTGAATGCTCAAGAAGTGGACTGTCTCAGTTCCCGAACAAGTTGAATAAAGCATTATATAAAGTTCACGGAAAAGTAAATTGATTTTAATTACATTTTTTACATTTGCAGCATAATTAAAATTTTCTTTCTGATTAGTTGAAAACACATTTTTGTCGCAGTAGGCCGCAAAATGCGATTTTGCGCCCCTGGTTTAACCATAGGAGTTAGTGGTTAATTGTTATATAAACAAATAATAAAGACGATAATAAATATCGATAATTGAGTAATTAAAGTCAGATGAGTGTTGATAATGATGATTAATTGATAGTTTGCGTATAAACAAATAATAAAGACGGTAATAAATAACGATAATGACCTTGCGATAAACATATAGGTCTCTTTGGCGAAGAGTTGAGGTAGATCAGGGTTCAACTACCTCTCAGCGTTTTTGTTTTGATGAATAAACGGTAGAGCCGACATCGCACTTCCTCCTTATCGTGTAATAATATTTACCTACACAACGCTCCACTGACCTTTATATGTATACATGTTGCGCACCTGTCACTACACT
Organism: Trichopria drosophilae; assembly: GCA_030407085.1. NCBI lineage: Eukaryota > Metazoa > Arthropoda > Insecta > Hymenoptera > Diapriidae > Trichopria > Trichopria drosophilae. Next base: position 123,222,383 of record CM059582.1, on the reverse strand, counting down.
TGCAGGTCGAAACGAGAAACTGAAATTTTCTACGTCGTTGGAACGCACATATGTGACTTATATTCGAGACACTCGGTTTTCTAGGAAAATCTTGAAGACGAGGGGGAGATAAGGTTCAGAAGTAAGCTAGAATAAGTTATGAATAAAAAAATAATATAGACTGCGCTAATCCCCCATGATTGCGTAATTAGTGTCAGACAGGTATTAATAATGATTCTTTAAAGTTAATGTACGTATAAACAAATAATAATAATAAATGATAACGCCGTTGTGAGGTCACTAGCCGTACATAAACGAATCTGTACGGGGTCCCTTTGGCGAGAATTTGAGGTAGGTCATGATTCAACGACCACTCATAGTCTGCGTATTAGTTGTCATATTTTTGTTTGTTATGATGTCTATTAATATTTACCTACACAACACATCAATGACCTTTATATATACATGTTGCGCGCGTGTCACTCCTCTTGCAGGTCGAAACGAGAGTCTGTAATTTCCTACGGTGTTGTAACGCACATGTGGCGCATGTTCGAGTGACGCAGTTTTCTAGGAAAATCTTAAAGACGAGGGGAGATGAGATTCAAGAAGTAAGCTAGAAATTATACTATACAAAATAATATAAAATTACAAACTAGAATAATGAATGTCGAAAATGTATGAGGTCTTTTAAATTAGTAAATATACGAAGGACAAGGATAAAGTAAGAAAACATTGTATTTTACTCAAACATAGAATATTTTAAGCGTACACGATTGGTTACATTTGTTATTATATTGACCGCCATAATTAAACGAGTAATTGATACATGCATCATTTTTTTTATTTCTAGAATATCTATATTTTCTTAAAAATTGTTCGTACCACTTGCTCACAACGTAATCGTTTTTTCTAGTGTCAGTAGAAAAATTCTGATGAAAATCACATAAGCTATAACCGTTAGACATATTATACATAAAAACATAAGGCAATATTGACCGCACACAGAAGAAGTAAAGCTCTGAAGACACTTGTCGCTCCAACGGATTGTCTTACAATTGCGTCGGAGGCGAAGAATGTGATGCGTGATGAATGGTGGTGATCCATAGCTGTCAAAGAAGATCCCATTGGAAAATTCGTCAACGTAGAATGCTACCCAGTGCGAACCTGGTTTTGTTTTATCGTCCATGTTAGCGATTAGTACCGCAGGTTTCGTCTACACCAGAGAATTCAGATCTGCTGGATACACGCCTTTCGTATGCCCTTGGATGTATTGAAGGGATCGTAACAGTTGTTTCGAATTCATTGGCGATTTTGTTAGGCGCCTCTGAACTGCAATCTTCGGCGATGAAACTGAAACTAGTTTCTGTAGAAACACACAATAACGATGACGACGACGAGGTCAAATGCGGCAAACTCCAATATTTACTTTTATTTTTGTCTATGTTGCTGTCATTATTGTTGTTGCTGTTGTCGTCAGAAGCGGATTTTTGCGAAATCAGCCACTCTCGCAAATTTACAGCATTATTCAGGGTGCACGTGCATTTGTCAGAGACTCTGAGTCCATGATAGATACAGAATGTTTCATTCGATCGAATTTCGGCGAACTTTGGAGCGTCCGGGTTTTCTTCTAAATTTTTGAATGGTCTCATAATAATTTTCTCCAGAAATCTTTTTTTTTGATATCCACGTACGTAAATATGACTCACATGTCGCGTGATTTCTTGAAGTGAGTGAAATACTTTACACGTGTCTGATTCACCGTCGAACCACTCGATCCCGTGATGATGCTCGGAGAGATACGAATTTGTCTTTCGCGAATTGTCAGGTAATTCAGAGAAATTATCGTTCGATCGTAGAATCCAGTGACCAATGTAGTTTTTCTCGATGCAAACAACAGCAATCTCTTTTGGAATGAAATTGTGCTTTTTGTTTAAAAAACCTTGAACGTCGACGATAAACTCCATACTTGTACCGTTATACTCAACTGGGATCGTGTAACTAATGTCAGTTTTCCTTTAGTTTCAGCCTTTTAAACGATACAGTGTCCCCTCTCTTTACGAATTTAGGCATTCTAATCAGTTATAATCTGACGTGAAGAGTCAATTTCTAAAACATTATCGTATTCTGCGTAGACTATAGAATTTACGGTATTTTCAAGAGCGGCATCGAAGCGTACCTCTATACGTAAGCAACCGCTTTTTACGAGATTCCAATGAGTAGCGCAACTTGCAGAAAGATCAGACGTTAGATCGAAAACAAACAGACAATAGCCATTTGCAAATTCATCCCTGGAGATTTCGTTCTCCTCGTTCATAAAATGAATACCTGTACCTGAAAATAGTGTGTGATACGCTTCCACGAAAAGTTTTGTATTTGTTTTTACGTTGGGCTGTAGAGATTTGCTAGGGATTTGTGTACCGTCAACGTAGAACGATAAAAAGTTTATACCGTAATTTTTAAAATTGAATGGATTAAGTCGACGATCGCCGTTAAAAGCTTTATTGTCGACAAAACCGATAACCATCCTTTTCGGTAACTGTCCTAGAATAACGTTATCAAGTGTACCACCCAGTATTCCACTATGCAACGCAGACGAATTCACTTCGACTCTCGTGAGAGGATACTTCGCTGTAGTATTTGACAAGGTTTTTGCATGTGCGAGAAGTATACCTAGATTTATCTTGGCTCGACGCACTAGTAACGTAATATCGTTGATATTGACTGAAAATTTTCCATCTACCGATTCGTCCATGAGAGTAAACGAATCTTTAGAGCGGACGAGTCGCAAGCGTATTTCGACTCCGTTTAACATGAATTTATCCTGATTGAAAATATCGCAGTGCAAATGTCCAATGAGATCCACTGTTTGAGAATTTTCGGTATATTTTTACGGTTAGTCAGTCCAACATTATGCGTACTTGACGGTAACGAGTCCATATGATCCCCAGTGTCTTTATACCAAAGCTTCGAAGTCAAGTGCGAAGACTTTGCCGCTGGACCGTAATTCAATAATGTCTCAATGTACGATCTGTAGGCGTAGGTATTATTAGGTGGTGATACTAGTTTTTGGTTAAAGAAAACATCTACCTGATTAAACATTGAATGCAAAAAGTTATTCACAGGTGCGACTTTGGCGTTGTCTTCTGTATCGTTGGGTGAATACGAGCTTTGAGACTAATCATAGTATGCGCAAGGTCAATGTACTCTTCGCCATGACCGGGTACAACAAATTCTAACGGCGAGTCATCTGTTAACGAAGAAACGGGTTTATAATGCACCTAGTACAAGCTCTCGATCGTCGTTTGTGTCGGAGTTAAGGTGAAGAGGTCGAGCTCCGATTTCATGCACTCGCACGAGTGTGAATGGAGAAATGACATTATTTCTATTTTTATCTAAATATGTCGTTTGATTCAATATTACGCTTTCGTTTTCTACTCCTACACTTTAAGATTTGTTTCTTCTTTCTCTTCTGAGTTTTCTTCTCCTTGTTTACCGTCTTCTTCTTTTTCCCTCGAGAACTATTTATCTTTCGTTTCGAAACACGCCCCGAATTGGTTTTGCGTAATTTACTGGCGTTGCATCGACGACGTCGCTGTGTGACATGCACTCACGTATTACCAGATGAATATTGAAAAGGATCTATTTTTGATAAACTTTTATATTCCGAACCAGACATCATTTTTGAAAGTTTCTCTCTCGCTTTACTTGTTAGGTTTTTGCCAGATTCTTTGGCGCGATTTCTTAACGATTCCTTGAATGAAACCTTCTTCTCGCCGACATCATCGAGAACATTTATTCCAGCACGTAAGGCCTCTTTACCAACTGCAGTCGCTCCTTTACCTAATAATGGTAATATACGTCTAAACAATCCTCCGAGAAAACTTCCGATTCCGTGTCCGCGCTGATCCAGAGAACCGACAAAAACGTTTTGAATTTGTCGACCTTTACCCAACAAGTTTCCACCAAAACCACTAGCAGCCTGTTCGTCGTAGTATGTGATGTAATTATTATTATTCAATATTGTACACCATTCAATATTGTCTTCTAAAGTGAAGAGTGACGGTCAACGTTCCGTATTCGAATGGTATTGGTACCCCTGCGTGGTCTCTTATATCTATTGTAATTTCGCGACATCTTTTCGACAAAAGTGGAATGTAATTGGGCGGTGAAAAACGCGTTACCACAGTTTCACCGTAATTATAATTTTTTTCGCCTACATTAACGATTCGCAACAAAGTCACTTTAGAATCACCGACAATGTTTGGTTCGCAAATATAGGTGTAGACAAATAACTGATCGGGGATCGCACGAGATAAACTAGCAGGATAGTAACGATGTATCTGATTTTTCTTATCAGTTTCTTCTCCCTCTTTACGAGTAATGTTCGCTATATCGGGAAGTCCGAGAATCCTATTTACCGAACTGTGAAAAAGAAAGTAATGTGATTTTTTACAATCTGTTTGCGCACAAAACGAAGAAACGATGCCCCCGCGTGTATTTGCATAATTGAATTGTAAGTGTACTCCGTCTGAAAATTGGTCGTAAAAAACTTTTAGACGATCGTTGATTCCGTCTACAAAATCAGATACACTATTGTAATAACCTTCGGAAATATTAACACTGATTGTATCGATAACTTGCAGGCCATCGGCCCCAATCTCCAAGCTTCCAAATGTGAATGAATTATTATTACGTCTTATATGTACAACACTAAAAGATACGTGAATTTCCGATAATCCCACTAACCAGTTCCCTGTTAATTCGATTTCCTTGGGAAGGACTGTCGTGAATCTTGTAGTTGTATTATTGGGAAAATATTTCATGCTACTGTTGTTGGGTAAAACTAGAAAAAACTCATCCATTTGTGAGTGATGCATTTTTAAAGACTATTTAAACTACTAGCAGAGATACACGAGTTGAATTTTTCGGCATAACCGATCCAGCTAACAAAGTATTGTTTCTTCGCACCTTGACCTTTAGAGCGAATTACACGGTCAATTTTAAATTATTGTTCTGTTCGGATTTTCGAGACTGCCCCTAGTTCGTGCGGATAAAAATAGCCCTCAATCTCTTCGCCGTTCAAGTCTTCGAGCTCGTAAACCAAAAGATTTTGACGTTTTAAAACGGCCTTTATACGAAAAATCTCCTCACTCCAGCCTCGTTTGTAGCCTTTCTTAAATGCATTTTTAGCACTACTGATTCGAAAGTAATCACCTATTTCATATTTATACGACTTGTGTCTGCTTTTCGAGCGATATCTGGATTCGATATTTTGACGTGCAATGTGGGCGTTGAATAAGGTTACTGAAGCCGGTATCATTTTTATATTTGTGTGGAAAGAGTTATTGTACGCGTCGGTAATTTTTTGCATAATATCAACGTAACGTCTGGTATTTGTATGTGTGAAATAGCGCCATATTCGTTCCTTCAAGGTACGATTGAACCGTTCAACGATCGCTGCTTTTACATCGGGGTTGCTACGGGTAACGCGAAATTGAATGTCTATTTCACGCAGATAATTTTGCACCGCTTTACCGATGAATTCTTTTCCGCGGTCTGTCTGAAGAACGACCATCGTTTCTACCGAAAATTCTTTTAAACCCGGCGAGAACTTCAAGGGCACTTTTATCTCGAAGTGATTCGACCCATACATATTTACTCAATACATCTATGAAGACAAGCACGTAGCTTTTATTGCCGTTGTAAGTCTTCAGAGAGCGTAAATCTACGAGATCGACTTCACAAAGGTCGTCAATATTTGTAACGGAATATCTTAAACGCTGAAAACGTCTTCTGATAGGCCTGTGTAGAGTATAGGCATCTTGCTGATTTAGCCACTCGTGAATGTTTTTTCTCGGAAAAGTGATGCTTTTTGAAACGAATAATATTTCGGGCACCCGAGTAGCCGACGGGATGTGAAGGATCGTAATAGACGCGCTCGAGATCGTTTTCCGTTACATTTCGAGATCCAGTCATTCCATCTGTCCTGATTTATCGTGTTTGCGTTGTGGCGTTTTCACTCTTTCTCTCTCACTTTCACTATCCTTCTCCTCTTCTTCGCCGCTGACGACACTTTTCGACAAGTTTTTTCGTAATCTCGCAGCGTTTATAATATCTCGGGATTTTTTACCAAATCGCGGGGTCCCCGCAAGGTTCCACAAAGATTTGTTACCTACGGAACGTTGCGGGATACGTTCTGCACGAAGAGCACGGATAAACTCTTCGCGACCAACTGATCGTGCAGATTTTCGCGAACGTGTTGCATCGTTGATGAGATCGACAATGTCAGACTCGATAAGTTCATAACCGTCGATACTTACAATACCTTCACTGTCCCAGGAAATACGTTTCGAGCGATGTAGATGATTTAGTATTTTCAAAGCTTTTGGTCTATACGAGATAGGAATACTTTTCAGAATTTCAGAGATAGCAATCGGATTTGTCTTTGGAATCATATCCTTTACCTTAATGGTTGCTTCATCATGTTGAGTCTTAGAAATTACCTGTCCACTGTTTAGCGAATTCTGTTTTTGCTGATGTTCCTGACCCCCCTCATTCTCGATATGACCAATATCTTCAATACCGTTGATATCTTTTGCATTCTGTACGTTTGTTCGTTTTTCACCATATAATTGTTTGGTGAAAAAATGGAGATATCTTTGGAGCGTTCGAATGTGCCGAGCGAGTTTATCACGTTCATGAAAAATTTTTGCTGCCTCACCGTCATTATTCTTAAACATGGAAATATCATCACAATCAAACGTCTCATTATTTCCACCCTGGAAAATATATGATAATTCCTCGTCCAATCTCGAAAGTGCCGTCCCGGGTGTTTGTGCCGTTCTCTTATCGTCATTCGCACCGCGCACCTCACTTTTGGAAACTAGTATCATTTTCTTTGCATACTCCATAAGGCAATGTTTTTTAGTCACTTCGTGCCGAATAATTTCGAGAAAATAGCACTGATAACTGATGCTAAAAGAATCGGTATCCAATTTCCACCTTTTTGTAAAAGAAGCCGTCTTTTCCATTTCCACGTACAGCATCCACCAGTACTACCACCACTGATCTGTCGAGACCTTCTTTTACCCCTTTTCTTCGCAGATAAGACAAGCGTGCGTAAAGTTTCTTTATGCTTTCGAAGTAAACTCTTCTCTCGTGATTTTAAAGAAATAACACCTCGCAGTACATTGAGCGCACACTCGCAGATGTATTTGACGAGATTTTTGTCGGCGGTTTTCAGTAGAGCTTTACGTTGTTGTTTATCAGCATGACACAGAGCGTGTAATAAAGCGAGATATTTTTTTTTCAAAGGGTGAAAAACACGGAAGACTGCAGTATCCTCTTTGTGCAGGATTTCTATCTTTACGATTTATTGTGAGGAGATTATTTTTGTTATTTTTATGTTTTCCAACGGTCGATACTACCATCGCCGCGGTTAACCGGATACTGAACATAATAATTGCATGTGCGCGTTTTTTTCAAATCTTGTTCACTTTTGTTCATTTACGTTTCGGTACATATGCAACGTGCGGTTGTTCATCCGGAAATATACATGTACGAAATCTAAAATCATCCGGTGTGGTTTGTTTAAGATCTAAGAGAAGATAACCGTGCGGGCGATAAGTTGCATCTCTGTAAGCTTCTTGAAGAAACTTTGAATTTTCTGGATATACTTGCCGTGCGAGATGCTGAATTTGAGTCCTGTCTCGAGGATTTTTAAACAAAACTAGGTAATTGGTATCAAGTGAAATGTCGCGCTGTCCACGACCCTGGTGAAAAATATTTTGCGTTATGAAAATTACACTCAAATTTTTATGATGACTGCCTTTGGTAAAAAGGTCCATGATTGTATTACTCGACGATTCGCGCATAAGATCGTCGATTATAATCAACTTTTTAATGTCGTTGTCCTTTGAGTAATCGTCAGGGTTTGGTAAACCTTCTCGAAATTCGATCCCAAGTTGCGCAGCGGATGACTTACCAGCTACAATCATTTTATTACGATATTCAGCTTGCCATTCGCTGGAATAAAAAATCACCCGATCGAACGAGGTATCCGCCATTAGGGGTAAATTTTCTAAAAATTTGGTCACGAAAATTGTTTTTCCACATCCTGTAGGGCCACATACCAGACACGTCCAGGGGTGTTTCCACCGTGTATTCATAGAGACTTTTAAACTTGACGATATTTTTCGAAACGTCTGTACGCGATAATCTGACGTAAGTGACTGATTTGTCGTAATAATAATAGGATATACCGATAAATATACATAACGCGAAAACTTTCATATAATCGCGGCGGCGGGCGGCGGCGAGGCGCGTTCCGGGCTCTCGCGAGCTTATCTACCGCGAACAGCTCCCCTTCAGCCGCGGCCTTCGCGAGCTCGTTTAGCGCGAATAGCTCCCGGGCTTTCGCGAATATCGAAGGTGGGGAACCGCGTTTGACAAGACTAACCGGTGTCGCCCCCTTCGACAATGCTTGCAAGCGTCTTCAAAACCGAGTTATTGAAAGTATAATTTGTGTCAAGTCAGAAAATCCGAAACATATGCGGCTACATCCTCTTTCCGGAAATTCCGTATATAAGAGTAAATACAGGCGCAAAGTGAGTATATTATTCGTACACACACGCACACACACGCATGCACATGCACACCAGGCTAAAATAGAAATAAACGACGACGCACCAACATCAAAGACCAAGGCGATACATCTTAGAAGAAGTGTTCCTTCTGAATGAAACATTTGCTTAAAGCTATCAGGTTACAGATGGGCAAGACGTGGAAACTTTAAAAAGTAATTTATTTCAGCTTGAATGATGATACATGTCAATTTTAAAGTACAGCATTAAACGTGGTTTTTGTATTTTTGATGATTACTTCTAAGAATAGTACGATAAGTTCATACACAGTTATGTTTAACAAACCATATGCAAAGAAAGCCTTTGACATTTGTGATTTCATGGAATTACACATTTCTTCCCGATTGTCAAAAAGAATTTGTTCGATACGCAAATCGCAAGGTAGGTTTTTGTAATTTTGTGAAAGAAGATGTCTCAGAATTTCATCCTCGATTCGAAATCTACATTTTTGTACATCTTCGAAAATTTCATTGAGCATTTTCATTCGTTCTTCCACACAGATCACTATTCTTTTCAAACCGTCAAATGTAGATTTGTGCATTACGATCGAGGGGGTAAAAGTTTTCCTTCTCAATATTCTTGTGTCAGATACTTCCTTCTTTTGTTTCGTCCTCGGTGGTAGCTGGTTAGCATTCTCTACATCGATATGTTTGTCAGGTGTTTCCAACATATTTTTATCTTCGGGAAACTTATTCTCGGCCACTGCTGCTGCTGCTGCTTCTGCTGCTGCTGCTGCTGCTGCTTCTGCTGCTGCTGCTGCTGCTGCAGCTGCTGCTACTGCTGCTGCTTTCTTACCATTATCACTAACTCCATTGTCATCATTATTATTATCGCTGGCGACTTGTTCGAATAGAACCGCTTTCGCACCGTACGACGTTGTGAAGAGTATGTTAAACTCTTTGACATTTATTTTTGTATCGCGTAAGGCAGCCGAGCGTTTGAAATACGAATCGTCAAAATACGATGACACGGTGTCGATGACTTTCGTGAATATTGACCAGCTATCCGACTGTATAGTTAGTCCAGTTGATGATTGGTTATTATAAATTTTTATAACGAGTATGAATAAACCTGCATCCGTAGGTGCCATACCAACACAGAGTCTTTAACTCGATGATTTGTTCAATGAGTACGTCGTTGAGAAAAGCAACGCTGGTGTATTGAGAATACCTGTCTGCACTAAAGGCGACATGTGAGCACGCTTTTCATTTAGAGATTGATATGCTTCTACTTCCGCCATCTTGCCCCCGATTTCGGCAGAGAATAGTGGCGAATGTGTCGATGGATTCAACGACACCTCATCTTCATTATCAGTCTCTTCGTCAAAATTTTGAGTTTCTTGATACACAATTTGAGTAGCTAGAGAGTGCATGTCATCCGTATTTTCACGATTTTGGTGTATAGTTGGCATTTGTTTTTGATCAGTTTCCATATTTCTCCCAATTTTTCACTCACTTTTTTAATTAGAAACGTCAATCAATCAATCGACGCACTACTCCGAGCACGTGCACTATTTTTATCAAAAGCTTGCCACTACACACTTTTTCACCGAAACCTCCCTTTTAACTATGCGTAAGCGACTGGGACTTTTCGTACGGTTCCTCATGCTTAAATACGCTACCCATTACATCGACAACAATAAGTAAATCGTGCACATACACACACGCATACACATAGAAAGCGAGAGAGAGCGAGAGAGAGAGAGAGAGAGAGAGAGGAGAGAGAGAGAGCGAGCCATAGGAAGTTTTGGTCAACGATGTGTACATATGGGTAAGTAGAATCATGTATCAAACGTTTGATATTAAAATACCATATTTCATATAGAAAAATTATCAGTTTTTGTAAATCCTTCTAGAAAAGGGGAGAAGGAAATTATAAAGTATGTAATTTACTTCTATCTCATAAATATTCACAATCTCCGAATAACTAAGTCAAGTACACGTGAGGGGGTAAAATTCGTTTTGTGGCAAAAGCGAACTATTCCATCTGCTGCTTGCAATAATTTTTAAGTTTTCTGTAAATATTTCCACATTAGTTTTGTACATTATGTAAGAAAAAGGAAAGAAATACTATAAAGTACGTAAGTTATTGGAAACACGTGAGATAGAAGGATTTCTCGTGAGTTTTGAGGAAAAGTGGCCTGTTTTCACTATTGTTTTTGTAATAATTTAAAGGTTTATGTGAGAAAAATATGTTTTTTAGTACAGCGACGAAATCATCATAGATGTATAAAACTGGTGAACATAGTTACCAATTCTCACTTGTCTTCAGTTCGTGGGTTCGTTTAAAACAAAAATGGAAGCGCGTACAACGGCTTTAAGGAAAACAATTTCTCTAATGATATTTATTTCCGACGTCCATTCGACGATAATTGATCTGTTCGGGCTTCGATATGGTGCGAGTGCCCATCGGAAATCGTTTGAACGATTGTGCCATGATTTCGGCCAGATAATACGGTATGCTCTGGAGTGCGACGTTTTGAAAAACCTCTACGATAAAGTGATTGTGCGGTGTGACACAGCCATGCGGCTCACGGGGATGTTCTGATTTCGCGAGGGTACCGAAACAGTCGACGCTTTCGAAGCATCCTGGATGAATGCCAAGCAGAGCGATTGCAACGGGGTGTCAACTTGTTCGGTTCGCACGTTCGGTTCTCGTTTCGGTTCGTGCATTTTTATGTAAAAATTTCGTGCATTTTTATGTAAAAATTTCGTGCATTTTTATGTAAAAATTTCGTGCATTTTTATGTAAAAATTTCGTGCATTTGTATATTTTTTCTATTCTTTTACACAGATTTGAAGCGTTTGTGGGATGACTCGCCATATGTCAGTACGAACGATCTTGGTTCGGATAACTCATCGCTTACAGCAGACGACGAACGCAGCATCAGAGCGGATGACCTGATGCAAGGTAACGTGAGGGGGGAAAATGTAACGTTTCGACAGCCTACCCTTCAAGACTTCATCCACTATGAGCCGGAGCAAAGGTGTATGACCTACGTCAGTGAAATTAATAATGGTAAATTTAATATTGTCTTTTAAAGATTAATTTGATGATTAAAAATGTATTTAATATTTACTACGTTTTTTTTATATATTTTTTTAGATTATTATAAGCGATTGAGTCTGCATCTCGTGCAAAATGATACCGATTACAGTAACAAGATGCAGAGAGTTGCAAGGTGGCTTGCCTCCACTTATGAAAATTCGCAGGGGGAGGTATACCCACCCGTCAGTATACCTCTCGTAATGAGGTATATCGACGCTACATGCTTCGATACATCAGAAGAGTAAAAAGTATAAGTTTTACGCTAAACTCTTCACATCTTATTAATTTTCTGATCATATAAATAATGAATATTGATTTTAGATGCAGAACAGACTCCAAACCTTAGCGGTCGTGGTTCCAGCAGCATCAGCACTACTAGTTACGATACAGGTAGTATCGGGACTTACGAAGCCGATAATGAGGAGGAGGACAACGATGACGATAGGGAGGACAGCCAAAATAGTTACAACAACAACTACAATGCACCATATGCTGCTGATGCTGACGACGAGAGGGAAGACGAAGAAGAAGAGAATAATCCGATTCCAGATAGAGGGTTATCGTCATCATCATCATCATCATCATCACCATCATCAGCATCATCGTATTCAACGGCGTCAGCGCACAATACAAGTAAACTGCATATCCTATATAATTCAGAACGTTTTTATAAGCGGTTTCAGCTATTGGGTCGCGAAATTCAGTTTCGGATAATACCCCCTACAGACAATGTGAATCCCGTCGTTTATTTGGAGGACGCGATAAATGAACTTTATAAAATTGTAACGGATCATATTGTTAATAATAAATTGGATAGTCATTCAGACTTGATAGGGTTAACGTTTAATTCCGATATATTCTCAAATCCTGTCGGTATGTCCTTTCGTGCAATAACAAATTTTAACGCCGTAGACCTATTTAATGTAATAAATTCCGTAGCGCAAAGTGCTTCCAATTTTAACCTAAACGACACTTTTCAAATCGAGGTACATCATGTACGTATTCCTCGTGGTCGCGGTAACAATAGTATTATTAGTGAAGCGGTTTTTCGAAGCAAAACAATCGTTACAATTAGCAACAGTGACAACATCTGTTTTGCAAGAGTGCTTGCAGTGGGTGAATGGTTTTTGCTAAAGAGGATAATCCACGCCGATGAGTGGCGGAGAATATGGAAAAGGATTTGCAGTCACAACACCCTCCAATTAGAAAAAGCACAGAGAATTATTCGCGAAGCTAACGTGCAAATTCCTGAAAATGGATGTTCAACTCTCCAATTTCAGGAATTTCAACGTTATTATAAACATAAAAATATAGCACTCGTAATATACGAAAGTAACTGCATCGGCGAGTCTGAAGATCTAATATTTGACGGTCGACGAGAATTCGATGTGTTCACCGGTGATACAATAAATATATTGTACCATGAAGAAGCGAATCACTTCTCAATGATTACAAATTTGATGGAGATAGTGGGGAAATATAAAAGATATTGTCATTATTGCAACAAGCGATATGCGCGACCAACTGCCCATCAGTGTCCGCACACGTGCAGCATGTGTTTCGCACAGTCCGCATGTGAAAACTCCGATAATTCGTTTCACTGTAATAGTTGCAATCGAGATTTTTATAATGCAGACTGTTTCCGTAGACATCGCGCTCCTGGATCTTATTCGAAATTAGGGAAAGGGTTTCGCGCCGTATGCGATTATATAAAAATTTGTATGTATTGTCACAAATGTATAAATTCTAAATATGGGCGTCACGTGTGCGGGCTTGGAAAATGCAGACGCTGCAAAATTCAACACGATCTGAACCAGCATTGCTTCATGCAGCAAATTTTTACAAAAAAACAACCGTCAGCATCATTAGCCAATTCTTCTTCTTTTTCATCCTCCGCAAACTACGCAGGTAGCAGCAAAACAAACAGTCACGTTAATAGTGTTAGTAGTAGTAATAGTAGTAGTAGTAGTAGTATTAGTAGTATTAGTAGAAGCAATATAATACAGTCAAAAGATAGGAATCATCCTCGAATATTATTTATTTTTTACGATTTTGAAACTCGTCAAGACGAAGCGTATCGGGGTAATTCTGAGGTCAATCTCCACATTGTAAATCTTTGCGCAGCGCATCAAGTATGCGAGGAGTGCATAGATTCTCCAAATATCTACCAAATATGCAATTTTTGTGGAATGCATGAATACGCATTTAAACATGACCCCATTAAGGAGTTGTTGGAAATTGCGATTCGTGAGAAATCTGCTTTTTCTAAAATCGTCTGTATAGCGCATAACGCAAAAGGTTTTGATTCCCAGTTTCTTCTTCGGCATTTAGTCGAACGAGAAAAAGTCTTTAATAAAACGTGTAAGTCAAATGTCATCTTGAATGTTAAAAGCATTATAAAAATTGAATTTCAAAATACAATATTCATAGATAGTTTAAATTATTTTCAAATGAAATTAAGCGCTTTACCGAAAGCATTTGGTCTTCCGACAGTAGCGAAAAAGGGGTACTTCCCACATCTTTTTAAGACATTAAAAAATAAAGATTACGTAGGCCCCTTTCCCGATGCTAAGTTTTACGCGCCCGAACAAATGTCGCCTGACGAAAGAGATAACTTTTATAACTGGTATAACACTTGTGCTAGGCGAGGTGACGTATTCGACTTGAAACGCGATATAGAAGCGTACTGTAAGATGGATGTAGATATTTTGCGTAGAGCGTGTGTTGCTTTTCGCAAAATATTTATCCAGAACGGTAACGTTTGTCCCTTTAGCGAAGCCGTAACCATTGCGTCCGCGTGTTCTCGAGTATAACGAAAATTTTTTTTGAAAGTAAACACGATTGGTCTTTTACCTCCGGGTAACAGCTATAGGAGGTGTAATCGTCAATCGAAGATCGCGATAGAGTGGCTTCTTTGGTGCGAGAAGTTATACGGTCGTGAAATTGTGCATGCAGGTCGTGGTCGTGAATATCGTCTACCCGAAGGTCCACTGGTAGATGGCTATTTACAACCAGACGCTAACGACACATCTGAAACCACAAAGGGACGCGTATTTCAATTCCACGGTTGTTTTTATCACGGTTGTCGACGGTGTTTCTCAGAGTTGAGAGACAAACCAAATTTCGCTGCAGGCGAAACTTTTAACAATGTGTACGCAAATACACAATTCATATCGCGTTTAATTCGGTTAAGTGGTTATACTCTCATAGAAACATGGGAGTGTGATTTCAACCATGAAAAAACGAACAGATGCGGAACTTGCTGCTTATGTCAATAACCATCCTATGGCAACGTACAAAATCTTAAATCCGCGAGGCGCATTTTTTGGCGGAGAAATCTTTATCATGCAGTCCTTCCAGTAAAAATGAATTCTCGCTTGTTGTTCCCCCTTTGTAGAAGCTGCTGCGAGAATGAATCGCAAACCGACTGTACACACGATGCTGAAACCGACCGAATATTGACAGGGACGTGGGTAGCCGACGAGTTAAAAAAAGCCATTCAAAAAGGATACCTCGTTCGTGAAATATTAGAAATTTGGCAGTACAAAATAACACAGTATAATCCACAAACACAAGAAGGAGGCCTATTTAAAAATTACATCGATTCATTTTTAAAAATCAAACAGGAAGCAAGCGGATGGCCGGCAGAGTGTATAGACGAAACGTCAAAAAACTTGTACATAGAATCGTATGAGCGGGCTGAAGGAATCTTGAAGGGCTGCGAAAATTTGCAGCCAACCGAGATCATTACTACTCGAGAAGAGTTACTCGACATTTTTTCATATGTTACGAAAGAGGTCACGTATTCTCCCCGTTAACAAAAAAGTCTTATTTCTAAATTGGGTTGACAGGCTTGAAACATCGTCATCGTCAAACTGCACAAACGTTGTCTTAGCGGCTTACACGACAGCTCAAGCTCGCCTGAAACTCTACAGCTACCTAGAAAAATTGGACCGTCGCGTACTTTATTTTGATACCGACTCGGTAATTTACTTATCGGGCGGGCACACATCAGCCAAAGAATGCGACCCACAGCTCGGGAATTTTCTCGGAGATTTGACTGATGAATTAGCGGTTTACGGTCCAGGTTCTTACATTCAGACTTTTATCTCGGGAGGTCCTGAATTTTATGCTTATCGCATACATACTAATAACGGGAAATACTCCGATACGTGCAAGGTCAAGGGGATTTCGTTAAAGTACGAAAATGGAAATAAAATTAATTTCAACTCGATTTATCAGCTAATTATGGCAAATGAGACTTATAATAGTACTACTTCTATCACTGTTTCTACACCACCAAAAATAAAAATTCGATTCAGTGCGATACGGCGAACCGAAATTCACGAAGTTGTAACGCGTAAAGAAGAAAAAACATGTAAAATAGTTTTAAAAAAAGGCGTCACATTTCGACTAGATATTCGCTTCCTTTTGGATACAAAGCATAAAGTGTAACAAAGCTGTAAAAATGTAAATTTTTGTAAAAAACAATAGTTTTCTCGTTACTTAAGAAAAATTAGCAATGTAAGCGAATTTGTTTTTGATATTCCATTTATTAAGGATAATAATAAAAATAATAATAA
Organism: Trichopria drosophilae; assembly: GCA_030407085.1. Lineage (NCBI taxonomy): Eukaryota > Metazoa > Arthropoda > Insecta > Hymenoptera > Diapriidae > Trichopria > Trichopria drosophilae. The sequence goes on along the minus strand of CM059582.1, from coordinate 123,206,131 downwards.
AAATAAAAATAATTATGTCATTTGTGTAATTATTACTTTAAGACAACAAGGTAAGCATATGATATTACGTAATCTCTTCAGTCGCTTTTCATCCCATTCGAAGTTCATAGGAAGACATCGTATCTCCTCTTTCGTATTTTGAGTGATTTCCAAGAAAAATATAATACTGCTTGACCTACCTCAACTTTTCGCTAAAGGGCATCGAACAAATCTGATTGTCGCAAGACCACTATCGTAATTTATTTCAATCTATATTATTTTTTACACATAACTTATTCTAAATTACTTCTAGAACCTTATCTCCCCCTCGTCTTCAAGATTTTCCTAGAAATCCGGGTCTCTCGAATATAAGCCACATGTGCGTTCCAACGACGGTGTAAGAAATTTCAGTTTCTTGTTTCGACCTGCAAGTGGAGTGACACGTGCGCCACATGTATACATATAAAGGTCAGTGGAGTGTTGTGTAAGTAAATATTAATACCCAATAAGGCGGAAGTGCGATGTCGGCTCTACCGTTTATTCATCATATCAAAAAAACGAAAACTAATACATAAACGTTGAAAGGTCGTTGAACCGTGATCTACCTCAACTTTTCGCCAAAGGGACCCACGTACCTATATGTTTATCGCAAGTTCATTATCGTTATTTATTACCGTCTTTATTATTTGTTTATATGCAAACTATCAATTAATCATCATTATCAACACTCATCTGACTTTAATTACCCAATTATCGATATTTATTATCGTCTTTATTATTTGTTTATATGACAATTAACCACGAAGCCCTCGTGTATCAGGTCGCTGAACCATGACCTACCTCACCATCGTGCGAAAGGTTGTCCGTACGATTTTGTTTACGTCAGACGACTGGCCTACCTCACATGGCGGCCATGGCGTTATTTACGGTCATAAATTAATATTTATTTGACATTGATTACCCTATTAACATTATTTATTGACATTTTTATTGCTTGTTTTGACATTAATTACCCATTAATAACCATTATCATCTATTTATGAGGTCATTAACCCCTGGCCTATCTCAAGGCGCGCGGGCTGTCTGGCGCCAGACCTACCTCAAGGTGGAGGAGTGGGGGTGTTTACGTCTGGCTATCGGTGGCCCTATACTACTTCCGTTATGGGACTGAAAAAGTATAGGAATTCAATTTTTATTAAATGGGATACTGTTGGTATCCTTTTTTTTTTATTCATTTTGATAAAAGTATAAGTGGAAAGCATGTGGATAGGAATTGATAAACTTCGTCGGTACACGATGTATAGAAACAGTATAAGAATGACAAGAATTATATAAGATCCATGGCACTTTTGACTTTGATAGGATTCGGAAAGAAATATATTCGTTAAATCTTATCCATTTGTATCCGCTCTCATTGTGATAGAAGTGGATAGAGTAAATTGTGGCAAAAATAGGATACAAAAGTATACAAAAAATCCTTTCCATTTCTATCCACTATTTTAAGCAGGGTAGTCTCACACAGGACAGATTCGGAAGAATTAAATCGTTTAATGGTTGAAAGAAGAACCACATACAATTTCCGGGATTCCCATACCATTATTGAGTCCAGTCACTCTTTGAATTAGAGTTATTGTGTTGTTATACCAAGAGTAACCCGACTCTCCAATGGTCTCCCTATTGCAGCTAGACGTAGTCTTAATATGAACACATTCTTAAGACATGCCTTCCCAGGTATTCTACGGTATACCTAATTCTACACCATAACTTACAAATCAATCTTCATTTAGTTTTTATTTAGTTTATAATTTTACTGTTACCCTATCTTATACTTCACAACTGCAAAGATATCGTTTGTTTTATATTGTAAAGGTTTTTTGACCCGTAAATTTTTTATTAAATAAATAAATAAATAAATAAATAAATCCATTTCAAGCTAAAAATTTTGCAATGAAAAGACTTTTCTAAAATTTAAGGGATGCCAGATTACCTGAAATTTGTGATTGATTATAATTTTAATGACTTGAAGGTATTTTTATTGAAAAAAGACATATATGTGGTCACAATAATATTGTTAATGTGTTAATATGTTTTCAAGACCCGCTTAAGCCTTTCGAGCTGAAAACTTTCCAACGACAAAAGTTGCATGATATTTTGCCAGTCGCTAACGTAATTCAAGTTTGAAATTTTGATTACGTTGCAATTTCAATGGCTTTTAGGTATTTGCATTAAAAATAAGGCTGATACGCAGTTAAAATGTGTGATTCACCGTTTCAAGCTACAAATTTTGCAATGAAAAACTTTTCTATCATTTTTTAGTAATAGATTTAGATTTTAAGCGACAATGGTGTATATTAAAGTCGAATAAAATTTTGGTTTATTATACTTCATCTCGCGCGTGGATATCTGCCGCCATCTTGTATTCTAGGTAACCACGCTCCGGAGCGTGGTACCACGTCTGGGATCCCTGAGATCGGTGCATGTGTCATTATCGAAAAGCAAAATGATTTATTACGCTTGGCATGTCGGCACTATATGTTTGAACTCGTTCTTCGCTGTGTTTTTGAGACATGTTTCAAAATTCCCATAAATGGTCCGAATGTTCAGATTTTCAAACGGTTTCAGCAAACATGGAATACATTAGACATATCAACCTTTCAACCCAATGTAGTAGACATGAGCTTGCAAATATATTGCAAGACGATACAATTAAATTACATCCTTAATTTTTGTGTTCTTCAGTTGGAGGTAAATTTTAGTTTTATAGACAACATATACAAGAATCATTCCACGTCAGAGTTACAACTCAAATTTTTTGTTTGAACGGAATAGTTTTTTTCGCGTTCTACACGCAAAAATAAAATATGCGTGTTTTTTTAATTTAATATGATATTCAATTTTCGAGTTATGATTTTTAAAAGTTACAGATGTTACTAATTCTAATTGAATAATAATAATACTATACTAATTGAATAGATATGGATATTCCAAGACGACATATGACATATTGAGTAAAACTTGTTTTCCAATGTTATTCATCTAAATAATGCCTTTATGTTTTACAGAATAATTACCCAAGAGACGATTACCGAGAATTTCTCGAACTAGTCATAATATCCTTAGGAAACAGCCCGCCACGTCGTATCAACTTTAGAATCCCAGGTGCTACACATCATGCAAGCTGGATGGGAAAAGCACTTTATGATCTAAACATATTTTTGTTTAGATCCCAATTCCACCTCACATGTAAATAAATAAGAGGTTTCGGCGATTAAAACCAAATAAATTACGTTTCGACCATTATTTTAAGGTCCTCTTCAGTATTTATTAAAAAATCTAAAAAAATAAAATAAAAATACATACACAATTACAAAAATATGACATAAATCGTTCCATTTATTTATACTTTGTCTTACATACCTGAATCTATTCCCGTTTTCACTTTTCTTAAGCGACAAACTAGGGTTTACATATGCATTTGTCCCACGAAAATTTGTGCTTTCCGTGATATAATGTTATACCTTGACGTTTATGTCACGAACTGTGGGGACATTGAGAAGCGGTGCTCACCGATTTGATCGAGCCTTGCCCATAATGTAGTACTTAGTACCCATTTATTCTCAGAAAACCAAGGCGAAGCCGTTTTCGAGAAAATCGGGTTTAAAGTTATTATGCTTAATTCTTATATACAACGAATGGACGATTAAATCGAAGCCGTGTTGGTTCAAGCGGCAGAGTTCTGGCTTCCGACTTCAAGTATCGCAGGTTCGAATCTCGACCATTTTTATTATTTTTATAATTACGTTTCAAAGAAAAATATACTTTTTCTTATTCCTTTCTAATATTCTTAATATAAATTTATTTAAAGTAATAAGATAATGATAATTTTAGTTATTACGTAATTTGTGTTATTATTTCTATTGTTAGAATTAATTATAATATTTGTGATATTACGAAAATTAAAATGAAATTTTTTGGGTCAAAAATAAATATTATTATATTCATGTAAAAAACTACAATACAATTTATTTAATAATTTAAATAACTTATAACAAAATCTTAATTAAAAAATAATAATCGTTGGCCGAGATTGGAACCTGCGATACTCGAAGTAGGAAGCCAGCGCGCTGCCGCTTGAGCTAACGCGGCTTTGATTTAATCGGCCATTCCTTGTACATAAGAGGCAAGTGTTATAACTTCAAACGCGAATTTCTCGAAAATAGCTGCGCATTGAATCGAGGGGATTTCTGAGAATAAAAGGGGTCCTAAGTACTATCTTATGTAAGGTAGTACAAAGGCTCGGTGAAATCGGTGAGCACCACTTCTGAATGTCTCCTTGTAAGATTAACAATTAATGTTATTACGATTAACCATTCCGGGTTCCCCTTGTCCAAGGAGTGAGGAGTGAGCATCGTTACACAACTCGCGACATCAAATTTCAAGGTTTCAAAACCCCAGATCTAAACATTTATAATTAGTTTAGAACACCTATTGGCTCACGCATGCACTTTGTTTCGTTGTCAAGGTTAGATACGCGATGTCATTATTATTCCACGGTAACTATTGACGTTCTCACTCATGTGAGATACAAAATGATCTTTTGTGGTGGCAATTTATTACATTCGGTATATACGTATGCAAATGTTGTTAACTAATTATTAGTAACAAATAATTAAATTTATAAACAATGAAATATAAATAGAAAGGGAACAAAAATGGGATGTTGACATTAATTTTCCAACTCTGTAGCCAAAATATTTTCTTAAATGCATACGATTGTTAAATAAAATATAATTAAATCTGAAACATTTAGAATGTGTTATTATGCTTCTTCATAAGATGCCTAGATCCATAGGGAGTGAAAGAGGGACGCAAGAAGTGAGGGACAAAAAGGAATTCTGATTTTCGTTTATTATGCCACGGACACTAAGTCCAAATGCGGAGAACAAAAGGCACAAAGAGATAGAGAGATGATGATCATTTATTCTTTTCTTCGTCTTTTTCCCTTAAGCTTAGGTTCTCATTAAGTGAACCATAATTCAATTCCATTCTCTTGAACGCAATGTAATAGATTATTTTTGCAAAATTATTTTTGGTCAAACTGTTTTGGAAATACAGTCTGCATTTGATAAGCTGTCTGAAAATTAAAAAAAGAAATATTTATATTGGCAAGCTTAGTGAGCACCTATACTTAATAATTCGATAAATTATGTTACATATTTGTTTATTGAAATGTTTATTGCATAAAAAATAACAAAATTTATATTCCATCTTGTATTATCAAAAACGTCCTGTACTTTTAGACGATTTTAAATCACCGAATATCATATCCCCACAAGAAGTGGTTCGTAAGTTAAACTTTTCCATTTCGAGCTATGATACAAACTTCTGCGATTCAAGCCTGATTCAGTCTACAGAGTCTACAATAAATAGTAGGGGTGACGATGAAACGAATGTGATTGGAGGAGAATATGAAAATAAAGGAAACACGGTAAGCAGTGACATGTCGGTTTCAGAGTATGATGCAGATGATGATTGCGATTTGAGATCGGAAACCTCTGACGATGAGAAAATGTGCGACTACTTCAGTAATCTGGATGAAGAAATTAACGAAATTCAAGAAACATGCGGGTAAAAATGAAGATCCGAATGCAGCTTTACATGAATCGCACGAATCAAACAATACAAGTATGAACGTAAGCGATCTATTGTCGACATCTTTTAACGTATCGATTAACACAAAATCCGTAGGACTGGCCATTAAAAGGGGGCGTGAGATATACGTAGAAAAAGCATCAATAAAACATAAAGTCTATAAATGTAAATACTGTTACAAAAAGATTCAGAAATTGCCGAGATATTTGATCGCAAAACATTCTGATGAACCGAGTTTTAAAAAACTAAAGAAATTAAAATAGCAAGTGCCCGAAAAAATTAAACCTCTTACAGAAAGGGAAAAATGTCGTCAAAAGTTCCTTCATTTCATTAGAAATAGTGGAAGTCATCCAAATAATCTTGCAGCAAACATCGGCGAGGAGCTTATACTCGTAAGACGTCCAAGGGAAAATGGACCGCCTAAACTTGTGACGGATTTCATGCCGTGTCCCAAATGTAACGGTTTGTACTCTAAAACAACGGTACACAAGCATGTTCGTATTTGTACGCAACAATCACATGCACTCACGCGTAATGTTCGCGTCATGTCGAGAATGACGTTGGGAGACATTCACGAGAAAGCGGACCCCCGTTTTATAGAAGTGACTGCAAGTTTGCGGACATATGATATCGGTTTAATAATCAGAAACGATTGGTTATTGGTAGTATATGGAAATGCGGAAACTGTTAAATACCGGCAAGAAAAGCAAAATAAAGTAAAACTTCTAAGTTCAAGATTAAAACGGGTTGCTCGTTTATTAATAAAAATGAAAAAAATTCTGATACTATTACGGATTTGGCATCAACTTTCGATACTGCATTATATAATGTTTTTGAGAAAGCGGTTAATGTCTTTAGTCAGTATGACGAGGAGAAGGATATGTATAAAGTTCCTTCTAATGCTGCAGAGATTGGAAACCAAGTTCCCGCCATCGTAAATCTTCTGAAAATCGAATACAGTAGAACTCACGATAGCGGACGGAGTCGGTTTCGGGCCGAACACGATAGCAGACCAAAGAAGGAGAAGAGGCAATTCCCCTTCCACAGAATATTTCGTCGCCTGCTACTACGCGCCGCGCATGCGCACCAATACGCTCAAATCTAAATCGTAACTTGAACTGAAAACATCCTCGTTTCCGACCAATCCCAAAGCAATGGGTGGAGGTAACGCTTCCACTCACTTCGTCTTCTATCATGATAAGTTTTCGTCTGGTATCATGGTTCCTCCGCTATCGTGATGTTCGCTATCGTGAGTTCTACTGTATATAAAAACAGACGAAAAAGATAAAATCCAATTGGCTGATGACTTCATGACAGTATTCAAAGGATCATATCGTAGACAAGTTCTTAAAGCTCTTAACGAAACACAAGCAGAGGTAAATCGTCAAAAAGATCACACATTACTAAGTAAAGAAGATATTATAAAGCTAAATAATTACCTCTTTAGATCGCAGTCTTCAGCTTATTCAAAATTGAAAAAGAAGTTTCAATTCATAACATAGAAATCTATTCTTGAATCATGCTTAACGTGTTTACAGCTATTTAATAGGCGTCGAGCGGGAGAAATCGTAAGATCGACAATTTTAAAAAATCTCAAGCCATTGATGAAAAAATGTATTTAAATGATTTATTTCGCTCTTTGAATGATACTTCGAAGGAACTAGTTAAAAGATACAAGAGAATATTGATTCGCGGTAAGAAAAATAGAACTGTTGCATTATTATTGGATCAGGCTACAATTCAATGTCTCAATCTAGTTTTGCGACATGGCGATGAAGCAACAGTTCCACTAACAACCCTTACGTGTTTGGTCTACCCGGAAATCGCTGCAGTTCGGACAAACATGCCGACGCTTGCAGGCTGATGCGACAATTTGCAAATGAACGTGGTGCTGATAATCCAGCTCTATTAAGGGGCACTTTACTGAGAAAGCACGTAGCAACCGAGTGCATATCACTCAATTTATCTAACTCGGAAGTTAAAGATTTGGCCAATTTTATAGGTTACAGCGAATCTATTCATTTCTCGCACTACCGTCAACAAATTGCTTCCCGCGATATCGTTAATGTCTCTCAATTGCTAGAACGAGCTCAAGGTGTTACGTATAATGACGATGGAAGTATGTGTGAAGAAGATGAAGCCGAATTGAATGACGATGGAGAAGGCGAATTAAATGACGATGAAAACGCCGAATTAAGTGACGATGAAGTAAAAGGCCAAAGTTCTACCCGTAAGTACACTTCGATCTATGAATAATGAAACAATTCTATTTTAAGAGTATGAGGAGGGGGGGGGGCAATACCAAACACGCATATATTTAAATACCCCAAGGGACTCTTATCTTTTGTCTCTATTTTCACATGTTAACCTCTATCTCCTTTTACCTAATTGGTGACATATATTTTGTCCCTCGCTATACATCACAAACGTAAATACAGAAATAATGTATTACATTGTAGAATATGTCGATTAACTAATTTCAGTTATTATGTTTTTAATAATAAGGGAAAAGGGTAATTCGGTCACTTTGCAACTTTCCTGTCGATGAGTAACTAACAAACGATAGCATCTGCTATATAATTTGCAGTGCCAAAGTTGCGCAATTGAATAAATTTGTATAACACCAATATGAACTAGCGGCCTCGACCCTGCAGCCTTTGCCTGAGGTCGTTTCATATAATCCATAATTAAACTAAATTCCGTGGACCCAGTTAAGTAATTTAAAATAAAATACTAATGAATGAAAATTATAATTTTCAAAGCTTCGACACTCACCGCAGGCTAGCATTCGATGTGACGCTCCATAGTTTTCGGCATCAAGTTATACCACTTCTTAATTTTTCGTCAAGCAAGTGGGCAAGACTACGGAACGGTACACAGGTATATCGAAAACTACGGAACGGTACACAGGTATGTCGAAAACTACGGAGCGGTACACCCGGACGACGAAAAATATGTATCGGTACACCTGGACGACGAAGAACTATGGATAACGGAGGAAGGGAAGCAATTGTCCCCCGCTTAATGACTTTTAGAGCCTATTCTCGGGTCGGCTCTCGGGTGGATAGGTAGGATACACGACGACACAAGACAAGACTATACAAGACAAGACACAAGGCAAACCTGTATCGCATTTGCACGCGGGTCTGGGAAAACTGCGGAAAACCCAGACCGATACAGTCGACCACTTGTTTTATTATTAGGTGAAGATATATTGGTCGAGACTGCTGGTAGAATGGGTTTCGCGCTGGTTCGTGCGATTCCCGACTCCGCGCCACGGGGCCCGTGCCTCAAAGCCATACAGGCGGGTTAGGCTCGGTAAACAAATACGGGGTGATAAATGGCCCAAACAATTTCACAGGTCCAATAGGATCAATCCTTCAAAATTGCGTCATTGCACTATGGGCCAGAAGGCATTCAATAACGGGACCATGCAAGATTTGAACGGATCAAAACTCGTTACTCAGGGGTTTTTGGGGTCGTTGAATACGAATCTGACATCCATTTCCGACAATTCAAAATGGCGGATCCAATATGGCGGATGAATTTTGAAAAATGAAACGTAATCACTTAAAACTCGGTAGTCAGGGGTTTTTGGGGTCGCTGATTACGAATATGAGGTCAAATTAATAAAATTCAAAATAGCCAATCCAACATGACGGATGAGTTTTACAAAAAAACCATTAAATAATTATAAAACCTGCTACGTAGGGGTTTGTCAGGTCGTTCATTACGACGAATATGAGGTCAGATTTACAGCATTCAAAACGTCTGAACATAATTCACATGGCCGAGTAATAATCATTGATTGAGCGGATTTTCAACTACTGGGCAGTTTTATTGCACACAATTTATGTACTTCTTCTTAGTGTGACCCAAGACTAACGACGTGGACGTGGGAAGTATTTAAGCCTCTTTCTTTTTTTTTTGGTTTTATTGATTTTTTAACTTTTTTTTACTTGTTTTTTTAACTTTTTTTTACTTGTTTTTTTTAACTTTTTTTTGTTTTTATACTTCTTTTTTGTTTGTTTTTTGTTTCACAATATACGACAAATATTACTTTATGGATTGTCATCGCCATCGACTTCTTCATCTTCTGACAATATAATGTCATCCAACAAAGCGGCGCTCTGAGAAATGGAGCTCGGTTAAACGGCACCAAAACATGAAGCAAAGCACTAAAACTCTTTTTATAAGTCAAAATAATGAGATTAATATCGGAATAAATCAGCTATTTTGATAAAACATGCTTCTAAAATATTTTTAACCGTTTTAATCGGGAAAGTAAATTTTTTTTTACATTTCTATCAACCACTCAAAGGGGCCCCAGAAGCTCTCAAGGAGCTTGTATGGGAGAAGGTGAAGTTGTATATAATATAAAAATAATTTCGTGATAATACTAATGAGCTCCGAACTTTATAGATCAAGATTTTCTTTGTAAGAATTTATGTAGTGGCAAAAAAATTGTTTACGCTTTATTTAAAGTGTAACTTCGTTAAAATACAAAACGGGCAAAAATGGGCAAATTTAACTGAAAGTTAATTTCACATAGAAGAGATTCCACTTTCATTTTTTATGATATCGTGTGGAAGTTAGGAGAACTGCAAAACAGAAGCAAGTGCATTTAGAAAAAAAAAACGTTCACCTACATAGAATGTGCTTTATTTCTTACAATACAAAGTATTTTTAATTTTTCTTTGTTTTGGTTCTACATACTGCATGTTATAACAAAGATATAACGTTTATAAGTGATAAAAATAATCGATTTGAAAAAATAATCTTACATTTAATATACCAAGCATTTTAAATTTTTTAAAACAAAATAAAATGCACGCCATAATATTTGACCCATTAGTATAATATTTTACAAGTTGTACCATATACTATACAATTAGACTATGAAATTCAAAATTCGAAATTCTGAAGTGGACTTTTGTCCGTTTTTAGATGCCTTCTGGCCTATAGTGCATTGACAGGATGTGATATGTATTGTGGTCTTTATTTTACTTGTCGATTCGGTCATTAACATAGGAACCTCGGAAAACCCGAATGTAATTTGTCAATTGACTATGGAACCCTTAAAGGAAAATTGCAAAAAATCACATTTTTCAGTTTTTCAATTGTTGGTAAATTTTCTTTTTTTTTTTTGTTGTGATGCCAATTTTTAATTAAACCATCTGAAAGTACATATTTCAACAAATAAAATACGATCTGGATATTGTCAAAAAAAGATTGATTTTTGACACCAGACTTTTTGACTAAAGTTAAGGTACTTTTTCCAATTTTCGAGCAGTATATGACGTAAAATTTATTATTCTTATTTGAAAGATTCCAGTTTATTTGGAACATAAAACGGTATGTTCCGACCAAATATGGAGATAAAATATTCATTTTTACAGCAGATAACAATTAAAAACAAACAAAAACGCGTTGTGTTTTTCGGGAAATTTTGAAGTTAAGTCAAAAATATTGTGTACAAAAATTATGTAGGATTTTTTAATATTATATAACTTTTCCATATAAAGTTTTTCGATACGCGCCATAGTTTCAATGTAAATAATTAAAAATCGTGTGTAACCCGGAAAGCCCCCTCTTATTGGCTCCGCCCTGCTATGATCGTGTTGTATTTTTCCCGAATTCCACATAATTTTTGCTATCATTTCCACCTCGTGCCGTGCTGTTATTAATTTTGTTCTTTTTTGGATGTTTTTGAACCTAACTGCAGTGGTCTATATTGAAATCATCATATGTTTTAATTTTTTACAATTTATTATTTTAATGTAAGATAATACATTAAAATACAAAATTTTAGAATACAGAATAACCCAGATGAACACTTTCTTTATTGAAAAAAAATTATACTGAATTGAATCAATTATGAATTAATTCTCATTTACATGAAGTCAGCCATAAATAGAGTAGAGCAGGGTGAAAAAAGCCACTTTTGAGCTTTTTGCGCTATAAAATTTATAATTTAAAACTTTTTTTCAAATTTTAAAGTGGCTCTGAAAGGTCGATCCCTAAGCTACAAAATCCCTGTTGAACATTGTTCGTAGATTACACGTAGACAGTGCCATAGATGTTCTACGAAAGTTGTGCAAGTGGCTTTCTTACACCACTTGGTGGGGTAGAAAAGCCACAGGGCAACTTAGGTTGGAGAAATTAAAAATTTTTAATTTTTAAGATGAAATTAAGTTTTCCGCCATTTAATATTTCTTTCAGAGCTTGCTGAATTTTATTTTCGTCTTGTTTAATTAATTTCCGCACATAATTTCGAAGCATGCTGTCAAACGAGTAGGTTACTTTATACAAAACATATGAAAATCGCATATCAGTGCATGGCTTTTTTACCCTACCTCGCACGTAGCTATTTCACCCCACCATGAATATATTTACAAAACGATAAAATAATATTTAAATCAGTGCAAATTTAAAAAATAAGTAATACATACGTGTCAAGTATAGTTTTTCCTTAATGAACAAACGCTCACTTTTATTTTCCGTTCAGTAGAAGGACTCGTAATATATTTAAAATGCTCACATAAATATTTTGCGCATGTCAGCTCAAAAATAAATTTTACAATAAAACCTAAGGTACTACAGATACAACAGCAAAATTTGGAACAAAAGTTGCGTATTACTTAATAGACTTAATATTTTAAATGGCTGATCAAATGACTCTATAATTTCAATATAAAATCCAAATGGCTTTTTCACCCCGTGGCTTTTTCACCCCGCTCTACTCTACTCATTTCTTGGTCACTCTGCACTGAAAAGTTAAGAAAGCAGATAAAATTGAAACCCCTACACAGTTGATGTTTGAGAGATAAGTGTCTCCCGTTCAGAAGTCACGACTCCTACATAATCATATTATATTTGTATATAGAAACAACAATGACACGATACGCGTAGGCTTACTGCTCGAACCTGCTTTATAATTAACATTATACGTACTAAATAATCTTAATTTGTGTAAACTAAACATTATTTCATATTTATATTTTAACTTTCTTAGTATTGTTTTATAATTTCCTTCAAAACTACTGATGTTATTCATCAAATGCAGAAATTAGTGTGCAATTTTATTACTATTATCTTAACAGGTATTTACGTTTGTTCGTATCTATCGTTGTCGATAAAAGCAAGACGGTTTACCTCACACCTACCTCCCGGAGTTTCTGGAAATTCAAAAGTGCAGGTAATTAGCTATTATAGATTAGAAACACTAATGTCATAATAAATAACGCAATCGATAAGAATCAAAGTTATCGTTTTCAGTTTCTGTTTCCGAAACGATTTATATTAACTCTTACTTTTAAACTTAAATCATCAGTGGCACCATGTTTACGAAACAGTTTTGGCATCAACCATTTTATACGCTTGAACTTTCTATTAGAAATGATTGGTTTTGATTGGCCACAACAAAACTATGTAAAAAGTTTAATATGCACAACTTTTCTTTTTAATCGGTCTCCAAATCATAAAGAGAAAATAGAATCCACAACAATTGTACGTTTTCGTTCAAATTTATTTTTAATTTATTTGGTGGTATTTCGCTACTTGGGTCTTTAGATGCAGGACCCGTTTAAGATATAAAAGACCAGCAAAACCTCGAATTCGAAGGAACTTAAAGGAATTATGGGTGTGGGGAATGTTATTTGATTACTTAATTTTGTAATTTGTATTCGCCGTTACATTAAATAAGAATTAATTTACTAGCTTTCTTTAAGGACAATACAAATAGAATAGCAGTTCAACGATAATTTATCGACGTGCAAAAGCCATGGTTATGGGAACACATGATTTTCTTCATGGATCTGTTATATCACTACTTGTTGGTTGCAATCAAGGTTATGTCCTACATAAAATGAAGTATGATCACACTAAACCAAAATCATAGCATTAGATAGTTCACTGTCCTCTACATCTGAGAGTGATCTGTATGGAAAAAATCATTCATTACCCCAATTTTCAAATCTGGTAATAAACAAAATATAAAAAACTGCCGTCCTATCTTTATCCTTAATGTTTTATTAAAATTATTCGACTTATTATTTAACGGCGAGGCATTCCAAATGGCGTCGCGAGTGATGGTGACAAAAGCGTCGAAAATAGTAGAAATGGCGGTACGATATAAATCCGTTTTGCAAAGTTTGAAGACGCATTGACGTGTAGGTAACCATATTAATTCCATGTTTTAATACCAAGGAAGACAATATATCAAACAAAAGATTTTTATCTCAGGAAATTTCTGAGATATCTGTCCTACAGAACAATCATTCCAATGAATAGATTTTCACACAGTTATTCACAAATATCTACCCAATTTCACATCCCTATATTCCACGCAGTTCATAAAGTAAATGATATCATCCTTGTCAAAAAAATATTCGGTATACTCTCATCGCCTGAGGTGTCAAATTATTATTTTACATCACGTAGGCCTACGCACTCTCTTCGATTTTATCGCACGTTAAATGAATCCAACTGTAGGTCCAATATATTGTACTTTCTTGCAATTAATCGTCATAGGAGGACATGGAATGAGCTCCCACAGCAATTATATATTAACTTAATAATTGATACCATATCTTTGTTTATCAATGCTTGCAGGAGTGAATTCCTTGTCGCGTACTCCCCTTAAATATGTGTTATACTAAGATTTACTATGTTTTATAGTTAATGTCGGAATAATGTTAGTTGCGTTCCCTCTATGTTTTATGTAGTTCGTGACTTAGCGGCAATCCTGTAGGCATGAGCCTGTGCGAGCGTCCGCGACAGCGCGCTGAAAGCGTATGGTTGCGTGCGGTTCTTTGCGGAGTCTAGTATACATCAAAAATTTCGAGAGAGCAGCGGTCCGTTGAGTAGAATAGTTTTATAGGTGCGTTTTCTTCTTGGATTGTTGTGATAAAGGTCTGTTAAATAATAAATACGTACGGTTTGTTTTCTCCTTCACGCGATGTGCCTTGTTTTTCGGAACTCGATCCTGAACCTCCTACAGGTTATGTGCCCAGCACGAGGTCGCAGGCCTCGTACATTTCGTTAGAATCGATGTTTTCATAACCCATTCAATCATCATCGAAGCATTCACACGTCATGCACTTTACATCAACCACTTTTGTAACACGCGTGGCACTAGTACACGGTACCATCATCATACCCCAGCAACCAAGTACTCTTTCGCTCATTCGGTTCAAATTTCGCCCATACAGCTTCCATTCAACATTCCCTTATATTGGGAATAAAATACAGGGTAACGCTAACCATCGCAATTTAAGGAGTCGACAAATATGCGGATTTATTATTAGGTCCCTGCGGTGGCAATGATATTCGCTTCACGATAAAAGTCACCCGAAATGTTCGATCCCTGATCGAGCTGTGCCCGCTCTCATGGCAACGAGGAGGCGTCGGCGCCGTTATTAGAAACTACGTGAAAATTTTCATTTACCCCCGGCGGTTTTTTTCGAAAATCAGTGGAAGGTTTTCCCAATCACTATTGGTACCGAGTACCACCTAAATTAAAACAGCCCTTGTTCCAAACCTCCGAGATGTACACCGAGAGGCCAGCACTGGCACGAAATCGTAGTCACCATACAACCACGAGGTTGATGTATCCGATTCCCCGTGCTCGAAACCAAATGGCTTCAAACCATTTCGAAAAGCGAATCATGAGGCGCGCCTTTTTCTGCGTTCCAAACCTCCGAACTTCTCGTTCACCAAGAGGCCAGCACTGGTATGAAATCGAAGTCACCATGCGACCACGAGGTCGCTGTATCCGATCCCCCGTGCTCGAAACCAAATGGTTACTCTCCATCCGGAAGCGAATCATGCAGACGAAGAAATTTACCCAGTAAACCTTACACTTTCTTTTCGATGCTTCTCTAGTTTAAAAACTATAATATTTAAGATCGGTAATAATCGACACCTCCTTTTTGCCTCGGTATTTACACGATCTCCGACTATATCTACTATAATCGCGCAACATCGTCGACACAGTTGAAGGACCCGTACATCAACGAAGATGCGTAATCTCACCGAGCCTCGCGTTGCATAAGGTATTACTACTCCCCCGCTTAGAGGACATAAACGAAAAAACTGCATACTGCAATAACAGAACATCGCAGTTAATATTGTAATATTCTGCCATGAATAAGGTATAAATAAGGCTGATCTTACCTTTTATTTTAAGGAATATCGAGAATTTTCTATAAGTCGCCCATCTTACAAATCAAAATCGATCTTGCCGAAACGCTGGATGCTTCTTTCATTCTCTCTCTCTCTCTCTCTCTCTCTCTCTCTCTCTCTCTCTCTCTCTCTCTCTCTCTCTCTCTCTCGGCTTCTGTTTCTGGTGAGTAAACACGTGCGAAGTACTACAAGTCTGTAATCGATTTCGTCAAGTGTCCTGTTTGCGAAAAGAGCTTTCACGAGTCTTGCGGGCGGCTCTACATACGCGGTAAATCGGAATCCGTGTGTTGTGTGCGCTCCTTGTCGCACTTACTTGTTCCGCCGCCTACCGTCGGCGTCGGGTACGAGTGAGCAAGCGGGCTCTCCGGCGTCGTTATCAGGCAACCGCAGTGTTGTTGGGGTTGGTCACCCGGCCCTAACAGCATTAAATGTTACAAGTGACACTCTGTCAGGAAAGGCACACGAGACTGTAAGTTTCGAGCGCCTGGAAGAGAAACTTCAGCTCCTTGTGGAATTTATCCAGGAAAAGAAAAATCTCCACAAGGAGCTCAAGAATGTGGCCAAAGGCACACTGCGTGCCTTTAGCCATTATGCCAAGGCACGAGAAAGTTCAGGGGCTTCGCAGGCGTCGGTCACCTGCCAGGACGGGGCGAGCCAAACGTCGCCCCTATTCCGTAAGCCCCTCGAACGTCCAGAGTGTAAAGGACCCTCGCCACTGAAGTTGCCAGCGACAAAACGGGTCAGGAAAGAAGAGGAGAAAGAGGAACACCCCGTACCACCAGCTGCAGAACAACGGCGGCAAACCCAGTCGGAAGACCAGGACTGGGTTACGGTGGTCAGAAACGGCCTAAAGAAGAAGGCGAAGCAGCAGCAACAACAACCGCACCAGCATCAGCAGCAACAACATCCGCAGCAGCATCAACAGCAACAACGACGGCAGCAGCAGCACCAGCAACAACATCAGCAGCAGCAGGGAACGGATGTCGGCAAGCGACACAGGGGGAAGCCGGAATCATAAGCCGGCCTCCGACCCTTCCGCCCCGATGCCATCCAGATCAAAGCAGCGGACGGTGTGTCATATGTCGACATCCTGAAGACCATAAAAGCTGCGCCAGAACTGCGAAAGTTAGGAGAAAGGGTGACCGCCATCAGGCGGACGAAAGAAGGCGAACTGCTCATAGAGCTTGCAACGCCTGGCGTGTGCACCCAAGACCTCCAAGCAGCGGCCACGTCCATCCTAAAAGGGACAGCTATCGTACAGGCACTGTCCCATAAGGAAGCCATCACCATCAAGGACATGCACGAGGCCACAACACGGGAGGAGGTGGCACATGCCATCATTGAGATGACTTCACCGGAAGCAGTGACCCCTGAGAATATCAAGCTCCGGGGAGCATATAGCGGAACCCAGGCGGCCAATATCTTGCTTCCCGTCGCAGTAGCAAACACACTGCTGCAAAAGGGGAGCCTAAAATTGGCTGGGTTAATTGCCGGGTTCGACTGCGCGAAGGACCCCCGCGCTGTTACAGTTGCCACGAGAGCGGACATCTGGCAAGGAGTTGTAAGAGCGCGGTCGATCGCTCGACGCAGTGCTTCCGGTGTGGCAAGGAGGGCCACAAGATTGAGGACTGCGTAGCCAAACATCCTGCAACGCAGGAGGTTGGAGCACAGACCAACAATGGCTAAGGTGCTCCAAATAAACCTCAAGCACTGTGCGGTGGCCCAGGACCTGCTGTTCCAACTGGTCAAGGAGGAGAAGACCGATATCGCCGTCATCAGCGAGGCTTACCGGGATCTTTGTAAACCGAGCTGGGTGAAGGATTCCACCAGCAAGGCGGCCATCTGGGTGTGTGGGAATCTCCAAATATCCAATAAGATCTAATAAGGCTGGTATAAGACTATACAGTTGCTACCTCCCTCCCAGTCTTACCATTGACGAGTTCCAAGGATCCCTGGAGGTCATCGTCGCCAGTGCAAGAACCTTCCGACTCCCATTAGTGATCGGGGGGGGGGGGGGGCCTTCAATGCATGGGCGACGGAATGGGGTAGCGCGAAGACCAACCATCGAGGATATGCCCTAATTGAGGCCTTCTCGTCACTGGAGTTGGAGATTGCTAACACGGGGGGAAAGCCGACCTACTCCAAGGCCGGCAAGTCCTCCGTAGTCGACCTGACCTTCGTCGACCCAAAATTGATGGGGGAAGGGTTGGGCTGGAAAGTTAGCGACCGATACACGGGCAGTGACCATCGAGCCTTGATGTACCAGCTCCAACTGACCGGCAGAACAGCAGGAAAGGTGCAGAGCGCAAGCAAAGAGAGACGGGCACCGGCCACCTTCGATCGGGAAACGTTCCTCTACAGCTTGGAACAGACGGAAGTGGAGGGAACAGCAGAGGAGAGAGCCCGATGCCTCTCCCGAGCCATAACCGCGGCTTGCGATGCCTCTATGGCCGTGAAGACAAATCCTCGCGGCCGACCCCCAGTTTAATGGTGGAACGAGGAAATCGCAGATATCCGTCGAGAGTGCCTTCGGGCTCGAAGGCTGCACCAGAGAGCAATTCATAAGCCCCGGTACTACCAACTGGCCGCGGACTATGAAAGAAAGAGAAAGAGGCTCAAGATTGCCATCCAGGCCGCGAAAAGAAAGTGCTGGCAGGACTTTTGTGAGGAGGTGGACCGCGATCCCTGGTGGCGACCGTATAAAACGGTCATGAACAAGATCAAGCCCAGGGGACCCAACGCACCATCTTGTCCATCCTTCCTTGGCAAAGTCGTCGGCCATTTATTCCCAGAACAGCGGGAACGGCCGATTGGCACTGGCCTGATGGCAAATGCTGGTGCCGAACTAAAGATGGCTGCTAAGAAGATCTCCACCCGTAAGGCCCGAGGAATGTATGGGATACCTGGAATGGCAGTGAAGATCGCAGCGATGAATGTACCAACCATCTTCACATTGATATTCAGTGCTTGCCTAAAGGAAGGATGCTTCCCGGCGCAGTGGAAGGAACAGAGGTTGGTGCTGCTGTCTAAGGGAAACAAACCCCCGGACGACCCATCCTCATTCCGACGGCTCTGCATGCTTGACATTCCGGGAAGCTATATGAGAGGGTTATCTGTGCCAGACTGGAAGCAGCCATCGAAAATGCCGGAGGTCTTTCCGAAAACCAGTTCGGATTTCGGAAGGGGCGCTCAACCATCGATGCAATCGGCCGAGTGAAAGCAATAGCCACGGATGCCATCAGTGCGCACGCACGCACGCACGCACGCACGCACGCACGCACGCACACCGACTAAGAATGGCTAAGCTGATCCAGACAATCCTCAATCATTGTGTGGTGGCACAAGACCTGCTGTTCCAGCTGGTCCGAGAAGAGAATGCTAATATCGCCGTTATCAGCGAGGCTTACCCTTAGTGAACCGAGCTGGGTGAAGGATTCCTCCAGGAAGGCGGCTATCTGGGTGTGTGGGAATCTACACATATCCAACAAGATGGCCAACCTCTTGCCTAGCTTCACGTGGGTGTGGTGCCTGGTACAAGACTGTACAGTTGCTACCTCCCTTCCAGCCTTACCATCGTCGAGTTCCAAGGATCCTGGAGGTCATCGTCGACAGTGCAAGAACCTCCCGACTACCATTACTGATCGGGGGGGGAGGGGGGGGGGCTATAATGCATGGTCGACAGAATGGGGCAGCGCAAAGACCAATCATCGCGTATGTGCTCTCATTGAGGACTTCTCGCTACTGGATTTGGAGATGACAAACACCGGGATCACCGACCTCCTCATAGGCCGGCAAGTTCTCCATAATCGACCTAAATTGATGGGGGAAGGGTTAGACTGGAAACTCAACGATTGATAAACGGGCCGTGGCCATCAAGCCTTGATGTACCAGCTCCAACTGACCAGTAGAGCAGCAGGAGGCGTGCAAAATTGGAAGTAACAGAGATGGGCACCAGTCATCTTCGATCGAGAGATGTTCCTGTATAGCTTGGAACAGACGGAGGTGACGGGACCAGCAGAGAAGAGAGTGCCCGATATCTTTTCCGAGCCATGACAGCGGCCTGTGATGCCTCCTTGTCGCGAAGTCAAATCCTTGCGGCCGACCGCCAGTTTTCTGGTAGAACGAGGACATCGGAGCTATCCGCCAAGAGTGCCTTCGGGTCTAAATGCTGCACCAAAGAGCAATTGATAAGCCCCGGTATTGCCAACTGGCCGCGGATTATGGAATTAATAGAAAGAGGCTCAAGATTCCCATCAAGGCCGCTAAAAGAAAGTGCTGGCAACACTTATGTGAGGAGGCCCGTGATCCCTGAGGGTGACTCTATAAAACGGTCGTGAATAAGATCAAGCCCGGAGCACCCAATGCACCATCTTGTCCATCATTCTTTAAGAAAGACGTCGGCCACCTATTCCTAGAACATTCAGTCACCTCGCATTTGTTGACCGAGCCTTACCCGTCCGAAGTCTCTAAGGTTCGGGCCCCATGGCGCGGAGCCGGGATACGCCCGGACCAACGCGAGACGCCTTCTTCCGGTAGTCTCTACCAATCTATCTCAAAGCGGCAAGACTTCTCGAGCTCCTCGATGAGGAGGGCACCTTTCTAATCGTTTCAACACTCTGCAGGGTCGCACTCGAGTTCCATTGCAACTCACACATCGGAGAAAGCAAGACCTTTCAGACCCGGGGAGAGTCCTTCCAGACCTAACAGAATGCTCCTAGCCCAGCTCGCAGGCTATTGAAACCACTATCCACACGAGTCCACCACGAATGGCTGAGAGGGTCCCCCGAAGGGTTCCCCGCTTGAAACAGCCTCCGCGAGTACCATTTAATATGACTTGGTGAGACATTGCGAGGACTGGCCATAATTCAAACACCAGCCCTCTACCAGTTGAGTACATTCCTACACGGGATTGGTCGCCCCGGTCGGTGGAATGCATGGTCGCCAGTTCCCGAATGGCCGAAACCTTCCCATGCATACTGAACCGTGCGCCCATCAAGATACCGGGACGCCACTCACGTCTGTAAATGCGCTATGCGCTCCCATGGACCTCTGCCGTGTCATGGTATATATATGAAACGTAATCATTTCCATCGATAAATATTTGTTGTTATGATATACATTAATTTTTTATAGAATACGCCCTATTTTTTTACCTCAACACGGTGTACCCGGTTTCGAATCTCTCGGCAGTCGAAGCGCGAAAGGACAGGATGCTCGACTAGTTGTTGAGCCGTTTCGAACCTCAAACATAATTGTGTCACGGAAACACTCCTTCGTTGTAAACGAGCAGGAGGAATGAATTTTAAATTTCCTTCGTTATATTTAAGTACAATAATAGAAATTTCATAAATATTAATATTTTTTTCTTTACAGCCGGTAATGGATTAAATTTTTTCGATGAACCTTCTTCGGAAAGACCATCACTATCATCATCAGGAGCAGTAGCAGCAGCATTAACGGCAGCAGCAGTAGCAGCAGCGGTATCATTCTCGTATCCTCCTCCTGCCATACAGGTAGAATCAACTGTAGGATTTATAACGACGCAGAGCGCGCCGCTTTCTCAAGACGATTACAGTACGGTTCTAGCATTCGTAAGATACGCACGAGTATCCATACCGGTCCTAGTATTGTTGTTTTGTGTTTAATATAACACCCATGTTTATATTGGATCACATTTTGGTTTTGTGTATCTAAGTGTATCTTTGTAATATTCACCAACTTTGGATGCCTATCGAAAGATGTGAAACGAAATCTCATTATAATCTCCTACTATCCCTGTGTTAGAAGAACCGTTAGGATAATTAAGAAGAAAATAGAAACATTTGAGTGATAATTCTGGACATTAGTTTTGGTGTTTGTTTACATCAACACATGAAGAGAAGTTGCATACAGTAATAGCCACCTCTTTCGCACTGCATGCGTGATTAAGTGACGCGTACGGTTCACCGGGAATTCAGGTTCCCCCTCCAGGCTTCCGACACTGATTATGTAACTTAAATACCAGTACAAATCCTACTTTCGTTGGTAACGTTACAGCTGTCTCATTACCGTCAATGACTAATTTAGACATACATGCCGTCTAAATTGTTTCCTTTTTATTCTATTGAAGAAATATCTGCGATCCTCTCTGAATTATGTAATCTATCTGCGATTCATGTAAGCTTAAGACCTTTGCAGATCGACCCATTGATTGCATTATTTTCAATAAATCATTGAAAATACTCCCAGCTCGAATGCAAACCAGGTTCAAGTGCTGACGGACTGCATAATCAGCTGATCTGCTGCGTAACTGCTAAACCCAAGATAGATAAAAAACGGAAGGCAGCAGCTCCGTTATTTAAATCGACGCGTATCACTCGAGCTACACCAATTTCGCAAGCTGAAACTGACTTGTCTTTTGTTCTCCCTAATTCTTCTTCTAATGAGAACGTAATGGAATTCCTCAGGAGACTCGATGATAAAATGGAAAGGGTTTTGAATCATTCTGACAAAGTTGACCGCCTAATGGAAACAGTTTCTGTCATTAAATCTAACATGGGCACCATTCGCCACGATTTTAATCAACATAAAGCACGTACTGCATACGATCTGAATAATTGTGATGTTGTAATTTCGAATTTTCCAGGGAAACATTCTGAAAACTTAAAGAATACCATGCTAGCTTTGGCTAAAGAGTTAGAAGATATTCTGGTTGAAAAGCAAATTCTTGACTATACCATATACCCCCTAGAAAAAAACTACAATCTTACTCCGGCAGACCATACCCTCGAGACTTCTACAAATCCCTTACCTCATTCTAATCCTGTTTTAGACCTAGACCCATAATTGTTAAACTTGCATATTCTAGATTACGCACTGACATTATTCATGGCATGCGAAGGATTAAAGCTGTGTTTGCCAACAAAATTGACCCAACACTTGAAAATGTTCGTTTTTATGTCAATGAGAAGCCCCACCTACGACTCGGTCGCTCCTTAGAAAAGCCAAAGCTCTGATAAAAACCGACTCTAACAAAAGCTGCTATATTTACAATGAAATTGTTCAAAGCCGTCCAGCTAAAAGTGAATCTCCGATACAGATCTTAACTTAAAGTGACCTTGACTGAATCGGAGTATGACATCATAAACCTAGAATATCCCAAATCCCTATGGTTTCATTGTCATCTTTAAAATTTAATGAAAAAATTTAAAGAGCCAATTTCACTTCTGTTTCTGGACTAGATCCTTCATGTTCGACGTTTTTACAATCTTCGCACACAACTCATCCGCCGATGTAATTTAATATAGGTTCATGTAATAGTTTAGAAATCGCACAATTAAATGTAAGATCTCTGCCCGCACATTTTCCGCAAATAAAAGACCTCTTACTTTTCGAAAATTATGACATCTGCGATTCCGAAACCTGGTTAAAATACAATAATACTGATGACTATTACAAAATACTATGATACAGTCTCCTGAGAGCTGATCGAGTCCACTCATGGGGTGGGGTGTTGCTATTTACATTAAATCAAATTTTGCATTCACGTTTTTCAATGATACGATTGTTGAATTTGGACGTGAGCAACTATGGATTAATGTACTTTTTCATGGACTTAAGTATTCCTTTGGCGTGCTCTATAGACCTACGCTTGTTTCTTTAAAATGTCTTGATAATATTTATTGTTGTCTTGTGCTGACCAAGTTTTTATTCTAGGTGACTTTAACATTGACTGACTTAATGATTATTCTCCGTGTTAAAAAAAATCCTGGAGTGGATTCGATCCAGAGATCTCCGACATATAGTTGATTCTACTACTCTAGTTACCCCATCCTCTTCGACTTTGCTTGATGTCATCCTCATCTTACCAACGGTCAATATAATTATATCTTTGTATCCGGGGAGCATGAGATTTCTGACCATTACTTTCTGGATATCGGTTTTCTTGTCCAAGATTTCAGAATAAGATTAAACTTTTGCAAATTCGCGATTTTACAAAATTTGACAATGAAGAATTTGATTTGATTGCTAGATCCTCACCTTGGGGCGACGTACTCAACCTTGTAACGGCGTTACTTCTCACTCCACCCGTTACAAAGTACCGAAGTACAAAATCGCAGAAAAATATCGTTTGAACAGAGAATCTTATTAAGATAACCATTATACCGATTCGCTGTGATTGGCGAAATACCTTCTGGCGACCTGAGCATATTTATTTCTTACATATTTCTCTTGTTTACTATTGTTATTTTTATATTTTTTATGACTATCGGAGCTTCGATAAAGAAGAAAGCTGTATCGTGAAAAGAGAGGTGTTGACGGTTCGAGGTGCCACCCTCAATATTTTCCCGAGGCCTTTTCGTTTTGGTTCGAGAGCAACGGCGAATCGAATTTATTGCTATATCTGAGGGCATCATATCTCATCTTGATCTTTGTCCCTCGTATTTCTATCCAGGAATACAATTCTACCGATCTTAGGATTCGGTATTCTCGTAGAATATAACAACGAACATAATGTATAATTCTACCGTCGAATTTTCAAAAAAATTTTCTATTAGTTTTCCGAAACACAATTTTAACTTAAGTTAACTAATAGTTTAATCTAAAAGATTGTAATAATTTTATTATCGGATTTTGTTTAAAAATTAATGGCGAATGTCTTACCGCCATAATTATACACTTACATTTCTTGGCAACTGCCGTAATCTGGAAGAGTTTTCGTCAACGGGTGTACCTGCCTATTTGATTGAAGCTTCGAGCAAGTTCTGTAATATATTATATTATTTAATATTGCTTTCCAGTACTAATATTTTATAAGATTGTTCTTTGTCATATTTTTGTTAAAACTTAATACTGTTTTCTGTGGCAGAAGTAATGTAAATTTATTTAATTACCGAACTATTTGTTTTATCCCGTCTTTCCTAAAATTTAATACAATTGATTCAATAATGTAAAGTTCGGCATTTGGTCAATATATGATTTGTTAAAAGATATGTTTAGTCATTTATTTAATCGATATGTGTATGTATTGTGAAGTCCTTATATGAATTTGTATTGTCTTTTCGAATATTTATTTCCGGATGTAAAAAAAAAGTAATTCCCGAAGATAACGGATAACAAAAATAAAAGTTTACGTTATAAATGGCGTCCGAACTAAAATGGTAATCGAATTTTTGATGTGCCATGTTAATTTTAGTAAGTAGAAGTTTGGAAATACCGGATTTTAATCAAAATGATCTGAAAATTTTGGTGAAAATAGAAAAGTTCAAAATACCGGTAATAGAAAGAAAAATGATATTGGGATTAAAAAAATGATTTAATATTTTTGTGTTCGTATAGGTTAATTTATTATAAATGTTAAGTTATTATATATGTTAACTTATTCAGATATTTTCAGAAAGTGTAAAAATTTCGATATAAGTGTGAAAAAATTGAGTGGAACATTTTGAAAAGAAAATGCTAAAGAAAACAACGGTACATTTTAAAATTTTAAAATCAGTGAAAATAATCGCGACAAAGAACGTGTTCCGTGGAAATGAAAACAAACGTCTAAATAGAAGAAAGTAAAATTAAAAGTACCGGAATATAGTATGAATTAAATATAATATGCTAAATGATAAATTAAATAAATAATTAAATAATTCGGTTTAGTTGTGACAAGGTGTCACCGATCTACCCCTTGGCCGATCCTTCACGATGGGTGCCGCGGTTCCCTCGCGTGTCGAAAGCGTCCCGGAGCTCAGGATCACCTTCCTCAATCCTTTTTTTTTTCAGTTTTAGTAAGTCGGATACTCGTCCGTCAGTCGCCGGTAAAGCGACTGAACGGCATTACCGTCTCTTGCTCGGTTGCGCGTTCCGCCGGGAGCGTCACCACCTCCCGAGCACTCGAAACGCCCGAGCCCCTCTTTCCCCTGGCTGTCCCTCTCGGCAGTGCAGGAGGTATCACCCGATGGTAGGAGCCATCGTGGCCGTCGAGAAGGGACACCGCCCCTCGCTGACGCGCCTGCATCGTTCCCCCCTTTTTCGTTGCTGCGCGCCTGCATCACTCAGGCCCAGCATGCTAACTAAAAAAAAAGAAACCGTCTCACATTCCCCTTCTTTTCTCTCGTGGATGGCGACCTTACGCGCCTCCACTCATTCGGCAGTAGCCGTCCAGCTCTTGCCACCGCAAAGCTGCATTCTAGCAGCGTGGCTATTCTTGATTACGTCACAGAACGTCTCTCTCTCTCTCTCTCTCTCTCTCTCTCTCTCTCTCTCTCTCTCTCATCTCTCTCCTCTCTCTCTCTCTCTTCTCTCTCTCTCTCTCTCTCTCTCTCCTCTCTCTCTCTCTCTCTCTCTCTCTCTCTCTCTCTCTCTCTCTTCTCTCCTCTCTCTCTCCTCTCTCTCTCTCTCTCTCTCTCTCTCTCTCTCTCTCTCCTTCTCTCTCTCTCTCTCTCTCTCTCTCTCTCTCCTCTCTCTCTCTCTCTCTCTCTCTCTCTCTCTCTCTCTCCTCTCTCTCTCTCTCTCTCTCTCTCTCTCTCTCTCTCTCTCTCTCTCTCCTCTCTCTCTCATCTCTCTCTCTCTCTCTCTCTCTCTCTCTCTCTCTCTCTCTCTCTCCTCTCTCTCTCTCCTCTCTCTCTCTCTCTATCTCTCTCACTCTCTCTCCTCGTCTCTCCTCTCTCTCTCTGTCTTCATCTCTCCTCTCTCTCTCTCTCTCTCTCCTCTCTCTCTCTCTCTCTCTCTCTCCTCTCTCTCTCTCTCTCTCTCTCTCTCTCTCTCTCTCTCTCTCTCTCTCTCTCTCTCCTCTCTCTCTCCTCTCTCTCTCTCTCTCCTCTCTCTCTCTCTCTCTCTCTCTCTCTCCTCTCTCTCTCTCTCTCTCTCTCTCTCTCTCTCTCTCTCTCCTCTCTCTCTCTCTCTCTCTCTCTCTCCTCTCTCTCTCTTCTCTCTCCTCTCTCTCTCTCGCTCTCTCTCTCTCTCTCTCTCTCTCTCTCTCTCTCTATCGCAGCATGTAAGCCGCCCGAGACGAGGACGGAAGCGACTTCCCCGACACCGCGATTAGGTGGGGAAAACCCCGTACGGACCCCGCTCTCTATTCCCCCCCGTATCACCCCCGGTGATTCACCGCTCCTGGTCACTGGAGATGCGCGTACGGTTCCCGCGCGCATCTACCAGCGCTATCGGCTCCCACTTCTTACTTCGTTTTCGGACGCGTTACAGAACGGACCCCGGTCGAGTGTGTAAAGCAAGATAAGGAATAAAACGTGTGATTGCGTGAAAATTGTGTGGCGTGAAAATTTGTTTTCAATTGATATCACTTGTTTTGCGTGAGTGGACTGTTTGCGAGGCGAAGTTCTTCGTGCGGAACGAGTGAGGACGGAGTTTGGTGTGACGACCACCCATCCTTCTGCCGAGGGCGTCGCCGGCTCCAGGAAAAACTTCGAGAAGGACATCCCGAGCCGTCCGCCGACGAATCCCGGATCGACTTCCTGGTGCACCGACGCTGACACCGTAAGTCTCTCCATTGGGCATCTTTTGTGCCCCCCCCCCCTTCGCGGTTTGTACTTTCTTTCGTGCGTATTTCCGGTCATATAGAAGAAATTTTACCGTCGCGTGATTTGTGGACCCAGCGCCCTTTACGTGTAGTAGTGCGTTCATCTTCCTGTCGCGCCCCCAAAAACGTTATTGTATTTTTTTTCTGTTTTGAGAAATATATCCTTCAGTTTCGCATATAACGGTCGAAGATTATTTAACACCCTTGCGTTTGCATCATTAATAAAGAATTTGTTTGGTTTCATGTTCTGCCCTTTTCCGAATCCAGGAAAAGGGTCATAAATGGCATCCCTGGTGGGGAGATCAAATTTTTGATTTTCCTAAAAATTAATTAAAACTTTTTCTTGGAAACGGTAGAGTTCGCCGGAAAAATTCGAATTGCGTCATTTTGCGTATTATTTGAGTAATCTTGCGATTTGTGAAAACGAAGTCGGTCTCGGGCTTTCCAGCTTCGGTTTCGGTTTCGCGTCCCTCCCCTATTCTATATTGAATATATTTAGCGATTAAGAAATATATATATATATATATATAATATATATATATAATCTATATGTAATTAGTAATTAAGGATAATTAGAATTAAGAATAATTATGAGTATAATAATTTTGTGAATAATTATTCCCTGTTTGTGTTTTTCCTTCCTGACCTTGAAATTCCCCCGCAACCTTCTAGTTAATGGGATTGAAAATTTAAAATTCTAATACTTGGAATAAAAATCGGTTGAAAAAGAAATCATAAAATTTCAAAAAGAAATCGTTAATTTATAATTGTTTGTTTTTCGGGGAAAATTCCAGAGAACAATAAAAGTGTGTATTTGTTTACTTTAATATAATTTCTATAATTAGCAGCTTTGAAAAGAAAATCGTTCTCAATTATAAACTTAATAATAATATTATTCACTGAATAATAAATTTGAAAAATCCCAATAGCTAGATTACTTTTGAATTAAATAATATTTAATATTCCATTTTAATTTTCCCGAATACCCGTAATTAGCAAATCCCAGAATCCAGAAAACCCTAAAAACGAAATAAAAAGTTACAAATAGTAGCACATTATTTCAACCCGAGTTCGAAAGGTAATAATTAACAAACACCTTCGAAGTGACCTTGCCACCCTATGGTGACCTTCCACTGTAGTATTCCCCGATACCTGTGATAATAAGTTAATAATTATATACACAGGAAAACCGGCTTTCGAGTTAGTAGTTTTTTTTGGAACTTGGATTTTTCGTGGTTGAAGTCATTACTAAAGTTATTTTTGTACTATTTTTTTTTATTCTACATTTGTTTGATTACAAACTAAAAGTGGTTTCGAGAAAAATTCTGTTTGGTACACGAAAACCGATATTGAGACCTCAAGCCGGTGAAACCCTTTCTTTTGTCTGTTTTTTTTTGTTTTTGAATTTGTCACTTATGCTCTAACCCCCCCCCCCTTTTTTTTTTGTTAACATTTTTTTTGTTTTTCCCCTATTTTGGCGTCGGCATACGGCACGTCAAACCGTCATTTTTTTTGTTTGGTTTTGCGTTCTGGATTTCCCCCTCCTTCGGTCTAGGGGACTCTGCTGAGACAGACGGTCGCGAGGTAGAATCTCGCGCTACCCCCACCTTAGAACCGGGATTAATTAAATCAAATTTTTCTGCGCTTTTGCTCCGGGAAATCGTCCCTATCCTTTTTATATTTTTTTTTTTGTTTTTGGTTTTGTCTCGAGTGTGACGAAAACCCACTCCCCCCCACTTATCCCCTCCTATCTAGTGCATAGTGCTCACGGGATAATCTTGCTTTCTTTTCTTTTTTTTTCTCTTTTCGTTTTTTTTCGGTTTTACTGCGTGAGTAATGGATACCACCGGTACTCCCCCACGCGGCAATCACCCCGGAATGGGGGCAGTTGCCCCCACAATCATGACCCCCACTACTACGTCGACCATGGTGACAGTCACAACGGCACCGTCACTCAATATGGCGACAACGACCAATGTCTCCCCCTCGCGAGCCCTGGCACTAAGGGTAGCCACCCCGGATCAGCAAATGGCCATCCGGGAGGAAGTGCGCGCTATCGTGGACCTGCGCGACCTTCTAAGAAGATGTGATCCTGCCGGGATCCTGATCTCGGGGTCAATGGATGGGGGGGGGGGGGTGGGGGGGGGGGGGGGTGGGGGGGGGGGGGGGTGGGGGGGGGGGGGGGTGGGGGGGGGGGGGGGTGGGGGGGGGGGGGGGTGGGGGGGGGGGGGGGTGGGGGGGGGGGGGGGTGGGGGGGGGGGGGGGTGGGGGGGGGGGGGGGTGGGGGGGGGGGGGGGTGGGGGGGGGGGGGGGTGGGGGGGGGGGGGGGTGGGGGGGGGGGGGGGTGGGGGGGGGGGGGGGTGGGGGGGGGGGGGGGTGGGGGGGGGGGGGGGTGGGGGGGGGGGGGGGTGGGGGGGGGGGGGGGTGGGGGGGGGGGGGGGTGGGGGGGGGGGGGGGTGGGGGGGGGGGGGGGTGGGGGGGGGGGGGGGTGGGGGGGGGGGGGGGTGGGGGGGGGGGGGGGTGGGGGGGGGGGGGGGTGGGGGGGGGGGGGGGTGGGGGGGGGGGGGGGTGGGGGGGGGGGGGGGTGGGGGGGGGGGGGCGGGGGGGGGGGGGGGGGCGGGGGGGACATCGAGACTGGTCTTAAAATTTTTCAAATTGTCCATTTAATATAATATCAAAAATGCACGCGATTTGATGTTGCCTAACGTCATAAAAATCACATAAGTAGTCTTCAGCGGGCCCTGGAGGTCAGTCTATTCAAGTGCGGACATCGAGACTGGTCTTAAAATGTTTCAAATTGTCCATTTAAAATAATATTAAAAATGCACGCGATTTGATGTTGCCTAACGTCATCAAAATGGCCGCTGAGTAATCATCGATTTTCGTGCAGGGCGATCTATTGAGGTGCGAGCGACGACACAGGACTTAAAAATCGTTAAAAAATTCATTAAAAATAATATCAAAAATGCACGCGATTTGATGTTGCCTAACGTCTTAAAAATCGCAAAAGTAGTCTTCAACGGGCCCTGGAAGGCAGTCTATTCAAGTGCGGACTACGAGACTGGTCTTAAAATGTTTTAAATTGTCCATTTAAAATAATATCAAAAATGCACGCTATTTGATGTTGCCTAACGTCTTCAAAATCGCTTAAGTTGTCTTTAGCGGGCCCTGGAGGGCAGTCTATTCAAGTGCGGACTTCGAGACTGGTCTTAAAATTTTTCAAATTGTCCATTTAAAGTAATATCAAAAATGCACGCTATTTGATGTTGCCTAACGTCATCAAAATCGCATAAGTAGTCTTCAGCGGGCCCTGGAGGGCAGTCTGTTCTAGTACGGACATCGAGACTGGTCTTAAAATGTTTCAAATTGTCCATTTAAAATAATATTAAAAATGCACGCGATTTGATGTTGCCTAACGTCATCAAAATGGCCGCTGAGTAATCATCGATTTTCGTGCAGGGCAATCTATTCAAGTCCGAGCGACGACACAGGTCTTAATAATCGTTAAAAAATTCGTTAAAAATAATATAAAAAATGCACGCTATTTGATGTTGCCTAACGTCATCAAAATCGCTTAAGTTGTCTTCAGCGGGCCCTGTAGGGCAGTCTATTCAAGTGCGGACTACGAGACTGGTCTTAAAATGTTTTAAATTGTCCATTTAAAATAATATCAAAAATGCACGCGATTTGATGTTGCCTAACGTCATCAAACTGACCGCTGAGTAATCGACGATTTTCGTGCAGGGCGATATATTGAGGTACGAGCGACGACACAGGACTTAAAAATCGTTAAAAAATTCATTAAAAATAATATCAAAAATGCTCGCGATTTGATGTTGCCTAACGTCATCAAAATCGCATAAGTAGTCTTCAGCGGGCCCTGGAAGTCAGTCTGTTCTAGTACGGACATCGAGACTGGTCTTAAAATGTTTCAAATCGTCTATTTAAAATAATATCAAAAATGCACTCGATTTGATTTTGCCTAACGTCATCAAAATCGCAAAAGTAATCTTCAGAGGGCCCTGGAGGGCAGTCTATTGAAGTGCGGACATCGAGACTGGTCTTAAAATTTTTCAAATTGTCCATTTAATATAATATCAAAAATGCACGCTATTTGATGTTGCCTAACGTCTTCAAAATCGCTTAAGTAGTCTTCAGCGGGCCCTGGAAGTCAGTCTGTTCTAGTACGGACATCGAGACTGGTCTTAAAATGTTTCAAATCGTCTATTTAAAATAATATCAAAAATGCACTCGATTTGATTTTGCCTAACGTCATCAAAATCGCAAAAGTAATCTTCAGAGGGCCCTGGAGGGCAGTCTATTCAAGTGCGGACTTCGAGACTGGTCTTAAAATTTTTCAAATTGTCCATTTAATATAATATCAAAAATGCACGCGATTTGATGTTGCCTAACGTCTTAAAAATCGCAAAAGTAGTCTTCAACGGGCCCTGGAAGGCAGTCTATTCAAGTGCGGACTACGAGACTGGTCTTAAAATGTTTTAAATTCTCCATTTAAAATAATATCAAAAATGCACGCGATTTGATGTTGCCTAACGTCATCAAACTGACCGCTGAGTAATCGACGATTTTCGTGCAGGGCGATATATTGAGGTACGAGCGACGACACAGGACTTAAAAATCGTTAAAAAATTCATTAAAAATAATATCAAAAATGCTCGCGATTTGATGTTGCCTAACGTCATCAAAATCGCATAAGTAGTCTTCAGCGGGCCCTGGAGGTCAGTCTATTCTAGTACGGACATCGAGACTGGTCTTAAAATGTTTCAAATTGTCCATTTAAAATAATATCAAAAATGCACGCGATTTGATGTTGCCTAACGTCATCAAAATCGCATAAGTAGTCTTCAGCGGACCCTGGAGGGCCGTCTATTCAAGTGCGGACATCGAGACTGGTCTGAAAATGTTTCAAATTGTCCACTTCAAATAATATCAAAAATGCCCGCGATTTGATGTTGCCTAACGTCATCCAAATGGCCGCTGAGTAATCATCGATTTTCGTGCAGGGCAATCTATTCAAATCCGAGCGACGACACAGATCTTAAAAATCGTTAAAAAATTCATTAAAAATAATATCAAAAATGCACGCAATTTGATGTTGCCTAACGTCATCAAAATCACTTAAGTATTCTTCAGCGGGCCCTGGAGGGCAGTCTATTCAAGTGCGGACTTCGAGACTGGTCTTAAAATGTTTCAAATTGTCCATTTAAAGTATTACCAAAAATGCACGCGATTTGATGTTGCCTAACGTCATCAAAATGGCCGCTGAGTAATCATCGATTTCGGGCCCTGGAGGCAGTCTATTCAAGTGCGAGCGAGACTGTCTTAAAAATCGTTAAAATTCATTTAAAATAATATCAAAAATGCACGCTATTTGATGTTGCCTAACGTCATCAAAATCGCAAAGTAGTCTTCAGCGATTCCTGGAGGGCAGTCTATTCAAGTGCGAGCGACGAGACTGGTCTTAAAATGTTTTCAAATTGTCCATTTAAAATAATATCAAAAATGCACGCGATTTGATGTTGCCTAACGTCATCAAAATCGCTAAGTAGTCTTCCGGGCCCTGGACAGTCTATTCAAGTGCGGACATCGAGACTGGTCTTAAAATTGTTTTCAAATTGTCCATTTAAAATAATATCAAAAATGCACGCGATTTGATGTTGCCTAACGTCATCAAAATCGCATAAGTTCTTCAGCGGGCCCTGGAGGTCAGTCTATTCAAGTGCGGACATCGAGACTGGTCTTAAAATGTTTCAAATTGTCCATTTAAAATAATATCAAAAATGCACGCGATTTGATGTTGCCTAACGTCATCAAAATCGCTGAGTAATCTTCAGTGGGCCCTGGAGTTCAGTCTATTCAAGTGCGGATGTCGAGACTTGTCTTAAAATGTTTCAAATTGTCCATTTAAAATAATATCAAAAATGCACTCGATTTGATGTTGCCTAACGTCATCAAAATCGCTTACGTATTCTTCAGCGTGCACTGGAGGGCAGTCTATTCAAGTGCGGACTTCGAGACTGGTCTTAAAATGTTTCAAATTGTCCATTTAAAATAATATTAAAAATGCACGCGATTTGATGTTGCCTAACGTCATCAAAATGGCCGCTGAGTAATCATCGATTTTCGTGCAGGGCGATCTATTAAGGTGCGAGCGACGACACAGGACTTAAAAATCGTTAAAAAATTCATTAAAAATAATATCAAAAATGCACGCGATTTGATGTTGCCTAACGTCATCAAAATCGCATAAGTAGTCTTCAGCGGGCCCTGGAAGTCAGTCTGTTCTAGTACGGACATCGAGACTGGTCTTAAAATGTTTCAAATCGTCTATTTAAAATAATATCAAAAATGCACTCGATTTGATTTTGCCTAACGTCATCAAAATCACATAAGTAGTCTTCAGCGGGCCCTGGAGGTCAGTCTATTCAAGTGCGGACATCGAGACTGGTCTTAAAATGTTTCAAATTGTCCATTTAAAATAATATCAAAAATGCACGCGATTTGATGTTGCCTAACGTCATCAAAATGGCCGCTGAGTAATCATCGATTTTCGTGCAGGGCAATCTATTCAAATCCGAGCGACGACACAGATCTTAAAAATCGTTAAAAAATTCATTAAAAATAATATCAAAAATGCACTCGATTTGATGTTGCCTAACGTCATCAAAATCGCTTACGTATTCTTCAGCGTGCACTGGAGGGCAGTCTATTCAAGTGCGGACTTCGAGACTGGTCTTAAAATGTTTCAAATTGTCCATTTAAAGTAATATCAAAAATGCACGCGATTTGATGTTGCCTAACGTCATCAAACTGACCGCTGAGTAATCGACGATTTTCGTACAGGTCGATCTATTGAGGTGCGAGCGACGACACAGGTCTTAAAAATCGTTAAAAAATTCATTAAAAATAATATCATAAATGCACGCTATTTGATGTTGCCTAACGGCATCAAAATCGCTTAAGTAGTCTTCAGCGGGCCATGGAGGGCAGTCTATTCAAGTGCGGACGTCGAGACTGGTCTTAAAATGTTTCAAATTGTCCATTTAAAGTAATATCAAAAATGCACGTGATTTGATGTTGCCTAACGTCATCAAAATGGCCGCTAAGTAATCATCGATTTTCGTGCAGGGCAATCTATTCAAGTCCGAGCGACGACACAGGTCTTAATAATCCTTAAAAAATTCATTAAAAATAATATCAAAAATGCACGCGATTTGATGTTGCCTAACGTCTTAAAAATCGCAAAAGTAGTCTTCAACGGGCCCTGGAAGGCAGTCTATTCAAGTGCGGACTACGAGACTGGTCTTAAAATGTTTTAAATTGTCCATTTAAAATAATATCAAAAATGCACTCGATTTCATTTTGCCTAACGTCATCAAAATCGCAAAAGTAATCTTCAGAGGGCCCTGGAGGGCAGTCTATTGAAGTGCGGACATCGAGACTGGTCTTAAAATTTTTCAAATTGTCCATTTAATATAATATCAAAAATGCACTCGATTTGATGTTGCCTAACGTCATCAAAATCGCTTACGTATTCTTCAGCGTGCACTGGAGGGCAGTCTATTCAAGTGCGGACTTCGAGACTGGTCTTAAAATGTTTCAAATTGTCCATTTAAAATAATATCAAAAATGCACGCGATTTGATGTTGCCTAACGTCATCAAACTGACCGCTGAGTAATCGACGATTTTCGTGCAGGGCGATATATTGAGGTACGAGCGACGACACAGGACTTAAAAATCGTTAAAAAATTCATTAAAAATAATATCAAAAATGCACGCTATTTGATGTTGCCTAACGTCATCAAAATCGCTTAAGTAGTCTTCAGCGGGCCCTGGAGGGCAGTCTATTCAAGTGCGGACTTCGAGACTGGTCTTAAAATGTTTCAAATTGTCCATTTAAAGTAATATCCAAAATGCACGCGATTTGATGTTGCCTAACGTCATCAAAATGGCCGCTGAGTAATCATCGATTTTCGTGCAGGGCGATCTATTGAGGTGCGAGCGACGACACAGGACTTAAAAATCGTTAAAAAATTCATTAAAAATAATATCAAAAATGCACGCGATTTGATGTTGCCTAACGTCTTAAAAATCGCAAAAGTAGTCTTCAACGGGCCCTGGAAGGCAGTCTATTCAAGTGCGGACTACGAGACTGGTCTTAAAATGTTTTAAATTGTCCATTTAAAATAATATCAAAAATGCACGCGATTTGATGTTGCCTAACGTCATCAAACTGACCGCTGAGTAATCGACGATTTTCGTGCAGGGCGATATATTGAGGTACGAGCGACGACACAGGACTTAAAAATCGTTAAAAAATTCATTAAAAATAATATCAAAAATGCTCGCGATTTGATGTTGCCTAACGTCATCAAAATCGCATAAGTAGTCTTCAGCGGGCCCTGGAGGTCAGTCTATTCTAGTACGGACATCGAGACTGGTCTTAAAATGTTTCAAATTGTCTATTTAAAATAATATCAAAAATGCACTCGATTTGATGTTGCCTAACGTCATCAAAATCGCTTACGTATTCTTCAGCGTGCACTGGAGGGCAGTCTATTCAAGTGCGGACTTCGAGACTGGTCTTAAAATGTTTCAAATTGTCCATTTAAAGTAATATCAAAAATGCACGCGATTTGATGTTGCCTAACGTCATAAAAATCACATAAGTAGTCTTCAGCGGGCCCTGGAGGTCAGTCTATTCAAGTGCGGACATCGAGACTGGTCTTAAAATGTTTCACTTTGTCCATTTAAAATATTATCAAAAATGCACTCGATTTGATTTTGCCTAACGTCATCAAAATCGCATAAGTAATCTTTAGCGGGCCCTGGAGGGCAGTCTATTCAAGTGCGGACATCGACACAGGTCTTAAAATGTTTAAAATTGTCCATTAAAAATAATGTCAAAAATGCACGCAATTTGATGTTGCATAACGTCATCAAAATCACTTAAGTATTCTTCAGCGTGCCCTGGAGGGCAGTCTATTCAAGTGCGGACTTCGAGACTGGTCTTGAAATGTTTCAAATTGTCCATTCAAAATAATATTAAAAATGCACGCGATTTGATGTTGCCTAACGTCTTAAAAATCGCATAAGTAGTCTTCGACGGGACCTGGAGGTCAGTCTATTCAAGTGCGGACATCGAGACTGGTCTTCAAATGTTTAAAATTGTCCATTTAAAATAATATTAAAAATGCACGCGATTTGATGTTGCCTAACGTCATAAAAATCACATAAGTAGTCTTCAGCGTGCCCTGGAGGTCAGTCTATTCAATTGCGGACATCGAGACTGGTCGTAAAATGTTTCAAATTCATTAAAAATAATATCAAAAATGCACGCTATTTGATGTTGCCTAACGTCATCAAAATCGCTTAAGTAGTCTTCAGCGGGCCCTGGAGGGCAGTCTATTCAAGTGCGGGCATCGAGCTTGGTCTTAAAATGTTTCAAATTGTCCATTTAAAATAATATTAAAAATGCACGCGATTTGATGTTGCCTAACGTCATAATAATCACATAAGTAGTCTTCAGCGGGCCCTGGAGGTCAGTCTATTCAAGTGCGGACATCGAGACTGGTCTTAAATTGTTTCACTTTGTCCATTTAAAATATTATCAAAAATGCACGCGATTTGATGTTGCCTAACGTCATCAAAATCGCATAAGTAGTCTTCAGCGTGCCCTGGAGGTCAGTCTATTCAATTGCGGACATCGAGACTGGTCGTAAAATGTTTCACTTTGTCCATTTAAAATATTATCAAAAATGCACGCAATATCATGTAGCTTAACGTCATCAAAATTGCCGCTGAGTAATCATCGATTTTCGTGCAGGGCGATCTATTGAAGTGCGAGCGACGACACAGTACTTGAAAATCGTTAAAAAATTCATTAAAAATAATGTCAAAAATGCACGCGATTTGATGTTGCCTAACGTCTTAAAAATCGCATAAGTAGTCTTCAACGGGCCCTGGAGGTCAGTCTATTCAAGTGCGGACATCGAGACTGGTCTTAAAATGTTTCAAATTGTCCATTTAAAATAATATCAAAAATGCACGTGATTTGATGTTGCCTAACGTCATCAAAATGGCCGCTAAGTAATCATCGATTTTCGTGCAGGACAATCTATTCAAGTCCGAGCGACGACACAGGTCTTAATAATCGTTAAAAAATTCATTAAAAATAATATAAAAAATGCACGCTATTTGATGTTGCCTAACGTCATCAAAATCGCTTACGTATTCTTCAGCGTGCACTGGAGGGCAGTCTATTCAAGCGCGGACTTCGAGACCTGTCTTAAAATGTTTCATATTGTCCATTTAAAGTAATATCAAAAATGCACGCGATTTGATGTTGCCTAACGTCATCAAACTGACCGCTGAGTAATCGACGATTTTCGGGCAGGTCGATCTATTGAGGTGCGAGCGACGACACAGGTCTTAGAAATCGTTAAAAAATTCATTAAAAATAATATCAAAAATGCACGCTATTTGATGTTGCCTAACGTCATCAAAATCGCTTAAGTAGTCTTCAGCGGGCCCTGGAGGGCAGTCTATTCAAGTGCGGGCATCGAGCTTGGTCTTAAAATGTTTCAAATTGTCCATTTAAAATAATATTAAAAATGCACGCGATTTGATGTTGCCTAACGTCATAATAATCACATAAGTAGTCTTCAGCGGGCCCTGGAGGTCAGTCTATTCAAGTGCGGACATCGAGACTGGTCTTAAAATGTTTCAAATCGTCTATTTAAAATAATATCAAAAATGCACTCGATTTGATTTTGCCTAACGTCATCAAAATCGCAAAAGTAATCTTCAGAGGGCCCTGGAGGGCAGTCTATTGAAGTGCGGACATCGAGACTAGTCTTAAAATGTTTCAAATTGTCCATTTAAAGTAATATCAAAAATGCACGCTATTTGATGTTGCCTAACGTCTTCAAAATCGCTTAAGTTGTCTTTAGCGGGCCCTGGAGGGCAGTCTATTCAAGTGCGGACTTCGAGACTGGTCTTAAAATTTTTCAAATTGTCCATTTAATATAATATCAAAAATGCACTCGATTTGATGTTGCCTAACGTCATCAAAATCGCTTACGTATTCTTCAGCGTGCACTGGAGGGCAGTCTATTCAAGTGCGGACTTCGAGACTGGTCTTAAAATGTTTCAAATTGTCCATTTAAAGTAATATCAAAAATGCACGCGATTTGATGTTGCCTAACGTCATCAAACTGACAGCTGAGTAATCATCGATTTTCGTGCAGGGCAATCTATTCAAGTCCGAGCGACGACACAGGTCTTAATAATCGTTAAAAAATTCGTTAAAAATAGTATAAAAAATGCACGCTATTTGATGTTGCCTAACGGCATCAAAATCGCATAAATAGTATTCAGCGGGCCCTGGAGGTCAGTCTATTCTAGTACGGACACCGAGACTGGTCTTAAAATGTTTCAAATTGTCTATTTAAAATAATATCAAAAATGCACTCGATTTGATGTTGCCTAACGTCATCGAAATGGCCGCTGAGTAATCATCTTTTTTCGTGCAGGGCGATCTATTGAAGTGCGAGCGACGACACAGTACTTGAAAATCGTTTAAAAATTCATTAAAAATAATATCAAAAATGCACGCTATTTGATGTTGCCTAACGTCATCAAAATCGCTTAAGTAGTCTTCAGCGGGCCCTGGAGGGCAGTCTATTCAAGTGCGGACATCGAGACTGGTCTTAAAATGTTTCAAATTGTCCATTTAAAATAATATCAAAAATGCACTCGATTTGATGTTGCCTAACGTCATCAAAATCGCATAAGTAGTCTTCAGCGGGCCCTGGAGGTCAGTCTATTCAAGTGCGGACATCGACACTGGTCTTAAAATCGTTTCAAATTGTCCATTAAAAATAATATCAAAAATGCACGCTATTTGATGTTGCCTAACGTCATCAAAATCGCTTAAGTAGTCTTCAGCGGGCCCTGGAGGGCAGTCTATTCAAGTGCGGACATCGAGACTGGTCTTAAAATGTTTCAAATTGTCCATTTAAAATAATATTAAAAATGCACGCGATTTGATGTTGCCTAACGTCATCAAAATGGCCGCTGAGTAATCATCGATTTTCGTGCAGGGCGATCTATTAAGGTGCGAGCGACGACACAGGTCTTAATAATCGTTAAAAAATTCGTTAAAAATAATATAAAAAATGCACGCTATATGATGTTGCCTAACGGCATCAAAATCGCATAAATAGTATTCAGCGGGCCCTGGAGGTCAGTCTATTCTAGTACGGACACCGAGACTGGTCTTAAAATGTTTCAAATTGTCTATTTAATATAATATAAAAAATGCACGCTATTTGATGTTGCCTAACGTCATCAAAATCGCATATGTAGTCTTCAGGGGACCCTGGAGGGCAGTCTATTCAAGTGCGGATATCGAGACTGGTCTTAAAATGTTTCAAATTGCCCATTTAAAATAATATCAAA
Organism: Trichopria drosophilae; assembly: GCA_030407085.1. Classification (NCBI taxonomy): domain Eukaryota; kingdom Metazoa; phylum Arthropoda; class Insecta; order Hymenoptera; family Diapriidae; genus Trichopria; species Trichopria drosophilae. Next base: position 123,166,322 of record CM059582.1, on the reverse strand, counting down.
AATGCACGCGATTTGATGTTGCCTAACGTCATCAAAATCGCATATGTAGTCTTCAGCGGGCCCTGGAGGGCAGTCTATTCAAGTGCGGAATTCGAGACTCCTCTTAAAATGTTGCAAATTTTCCATTTAAAATAACATCAAAAATTCACGGGATTTGATGTTGCCTAACGTCATCAAAATCGCATAAGTAATCTTCAGCGGGCCCTGGAGGTCAGTCTATTCAAGTGCGGGCATCGAGACTGGTCTTAAAATGTTTCAAATTGTCCATTTAAAATAATATCAAAAATGCACGCGATTTGATGTTGCCTAACGTCATCAAAATCGCATAAGTAGTCTTCAGCGGGCCCTGGAGGTCAGTCTATTCTAGTACGGACATCGAGACTGGTCTTAAAATGTTTCAAATTGTCTATTTAAAATAATATCAAAAATGCACTCGATTTGATGTTGCCTAACGTCATCAAACTGACAGCTGAGTAATCATCGATTTTCGTGCAAGGCAATCTAATCAAGTCCGAGCGACGACACATGTCTTAAAAATCGTTAAAAAAATCATTAAAAATAATATAAAAAATGCACGCTATTTGATGTTGCCTAACGTCATCAAAATCGCATAAGTAGTCTTCAGCGGGCCCTGGAGGTCAGTCTATTCTAGTACGGACATCGAGACTGGTCTTAAAATGTTTCAAATTGTCTATTTAAAATAATATCAAAAATGCACTCGATTTGATGTTGCCTAACGTCATCAAAATCGCATAAGTAGTCTTCAGCGGGCCCTGGAGGTCAGTCTATTCTAGTACGGACATCGAGACTGGTCTTAAAATGTTTCAAATTGTCTATTTAAAATAATATCAAAAATGCACTCGATTTGATGTTGCCTAACGTCATCAAACTGACCGATGAGTAATCGACGATTTTCATGCAGGGTGATATATTGAGGTGCGAGCGACGACACAGGTCTTAAAAATCGTTAAAAAATTCATTAAAAATAATATCAAAAATGCACGCTATTTGATGTTGCCTAACGTCATCAAAATCGCTTAAGTAGTCTTCAGCGGGCCCTGGAGGGCAGTCTATTCAAGTGCGGACATCGAGACTGGTCTTAAAATGTTTCAAATTGTCCATTTAAAATAATATTAAAAATGCACGCGATTTGATGTTGCCTAACGTCATCAAAATGGCCGCTGAGTAATCATCGATTTTCGTGCAGGGCAATCTATTCAAGTCCGAGCGACGACACAGGTCTTAAAAATCGTTAAAAAATTCATTAAAAATAATATCAAAAATGCTCGCGATTTGATGTTGCCTAACGTCATCAAAATCGCTGAGTAATCATCGATTTTCGTGCAGGGCAATCTATTCAAATCCGAGCGACGACACAGGTCTTAAAAATCGTTAAAAAATTCATTAAAAATAATGTCAAAAATGCACGCGATTTGATGTTGCCTAACGTCTTAAAAATCGTATAAGTAGTCTTCAACGGGCCCTGGAGGTCAGTCTATTCAAGTGCGGACATCGAGACTGGTCTTAAAATGTTTCAAATTGTCCATTTAAAATAATATCAAAAATACACGCGATTTGATGTTGCCTAACGTCATCAAAATCGCATAAGTAGTCTTCAGCGGGCCCTGGAGGTCAGTCTATTCAAGTGCGGACTTCGAGAATGGTCTTAAAATGTTTCAAATTGTCCATTTAAAATAATATCAAAAATGCAAGCGATTTGATGTTGCCCAACGTCATGAAAATGACCGCTGAGTAATCATCGATTTTCTTGCAGGTCGATCTATTCAACTGCAAGCGACGACACAGGTCTTCAAGATCGTTTAAAAATTCATTAAAAATAATATCAAAAATGCACGCTATTTGATGTTGCCTAACGTCATCAAAATCGCTTAAGTAGTCTTCAGCGGGCCCTGGAGGGCAGTCTATTCAAGTGAGGACATCGAGACTGGTCTTAAAATGTTTCAAATTGTCCATTTAATATAATATTAAAAATGCACGCGATATGATGTTGCCTGACGTCATTCAAATGGCCGCTGAGTAATCGATTTTCGTACAGGGCGATCTATTGAAGTGCGAGCGACGACACAGGTCTTAAAAATCGTTAAAAAATTCATTAAAAATAATATCAAAAATGCACGCGATTTGATGTTGCCTAACGTCATCAAAATCGCATAAGTAGTCTTCAGCGGGCCCTGGAGGGCAGTCTATTCAATGCGGACATCGAGACTGGTCTTAAAATGTTTCAAATTGTCCATTAAAAATAATATCAAAAATGCACGCGATTTGATGTTGCCTAACGTCATCAAACTGGCCGCTGAGTAATCATCGATTTTCGTGCAGGGCTATCTATTGAAGTGCGAGCGACGACACAGGACTTAAAAATCTTTAAAAAATTCATTAAAAATAATATCAAAAATGCACGCGATTTGATGTTGCCTAACGTCATCAAAATCGCATAAGTAGTCTTCAGCGGGCCCTGGAGGGCAGTCTATTCAAGTGCGGACATCGAGACTGGTCTTAAAATGTTTCAAATTGTCCATTTAAAATAATATCAAAAATGCACGTGATTTGATGTTGCCTAACGTCATCAAAATGGCCGCTAAGTAATCATCGATTTTCGTGCAGGGCAATCTATTCAAGTCCGAGCGACGACACAGGTCTTAAAAATCGTTAAAAAATTCATTAAAAATAATATCAAAAATGCACGCGATTTGATGTTGCCTAACGTCATCAAAATCGCATAAGTAGTCTTCAGCGGGCCCTGGAAGTCAGTCTATTCAAGTGCGGACATCGAGACTGGTCTTAAAATGTTTCAAATTGTCCATTTAAAATAATATAAAAAATGCACGCGAACTCATTTTGCCTAACGTCATCAAACTGACCGCTGAGTAATCGACGATTTTCGTGCAGGACGATCTATTGAGGTGCGAGCGACGACACAGGACTTAAAAATCGTTAAAAAATTCATTAAAAATAATATCAAAAATGCACGCGATTTGATGTTGCCTAACGTCATCAAAATCGCTTAAGTAGTCTTCAGCGGGCCCTGGAAGTCAGTCTGTTCTAGTACGGACATCGAGACTGGTCTTAAAATGTTTCAAATCGTCTATTAAAAATAATATAAAAAATGCACGCTATTTGATGTTGCCTAACGTCATCAAAATCGCAAAAGTAATCTTCAGAGGGCCCTGGAGGGCAGTCTGTTCTAGTACGGACATCGAGACTGGTCTTAAAATTTTTTAAATTGTCCATTTAATATAATATAAAAAATGCACGCTATTTGATGTTGCCTAACGTCTTCAAAATCGCTTAAGTTGTCTTTAGCGGGCCCTGGAGGACAGTCTATTCAAGTGCGGACTTCGAGACTGGTCTTAAAATGTTTCAAATTGTCCATTTAAAGTAATATCAAAAATGCACGCGATTTGATGTTGCCTAACGTCATCAAACTGACCGCTGAGTAATCATCGATTTTCGTGCAAGGCAATCTAATCAAGTCCGAGCGACGACACATGTCTTAAAAATCGTTAAAAAAATCATTAAAAATAATATAAAAAATGCACGCTATTTGATGTTGCCTAACGTCATCAAAATCGCAAAAGTAATCTTCAGAGGGCCCTGGAGGGCAGTCTGTTCTAGTACGGACATCGAGACTGGTCTTAAAATGTTTCAAATTGTCCATTTAAAATAATATAAAAAATGCACGCGAATTGATGTTGCCTAACGTCATCAAACTGACCGCTGAGTAATCGACGATTTTCGTGCAGGACGATCTATTGAGGTGCGAGCGACGACACAGGACTTAAAAATCGTTAAAAAATTCATTAAAAATAATATCAAAAATGCTCGCGATTTGATGTTGCCTAACGTCATCAAAATCGCATAAGTAGTCTTCAGCGGGCCCTGGAGGTCAGTCTATTCAAGTCCGGACATCGAGACTGGTCTTAAAATGTTTCAAATTGTCCATTTAAAATAATATAAAAAATGCACGCATTTGATGTTCCCTAAAGTCATCAAAAGAGCATAAGTAGACTTCTGCGGGCCCTGGTGGTCAGTCTATTCAAATGCGTACATCGAGACTGATCTTAAAATGTTTCAAATTGTCCATTTAAAATAATATAAAAAATGCACGCGATTTGATGTTGCCTAACGTCATCAAAATCACTTAATCATCGATTTTCGTGCAGGGCGATCTATTCAAGTGCGAGCGACGACACAGGTCTTAAATCGTTAAAAAATTCATTAAAAATAATATCAAAAATGCACGCGATTTGATGTTGCCTAACGTCATCAAAATCGCTTAAGTAGTCTTCGTGCTGGCGATCTATTGAAGTGCGAGCAACGACACAGGACTTAAAAATCGTTAAAAAATTCATTAAAAATAATGTCAAAAATGCACGCGATTTGATGTTGCCTAACGTCATCAAAATGGCCGCTGAGTAATCATCGATTTTCGCGCAGGGCAATCTATTCAAATCCGAGCGACGTCACAGGTCTTAAAAATCGTTAAAAAATTCATTAAAAATAATGTCAAAAATGCACGCGATTTGATGTTGCCTAACGTCTTAAAAATCGCATAAGTAGTCTTCAGCGGGCCCTGGAGGTCAGTCTATTCAAGTGCGGACATCGAGACTGGTCTTCAAATGTTGCAAATTGTCCATTTATAATAATATCAAAAATGCACGCGATTTGATGTTGCCTAACGTCATCGAAATCGCAAAAGTAATCTTCACCGGGCACTGGAGGGCAGTCTATTCAAGTGCGGACATCGAGACTGGTTTTCAAATGTTGCAAATTGGCCATTTAAAATAATATCATAAATGCACGCGATTTTATGTTGCCTGACTTCCTCAAAATCGCTTAAGTTGTCTTCAGCGGGCTCTGTAGGGCAGTCTATTCAAGTGCGGACTTCGAGACTGGTCTTAAAATGTTTCAAATTGTCCATTTAAAATAATATCAAAAATGCACGTGATTTGATGTTGCCTAACGTCATCAAAATGGCCGCTAAGTAATCATCGATTTTCGTGCAGGGCAATCTATTCAAGTCCGAGCGACGACACAGGTCTTAATAATCGTTAAAAAATTCGTTAAAAATAGTATAAAAAATGCACGCGATTTGATGTTGCCTAACGTCATCAAAATCGCATAAGTAGTCTTCGAGGGCCTGGAGGGCAGTCTATTCAAGTGCGGACATCGAGACTGGTCTTAAAATGTTTCAAATTGTCTATTTAAAATAATATCAAAAATGCACGCGATTTGATGTTGCCTAACGTCATCAAACTGGCCGCTGAGTAATCCAGCGTTCTCGTACAGGTCGATCTATTGAGGTCCGAGCGACGACACAGGTCTTAAAAATCGTTAAAAAATTCATTAAAAATAATATCAAAAATGCTCGCGATTTGATGTTGCCTAACGTCATCAAAATCGCATAAGTAGTCTTCAGCGGGCCCTGGAGGTCAGTCTATTCAAGTGCCGACATCGAGACTGGTCTTAAAATGTTTCAAATTGTCCATTTAAAATAATATCAAAAATGCACGCTATTTGATGTTGCCTAACGTCATCAAAATCGCTTAAGTAGTCTTCAGCGGGCCCTGGAGGGCAGTCTATTCAAGTGCGGACATCGAGACTGGTCTTAAAATGTTTTAAATTGTCCATTTAAAATAATATCAAAAATGCACGCGATTTGATGTTGCCTAACGTCATCAAACTGACCGCTGAGTAATCGACGATTTTCGTGCAGGGCGATATATTGAGGTGCGAGCTACGACACAGGACTTAAAAATCGTTAAAAAATTCATTAAAAATAATATCAAAAATGCTCGCGATTTGATGTTGCCTAACGTCATCAAAATCGCATAAGTAGTCTTCAGCGGGCCCTGGAGGGCAGTCTATTCAAGTGCGGACATCGAGACTGGTCTTAAAATGTTTCAAATTGTCCATTTAAAATAATATTAAAAATGCACGCGATTTGATGTTGCCTAACGTCATCAAAATGGCCGCTGAGTAATCATCGATTTTCGTGCAGGGCGATCTATTGAGGTGCGAGCGACGACACAGGACTTAAAAATCGTTAAAAAATTCATTAAAAATAATATCAAAAATGCACGCGATTTGATGTTGCCTAACGTCTTAAAAATCGCAAAAGTAGTCTTCAACGGGCCCTGGAGGGCAGTCTATTCAAGTGCGGACTACGAGACTGGTCTTAAAATGTTTTAAATTGTCCATTTAAAATAATATCAAAAATGCACGCGATTTGATGTTGCCTAACGTCATCAAAATCGCATAAGTAGTCTTCAGCGGGCCCTGGAGGTCAGTCTATTCTAGTACGGACATCGAGACTGGTCTTAAAATGTTTCAAATTGTCTATTTAAAATAATATCAAAAATGCACTCGATTTGATGTTGCCTAACGTCATCAAAATCGCATAAGTAGTCTTCAGCGGGCCCTGGAGGTCAGTCTATTCAAGTGCGGACATCGAGACTGGTCTTAAAATGTTTCAAATTGTCCATTTAAAATAATATAAAAAATGCACGCGATTTGATGTTGCCTAACGTCTTAAAAATCGCATAAGTAGTCTTCGACGGGCCCTGGAGGTCAGTCTATTCAAGTGCGGACATCGAGACTGGTCTTAAAATGTTTCACATTGTCCATTTAAAATAATGTCAAAAGTTGCACGTGATTTGATGTTGCCTAACGTCATCAAAATGGCCGCTAAGTAATCATCGATTTTCGTGCAGGGCAATCTATTCAAGTCCGAGCGACGACACAGGTCTTAAAAATCGTTAAAAAATTCATTAAAAATAATATCAAATGTGCACGCGATTTGATGTTGCCTAACGTCATCAAAATGGCCGCTGAGTAATCATCGATTTTCCTGCAGAGCAATCTATTCAAATCCGAGCGACGACACAGATCTTAAAAATCGTTAAAAAATTCATTAAAAATAATGTAAAAAATGCACGCTATTTGATGTTGCCTAACGTCATCAAAATCGCTTAAGTTGTCTTCAGCGGGCCCTGTAGGGCAGTCTATTCAAGTGCGGACTTCGAGACTGGTCTTAAAATGTTTCAAATTGTCCATTTAAAATAATATCAAAAATGCACGTGATTTGATGTTGCCTAACGTCATCAAAATGGCCGCTAAGTAATCATCGATTTTCGTGCAGGGCAATCTATTCAAGTCCGAGCGACGACACAGGTCTTAATAATCGTTAAAAAATTCGTTAAAAATAATATAAAAAATGCACGCTATATGATGTTGCCTAACGGCATCAAAATCGCATAAATAGTATTCAGCGGGCCCTGGAGGTCAGTCTATTCTAGTACGGACACCGAGACTGGTCTTAAAATGTTTCAAATTGTCCATTTAAAATAATATCAAAAATGCACGCGATTTGATGTTGCGTAACGTCATCAAAATGGCCGCTGAGTAATCATAGATTTTCGTGCAGGGCGATCTATTGAAGTCCGAGCAACGACACAGGTCTGAAAAATCGTTAAAAAATTCATTAAAAATAATATCAAAAATGCACGCGATTTGATGTTGCCTAATGTAATCAAAATCGCATAAGTAGTCTTCAGCTGGCCTTGGAGGGCAGTCTATTCAAGTGCGGACATCGAGACTGGTCTTAAAATGTTTCAAATTAACCATTTAAAATAATATCAAAAATGCACGCGATTTGATGTTGCCTAATGTAATCAAACTGACCGCTGAGTAATCGACGATTTTCGTGCAGGGCGATCTATTGAAGTGCGACTGACGACACAGGACTTAAAAGTCGGTAAAAAATTCATTAAAAATAATATAAAAAATGCACGCGATTTGATGTTGCCTAACGTCATCAAAATCGCAAAAGTTGTCTTCAGCGGGCCCTGTAGGGCAGTCTATTCAAGTGCGGACTTCGAGACTGGTCTTAAAATGTTTCAAATTGTCTATTTAAAATAATATCAAAAATGCACTCGATTTGATGTTGCCTAACGTCATCGAAATGGCCGCTGAGTAATCATCTTTTTTCGTGCAGGGCGATCTATTCAAGTGCGAGCGACGACACAGTACTTGAAAATCGTTAAAAAATTCATTAAAAATAATATCAAAAATGCTCGCGATTTGATGTTGCCTAACGTCATCAAAATCGCATAAGTAGTCTTCAGCGGGCCCTGGAGGGCAGTCTATTCAAGTGCGGACTTCGAGACTGGTCTTAAAATGTTTCAAATTGTCCATTTAAAGTAATATCAAAAATGCACGCGATTTGATGTTGCCTAACGTCATCAAACTGACCGCTGAGTAATCGACGATTTTCGTACAGGTCGATCTATTGAGGTGCGAGCGACGACACAGGTCTTAAAAATCGTTAAAAAATTCATTAAAAATAATATCAAAAATGCTCGCGATTTGATGTTGCCTAACGTCATCAAAATCGCATAAGTAGTCTTCAGCGGGCCCTGGAGGGCAGTCTGTTCTAGTACGGACATCGAGACTGGTCTTAAAATTTTTTAAATTGTCCATTTAATATAATATAAAAAATGCACGCTATTTGATGTTGCCTAACGTCATCAAAATCGCTTAAGTAGTCTTCAGCGGGCCCTGGAGGTCAGTCTATTCAAGTGCGGACTTCGAGACTAGTCTTAAAATGTTTCAAATTGTCCATTTAAAGTAATATCAAAAATGCACGCGATTTGATGTTGCCTAACGTCATCAAACTGATCGCTGAGTAATCGACGATTTTCTTGCAGGTCGATCTATTGAGGTGCAAGCGACGACACAGGTCTTAAAAATCGTTAAAAAATTCATTAAAAATAATGTAAAAAATGCACGCTATTTGATGTTGCCTAACGTCATCAAAATCGCTTAAGTTGTCTTCAGCGGGCCCTGTAGGGCAGTCTATTCAAGTGCGGACTTCGAGACTGGTCTTAAAATGTTTCAAATTGTCCATTTAAAATAATATCAAAAATGCACTCGATTTGATGTTGCCTAACGTCATCGAAATGGCCGCTGAGTAATCATCTTTTTTCGTGCAGGGCGATCTATTCAAGTGCGAGCGACGACACAGTACTTGAAAATCGTTAAAAAATTCATTAAAAATAATGTCAAAAATGCTCGCGATTTGATGTTGCCTAACGTCATCAAAATCGCATAAGTAGTCTTCAGCGGGCCCTGGAGGTCAGTCTATTCTAGTACGGACATCGAGACTGGTCTTAAAATGTTTCAAATTGTCTATTTAAAATAATATCAAAAATGCACGCGATTTGATGTTGCCTAACGTCTTAAAAATCGCATAAGTAGTCTTCAACGGGCCCTGGAGGGCAGTCTATTCAAGTGCGGACTTCGAGACTGGTCTTAAAATGTTTCAAATTGTCCATTTAATATAATATCAAAAATGCACGCGATTTGATGTTGCCTAACGTCATAAAAATCACATAAGTAGTCTTCAGCGGGCCCTGGAGGTCAGTCTATTCAAGTGCGAACATCGAGACTGGTCTTAAAATGTTTCCAATTGTCCATTTAAAATAATATCAAAAATGCACGCGATTTGATGTTGCCTAACGTCATCAAAATCGCATAAGTAGTCTTCAGCGGGCCCTGGAGGGCAGTCTATTCAAGTGCGGACATCGAGACTGGTCTTAAAATGTTTCCAATTGTCCATTTAAAATAATATCAATAATGCACGCGATTTGATGTTGCCTAACGTCATCAAAATCGCTGAGTAATCGACGATTTTCGTGCAGGGCGATATATTGAGGTACGAGCGACGACACAGGACTTAAAAATCGTTAAAAAATTCATTAAAAATAATATCAAAAATGCACGCGATTTGATGTTGCCTAACGTCATCAAACTGACCGCTGAGTAATCATCGATTTTCGTGCAAGGCAATCTAATCAAGTCCGAGCGACGACACATGTCTTAAAAATCGTTAAAAAAATCATTAAAAATAATATAAAAAATGCACGCTATTTGATGTTGCCTAACGTCATCAAAATCGCTTAAGTTTTCTTCAGCGGGCCCTGTAGGGCAGTCTATTCAAGTGCGGACTTCGAGACTGGTCTTAAAATGTTTCAAATTGTCCATTTAAAATAATATTAAAAATGCACGCGATTTGATGTTGCCTAACGTCTTCAAAATGGCCGCTGAGTAATCATCGATTTTCGTGCAGGGCGATCTACTAAGGTGCGAGCGACGACACAGGACTTAAAAATCGTTAAAAAATTCATTAAAAATAATATCAAAAATGCACTCGATTTGATGTTGCCTAACGTCATCAAAATCGCTTACGTATTCTTCAGCGTGCACTGGAGGGCAGTCTATTCAAGTGCGGACTTCGAGACTGGTCTTAAAATGTTTCAAATTGTCCATTTAAAGTAATATCAAAAATGCACGCGATTTGATGTTGCCTAACGTCATCAAACTGACAGCTGAGTAATCATCGATTTTCGTGCAAGGCAATCTAATCAAGTCCGAGCGACGACACATGTCTTAAAAATCGTTAAAAAAATCATTAAAAATAATATAAAAAATGCACGCTATTTGATGTTGCCTAACGTCATCAAAATCGCAAAAGTAATCTTCAGAGGGCCCTGGAGGGCAGTCTATTCAAGTGCGGACATCGAGACTGGTCTTAAAATTTTTCAAATTGTCCATTTAATATAATATCAAAAATGCACGCGATTTGATGTTGCCTAACGTCATCAAATTGACCGCTGAGTAATCGACGATTTTCGTACAGGTCGATCTATTGAGGTGCGAGCGACGACACAGGTCTTAATAATCCTTAAAAAATTCGTTAAAAATAATATAAAAAATGCACGCTATATGATGTTGCCTAACGGCATCAAAATCGCATAAATAGTATTCAGCGGGCCCTGGAGGTCAGTCTATTCTAGTACGGACACCGAGACTGGTCTTAAAATGTTTCAAATTGTCTATTTAAAATAATATCAAAAATGCACTCGATTTGATGTTGCCTAACGTCATCGAAATGGCCGCTGAGTAATCATCTTTTTTCGTGCAGGGCGATCTATTCAAGTGCGAGCGACGACACAGTACTTGAAAATCGTTAAAAAATTCATTAAAAATAATGTCAAAAATGCACGCGATTTGATGTTGCCTAACGTCTTAAAAATCGCATCATTAGTCTTCAACGGGCCCTGGAGGTCAGTCTATTCAAGTGCGGATGTCGAGACTTGTCTTAAAATGTTTCAAATTGTCCATTTAAAATAATATAAAAAATGCACGCGAATTGATGTTGACTAACGTCATCAAACTGACCGCTGAGTAATCGACGATTTTCGTGCAGGACGATCTATTGAGGTGCGAGCGACGACACAGGACTTAAAAATCGTTAAAAAATTCATTAAAAATAATATCAAAAATGCACGCTATTTGATGTTGCCTAACGTCATCAAAATCGCAAAAGTAATCTTCAGAGGGCCCTGGAGGGCAGTCTGTTCTAGTACGGACATCGAGACTGGTCTTAAAATTTTTTAAATTGTCCATTTAATATAATATCAAAAATGCACGCTATTTGATGTTGCCTAACGTCATCAAAATCGCTTAAGTAGTCTTCAGCGGGCCCTGGAGGTCAGTCTATTCAAGTGCGGACTTCGAGACTAGTCTTAAAATGTTTCAAATTGTCCATTTAATATAATATCAAAAATGCACTCGATTTGATGTTGCCTAACGTCATCAAAATCGCATAAGTAGTCTTCAGCGGGCCCTGGAGGTCAGTCTATTCTAGTACGGACATCGAGACTGGTCTTAAAATGTTTCAAATTGTCTATTTAAAATAATATCAAAAATGCACTCGATTTGATGTTGCCTAACGTCATCAAAATCGCTTACGTATTCTTCAGCGTGCACTGGAGGGCAGTCTATTCAAGTGCGGACTTCGAGACTGGTCTTAAAATGTTTCAAATTGTCCATTTAAAATAATATCAAAAATGCACGTGATTTGATGTTGCCTAACGTCATCAAAATGGCCGCTAAGTAATCATCGATTTTCGTGCAGGGCAATCTATTCAAGTCCGAGCGACGACACAGGTCTTAAAAATCGTTAAAAAATTCATTAAAAATAATATCAAAAATGCTCGCGATTTGATGTTGCCTAAGGTCATCAAAATCGCATAAGTAGTCTTCAGCGGGCCCTGGAGGTCAGTCTATTCTAGTACGGACATCGAGACTGGTCTTAAAATGTTTCAAATTGTCTATTTAAAATAATATCAAAAATGCACGCGATTTGATGTTGCCTAACGTCATCAAAATCGCATAAGTAATCTTTAGCGGGCCCTGGAGGTCAGCCTATTCAAGTGTGGACTTCGAGACTGGTCTTAAAATGTTTCAAATTGTCCATTTAAAGTAATATCAAAAATGCACGCGATTTGATGTTGCCTAACGTCATCAAACTGACCGCTGAGTAATCGACGATTTTCGTACAGGTCGATCTATTGAGGTGCGAGCGACGACACAGGTCTTAAAAATCGTTAAAAAATTCATTAAAAATAATGTAAAAAATGCACGCTATTTGATGTTGCCTAACGTCATCAAAATCGCTTAAGTTGTCTTCAGCGGGCCCTGTAGGGCAGTCTATTCAAGTGCGGACTTCGAGACTGGTCTTAAAATGTTTCAAATTGTCCATTTAAAATAATATCAAAAATGCACGCGATTTGATGTTGCCTAACGTCATCAAACTGACCGCTGAGTAATCGACGATTTTCGTGCAGGACGATCTATTTAGGTGCGAGCAACGACACAGGACTTAAAAATCGTTAAAAAATTCATTAAAAATAATATAAAAAATGCACGCTATTTGATGTTGCCTAACGTCATCAAAATCGCTTAAGTAGTCTTCAGCGGGCCCTGGAGGGCAGTCTATTCAAGTGCGGGCATCGAGCTTGGTCTTAAAATGTTTCAAATTGTCCATTTAAAGTAATATCAAAAATGCAATCGATTTGATGTTGCCTAACGTCATAAAAATCGCAAACATAATCTTCAGAGGGCCCTGGAGGGCAGTCTATTCACGTGCGGACATCGAGACTGGTCTTAAAATTTTTCAAATTGTCCATTTAATATAATGTCAAAAATGCACGTGATTTAATGTTCCCTAACATCATCAAAATCGCATCAGTAAGTTTCTGATGGCCGTGGCGGGCAGCGTCTGCAACTGCGAGCATCGGGACTGGTCTGTGAATTCTTTATACAGTATTTTGCAACAATATCAGTAATGCCAGATTTCTTTGGAGCTCGATTATTTTACTATTTCTTAACTTTATTTCTCGAAATTTGGTTATGCTCACTTCTGACGGCTGTCAAGTATCGGGCGAACTTGATAGAACAATTGAAGGTTTGTTTTGCTCGCGTGTAAAACGTTAAAAGTTTCAAATATCTGTGCTATGACTGTCAATACTTTTTGTCGAATGTCAATACTTTTATGTAAAATGTCAACACTCTTTCGTAAAATGTCAATACTTTTACGAACATTTAAGTAAAGCGTTTACTGCAAAATTAGTTTTCATATATTCATCCTTTAAATTGTATGAATGGTAAGATGACTGTATATGCATGTAAATACGTGACATTACAGCGAGGAAAGGTACCCAGATAGCAATTGTGAGGGCTTTGATGATATCACAAGAGCATTACACTATCACGATGTGATGTCATATCCATAGGCAAATGCGTCCTCAAGTTCGGCTGACATTACCATCACGCATCACAGAATGAGGGTGATACGCTATCACTGCAATATCCTCCTTGACGTTCCAATTTCTTCAGAAAATAATAATACTATCATAGTGAGTTCACATTGTGAGAATACCAGAAAATGCTGTCATTTAAACATCACAATGAGATTTGCGTAAATAGCAATTTGCAAGGTCTGAAATAACTTCACAAGACAATCACGTCGTGAGAGATTTATCGCGAGGTGTCAACATATCCCGAGGCAAATGGGTCCTCAATTCATTATCACATAATCATCTCAATCCCCGTCATCATATATAAAAATCATGTATCCTTGAGTGTAAACATATGTATTGTATACATATTTCAGCACTGTGACGGAAACATGCCTATGTGATACAACTACCCAATAATATCGCTGTGGTAACGACATAAGATTATGACTTTTGAATAATTTGTTTATTGGTAAGAAATAATAAGTAATTTTCGTTTTTTCATCGGTAATTATTATAACTCTCTTAAAATGAATTAGAAGAATTTGACTAATTACTAGTAAAAATTTAGTAATTGAATTAGAGGAAATCCGGCTACTGATAATTAGTGCAAAATTACTAATATAAATACTCAATGGTATTACTAATTGAAATAGTAAGTTATGAAAAAAAAAATGCATTCACCGAGATTGGAACCCGCGACTTTCGACGTAACAGTTAAGCTCTCTATCCACTCCTCCACACAAGCTTACACGTTAACTACTTAACCGAGTATATGAGGCACGCCCAATTATTTCCAACGCATTTTTCTCGAAACCTACAGCTTCTATTTGTAATTTTATTCCTAATATCGAATATACATATTTATGAGGAACAAATGTATTTTTGTTATAAAATAAACAAACTTGGTGTTAACTTGGATTAAATTATTATATTTCATCAATTACATTTTCATAAACACATAATGATTCTAAAACTGGCCAATTGAATTGGTAGGTCCTCAAAATTAAGATTTTTTTAACATTTACACTGCACTGTATAGTTACGATGCAACACTTTTCAATGTACAATTTTCCATAAATATAAAGTAAATTATTACAAATTTATCTCTGTCGGTATTTTCCGTATTTGTTGTTTCATTTATACTAATCTTTGCGCGCGATCTATTAACCCTTATGTGCACAACCAACTTTTTCCACGTTGTTGCACAAACGGGGTACCCGGGTATCCACTGCAGGTTTATCTTAATTTTTGACAGTTTAAACGAATGAAATCGTTTGAAATAAATTTATTTCATTAAATAGACGTTAATAGAAAGTATTCAAGTCATATTGGAGACCCTGAGCCCGCCACAGCATTCTTAAAATAAATATAACAATAGCGTGTCGGAGCGTTGCGCAGGTACTAAGGGGACCGCGCGGCCATACACTAGGGAAATATGGGAATTGTAGGTTCAAAGAGTCTGAGCTCCGGCAATTCTTAGCCGATTTAAATAATTTTTTTGTTAAGTGCATATAAAAGCACTTCTAAGACTCCTATCGAGAAGAATTTTTAAAAAAGTGAAAAAATTGACGTGTATTTCTTAATAAACAATGCAGATTATTTTCATTTTTAAATTCATCAAAGGTACCATATTTTGAGAGTGTTTTAAAATATTGTAAATTGTACACATAGTGTCTTTTTAATGGACAAATACAAATATGAACTCATGGTCCGTAATTTCAAAATGGACGATCAAAATGGTGGCCAAATTCTTGACAAACTGCCGAAATGATCTAAACTTGTTATATAACTTATTGTAGGAGTTTTAGAGGTCGCCAAGTATGAATGTGACGTCACATTTCCATAATACAAAATGGCGGATCCAATATGGCGGACAATTTTATTTACATCAATCAAATAAAAAAAATATGGTACCTTTGATGAATTTAAAAATGAAAATAATCTGCATTGTTTATTAGGAAATACACGTGAATTTTTTCACTTTTTTAAAAATTCTTCTCCATAGGAGTCATAGAAGTGCTTTTATATGCATTTAAAAAAAAAAATTATTTAAATCGGGTAAGAATTGCCGGAGCTCAGACTCTTTGAACCTACAATTCCCATATTTCCCTAATGTGGGCCGGTCAACAGTAAAGATCTTGTTTGCGTTCAATGAAGGTTTGCAGTACTTGAAAATTATATTTATTGTTTATTTATGAACTACTGTTACCTAAATAAAATATTTATCAACGTTATTTATTAATTTCTGAGCGAAAACATAATTTCACACCAAGTGTATACCAGGGTACCCGGTTGTGTCCAACGTGTATGTGTCATAAAACCATGTAATTTAGGTTACAAATTTTCGAAAAAAAATTTTTTTCCAGTGGCTTCATATTCGAAAAGAGTTCAACGAGGCATTCCTGGAGGGAAAATTCGATATTTCAATTTTTCATGAAGATATACGCAAAAGTATGGCGCGGTGGATACCCGGGTACCCGGTTGTGCACATAAGGGTTAAAGCCTGCACGAACTTGCGTTGGCGCAAACTTTTTACTAATTCAAGTTATGAAATTCGATTACAAATTCAAATAGTGGACTCATATCACTAATAAGATAGTAGGTAACATCTACTAATTATGATTAGTAAGACAAACATCCAATATTTAACTAATTCATTAGTAAACTCGACAAAATATTACTAATTCACTAGTAGAGTGTTCACTTACTAATTGAAAAAGTAAAAATTCTACTAATTAATTTTAAGAGAGAACGTTTGTTGCTTTACAAAAGGCAGTAGGTAATATGGTTTATAATATGTAATATTATACAGAACAGAAGGTCGAAATTTCTCTTCGGCTTGAATTCATAGTGACTTATTAGGATCCGAAAAACATCCAAATTGAGTGTAGAGTCAGCTAGCATGGACTAATCGCAGCCCTGATCCGTGATCCGTGATCGTTGATCCAGGTATCCGATTGTTAATTGGACATCACAGAGAGGAATTGGATTAAGCTAATTACTGAAGCCTAAGAAAGGCAGCATTTGAAGTTTGATAAAAGCTAATTAAGAACCAAAAGAAGGATTAAGAATAACAAACTTCAATTTCATGATACAAAAATAATTTAATTTATCAAAAAACTTGTATCATGTTCACAACATACGTTTTGTTAACATATAAAATTTGATATCATTTCAGTATTAATATGACCTCCATATTAATTAAAAAGCTATAGTAATAAAATGAATAATCATAATGAAGGCAAATGGAGATCTTCATTCCTGGGAAGCGATTAAAAATATTATATTAATCAAGGTAGCGAAGGAGGGACTTTTGAATATCGAAAGCAATTTTATGTAATGAAGGAAAGATGGTGGTTTTCATCCCTTGCCAGGCCTTTATTACATAGAATATCGTATGTACCACGGGGGTGGGGACTTCTCTCGTCTTCCACTAGGGGCCCTAAAATTGTTCTCGTAATTCAAAAATCCCCCGTCCGCCTCCTTGGTGCATAATATACTATTTTTAGCCATGTGTCACGGAAATAATTTTCTACTAATTTTAGCGCAACAGTACTTTCATTATTTTATAGTTTATATAATTTTTAACTGAAAATTTACAATGTCTTTTAATTTTCACGTGAGAGATGCAAATTAACTAATTTTATTATTCTGGTTTATGATTTACACAGAAATACCCAGCTTTATATTTTTGATTTTTGGGCTATTCATGAAAGCACGTTCTTAATATTATGCTACAGTATGCTACTATACACTTATCACAGATTAATAACAGATCGCCAAAGGTCCTTCCAAATGCGTGACATCTTTTTCGTTAACAACCTTACTTGCACATCTATTATAATATTTATTTCTTTTATATATATATTACAGGATCACGTCTTTAAAAAGAAAAAAAACTTTACAAATAAAATCAAATAATTATAACTAAGTTATTTTATAATAGCACAGATGTTTGAAACGTTTGAAGTTTTAAACGCGAGCAAAACAAACCTTCAATTGTTCTATCAAGTTCGCCCGATACTTGACAGCCGTCAGAAGTGAGCATAACCAAATTTAGAGAAATAAAGTTAAGAAATAGTAAAATAATCGAGCTCAAAAGTAATCTGGCATTACTGATATTTTTGCAAAATAATGTATAATGAATTTACAGACCATTCCCGATGCTCGCAATTGCATACGCTGCCCGCCACGGCCATCAGAAACTTACTGCTGCGATTTTGATGATGTTACGCAACATCAAATCACGTGCATTTTTGATATTATTTTAAATGGACAATTTGCAACATTTTAAGATCAGTCTCGATCTCCGCACTTGAATAGACTGACCTCCAGGGCTCGCCGAAGACTACTTATGCGATTTTGATGACGTTAGGCAACATCAAATCGCGTGCATTTTTGATATTATTTTAAATGGACGATTTGAAACATTTTAAGACTAGTCTCGATGTCCGCACTTGAATAGACTGACCTCCAGGGCCCGCTGAAGACTACATATGCGATTTTGATGACGTTAGGCAACGTCAAATCGCGTGCATTTTTGATATTATTTTAAATGGACGATTTGAAACATTTTAAGACCAGTCTCGATGTCCGCACTTGAATAGACTGACCTCCAGGGCCCGCTGAAGACTATTTATGCGATTTTGATGACGTTAGGCAACATCAAATCGCGTGCATTTTTGATATTATTTTTAATGAATTTTTTTACGATTTTTAAGACCTGTGTCGTCGCTCGCACCTCAATAGATCGACCTGCACGAAAATCATCGATTACTCAGCGGTCAGTTTGATGACGTTAGGCAACATCAAATCGCGTGCATTTTTTATATTATTTTAAATGGACAATTTGAAACATTTTAAGACCAGTCTCGATGTCCGCACTTGAATAGACTGACCTCCAGGTCCCGTCGAAGACTAATTATGCGATGTTGATGACGTTAGGTAACATCAAATCGCGTGCATTTTTGATATTATTTTTAATGAATTTTTTAACGATTTTTAAGACCTGTGTCGTCGCTCGCACTTCAATAGATCGCCCTGCACGAAAATCGTCGGTTACTCAGCGGTCATTTTGATGACGTTAGGCAACATCAAATCGCGTGCATTTTTTATATTATTTTAAATGGACAATTTGAAACATTTTAAGACTAGTCTCGATGTCCGCACTTGAATAGACTGACCTCCAGGGCCCGCTGAAGACTACTTATGCGATTTTGATGACGTTAGGTAACATCAAATCGCGTGCATTTTTGATATTATTTTTAATGAATTTTTTAACGATTTTTAAGCCCTGTGTCGTCGCTCGCACTTCAATAGATCGCCCTGCACGAAAATCGTCGGTTACTCAGCGGTCATTTTGATGACGTTAGGCAACATCAAATCGCGTGCATTTTTTATATTATTTTAAATGGACAATTTGAAACATTTTAAGACTAGTCTCGATGTCCGCACTTGAATAGACTGACCTCCAGGGCCCGCTGAAGACTACTTATGCGATTTTGATGACGTTAGGCAACATCAAATCGCGTGCATTTTTGATATTATTTTTAATGAATTTTTTAACGATTTTTAAGACCTGTGTCGTCGCTCGCACTTCAATAGATCGCCCTGCACGAAAATCGTCGGTTACTCAGCGGTCATTTTGATGACGTTAGGCAACATCAAATCGCGTGCATTTTTGATATTATTTTTAATGAATTTTTTAACGATTTTTAAGACCTGTGTCGTCGCTCGCACTTCAATAGATCGCCCTGCACGAAAATCGATGATTACTCAGCGGTCATTTTGATGACGTTAGGCAACATCAAATCGCGTGCATTTTTTATATTATTTTAAATGGACAATTTGAAACATTTTAAGACTAGTCTCGATGTCCGCACTTGAATAGACTGACCTCCAGGGCCCGCTGAAGACTACTTATGCGATTTTGATGACGTTAGGCAACATCAAATCGCGTGCATTTTTGATATTATTTCAAATGAATTTTTTAACGATTTTTAAGACCTGTGTCGTCGCTCGCACTTCAATAGATCGACCTGCACGAAAATCGATGATTACTCAGCGGTCATTTTGATGACGTTAGGCAACATCAAATCGCGTGCATTTTTCATATTATTTTAAATGGACAATTTGAAACATTTTAAGACTAGTCTCGATGTCCGCACTTGAATAGACTGACCTCCAGGGCCTGCAGAAGACTACTTATGCGATTTTGATGACGTTAGGTAACATCGAATCGCATGCATTTTTGATATTATTTTTAATGAATTTTTTAACGATTTTTAAGCCCTGTGTCGTCGCTCGCACTTCAATAGATCGCCCTGCACGAAAATCGTCGGTTACTCAGCGGTCATTTTGATGACGTTAGGCAACATCAAATCGCGTGCATTTTTTATATTATTTTAAATGGACAATTTGAAACATTTTAAGACTAGTCTCGATGTCCGCACTTGAATAGACTGACCTCCAGGGCCCGCTGAAGACTACTTATGCGATTTTGATGACGTTAGGCAACATCAAATCGCGTGCATTTTTGATATTATTTCAAATGAATTTTTTAACGATTTTTAAGACCTGTGTCGTCGCTCGCACTTCAATAGATCGCCCTGCACGAAAATCGTCGGTTACTCAGCGGTCATTTTGATGACGTTAGGCAACATCAAATCGCGTGCATTTTTGATATTATTTTTAATGAATTTTTTAACGATTTTTAAGCCCTGTGTCGTCGCTCGCACTTCAATAGATCGCCCTGCACGAAAATCGTCGGTTACTCAGCGGTCATTTTGATGACGTTAGGCAACATCAAATCGCGTGCATTTTTTATATTATTTTAAATGGACAATTTGAAACATTTTAAGACTAGTCTCGATGTCCGCACTTGAATAGGCTGACCTCCAGTGCCCGCTGAGGACTACATATGCGATTTTGATGACGTTAGGTAACATCAAATCGCGTGCATTTTTGATATTATTTTTAATGAATTTTTTAACGATTTTTAAGCCCTGTGTCGTCGCTCGAACTTCAATAGATCGCCATGCACGAAAATCGTCGGTTACTCAGCGGTCATTTTGATGACGTTAGGCAACATCAAATGGCGTGCATTTTTTATATCATTTTAAATGGACAATTTGAAACATTTTAAGACTAGTCTCGATGTCCGCACTTGAATAGACTGACCTCCAGGGCCCGCTGAAGACTACTTATGCGATTTTGATGACGTTAGGCAACATCAAATCGCGTGCATTTTTGATATTATTTTTAATGAATTTTTTAACGATTTTTAAGACCTGTGTCGTCGCTCGCACTTCAATAGATCGTCCTGCACGAAAATCGATGATTACTCAGCGGTCATTTTGATGACGTTAGGCAACATCAAATCGCGTGCATTTTTCATATTATTTTAAATGGACAATTTGAAACATTTTAAGACTAGTCTCGATGTCCGCACTTGAATAGACTGACCTCCAGGGCCCGCTGAAGACTACTTATGCGATTTTGATGACGTTAGGCAACATCAAATCGCGTGCATTTTTGATATTATTTTTAATGAATTTTTTAACGATTTTTAAGCCATGTGCCGTCGCTCGCACTTCAATAGATCGCCCTGCACGAAAATCGTCGGTTACCCAGCGGACATTTTGATGTCGTTAGGAAAGATCAAATGGCGTGCATTTTTGATATTATTTTAAATGGACAATTTGAAACATTTTAAGACTAGTCTCGATGTCCGCACTTGAATAGACTGACCTCCAGGGCCCGCTGAAGATACATATGCGATTTTGATGACGTTAGGTAACATCAAATCGCGTGCATTTTTTATATTATTTTTAATGAATTTTTTAACGAATTTTAAGACTTGTTTCGTTGCTCGCACTTCAATAGATCGCCCTGCACGAAAATCGTTGGTTACTCAGCGGTCATTTTGATGACGTTAGACAACATCAAATCGCGTGCATTTTTGATATTATTTTAAATTGGCAATTTGAAACATTTTAAGACTAGTCTCGATGTCCGCACTTGAATAGACTGACCTCCAGGACCCGCTGAAGACTACTTATGCGATTTTGATGACGTTAGGTAACATCAAATCGCGTGCATTTTTGATATTATTTTTAATGAATTTTTTAACGAAATTTAAGACCTGTGTCGTCGCTCGCAATTCAATAGATCGCCCTGCACGAAAATCGTCGATTACTCAGCGGTCAGTTTGATGACGTTAGGCAACATCAAATTGCGTGCATTTTTTATATTATTTTAAATGGACAATTTGAAACATTTTAAGACTAGTCTCGATGTCCGCACTTAAATAGACTGACCTCCAGGGCCCGCTGAAGACTACTTATGCGATTTTGATGACGTTAGGCAACATCAAATCGCGTGCATTTTTGATATTATTTTTAATGAATTTTTTAACGATTTTTAAGCCCTGTGTCGTCGCTCGCACTTCAATAGATCGCCCTGCACGAAAATCGTCGGTTACTCAGCGGTCATTTTGATGACGTTAGGCAACATCAAATCGCGTGCATTTTTTATATTATTTTAAATGGACAATATGAAACATTTTAAGACCAGTCTCGATGTCCGCACTTGAATAGACTGACCTCCAGGGCCCGCTGAAGACTAATTATGCGATGTTGATGACGTTAGGTAACATCAAATCGCGTGCATTTTTGATATTATTTTTAATGAATTTTTTAACGATTTTTAAGCCCTGTGTCGTCGCTCGCACTTCAATAGATCGCCCTGCACGAAAATCGTCGGTTACTCAGCGGTCATTTTGATGACGTTAGGCAACATCAAATCGCGTGCATTTTTTATATTATTTTAAATGGACAATTTGAAACATTTTAAGACTAGTCTCGATGTCCGCACTTGAATAGACTGACCTCCAGGGCCCGCTGAAGACTACTTATGCGATTTTGATGACGTTAGGTAACATCAAATCGCGTGCATTTTTGATATTATTTTTAATGAATTTTTTAACGATTTTTAAGACCTGTGTCGTCGCTCGCACTTCAATAGATCGCCCTGCACGGAAATCTTCGGTTACTCAGCGGTCATTTTGATGACGTTAGGCAACATCAAATCGCGTGCATTTTTGATATTATTTTAAATGGACAATTTGAAACATTTTAAGACTAGTCTCGATGTCCGCACTTGAATAGACTGACCTCCAGGGCCCGCTGAAGACTACTTATGCGATTTTGATGACGTTAGGTAACATCAAATCGCGTGCATTTTTGATATTATTTTTAATGAATTTTTTAACGAAATTTAAGACCTTTGTCGTCGCTCGCACTTCAATAGATCGCCCTGCACGAATGTCGTTGATTACTCAGCGGTCATTTTGATGACGATAAGCAACATCAAATTGCGTGCATTTTTCATATTATTTTAAATGGACAATTTGAAACATTTTAAGACTAGTCTCGATGTCCGCACTTGAATAGACTGACCTCCAGGGCCCGCTGAAGACTACATATGCGATTTTGATGACGTTAGGTAACATCAAATCGCGTGCATTTTTGATATTATTTTTAATGAATTTTTTAACGATTTTTAAGCCCTGTGTCGTCGCTCGCACTTCAATAGATCGCCCTGCACGAAAATCGTCGGTTACTCAGCGGTCATTTTGATGACGTTAGGCAACATCAAATCGCGTGCATTTTTTATATTATTTTAAATGGACAATTTGAAACATTTTAAGACTAGTCTCGATGTCCGCACTTGAATAGACTGACCTCCAGGGCCCGCTGAAGACTACATATGCGATTTTGATGACGTTAGGTAACATCAAATCGCGTGCATTTTTGATATTATTTTTAATGAATTTTTTAACGATTTTTAAGCCCTGTGTCGTCGCTCGCACTTCAATAGATCGCCCTGCACGAAAATCGTCGGTTACTCAGCGGTCATTTTGATGACGTTAGGCAACATCAAATGGCGTGCATTTTTTATATCATTTTAAATGGACAATTTGAAACATTTTAAGACTAGTCTCGATGTCCGCACTTGAATAGACTGACCTCCAGGGCCCGCTGAAGACTACTTATGCGATTTTGATGACGTTAGGCAACATCAAATCGCGTGCATTTTTGATATTATTTTTAATGAATTTTTTAACGATTTTGAAGACCTGTGTCGTCGCTCGCACTTCAATAGATCGCCCTGCACGAAAATCGTCGGTTACTCAGCGGTCATTTTGATGACGTTAGGCAACATCAAATCGCGTGCATTTTTTATATTATTTTAAATGGACAATTTGAAACATTTTAAGACTAGTCTCGATGCCCGCACTTGAATAGACTGATCTCCAGGGCCCGCTGAAGACTACATATGCGATTTTGATGACGTTAGGCAACATCAAATCGCGTGCATTTTTGATATTATTTCAAATGAATTTTTTAACGATTTTTAAGACCTGTGTCGTCGCTCGCACTTCAATAGATCGACCTGCACGAAAATCGATGATTACTCAGCGGTCATTTTGATGACGTTAGGCAACATCAAATCGCGTGCATTTTTGATATTGTTTTAATTGAATTTTTTAATGATTTTTAAGCCCTGTGTCGTCGCTCGCACTTCAATAGATCGCCCTGCACGAAAATCTTCGGTTACTCAGCGGTCATTTTGATGACGTTAGGCAACATCAAATCGCGTGCATTTTTTATATTATTTTAAATGGACAATTTGAAACATTTTAAGACTAGTCTCGAAGCCCGCACTTGAATAGACTGATCTCTAGGGCCCGCTGAAGACTACATATGCGATTTTGATGACGTTAGGTAACATCGAATCGCGTGCATTTTTGATATTATTTTTAATGAATTTTTTTAACGATTTTTAAGACCTGTGTCGTCGCTCGCACTCCAATAGATCGCCCTGCACGAAAATCTTCGGTTACTTAGCGGTCATTTTGATGACGTTAGGCAACATCAAATCGCATGCATTTTTTATATTATTTTAAATGGACAATTTGAAACATTTTAAGACTAGTCTCGATGTCCGCACTTGAATAGACTGACCTCCAGGTCCCGCTGAAGACTACTTATGCGATTTTGATGACGTTAGGCAACATCAAATCGCGTGCATTTTTGATATTATTTTTAATGAATTTTTTAACAATTTTTAAGACCTGTGTCGTCGCTCGCACTTCAATAGATCGCCCTGCACGAAAATCGTCGGTTACTCAGCGGTCATTTTGATGATGTTAGTCAACATCAAATCGCGTGCATTTTTTATATTATTTTAAATGGACAATTTGAAACATTTTAAGACTAGTCTCGATGCCCGCACTTGAATAGACTGATCTCTAGGGCCCGCTGAAGACTACATATGCGATTTTGATGACGTTAGGTAACATCAAATCGCGTGCATTTTTGATATTATTTTTAATGAATTTTTTAACGATTTTTAAGCCCTGTGTCGTCGCTCGCACTTCAATAGATCGCCCTGCACGAAAATCGTCGGTTACTCAGCGGTCATTTTGATGACGTTAGTCAACATCAAATCGCGTGCATTTTTTATATTATTTTAAATGGACAATTTGAAACATTTTAAGACTAGTCTCGATGTCCGCACTTGAATAGACTGACCTCCAGGGCCCGCTGAAGACTACTTATGCGATTTTGATGACGTTAGGCAACATCAAATCGCGTGCATTTTTGATATTATTTCAAATGAATTTTTTAACGATTTTTAAGACCTGTGTCGTCGCTGGCACTTCAATAGATCGACCTGCACGAAAATCGATGATTACTCAGCGGTCATTTTGATGACGTTAGGCAACATCAAATCGCGTGCATTTTTCATATTATTTTAAATGGACAATTGGAAACATTTTAAGACTAGTCTCGATGTCCGCACTTGAATAGACTGACCTCCAGGGCCTGCTGAAGACTTCTTATGCGATTTTGATGACGTTAGGTAACATCGAATCGCATGCATTTTTGATATTATTTTTAATGGATTTTTTAACGAATTTTAAGCCCTGTGTCGTCGCTCGCACTTCAATAGATCGCCCTGCACGAAAATCTTCGGTTACTTAGCGGTCATTTTGATGACGTTAGGCAACATCAAATCGCATGCATTTTTTATATTATTTTAAATGGACAATTTGAAACATTTTAAGACTAGTCTCGATGTCCGCACTTGAATAGACTGACCTCCAGGTCCCGCTGAAGACTACTTATGCGATTTTGATGACGTTAGGCAACATCTAATCGCGTGCATTTGTGTCGTCGCTCGCACTTCAATAGATCGCCCTGCACGAAAATTGTCGGTTACTCAGCGGTCATTTTGATGACGTTAGGCAACATCAAATCGCGTGCATTTTTTATATTATTTTAAATGGACAATTTGAACCATTTTAAGACTAGTCTCGATGTCCGCACTTGAATAGACTGACCTCCAGGGCCCGCTGAAGACTACTTATGCGATTTTGATGACGTTAGGCAACATCAAATCGCGTGCATTTTTGATATTATTTTTAATGCATTTTTTAACGATTTTTAAGACCTGTGTCGTCGCTCGCACTTCAATAGATCGCCCTGCACGAAAATCGTCGGTTACTCAGCGGTCATTTTGATGACGTTAGGCAACATCAAATCGCGTGCATTTTTGATATTATTTTTAATGAATTTTTTAACGATTTTTAAGCCCTGTGTCGTCGCTCGCACTTCAATAGATCGCCCTGCACGAAAATCGTCGGTTACTCAGCGGTCATTTTGATGACGTTAGGCAACATCAAATCGCGTGCATTTTTTATATTATTTTAAATGGACAATTTGAAACATTTTAAGACTAGTCTCGATGTCCGCACTTGAATAGACTGACCTCCAGGGCCCGCTGAAGACTACTTATGCGATTTTTTTGACGTTAGGTAACATCAAATCGCGTGCATTTTTGATATTATTTTTAATGAATTTTTTAACGATTTTTAAGCCCTGTGTCGTCGCTCGCACTTCAATAGATCGCCCTGCACGAAAATCGTCGGTTACTCAGCGGTCATTTTGATGACGTTAGGCAACATCAAATCGCGTGCATTTTTGATATTATTTTTAATGAATTTTTTAACGATTTTTAAGCCCTGTGTCGTCGCTCGCACTTCAATAGATCGCCCTGCACGAAAATCGTCGGTTACTCAGCGGTCATTTTGATGACGTTAGGCAACATCAAATCGCGTGCATTTTTTATATTATTTTAAATGGACAATATGAAACATTTTAAGACCAGTCTCGATGTCCGCACTTGAATAGACTGACCTCCAGGGCCCGCTGAAGACTAATTATGCGATGTTGATGACGTTAGGTAACATCAAATCGCGTGCATTTTTGATATTATTTTTAATGAATTTTTTAACGATTTTTAAGACCTGTGTTGTCGCTCGCACTTCAATAGATCGCCCTGCACGAAAATCGTCGGTTACTCAGCGGTCATTTTGATGACGTTAGGCAACATCAAATAGCGTGCATTTTTTCTTTTATTTTAAATGGACAATTTGAAACATTTTAAGACTAGTCTCGATGTCCGCACTTGAATAGACTGACCTCCAGGGCCCGCTGAAGACTACATATGCGATTTTGATGACGTTAGGTAACATCAAATCGCGTGCATTTTTGATATTATTTTTAATGAATTTTTTAACGATTTTTAAGCCCTGTGTCGTCGCTCGCACTTCAATAGATCGCCCTGCACGAAAATCGTCGGTTACTCAGCGGTCATTTTGATGACGTTAGGCAACATCAAATCGCGTGCATTTTTTATATTATTTTTAATGAATTTTTTAACGATTTTTAAGCCCTGTGTCGTCGCTCGCACTTCAATAGATCGCCCTGCACGAAAATCGTCGGTTACTCAGCGGTCATTTTGATGACGTTAGGCAACATCAAATCGCGTGCATTTTTTATATTATTTTAAATGGACAATTTGAAACATTTTAAGACTAGTCTCGATGTCCGCACTTGAATAGGCTGACCTCCAGTGCCGGCTGAGGACTACATATGCGATTTTGATGACGTTAGGTAACATCAAATCGCGTGCATTTTTGATATTATTTTTAATGAATTTTTTAACGATTTTTAAGCCCTGTGTCGTCGCTCGCACTCCAATAGATCGCCCTGCACGAAAATCGTCGGTTACTCGGCGGTCATTTTGATGACGTTAGTCAACATCAAATCGCGTGCATTTTTTATATTATTTTAAATGGACAATTTGAAACATTTTAAGACTAGTCTCGATGTCCGCACTTGAATAGACTGACCTCCAGGGCCCGCTGAAGACTACTTATGCGATTTTGATGACGTTAGGCAACATCAAATCGCGTGCATTTTTTATATTATTTTTAATGAATTTTTTAACGATTTTTAAGCCCTGTGTCGTCGCTCGCACTTCAATAGATCGCCCTGCACGAAAATCGTCGGTTACTCAGCGGTCATTTTGATGACGTTAGGCAACATCAAATCGCGTGCATTTTTTATATTATTTTAAATGGACAATTTGAAACATTTTAAGACTAGTCTCGATGCCCGCACTTGAATAGACTGATCTCCAGGGCCCGCTGAAGACTACATATGCGATTTTGATGACGTTAGGCAACATCAAATCGCGTGCATTTTTGATATTATTTCAAATGAATTTTTTAACGATTTTTAAGACCTGTGTCGTCGCTCGCACTTCAATAGATCGACCTGCACGAAAATCGATGATTACTCAGCGGTCATTTTGATGACGTTAGGCAACATCAAATCGCGTGCATTTTTGATATTGTTTTAATTGAATTTTTTAATGATTTTTAAGCCCTGTGTCGTCGCTCGCACTTCAATAGATCGCCCTGCACGAAAATCTTCGGTTACTCAGCGGTCATTTTGATGACGTTAGGCAACATCAAATCGCGTGCATTTTTTATATTATTTTAAATGGACAATTTGAAACATTTTAAGACTAGTCTCGATGCCCGCACTTGAATAGACTGACCTCCAGGGCCCGCTGAAGACTAGATATGCGATTTTGATGACGTTAGGTAACATCAAATCGCGTGCATTTTTGATATTATTTTTAATGAATTTTTTAACGATTTTTAAGACCTGTGTCGTCGCTCGCACTTCAATAGATCGCCCTGCACGAAAATCGTCGGTTACTCAGCGGTCATTTTGATGACGTTAGGCAACATCAAATCGCGTGCATTTTTTATATTATTTTTAATGAATTTTTTAACGATTTTTAAGCCCTGTGTCGTCGCTCGCACTTCAATAGATCGCCCTGCACGAAAATCGTCGGTTACTCAGCGGTCATTTTGATGACGTTAGGCAACATCAAATCGCGTGCATTTTTTATATTATTTTAAATGGACAATTTGAAACATTTTAAGACTAGTCTCGATGTCCGCACTTGAATAGACTGACCTCCAGGGCCCGCTGAAGACTACATATGCGATTTTGATGACGTTAGGTAACATCAAATCGCGTGCATTTTTGATATTATTTTTAATGAATTTTTTTAACGATTTTTAAGACCTGTGTCGTCGCTCGCACTCCAATAGATCGCCCTGCACGAAAATCGTCGGTTACTCGGCGGTCATTTTGATGACGTTAGTCAACATCAAATCGCGTGCATTTTTTATATTATTTTAAATGGACAATTTGAAACATTTTAAGACTAGTCTCGATGTCCGCACTTGAATAGACTGACCTCCAGGGCCCGCTGAAGACTACATATGCGATTTTGATGACGTTAGGTAACATCAAATCGCGTGCATTTTTGATATTATTTTTAATGAATTTTTTAACGATTTTTAAGCCCTGTGTCGTCGCTCGCACTTCAATAGATCGCCCTGCACGAAAATCGTCGGTTACTCAGCGGTCATTTTGATGACGTTAGGCAACATCAAATCGCGTGCATTTTTTATATTATTTTAAATGGACAATTTGAAACATTTTAAGACTAGTCTCGATGCCCGCACTTGAATAGACTGACCTCCAGGGCCCGCTGAAGACTAGATATGCGATTTTGATGACGTTAGGTAACATCAAATCGCGTGCATTTTTGATATTATTTTTAATGAATTTTTTAACGATTTTTAAGACCTGTGTCGTCGCTCGCACTTAAATAGATCGCCCTGCACGAAAATCGTCGGTTACTCGGCGGTCATTTTGATGACGTTAGGCAACATCAAATCGCGTGCATTTTTAATATTATTTTAAATGGACAATTTGAAACATTTTAAGACTAGTCTCGATGTCCGCACTTGAATAGACTGACCTCCAGGGCCTGCTGAAGACTTCTTATGCGATTTTGATGACGTTAGGTAACATCGAATCGCATGCATTTTTGATATTATTTTTAATGAATTTTTTAACGAATTTTAAGCCCTGTGTCGTCGCTCGCACTTCAATAGATCGCCCTGCACGAAAATCGTCGGTTACTCAGCCGTCATTTTGATGACGTTAGTCAACATCAAATCGCGTGCATTTTTTATATTATTTTAAATGGACAATTTGAAACATTTTAAGACTAGTCTCGATGTCCGCACTTGAATAGACTGACCTCCAGGGCCCGCTGAAGACTAATTATGCGATGTTGATGACGTTAGGTAACATCAAATCGCGTGCATTTTTGATATTATTTTTAATGAATTTTTTAACGATTTTTAAGCCCTGTGCCGTCGCTCGCACTTCAATAGATCGCCCTGCACGAAAATCGTCGGTTACCCAGCGGACATTTTGATGTCGTTAGGCAAGATCAAATGGCGTGCATTTTAGATATTATTTTAAATGGACAATTTGAAACATTTTAAGACTAGTCTCGATGTCCGCACTTGAATAGACTGACCTCCAGAGCCCGCTGAAGATACATATGCGATTTTGATGACGTTAGGTAACATCAAATCGCGTGCATTTTTGATATTATTTTTAATGAATTTTTTAACGATTTTTAAGACCTGTGTCGTCGCTCGCACTTAAATAGATCGCCCTGCACGAAAATCGTCGGTTACTCGGCGGTCATTTTGATGACGTTAGGCAACATCAAATCGCGTGCATTTTTAATATTATTTTAAATGAATTTTTTAACGATTTTTAAGCCCTGTGTCGTCGCTCGCACTTCAATAGATCGCCCTGCACGAAAATCGTCGGTTACTCAGCGGTCATTTTGATGACGTTAGTCAACATCAAATCGCGTGCATTTTTTATATTATTTTAAATGGACAATTTGAAACATTTTAAGACTAGTCTCGATGCCCGCACTTGAATAGACTGATCTCTAGGGCCCGCTGAAGACTACATATGCGATTTTGATGACGTTAGGTAACATCAAATCGCGTGCATTTTTGATATTATTTTTAATGAATTTTTTAACGATTTTTAAGCCCTGTGTCGTCGCTCGCACTTCAATAGATCGCCCTGCACGAAAATCGTCGGTTACTCAGCGGTCATTTTGATGACGTTAGGCAACATCAAATCGCGTGCATTTTTTATATTATTTTAAATGGGACGTTAGGTAACACAAATACGCGTGCAATTTTTGATTATTATTTTTAATGAATTTGTTTAATGGGGGGGGTGGGGGGGGGGGGGGGTGGGGGGGGGGGGGGGTGGGGGGGGGGGGGGGTGGGGGGGGGGGGGGGTGGGGGGGGGGGGGGGTGGGGGGGGGGGGGGGTGGGGGGGGGGGGGGGTGGGGGGGGGGGGGGGTGGGGGGGGGGGGGGGTGGGGGGGGGGGGGGGTGGGGGGGGGGGGGGGTGGGGGGGGGGGGGGGTGGGGGGGGGGGGGGGTGGGGGGGGGGGGGGGTGGGGGGGGGGGGGGGTGGGGGGGGGGGGGGGTGGGGGGGGGGGGGGGTGGGGGGGGGGGGGGGTGGGGGGGGGGGGGGGTGGGGGGGGGGGGGGGTGGGGGGGGGGGGGGGTGGGGGGGGGGGGGGGTGGGGGGGGGGGGGGGTGGGGGGGGGGGGGGGTGGGGGGGGGGGGGGGTGGGGGGGGGGGGGGGTGGGGGGGGGGGGGGGTGGGGGGGGGGGGGGGTGGGGGGGGGGGGGGGTGGGGGGGGGGGGGGGTGGGGGGGGGGATATTCAGGTCTAATTAATTAACTATAAGTAATTAATTTTAATATTAAGCACCTAAACTCCCTAGAATTAGATAATTTGAGAATTATAAGTTTAGAAAAATTTTTAGAATATATAAAAATAAGCGTTATTTTAATTTGCAGTTTTTTTTTGGGTTTTTATTAAGGTTTTCAAATCGATATAGTAAGTGATTTAATTCGAAATATAAAGTGAAATAATTCGGACAGGTAAAGTCCGGTAGTAGACTTTCGAATTCTAATGCGAACGGAAAATTTTGAATAACAAAAGTGCAAATAATTAATTTTCTTTGGTATAAACAAATCTTTTGAGTGAATTTTAATTGAAATTAATTATATAGTGAGCAATTTTCGCTATAGAAAAAAGTAATTGACAGGTTTCGCGATTTCCAGGTATAGGACTTTCCCCCCCCCCCCCCCCCCCCCCCCCCCCCCAACCAGAAAACGAAAAGTAAGACGAGATTACATCATATATTTCAAATTAGTGTACAAATTTGAAATAAAATAACATACAGATTTATTTATTATGACAACATACATCGTAAGCATTCAACTGGCCGACAATTTCGGAAACACCTGCATAGAAATAAAAAGTGAAGACCAACAATGCTGCCTATGAGATCACACGAAACTGGTATCTGCTTGACGCACAGCTTGAAGCACTTTCTTCGGCTTGGAATTTTGTGAAAAACAAGTGCGAACAAGCATATTAAGGGGATTCTAAACGAAATTTAAATACCCAGTTTAAATGCCTGTGCTGGAATTTAAATTTCTCTTGATACACATATTTTTGGGGTTTGGCACGAGGAGCCCTCTCTTCAAGACAATATCCAATATGGCCCAGTACATAGTCAACTGCTCGGAATTACGTTTTGGTTAGAACGGTAGAGTAAACATATATAGTGTAATCGCCACAATCCAGTCACTGATAACTCATTACATAATGGTTATGTATATATGCTAATGTAACATTCATTACCAATAACTAATGAGTTTTGTATGCCGCCAAACAGATTTTTTACAGGATTATAAATCTAGCAATTGTAGAATTGACTATACTTTTACGTTTTCTTATTGCCAACAATTTGTTAGGCTTTTTTATATGTGAATGGCGACATTCATTACCATTAAACGAACTTGAATTTCGTACATCAGCAATCATTTTTCAACCCTTATACTCAGTGAAGTAATGGTAAAATTCATTACCATCAACGATCTTACATCTCATACACGGATAATCATTTTTCAACACTTGTGCTAATCAAATAAATGGTAACATTCATTGCCATCAACGATGTTGCATTTATTACATTGACAATAGTTTTTAAACACTTATATTGATCGCAGTAGTGATAAAATTCATTACCATCAACGATCTTTTACTTCACATGTCGACAATAATTTTTCAACAATTCTACTGATCAAAGAAATGGTAAATTCATTACCAGGAACAAAAGCTTCGCTTTTCATGTTGCTAAACATTTGTATGTCATTTTTTGAACATACCAATATTAATATTCATTACCTTTGAAGAATAACATTTTTGCCAATAATTTTGTACAATATTTTCTTATGTCGAAGTAGTGATAAAATTCATTACCATCAACAATCTTACATTTCATTCATGTACGATATTTTTTCAACCCTTGAATTGATCACACTAATGGTAAAATTCATTACCATCAACGATCTTATCATTTTTACATCGACAATACTTTGTGAACATTTGTGTCGATCATCAAAGCAATGGTAACAATCATTACCAGCAAACAAATTTACAATTTTCACGTCGCTCAACACTTTTTTACGTTTTTATGAATCCAGCAAAAGCATCCATTACATTCAATGACTTCTCAGCCCAATTATTACCTGAGCTGTGAAATGAATTTATACGAGTCTGGTAAGAAGCGAATAAAATTTTGATGCATTATTATTTGCACCTAAAGACGTTTCATATATTGTATTTTGTTTAATTGGTACCGGAGCTGTTAGCTTTATTTATACAAGTCTGGTAAGAAGCAAATAAATTTATTATAGAAGATTATTTCCATCTGTAGACATTTCATATAAGTAGCATAGGGATACCGATAGCCAGACGAAAACACCCCCCACTCCTTCACCTTGAAGTAGGTCTGGCGCCAGAGGGTAGACGAACCTTGAGATAGGTCAGGGTTAATGACCTCATAAAGAGGTGATAATGGTTATTAATTGGTAATTAATATCAAAACAAACAATAAAAACGTCAATAAATAATGTTAATTGGGTAATTAATGTCAGATAAATAATAATTTATGATCGTAAATATCCCTGCAGCCGCATTTTGAGGTAGGTCAGTAGTCTGACCTAAACAAAAACGTACGGGGTACCTTTGACCGCTACGCGTGGCCGGCAGACGAATCTTGAGATAGGTCAGGGGTTAATGAATTCATAAAGAGGTGTTAAAAGTTATAAATGGGTAATTAATGTCAAAACAAATAATAAAAATGTCAATAAATAATGTTAATTGGGTAATTAACGCCAGATACCTATCAATTTATGAACGTAAATAACACTACCACTATCTCGTTCGCTTTTTCAATATTCTGACGTATACAGAAACGTACGGGATACCTTTGGCCGCTACGCGAGACTGTCAGACGAATCTTGAGATAGGTCAGGGGTTAATGAACTCATAAAGAGGTGTTAATGGTTATTAATGGGTAATTAAGTTCAAAACAAATAATAAAAATGTCAATAAATAATGTTAATTGGGTAATTAACGCCAGATATCTATCAATTTATGATCGTAAATAACACTACCACCATCTTGTTCGCTTTGTCAATATTCTGACGTAGACAAAACACGGTGTGCCCGAACCAACTTTAATTGCAAGTGTCATGCACATGGGATTTTCCGATGGAATATGGTAATATGTGGTTCCCTGAATGTATTCTATCAAAAATATTTTATCGGGCCCTTTTTGAGAAAAACCCAAAAAACGCTTTGAAAAAGCATTTTTTGCAGTATATTGCATTTTACGATTAAACAACTGCAGGTATAGATAAATTACTTAGGACCCATTTTGTAGAGCGACAAATTTCCTACAAAAATTATTTTATATCAATCGTCTATCTTCCTAACATTAAACGTAAGAGAGGTTAGAATAAAATCATTCGCTCTTCGGGGTTTTCACGGAGCGGATTTGTAAATTATGAAATAAAATAAATGTAAAATAGTGTTAGCCACAATTAAATAATGAAAATTTAATACTTGAGCTGCATTACATAACATATATAAATGTCATAAAGTACATAACATAAATAATATAATTTGTAATATAGTTCTTGTGTTTCTAAACATGTAATCCATTAAATTCACCGATTGCTTGTAGAAGTCGATGATGATGTTCGGGGTGATTTTTATTTTACTTTATATTTCCCGCAAACTTGTTAAAATCGTGATGCACGGATTCAATTGCCTGCTCACTATAAAAACCTAATCCCGTTTGATATTTCATTCAAAAGGCTTCTACATGGTGAAAAACTGCATGCACTTTCGGAATTACAGGATATCCCAGTGCGATAAAACTGTTTTTAAACTTATTAATATACAATGTATATTATACATGTTGAAATCAAGTTTTTCCAAAAGAATTTTACATGAGTGTCCATTAAAACCTGAGCTACCGAAATATACTTCACGTTCAATGTTGCAAGATTTTGTCCACGCTAGTGCTTCTGCATTGCATTCTTTCAACATGTAGTTAAATATGCAGTTTACCACTCCTATCAACAAATGAAGTTCGGGAGGTGGTATTACGTCTAAAATCAACTTGTTGGTAGCACCTTTAAAAATTGGTTGATTGATGCAGTTATAATGCTCTTTAGCAGGCTCTTTCGCTGCGCCAGCTTTGCGCCAATTATCATGATTTTGCATAATGTTATCAGTTGTTTTTAACAAAGTAGCTTCTTGGAGATCGTTTTTATTATAGTAACACCACGTGCAGGGATACATCCTGCTGTGCGACATGATACCAGACATGGCAAGTTTTAAGTCAGTTGCAATTGTGCCGTCAAACTCATTTACACCAATTGCCGTTCACAACTAAGACACATTTGTATAGTTTTCCTGACAAGATTCTACTATCCCAATTATGAAAAGTCTCGAAATTCTTTTGCAGCTACTTCATCGGTATATGTTTTATGACCGCTATTGCACTCCATGTTTTCTTTATTTTCACTTGTGGATTAAATAGGCAAATAAATTTTAAGAAAACCACCTCCTTTATCGATTCCAAACTTCAAGTTCACTTCAGATACATCACGTTTTTCATTAACATAGGCAATTAATTTACCAAGATCTGTACAGTATACATCAAGTTG
The DNA here is from genome assembly GCA_030407085.1 of Trichopria drosophilae. NCBI lineage: Eukaryota > Metazoa > Arthropoda > Insecta > Hymenoptera > Diapriidae > Trichopria > Trichopria drosophilae. Next base: position 123,130,228 of record CM059582.1, on the reverse strand, counting down.
TTGAACATTCAAGACCACATTTCCTTTAAGGCGCTTAAATTCAAAATATTTTCATCATACAGTGACTACTGCCAGAAAGAGCCGTTTTCAATCCTGCTTCAATAATCTTCCTTTTACCACTTGCTTGACGAATCATAGATGCTACTCCTACAGTTGTGCGTTGACTAAGATTGAAACTTATTTGTATTTTCTTCAGATCATCGATTGATAATATTGAATTTAGAGTCAATACACTTTCAGGATTTACTATGACACTTAAGGGTTTTCCAGCACGCTGAGAAAGATTAATTGTCTCATTTTCACCGTTACCATCTTCATTGTTAACCTGTTCTTTTAACAGCGATGACATTTTTTGTTGTTTTTCGTTTGGATCGAATTCTTTTACCAAAGACGTCAAATTATTGAATCGGGTGAAAGCCCGACAATCATGAGCTAATCCTGGTCCAACCGCCTTGCGAGGTAGCTCTGTAGTCGGGCGTAAACAAACTTGCACGGGGTCCCTTTGGCCGGAACGTGAGGTAGGTCATGCTTCAACGACCTTTCGACAACTATTTATTAGTTTTCGTGTTGGCTGCATTTCCGGTACCGAATGGTGGCACGCGCTGACAGTTTTAGCTCCGTGTTTTTATGTATCTTTTTAAAATTGCTTGTGCATAATTGTCCGTGTCGAAGTCACCAGTGTAGTTCGTGAGCTGTCCTACAAGAATCTTTTATTTAATTTTAAATCTGTACTGTCCAAGAAAATTCCCAGTCTTCGTCGTGTGTCGGATTCTTTTCTAACCTTGAAAAGTCACTACAAGGTCGCTGTCAAATTTTTATTACATGACAGGTTATATGCACCCATCATTTCCTGTCATATTGTTTGCCGAGTGCTGATTGCATCACACCGGAATAGAAGGCGGGTGAGTTTTTATTTAAGAATAAAACTCACAATTGTATGGTACTAACACGTGCCAAGCATAGTTACTGCGCATCTTGTCTGCGCATCATCGGACCTCTACATCCGTAGGCAAAGCTCTGGTATCGGTAACTAGTGTCTGGTTACTGTTCCTCGAGAGGCAGCACGTCCTGGGTGTCCCATGCAACAGGAGGAGTCGACCACGCTTTTCCACTCTCCAGCGACTACGCCAGTAGGCTCGACTGGTCAGGAGACCGAGTCGCCGGCTACACTTCACTCGCACTTAGCAAGAGTAGGAAGGCCCGGGACCGCGAATAAATGGCTCGCGTATAGAGAACCGCAATCCAAACAAATTACGGATTTCTTTTTGCGAAGGAAGAGAGTTTGCTCTCCTGAAGCTTCTCCGCCAGCCGCACTGGTTGAGTTTCCCCAAGCGACACTGTGCTGTTTCAGCTATTACAACTACTGGTCCACCCATCCAAAATATGGAAGGTCAACTAAAAAGTATGCAAGATTCCATCATCGCAGCCCTGTCTGCAAAAATTGATGCAAAAGTTGATGCGGCAACCAAATCTAACCTTGATGCCATTTCGGACCTTAGGAACGAGGTCCTTAGCGAGGTCACCAATTTGAACGCCAAAATAGAAGATCAGGAGGCTCAAATTTCGCACTTGACCTCTGAACTGGAGTAGCAAAACAAGCTACTGAAAAAGAAGAACATTAAAATTCGTGGCTTGATGCTGACGGGTGATCCAACTGCCTGTGTGGAGAAATTTTTAACAGATGTATTCGACATCTCGAACGTGGTCGAGCGTACTTCGTACGTACAGAACCACCCATAATAATAGTGAAACTTACTTCGTACCGTTCCAAGCTCCACAGCATGGCCCAGAAACAACGCCTCCTAGCGGGCAGGAACATCTATATTGACGCCGACCAAACGGCCAGGGAACGACGTATTGACTACCACGCCCGGCAGCAAACAAAGAAGGCTAGAGCAGACCACAAAAAGACTGAACGCAAATACCAGAAGATTCGTGTGGATGGTGTTTGGTACAGCTGGTCGGATGTAGCGGAAACCTTTATACCGGAGGTTTCAACATCATCTACTGGAATGGAGGTCGACTTCTCATCCTCTCAGCCAATCACGTCAGCTCCAAGCGCATCTCGATCGCGCGCCAATCGATCCCATCTAAAAAACGCATAGTTGCAGCCCCGTGTACCAGCTTCAGGGGCTGCCGAACATCTCAACATGCCATCATCCACCGCCTGACTTCTCAACCCTCTACGTCAGCACTACCAGCTCGCCTAACTCATCTTCCAGTGGAGCCACCTCATCGGCAAGACCTTCCACTTTCTGTTATCTTCTGGAACATTCATGTCCCTCACAACTACTCCATGGCTATGAAATACCATTAACATGGGGTAATAAACTTTAGTGAGACATGGTGTACTGAGCCATCTGCACCCTCATTGTCCCAAGATTTAGTGAACTTTTGTGTCCCGGCAACGCATGAAGGCTCCAGAGGACGATTCAGCGGCGGCTTGTCAACTTTTACTCCGTCGTCGGGATCACCGGTGCTGATTGAAATCTCCGCCCACTGGCTTTTTATACTAATTAGAACCCATCCGCTTCCGTTAATTCAAGGCTCGTTTTATTTTCCGCCAAAGTCTGACCTTACTTTGTTGCTATCTTCTCTTCAGCTTGTCCTCGACTCCTTATCAGACAAATTTCCGGATAGTGTATTTATTTTAGGAGGAGATTTCAATTCGTGGACCGGTGACCTTGACTTTGAACGTGAATTTCCGAACTTGTTTGAGGAGACTCAATTCGTTGCTGCCAGACAAACTCGCGATAGCCGATATAATGTCCGTGGAATATGTCTCTACGATTTTATGTTTAACAATAATTTTATACTTTTAAGTGGTCGCTCGCTCAGCGATTCCCCGCGCAATTTACGTTTTTAGATGTTAAGGGGCGAAGCATTGTCAACTTGGTCTGGGTCTCGGCAAATCATTTATATTTGGTGAATGACTTTTTTATAGGCCCCGATAGTGGAGGCTCGGATCATTTTCCGACAGTTTTGTTGTCTCTCTCGTTAATTAATTCTCCGTCCGTGTCCCATTTTTCATCCAGCGTAGTATCAAGGTATGTAACGTCGTGATCACCCGAGGGGGAGGCAAAACTAGTTAAATACTTCCGCGAAGTTGACCCCTGCACACTGTTCTACGATCATGCCGCGCAAAGCCCGTTTTTCGACTCTTTCTGTTCGGGTCTTCTCAGCCTTCTCATGCAGCCTTCTCATGCAGGAGGGGCTCAAATACTTTAAGGCGTTTTACACCTCGGTGGTACGATGCGTCTTGTAAGTCTGCAAAAAAAGTCATGAACGGAGCCCTTCATCTCCTTCGGTCGAATAATTATGAGAACTCTTATGAACTTGCTTACCTTGCTGCCAAGAAAAAATTTAAACAATCAACGGTAGTAGCTAAAAAATTCCATACTACGAGTATAGTAGATGCCTTCGCTGGGGTGAGAGATGCCAAGAGTTTCTGATCGGAGGTTCGGAGGCACAGGCGGGCGCCACCTTGTACTTCATCGGTCTCCCTGGAGGCTTGGGCCGGTCACTTGAGGCTCCTCTATCCTTCGAGGCCAACGGCGTCTTTAACATTCTATGGGGCACTCGATGAAGATCTTGACGGCTCTATTCTTCCCCAGGAGCTGCGGGAGAGCATGAGGAGATTAAAATTGGGTAAAGCTGTAGGTCCTGTAGGAGGACGTCATCCCAGCAGAATCGTGGAAACTACTCACGGGAGAGTGGTTTTCCTATGTTTTGGACCTTTTTAATGTCATTCTAGTAAATGAGCTGCTATGGTGGCTGATCTCTTCATGCTCTTCAAAAAGGGTGACCGTTCAGATCCTGAAAATGACCGTGCCATAGCCATAACTAATGCTTTAACGAAATTAGTTATGCAGGTGCTTGCGGTGCGACTGAAAAAAGCCTCAAAGTGCTATGTCCTTTTTGTTGACTTCCGCAGAGCGTTCGATTCGACCCCCCACACAAAACTCTGGTACAAGTTGTACAATATAGGGATTAGCGCCAAAATGGTTAGGGTGCTTAAGGCCTTTTACGATTCAGCTAAATCGTCTATTCTATGTGCGGGTGGCTCTACCGAGCGAGTCAGGGTGACCGAGGGGGTCCTGCAGGGAGAAATTTTGAGTCCTCTGCTCTTTATTACGTACATATCCGACATCGTGTCATATTTTCGTGAACAAGGCTTAAGAGGAATCGACTACACATCAACAAATGACCTCATGATGCTTCTCTTCGCTGACGATCTGGCGATTTTCGCGTATTCCCCTGCTGACCTTAGAATGAAACTGAGGACGCTAGAGTCATTTTGCAATCTGAACAACTTTGTAGTCCACCTATCTAAGACTAAAATTATAGTATTTAGAAGAGGCGGCCCTCTAGACGCCTTTTCTAGAAATTTTTGCTACGCTAACCAGCAGGTGGAAGTTGCGGCCACGTATCCTTACCTAGGATCAATCGTCTCCTCTTCGGTGAGTGGGCTGAAGGCGGCTGAAAACGCTATAGCAAGGACTCGCCAAGCCACTGCGGCGGTCTTGGCTATAATGGCTTCAGCTAGATGTGATTCGAACAGTGCTGCCCTAAAACTCTACGGTGCTTCCATTATATCAACCTTGTTGTATGCGGCTCCCTGCTGGGCCCTAGGCCACCTAAATTCTCTTGAATCGGTGCAGGTCGAGTTTTTTAAAAAATGGCTTAAGCTCCCTAAGTCGACGCCGCCCTACCTTTTGCGTCTCGAATTGGGGCTTTATCCAATATCGGTCGAGATAGTGCGTAGAGCGTTAAATTTAGTACTTAAATATTTGCAGCAAGCACCGGATAGTTTGAGGCGACCCGGATTAATAAGGCTTTATGAACTTAGTATCGGAAACAATGGCTTTTCGGCAATAAACTGGCTTGCTCAGTTAAGGTTGGTCCTAGGCTCGCCTCTATATGAAAATCATTGGGATGATTTTTCGGCAGCAAATTGGGAGTCCAAGGTGGCCTCCATTTGCGAAAGTTTTGCCCCCCTTCAGCGTAATTGTGACCTTAAACGCTATTTCGAATCGGACTCGATCCAGATGCCTCTATATAGGCAATTCTCCGATGGACTGGCCTCTCTGCGATTTTGTTTTTATAAAGTTCAGTATAGTGTTTTTTAACTCTATAGTCTTTTTCGTCTGTAATTGTAATTGCGTGCGATTTTGTTTCATAACTTCAGTATATTGTAAACGTTGTGTACCATTTTTGTTCTAGTTATATTATTTTTTGGTGCACTCTACCCTCAAGAATTTTATGTAATTCACTTATGGGTCAATAAACTTATACTACTACTGCTACTAGTTTTCGTGTTTGGCTTCTTGTGATGATTCACCCCCACACCTCCTTATTATTTATTAAGATTTACGAATACATAACGCCGATTACCTTTATATACTTGTTGCGCACCTGCCAGTCCGCTTGTAGGTCGAAAACGAGAGACTATGATTTCATACGACGTTGAAGCACATGCATGGTTTCTCAAGGGGACCCAGTTTTCCAGGAAAAATTTGAAGACGAAGAGGAGATACGAAGATTTGCTATGAGTAGAGTCGACAATTAGCAACGAGGAAATGTGTTGCGTAATATGTGGGAGGCCTGGAGTCGCCCAAGTTGTCTGTGACCTTGTATTAACGGATGAATGATCTGTACTTGCGTTCAATCGTAAGGATAAATAAAATATTGTAATAATTTTTCAATATTCTTATTCTTATTAACTCCATCACATATGTGTTCAACCTCTTATATTTATAATTTTCCACAAAAGACGATAAATATTTTGTATGTACAAAATTTTACTATTACCAAGTGCGCTACAATTGTTATCTACTTTACTGTTTATTCCCAAAAGGAAATGAGTAGCGAGTCGAAACGTGACGCCGTTTTTTCAAAACTATTTGTCATGTTTTTTCTTCCGGTCGCGTTACAATTTCATATACGGCGGTGCGTCGTATTGCGTTAAATCTGATGCGTATTTTTAGACGTGTACCAGTAGTCGTAGTGGTATTCGTAGTATTATTACTATCACTTTCCGTAATCATTTTATAAATCGAATTAAAGATAATTTTTTTCCCATTTTCGTAATTTAATGAAATACCCTTGACGTTAGACGTGTCGTAATACTGATTGTTTTCAGTTCGCACGCGAAAAGCCTAAAATTTTGGACTCTCTGAGTTAAAGGTCTCAATATACGCGCCTAACCCGTAATCCGCTAGCTCGTCGGTCAAGTCACCCAGGAAATTACCCAAATGCGGTTCATAATCTTCGGGTGACGTCATCGATTTATTAGATATATATATTACTGAATCGGTATCGAAATAAAGCACGCGACGATCGAATTTTTCTAAATAACTGTATAGTTTCAAACGCGCTTGAGCTGTCGTGTAAGCAGCAATAACAACGTTTGTACAATTTGATGGTGTGACCGTTTCGCTTCTGTCGACCCAATTGACAAATATAATCTTGTCATTTACCGGAAGAATCTGAGTAACCTCTTTTGTCACATCTGTGAAACTTTCAAGCAAGTCTTGGCGCGTGGAAATAATCTCTGTACGCTGCAGATTTTCGCGTTGCCCAAATTTTCCCCAAAATAAATTTAAACACAGTTTAGCAACGGCTCTTAAACCGGGATTTTTTGGATATGTTATTTTGTTCGAGCTTTATCCCTTCCGTCCGCTCATAAGATTCTACGTAAGCTTTTTGTTTACTCATCGACACATTCTACCGGCCAGCCGCTCACTTCTTGCTTCATTTTTAGGAACGTATCTATGTATTTCGAAAACAGACCTCCATCGCGACTCTGAAGATTGTATTGAGTTATATTATACTGCCAAATTTCGAGTATTTTTCGGATTTTATAGCCTTTCTGAATAGCTTGCTTTACCTCATCGACCACCCATGTCCCAGTTAATACTCTATCGACGTCAGTCTCATGTATACAGTCTGATTGCCACTCGATCTCGCAACAGATTCGGCAGAGAGGAAATAACAACCGAGAATTCATTTTAACTGGCAGTACCGCATGATGAAGATTTCGGGGTGGTAGTACTTTACACATGATAAGTCATTCAACCCTGTCTAAATTAATTGAATCTTCTAGACTCGTGATGCCAGCACATTCTTCTCCAACATAAATGGTTGTATGGCCTACGGGGAAGCGACCGGTCTTGCAGATGTACGGATATAACGAACATACATCCAGGTAATTAGATAATTCATTTCTCGACCGTGGAAATAAATAAGAAAAATGTCGCGTTTATAAAACGGTCACCGTAATAATAAATAAAAAGGAAGATAAGTTTCTTAACGTTTTCGGCTAGGGTTTAGAGCCATCATCAGAAAAAATATTTTTAAAAAAAGTATGAGTCAGTTAAGCATGGGCATATTCATTTGATAAATGGTTGTTTTAGTATCTAAGTTCTATCATAGATGCTCTACTATATAGATATGTATTTCCTGCTATATTTCTGGGTTTTATCCGCCATATATTCAAACTTGATTTTATGTTCGTTCTTAATATTTTATTCATTTGTTATCAGTAAAATACCAAACTTAATACTGAATAGGGTGGTGTCTTTGACTATGCATGATGGTTTATTCCCCTTGCATTTTGATTTAAACAACTTTTATCACATCTTTTTAACATCGTTATCAAATGAATATGCCCATGTTTAACTGACTCATAATTTTTTTTTAAATATTTTTTCTGATGATGACTCTAAACCCTAGCCGAAAACGTTAAGAAACTTATCTTCATTTTATTTATTATTACGGTGACCGTTTTATAAACACGACTCTTTTCTTATATATACATCCAGGTAATTCATTTTTTCATTATTTTTTACAATGTGATATGTTGCGGTATTTCCCGTTCGTCCGCCAAAAAATGCAGCGCGCGGATCGAGAACAACGTAAGACGCCACTGGATGATTTTCCACGTAATCAGAAAGTTCTCTATTTGTTTTTTCTCCCGATTAAACGTACATTTCTATTTTTCGGTACGATTGTATCCGAACGAGTGTATTAGACGCGATGTAGATATTGTATTTGCATAAGCTTTATTGAAATTTTCACCGTTTGAAAAAATAGGTTTATCTCTCAATTCCGAAAAGCAATATCGACAACCGCGGAAGAAACACCCTTGAAATTGAAACACGTGGCTTTTGACGTTATTAGTCACATCGTTTTCATCTGGTGGTAAGAAACCATCTACTAGTGGACCTACGGGTAGTCAACATTCTCGAGAACGACCTGCGTGCACAATTTCACAACCGTCCACCTTTTCACACCAAAGAAGCCACTCTAAAGCCACCTTCGATAGGCGATTACAGAGTCTGTAACTGTTTCCCGGTGGTAATAGGCCGATAGTGTTGGGTTTCAGAAAATTCTTCCTATAAACGCGCGAACATACTGATGCTATCGTTACTGCTTGGCTAAAGGAGAAAACATTACCTTTTTGCTTTTTTTTATATACAGGGTGATTCTCCATTGAATGACTTCCGGTTAACAGTAGATTCTGTGATAAATTCTAAGAACATTTTTCCTTTGAAAAAAATTTGTGCGATGTATAGTTTTCAAATTATTTTAAAATAACAGGATTTGCTTGATTGTCGCGACGATTGCATTGTCAGCGAACATCCAAATTTTTTTTTTAGGGGACGTTTTTTACACCATTTCAAACGCGAAAGAACGAAAATTAACATTAGTATTTAAAAAATACACAAACTTACCCGTAATCGCTTCGCACTCTGCGATGAGTACGTTCCCGGTGAGACGCATCGCGACACCGCACTTTACAATTAACTTTTTATAAATGTTACAAAACACTTTATGCTCACACTCCAAAAGGTACCGCACCAATTGTCGGAAATCGTGGCACAATCTCTCGTACGATTTTCGATGATTACTAGCACTGTAGCGTAAACCGAAAACGCTAACAATAGTATGATTGGTTGTAGCAACGTACCCTACGATTGCGGATATTATTTGGCGGAGCTCTATTTCCATTTTTGTGAATTTGAAACATTTCTCGAAAAAAATGAACAAAAGTTGACGAAGACGTTCGAGGCGAAAGAGATTTTCACAAGTGAGAACTTGGAACTATGATCGCTGGTTTTATACATCTATTATGTCTGTGATTGGGAAAAATAAATTTTTCTTTTTTTGAGTTTCCAGAAACTCTCAAATTATTTAGACATTTTATGATCTTCCTTCGCGCAAAATATATCTGATAAAAATTTTCTCACATACAAGATGAAAACTATTACATAAAGCAGAGTAGATGGCTTATCACACAGACCCGTCCTTCGACAGGGTCGAGAGTTTTAAAAATTTAAGATAAGTAAATATATTTGATACTTTATGGGCTCCTCCTTCATTTTATTCTTCTCTTTAGGAAATTTACAAAAACTTTTAGACATGGAAATACTATGATTTTCTTGAATTTTTTTCGTTGTCATCGCTGAACCGGAGTTTAAATGCTTTTCATTAACAATATGTGTTTGCGCACTCAAGTGCGTGTGTGTGTGTGTGTGTGTGTGTGTGTATTTATATGTACGAGTTACTTTTTGGGTCGTTGTAAACACTAGCGTATTTAACCAGCGGCCTCAGCAAGAAAAGGCACAGTCGCTTGCACGCAGTTATCGCGAACTTTGCGTATATTACTTTATAATTGGCGCGTTTTCGGCTGTTCAAATAGCGTGCGCTATATTAGAAGAAATAAACAAGTGACGTAATTCCGTATTCGCTTTGAATCGGGTCGCGAGACATGAAGAGGCAATCGAAGCTCGCAACTCGTTTTGTTCGCATCTAACCGCCATTGTTTTTTGATTAAATAAAAGTTTCCGTTTTCGTCATTAAAGTGACTACGTCTCTTTTTCTTCCACACCTGCTCGTAACACATTGCGCTTAGACTTACTTCTCCTACAACGTAAACGCGCAGTTATTGTGAGCTTTTGTTGAAAAGAGCGTGCAGTGTAGCGTATTTGATTAAAATAGTGAACGTGGTCGTTACATCGTGTTGTTTAAAATTTCTAACAAAAACTGTGAAAAGAACTTGCGAGATCGTGGAAATGGTTCAACAGGCAGAAATCATGCATAAAAAGGAAACGACGGTATTTCGTGTTCTTCACCATTTGGAAAAAAATATCTCGCTTTATTACACGGTTTGTGTCATGCGGATAAACGACAACGTACAGCTTTGCTGAAAACCGCCGACAGAACACTAGTCAAATATATCTGTGAGTGTACGCTCAATGTATTGCGTGGTGTCGTTTCTTAAAAACCGCGGGACAAGTGTTTACTTCGAACTTCGAATTTTACGTACACTCGTCTTTACTACGAAAAAAAAACGATAAAAAAGGGTCTAGACAGATCGGTAGTGGTGGTGGTGGTGGTGGTGGTGGTGCTGGTGGTGGTGGTGGTGGTGGTGGTAATCGTACCTGGAATCGAAAAAGACGGCTTATTTTACAAAGAGGTGAACGTATCCCACAACGTTCCATCGGAAACAAATCTTTGTGGAAGCTCGCCGATACTCCGCGATTTGGTAAAAAATAAAGACATTATAAACGCTGCGAGATTCCGAAAAAACTTGTCGAAAAGTGTCGTCGTCGACGACGACAACGAGGGCAGTGACAGGGTGAGAGAAACAGCAAAAACGCAACAAGAACGAAAACATGATAATTCAGGGTAGATGGAATGGCTGGATCTCGAAATGTAACGGAAAACGATCTGGAGCGTATTTATTACGATCCTTCACTCTTGATAGGGTACTCGGACGCCCAAAACATTATTCGTATCAAAAAGTATGACGTTCCCGAGAAAAACATTCGCGAGTGGTTAAACCAGAAAGATGCCTACACTCTACACAGACCTATCAAAAGACGTTTTCAACGTTTAAGATATTCCGTTACAAATATTGACGACCTCTGGGAAGCCGATCTCGGAGATTTACGCTCCCTTAAAACTTACAACGACAATAAAAGTTACACGCTTGTCGTCATAGATGTAATGAGTAAATATGCATGGGTCGAATCACTTTGTGATAAAAGTGCCCTTGAAGTTCTGGCTGGGTTTAAAAGAATTTTCGGTAGAAACGATGGTCGGTTACCAGTCGTTCTTCAGACAGATCGCGGAAACGAATTTATCGGGAAACCAGTGCAAAATTATCTACGTGCAATGGATATTCAGTTTCGCGTTACCGTTAATATTTTGCAAAAAATTACTGTTGCCTATAACAATTCTTTTCACACAAGTATAAAAATGACACCGGCTTCAGTAACCTTATTCAACGCGCACATTGCACGTCAAAATATCGAAACCAGATTTCACTCGCAACGACGAAACAAATCGTATAAATATGAAAAAGGTGATCACGTTCGAATCAGAAGTGCTAAAAACGCATTCAAGAAAGGCTACGAGCGAGGTTGGAGTGAAGAATTTTTTCGGAAAAAGTCTGTTTTAAAACGTCAAAATCTTTTCGTTTACGAGCTCGAAGACTTGAACGGCGAAGAGATTGAGGGTTATTTTTATCCGCAAGAACTAGGGTCAGTCTCCAAAGTCCGAACAGAACAAGAATTTAAAATTGACCGTGTGATTCGTTCTAAAGGCCAAGGTGTGAAAAATCAATACTTTGTTAGTTGGGTCGGTTATCCCGAAGAATTTAATTCGTGGATCCCCGGCGCGAGTTTAAAAAGTCTTTAAAATGCACCTTTCGTAAATAGATGAGTTTTTTGTAGTTTTACCCAGCAACAGTAGCATGAAATATTTGCCCGATAATACAACGACAAGATTCACGACAGTTCTTCCCAAGGAAATTGAATTAACGGGAAACTGGTTAGTTGGATTATCAGAAATTTACGTACCTTACAGTGTTGTACATTTCAATTTCCAATTTCAAATTGGAAGCGTGGAGAATGACTTCGATGGAGTACAAATTATCCATACAACCCGTGTTAACATCCCCGAAGGTTATTACAATAGTGTATCTGATTTTGTAGACGGAATCAACGATCAGCTCAAAGTTTTTTACGAAGGATTTTCAGACAGAGTACATTTACAATTCAATTGTGCAAACACACGCGGTGGCATCGTTTCTTCGTTTTGTTCGCAAAAAGATTGTAAAAAATCACATATACTTTATCTTTCACAGTTCTGTAAATAGGATTCTCGGGCTTTCCGATATAGCAAATATTACTCCTGAAAAGGGGGAAGAAACTGATACGAAAAATCGAATACATCGGTACTACCCTGCCATTCCTTGTCCCGTGCAATTCCCGATCAGTTATTTGTCTACACCGATATTTGTGAACCGAACATTGTCGGTTATTCGCAAATAACTTTATTGCGAATTGTCCATATCAGTGGAAAAAATTATAATTACGGCATAACAGTGATAAGGCATTTTTCACCGCCCAATTACATTCCTCTTTTGTCGAAAAGATTTCGCTAAATTACAATAGACATAAGAGACCCCGCAGGTTTACCAATACCATTCGAGTACGGAACGTTGACCGTCACTCTTCACTTAAAAGACAATATTGAATGGGGCTACAATGTTGAATCATTACATAACATACTACGACGAACAGGCTGATAATGGTCTTGGTGGTGGAAACTTGTTCGGTAGGGGTCGACAAATTCGAAACCTTTATGTCGTGCTTTGGATCAGCGCGGTCATGGAATTGGAAGTTTTCTCAGAGGATTGTTTAGACGCATATTACCGTTATTAGGTAAAGGTTTGGCTGCAGTTGATGAAGAGGCCTTACGTGCTGTAATAAATGTAATCGAAGATGTCGGCGAGAAGAAACTTCATTCAAGGAATCGTTAAGAAATCGTGCCAAGGAATCTGGAAAAAAACCTCACATATAAAGCAAGAGAGAAACTTTCAAAAATGATGTCTGGTTCGGGATGTAAAAGTTTATCAAAAATAGATCCTTCTCAGTATTCGTCTGGTAATACGTTAGTGAATGTCACATAGCGACTTCGTCGCATCACCCATAAATTACGCAAAACCAAATCGGGGCGTATTTTGAAACGAGAGGTAAATAGTTTGCGAGGGAAAACCAAAAAGAAGAGGCAAAAGCCGTAAAGAAGAAGAAGAAAACTCAGAAGAGAAGGAAGACAAATAACGGAAAGTGTAGAAAGCAAAAACGTAATACTGATTCGAACGACATATTTAGATAAAAATAGAAATAATGCCTTTCCTCCATTCACACTCGTGCGAGTGCATGACATTCGGGCTTGACCTCTTCACGCTACCCCCGATACAAACGACGATCGAGAGCTCGCACTGCGAACACTATAAACCTGTATCTTCCTTAACAGATGACTCACTGATAGAATTCGTTGCACCAGGTTATGACGAAGAGTACATTGACCTTGCGCATGCGATGATTAGTCTGAAAGCTTGTATCTAACCCAACGATGCAGAAAATAACGCCAAAGTTGCACCTGTGAATAACTTTTTGCATTCAATGTTCAACCAGGTAGATGTGTTCTTTAACCAAAAACTTGTATCACCACCTAATAATACCTACCCTTACCGATCGTACATTGAGACGTTATTGAATTACGGTCTAGCGGCGAAGGCATCACACTTGACTTCGACGCTTTGGTGTAAAGACACTGAGTCTCATATGGATTCGTTACCCTCAAGTGCGAATAATGTTCGACTAACTAAGCGTAAAAAATACACTGAAAATTCTCCAACAGTGGATCTCATCGGACATTTGCACTGCGATATTTTCAATCAGGATGAATTCATGCTAAACGGTGTCGAAATACGCTTACGTCTCGTCCGCTCTAAAGATTCGTTTACTCTCATAGACAAATCGGCAGATGGAAAATTTTCAGTAAATATCAGCGATATTACATTACTAGTGCGTCGAGCCAAGATAAACCCACGTAAACTTCTCGCACATGCAAAAAGCACATACAGCGAAATATCCTCTCACCAGGGTCGAGGTCAAATCGTTTGCACTACACAGTGGAGTACTCGGAGATACACTTGATAACGTTATTCTCGGACAGTTACCGAAAAGGGTGGTTATCGGTTTTGTTGACAATAAAGCTTTTAACGGCGAACGTCGACTTAATCCATTCAATTTTAAAAATGATGGTATTATATTTTTATCGTTATACGTCGACGGCACACAAGTCCCTAGCAAACCACTATAGCCAAATTTCAAAACAAATTCACAGCTATTCGTGGAATCGTATCACACGCTGTTTCCAGGCACAGGTATTCATTTCATGAACGAGGGGAACGAAATCTCGAGGGATGAATTTGCAAACGGCTATTGTCTGTTTGTTTGTTATCTAACGTCTGATCTTTCTGCAAGTTGCGCTACTCATTGGAATCTCGTAAAGAACGGTTGCTTACGTATAGAGGTACGCTTCGATTCCCCTCTTGAAAATATTGTAAATTGTATAGTCTACGCAGGATACTTAATATTAGGTATACGCAGGATATTGTTTTAGAAATTAACTCTTCTCGTCAGATTATTACCGATTACAATGCCTAAATTCGTAAAGAGAGGGGACACTGTCTCGCTTAAAAGGATCAAACCGAACGAATTTTGACATCAGTTGCACGATCCGAGTTGAGTATCACGGTACAAGTATGGAGTTTATCGTCGAGGTTCAAGGTTTTTTAAACAAAAGGCACAATTTTATTCCGAAAGAGATTGATGTCACTTGTATAGAAAAAAAATACATTAGCCATTGGATTCTATGATCGAACGATAATTTCTCCGAATTACCTGCCAATTCGCGAAAGACAAATTCATACCTCTCCGAGCATCATCACGGGATCGAGTGGTACGACGGGGAATCAGACACGTGTAAAGTATTTCACACACTTCAAGAAATTACGCGCCATGCGAGTCGCATTTACGTACGGGGATATAAAAAAAAATTACTGGAGAAAATTTTTAAGAGACCTACCTTTCATAAATTTAGAAGAAAATCCGGACGCGACCAACATTCAACGAAATTGGCTCGAATGAAACGTTATGTATATATCACGGAATCAGAGTATCTGACAAATACTCGTGCGCCCTGAATAATGCTGTAAAATTACGAGGATAGTTCATTTCGCACAAATCCGCTTCTAACAACAACAACAATAACAACAACAACAACAACATCAACAACAACAACAACAAAAGCGACAACGATAAAAGTGAAGATTCGTCGCCTTCGACGTCGTCGTCGTTGTTACTGTGTGTTTCTACAGAAACTAGTTTCAGTTTCGCAACCGGCGATTGCAGTTCGGAGGCGCCTAACAAAATCGCCAATGAATTTGAAACAACTGTTACGATCCCTTCGATATATCCAAGGGCATACGAAAGGCGTCTATCCGGCAGATTTGATTCCTCTGGTGCGGACGAAACCTGCGGTAATAATCGCTAACACGGACGATAAAACAAAACCAGGCTTGCACTGGGTAGCATTATATGTTGACGAATTTTCTAATGCGATCTTCTTTGACAGCTATGGATCGCCTCCAATCATCACGCATCATGGTCGCCGCCTCCGATGCAATTGTAAGACAAATTATGTTTTTATATACTATATCTAACGGTTATAGTCTATATGATTTTCAACAGAATTTCTCTACTGACACTAGAAAAAACATTATGTTGTGAACAAGTGGTACGATCAATTTTTGAGAAAATATCAATATTCTAGAAATACTAAAAATGAAACATGTACTAATTATCTGCTTAATTATGGCGGACAATGTAATAACAAATGTATCCAATCTTGTACGCTTAAAATGTGCTATGTTTGAATATAATGTGTTTTTAACAAATCTAATGTTTTCTTATTTTACATTTGTCAAATCTCCCCTTCGTATTTTCAGGAGATTTCTAAGAAACTATTACAATAAAGTAGTTGTTTAGAGGGATTCCAGATTCTACATGTATTACCTTGTATGCTATGATTTCCAGTTTACTTCTAGAAGCTTATCTCCCTCCCCCCCCCCCCGACTTCAAGATTTTTCTAGAAAACTAGGTCACTCGAATATAAACACCACGTGTGCGTTACAACGTCGTAGGAAACTACAGTCTCTCGTTTTCGACCTACAAGCGCACTGACACGTGCGCAAAAGGTATATAAAGGTCATCGACGTTAGGTATTGGTAAATCTTATTAAATAATAAGGAGGAGTGGGGGCTGAATCATCATAAGAAGCCAATCACAAAAACTAACAAATAGTCGACGAGAGGTCGTTGAACCATGACTTACCTCACGTTCCGGCCTAAGGGACCCCGTGCAGGTTTGTTTACGCCCGACTACAGAGCTACCTCGCAAGGCGGGGCATTTTTATTGTTTATTTTAATATTAATTATCCATTAATAACCACTAAGATCTCTTTACGAGGTCATTAAACCCTGACCTATCTCAAGATTCGTCTGCCGGCCACGCGGAGCAGCCAAAGGTACCCCGCACGTTTTTGTTTACGTCAGACTACTGACCTACCTGAAAATACGGCTAATGGGATATTTACGATCATAAATTATTATTTATCTGACATTAATTACCAAATTAACATTATTTATTGACGTTTTTATTGTTTGTTTTGACATTAATTACACATTAATAACCATTATCACCTCTTTATGAGGTCATTAACCCTGACCTCTCTCAAGGTTCGTCTACCGTCTGGTGCCAGATCTACCTCAAGGTGGAGGAGTGCAGGGTGTTTACGTCTGGTTATCGGTACCCCTATACTATTCATATATCGTATTTTGTTTAATTGATACCAGAGTTGTCGACTCTATTTATACGACCCTGATAAGAAGCGAATAAACTTTTTATTGATGATTATTTGCATCTAAAGACATTTCATACATCGTAGCAACGTCAAAACGTCGAAGTTTGGTGAAAAACTATAGGGTAATTTTTTTGCCGAGGTGACCAAATTCAATACTTTTTCAGATAATAATCATTAGCATTTTACACCAGCTTTATGGCATTATCGTTGACTTTAGGAAGACACTGCATACAACCTTTTTTGTAGAGAATTTAATGCTCTATCTTTTTTGTTTGAAACGTTTTTCAATCAAATTTGTATTTTTACAAAATAAATGCAAAAAACTACGAAGAAACGTAATTGAGGCTAATGTATTTTAGTAATGGACGGATGCATCTGCGCCAAAATCTAATCAGATCTAAGTTATGCCAAGACCCGTATTTTAGAAAAAAATTATGTCATTACGCTTATCCGTACGCGAGTTATCGCGCGACAAATAAATGGGACGTACGAACGTACGTACGTACAAGATCACGGACACACATTTTTTGATTGTTGTTTTGGGATCCTTAGGGTCTAAAACGTCGACATTTGAAGAAAAAGTATAGGGTAATATTTATGCCCGAAGTGACCAAATTCAATACTTCGTCAAGACCTGAGATCTGGGATGAAGTAAAAAAGGTCAAAATTGAACACCGATACGACTTTTCGAACACTTCAAAAGCAAGGTCTCAGTGGCCTACATCTTGAATTTCTTTATGCACATTTCTTATCAATTAATTATTAAATTTATTACTTGTTCTTGCAGTAACAGATTTTCAACTCGACTTTTCCAACATTTCTTTGACACGCGTTATCGTATGGCTAAAACTTATAACTAAAGTAATAGAAAATTATAAAAAGTATTACAAAATGATTAATATTATGTACATTGGATTGTAAGGTATTCTTACATGAGATTAATTAATAAAATAGGGTTAAGCACAGGATGGTAAAAATCAGAGTGAAATTAGTATGAACACGAATAGAAAAATATTGTGAATGAGATGAATGAGTGAGTGACAATTGAGACAACAGAGCTATTGAGTATTAAGTGTATATATGGAGGAGGAATGTATCGTTTATGGTCTATCGTAGATCTGAAGAAATGAATAAAGAAGCGATTTGAACTGAGTTGGTGATTTAGCAGAACGAATGTTAGATGGCAGTGAATTCCAGAGCCTAGAGTCTGTTATCGTAAAAGATCTTGCGTACGCTCGGGAACTTGAAAAGGAACTAAAAGATCACCTTCAGTCACTCTAGTTACGTGGCATGTTGACGTATTCCGAAAAGTGAACAGTGCGTGCAGATATAGAGGCTCATGATTGGTCAGTATATTGTACGTGACACTTCCTATAAAGTACAAGTGTCTGTAATTTATTGGAAGCCATCCAAGTTTTTTGCGATATGGGTTTTAGATTAAAGATAAACCGTACGCACTGATTCAGTAGCCGCTGGCATTTGTCTCTGCGTATTGCTGAGATGTCACTGTAGGCTACACAGCAATAGTCCAGATGGGGAAAGATTAGGGAAACTACTAGGTGTTTACGCAAGCTAGTAGACAGATCGTTCTTATTGTATTTAAGACGGTGAAGAGTGAAGTTTATACATTTTGAAATATGATTCATATGGCCATTCCAAGTCAATGACGAGTCGATACGGAGCCCCAAGTTTATGACTATATTTTTAATATTAACTGGGAGTCCACCCACTTCAATGTTAGGAAGCGAAGGTATATTAATATTTCGGATATTGGTATTGGATCCTAAATAAATTGCTTGGGTTTTGGAGAAGTTCAAGGAGAGACCAGTATTTTCCGCATATTTTAGAACTGCCGATATATCCGAATTAATACGATGGATGGTTATGTGCAAGTCAGCTGGCTTGACTTGCGTCACATCAAGATTTGATCTGTAGGTCATCCGCGTAAAGCATGTGATTGGTATGTTTGAGAATCGATGAGATGTCGTTAATTAATATGGAGAATAAAAGTGGACCGAGGATTGAACCCTGAGGGACCCCTGCTAGAACTTCAGCCCAATCAGACATATTTCCATCTGCTCCGACTACTGCCTGTTCTCGCGCGGTCGAAGTATGATGCAAACCATTTTAATGCTGATGATGACACTCTAAGATCCTTGAGTTTTTGAAGGAGTATGGCAATGTTGACGGTGTCAAACGCCTTTGAAAAATCGAAAAGGATGAGCGCAGTCACCCAGCCTTTCTCAATACCTTGACGGACGTAATCCGATATTTTAATTAAAACAGTTTGTTTACTGCATCCTCTGCGAAAACCCGACTGTGGAGGGTCCAGAAGTGCAGAATGTTTCAGATGGGCCAATAGTGCATCGCTTACTAGACGCTCCAGTATCTTTCCAAGAAAGCAGAGAATAGATATTGGTCTATAGTCGGATGGTAGTAGCGGGGTGATAATTTTGCTGATAGGTCTAATTATCTAAATAGCTTTCTTCCATGCTTTTGGGAAATTTCCAGAACGTAGACTGCAGTTAAGTAAGTCGAGTATGAAGTTAGATACGGCAGGCCACGCAGCTTCCAAACAATGAAATCCTAAACCATCATGTCCCGCAGATTTGGACTTGATAGAGTTAAATGCCTGCTTCAGCGTCCGCAAAGAAATTACAGGTAGATAAAACATGTCGGGCATATCAGCATAATCAACGATTTGGGGCGGAATATCAATGGGACCTCGGGTAACGTTTGTATTTGCATTAGAGGAGAAATAACTATTAAGCTCATTCAACGTGCAAATTAGTACGGGAGGGGGAGGTTTTGGTTTAACCAAGCGCAGCTTCCTAAGTTCCTGCCACACTGAAAGAAATTTCCGAACGTAACGTTGGGAGGCTACATCCCAGCCCGTCGTTACGGAGACTTTCCAATCGTGCTCCTTCGGAAATCCCAGCGTTCGGTCGGGATCGGTATCCGCAGAGCTGCGTCTCGGCTATCACGGCGTGGAGTCGTGATCGTCGAGACGCTGAGTAAACAATCCCCACCATAACGTCGCATGCGCAGATTTGAAGACCTGCCCCCGTGTGAACTTTATCAGATACTTCGAAAATTAAAATTTTGTCTAACCGTCGTGGTCGAGTGGTACAAGCGCATGAGTTCAAGTGCGGCGCGTTATTTTTTTAGTTCGATTTCGATGTCGGGGATTTTTTTTTTTTTTTTTAATTGTTCATTTACTCAACATTTGTAACGAAAACAATTTTTTAGTTGTTTACTATTAGTTATTTTATTTACAAAAATGAATTGTGAAAATAAATTTTAAAAACATTAAACAATATGTTTTTGCAGAATGACATTTGTAAGAATCGAATTCGCTGTAATATTAAAACAAATAAATGTACAATATTTTATTGTAATTTCCGAAATAATATACAAAAATTACAAGTCGTACATTTTTTCTAAAAAACTTATTGTAGTTAAAATAAGTTTGTAATTCATTTTTTTATATGTTTCAAATATAAGGTAGACCTTCCATCTAGTTCCTAATATCGGGCGGTATCGTTATTTATATATACGGCAACAGTTTATATTGCGTTTACGGTAAATGGAAACATCTTGTACAGAAAAAGGAAGAAACGAAAGTATCGTGGAAACAAATTTAGGAAACAAATATTTGGAACACTCGATTAATATAATATTAAAATAAAAAGATGTTTTTTTACTTCTGCAATGAAATTGTACTAAATTACTAACTGCTTTTTTGAAATATTTCAATACTACTAGACAATAATATTTTTATCCCGTTAGAAAACTTTTATGATTACACTAACAGCATTCTGTAAATCAGTATATCTATATAGTATAAAATCTTATTTAAATTAGTTATAGATTTTCACCAATATTTTTTTAAATATTTAAACCCTTTCACGACAATTTTACTTACTTTTAATTAAATTGATTTTAAGGATATATCATTCAGCAAGATCGTTATTCGTCATTTATTATTTACTTTGTTTTGCCTACATTATGCTATTATTTATAGCTGTGGGTTTTCTTTTACGTATTAATTAATTAAATAAATATATTATACTAATGTTATTGTAATACACCGATTAAGATATAAAAAATTAGTACATTATGTTTCAGATACTGATTTTCGTTAACCTATTAAAAAACCACCTGTTTGGCACAAGACTGGCTATATGGTCTATTATTTATCAACAAATCGTCCAATTTCATTCCCGACTAGAAAAGGTGATAAATAATTGATAATATACAATAAATTTCGTTTACTATATTTATAACAAAATAGTAAAGAAACGTTCGCAAAATCCTTTTCACAAATGTATAAAGTGATAATTAAACTGTAAAACATTGGCAGATTTGAGGTTCAATACTCTACATCATATTTAACTATCGGAAAGTAGTAAAGGGGCCATATTATTGTCTTGTTTACTGTATAAATGGTTGACGCCCAAATGTGCAATTTCTTCATGAAGTTTTACCCTGATAAAAAATTTATTTTTGACATGTTATTTGTCACTTTCAGAGGTATGGTAATGTCATTACCCATAATAAAATTCGATAAATTAAAAATAAAAGCAAAAATTTCACGCTTAAAAAGAACGCGTATAACTTTTTTATTTCAACATTTGAAGACAGATAATTTTGGGCAATAAGAAATTACTTGACAATTTTACTTCGTGGGGTTTAAATAAATAAATTAAATATAGTGTCATACTCCATGAAACAGCTTTGTATATTTGAGCGTTAAAGGGTTCATTTAAGTAGGTTTTTTCTTTCTATCTGTAAACTAACATTGAAATATAATAATAATTGGAGTTACTGACTACTCAGCTTTCTTTCATCTTATACAGTGACATCTTAGATAATATATATATATATATACAAGGATTTATACAGTAATGCAAATATTTTCTTCCTAACTTGCCCTCTGTTAAGATTTTAATATTTTTTTAAATGGTCTTTCTATTCAACGTAATTATCACAAATATTTTTAATGTGATACACTTTTTTATACCGACAATAAACAATTATATCACATTAAAAATATTTATGATAAATACGTGGAATAGAATTTTCTTCTTTTCATCAGATTCATTATTGTTAAATTGAATTAAAAACTTAATATTACAGTCAACAACAAAATTATTTGCACAAGCTGAATGCCTATAAAGGCATTATTTACTATTAATAGCCTTTACTATTTTCCGATAGTTAAATATGATGTAGAGTATTGAACCTCAAATCTGCCAATGTTTTACAGTTTAATTATCACTTTATACATTTGTGAAAAGGATTTTGCGAACGTTTCTTTACTATTTTGTTATAAATATAGTAAACGAAATTTATTGTATATTATCAATTATTTATCACCTTTTCTAGTCGGGAATGAAATTGGACGATTTGTTGATAAATAATAGACCATATAGCCAGTCTTGTGCCAAACAGGTGGTTTTTTAATAGGTTAACGAAAATCAGTATCTGAAACATAATGTACTAATTTTTTATATCTTAATCGGTGTATTACAATAACATTAGTATAATATATTTATTTAATTAATTAATACGTAAAAGAAAACCCACAGCTATAAATAATAGCATAATGTAGGCAAAACAAAGTAAATAATGAATGACGAATAACGATCTTGCTGAATGATATATCCTTAAAATCAATTTAATTAAAAGTAAGTAAAATTGTCGTGAAAGGGTTTAAATATTTAAAAAAATATTGGTGAAAATCTATAACTAATTTAAATAAGATTTTATACTATATAGATATACTGATTTACAGAATGCTGTTAGTGTAATCATAAAAGTTTTCTAACGGGATAAAAATATTATTGTCTAGTAGTATTGAAATATTTCAAAAAAGCAGTTAGTAATTTAGTACAATTTCATTGCAGAAGTAAAAAAACATCTTTTTATTTTAATATTATATTAATCGAGTGTTCCAAATATTTATTTCCTAAATTTGTTTCCATGATACTTTCGTTTCTTCCTTTTTCTGTACAAGATGTTTCCATTTACCGTAAACGCAATATAAACTGTTGCCGTATATATAAATAACGATACCGCCCGATATTAGGAATTAGATGGAAGGTCTACCTTATATTTGAAACATATAAAAAAAATGAATTACAAGCTTATTTTAACTACAATAAGTTTTGTAGAAAAAATGTACGACTTGTAATTTTTGTATATTATTTCGGAAATTACAATAAAATATTGTACATTTATTTGTTTTAATATTACAGCGAATTCGATTCTTACAAATGTCATTCTGCAAAAACATATTGTTTAATGTTTTTAAAATTTATTTTCACAATTCATTTTTGTAAATAAAATAACTAATAGTAAACAACTAAAAAATTGTTTTCGTTACAAATGTTGAGTAAATGAACAATAAAAAAAAAAAAAAAAAAAAATCCCCGACATCGAAATCGAACTAAAAAAATAACGCGCCGCACTTCAACTCATGCGCTTGTACCACTCGACCACGACGATTAGACAAAATTTTAATTTTCGAAGTATCTGATAAAGTTCAACCCCCCGTCATTTGTTTACTACATTCGCGCGCCCGACGGCCGGGATATACATAAGGCTGTACGTTTCGATCGGCTTCGATAGACAGCGTCTCGGCGATCACGACACCAGGCCGTGATCGCCGAGACGCAGCGATTGGACCAGAATCCATACCGTATTGTCTTGGGTTTCAATGCGATAGGCTCGAACAGTCTAATCGCAGCGCTCGTAACACAGATCCTAACGGAATGTTTCGAAAGCGCCAAGGCGCTACGCTGGGAAATTTCTTTCAGTGCAGATAGCTTTGGAATCAGTTAGAGGAGCTAGACGACTCGCACAATAATTTGAATGTGCTTTTGTATTCTGCCAGCGTACCCTATTTCTCATTTGTTTATAGTCTTCATAGGCCAACACATTTTTCTTGCGTTTATATGTTGAATATAGCTGGTTTCTGCGCTTGATGAGTGCGAGAATCTCTGTAGTTATCCAAAGATTGCGAGGTTTACGGGGTGTGAAGCTTGTAAGTGGAGCATGAATGTTGTAGAATCCCATCAGAGTGCGTGTGAGTAAAATGGATTTGTCGTCTGCAGCATCTAGTGATAGATATGAAGACCAGTCAATCGTTCAAGATCCGCAATAAATTTGCCGGGGGAAAAATTTTTTAATTTTCGATAAGTAAATGGGCTTATGAGGGGAGGGATCACTTGTAGGTTGTATGAGATCTCAATAAGGTCATGATTGGATGTCGATGGTCCATTGGATTGGGTAAATAAAAGAAGTTTGTCCTTGTCGTCTACCAGACAATGATCGATCCAAGATGAAGATGTAGCAGTGAAATGTGTAGGAGAATACGAAACAATATGAATGTTGAATGTGGATACGAAATTGCGAAAATAGTTTGAGGCATAATAAATAGTTGGAGTATAAATGTGTTAGTTTCGAGAGCTCAGTTTCTAATTCTTTAAACATATATGCATTAGGCGGGCGATAAACAGATATAAGCAATAAAGGTGACAAAGTTTGAAATGAAAGCTCTATAACAAGGTACTCCGCTTTTGTCTGATAGGCTGGAGATGGAACTTCTGATGAGGATGAGATGCAGCGCGATGAGATGGAATTGTGAATATAGACAGCTGCAACTCCTCCTTTCTTATAGTGTCTATCCGCTCTATGCACGATGTAATTATTAAGTTCCACTATATCATTCGGGGTACCTTCGTTTAGCCAAGATTCAGAGACATAGATGACGTGATAGAATGTTGATGAAAAAAGATATTGAGATTTGCCATGCGGCCCTGAGTCAATAAGGATTGAGCATTTAGGTGCCATAAACGGAGATATTCCGAAGGTGATGTAGAAATCGCATAAGGTAAAAATTCAACGTTATCCTTTTCAACATTAACATTTACACGCGCAGTTTTGATACCGGACATATTTTAACGACAAATTTCACATCTCTTAATAAACTTAAATAATTTTTTTTTAATATATTCCATATAAATATGCACAGAGGTTGTTTTGGGAACATTTTTTGTGAAATAATGGCAGTTTCGGGGAAATTCGGCAGCTTTGAGGACTTTCCTCAGAGCAACCTTTTAAATAGTGGCAGTTTCGGGGACAACACCCCAAGGGCCCTCCTTTGGGTAACAAAAAAATTAGGTAAGTCGTAACCTAGGTCTGGTTAGGTTAGGATAGTTGTAGAGAGAGGTCTGGGGGGCAGCGCCCCAGGCACAGATATATGGGGCAGTGTTCCCGAAACTAAAATTTTCAGGACTTAATTTTTTTCTCAGAAATAACACTTAAAAGATTCAAAAAAAAAAACGTTTTTCTTAAGACGCACCCTAATAAATATATATAGATATTTATTTTTTGTTTATATATTTTTTTTATTTATTATTTTTTTGTTTATATATTTTTTGTTTATATATTTATTATTTGTTTTTTTAATTCACATATGCTTTTTTGTTCACATATGCTTCTGACATATAAAAATGCTCTGAAATTTTCTTTTTTAAATTAATAAGCTGTTTTATAGCGTGTAGAATTTTTTTTATTTTTTACAAAAATAGCCGTGAATTTAGTTTAACCCGATGTGGTTTGATTATAACCTATTTTTAAAATATAATTATGAAAAATATAGTTTTCTGGGGTCTTTGCGAATCCAATAACAACCCATTCAAGTAAAAAAAATATTTGTTTATGTTTAACGGCTCATTGAATGAAGGAACATTTTTTCTTAAAATTCTGTTAAATGAAAACTTAATGTACATTTTCATTCATAACTCAAAAGCATCGATTCCTTTCTTTTCAACAATGTGATATTCGTGTTCTACACATTTTTGCGCTTCGAAATACTTACTTGTCATGTAGAAAATGAATATTTACTGACCACATGCAGAACCTATTTGCTCCGACTACAGGTCTGCCTTGAAAACTAGAAGCCCAAAAATTTATTAGATTACGTTTTTGAAAAACGTAAAGTTAATAAATGAGTAAAAATATCTGCCATGTGGGTACGCCCTTACAATTTTCCCATGCGCACATTTTTCGAGAATAGCGTCTCTGTTTATATTATTGTTCACTGAACACCGGAATAACTAGACGTATAGCTGGAAGTATACTGTAAGCGCAACTGTAAGAGAGTATGGTTAGAATGTTGGATTACGTAGTTGTGAGGGAACCTTAAGCGAGCGAATTGTCAACACTGACGTGCGTGGGAAAACACTCTTATTGACACGAGTTTTGAAGTGGAACGCTTTCGGTATTGTAAAAAGGATAAAATAGAAAAAAAATTTGTTTAAAAGAGTTTTTGTGTATCTCCAAGTCTTAGTGAAAAACGACATTGAAAAGTAGCAGAACCTTAGTCAATCGAGTCAAGTTGGACTCGATTATAGTTGTTTTCGACGAGTTTAATCTCGAATCGTTGTGAATCCGGACAATCATAAGCGTAACCGGCGTGAATTTAATAAAGTATGTTTTATGTGCTCGATTTTGAAACGATCGTTGAGTGAAACAGCCGATAAAGACGCTGATGGATACTCGACTAAATCGAAGAAGAATGTATCCATAAAACGTCAACATTTTAAAGCTGAACTGTAAACATCATCGTCCGTCATAACCTTACAAACACAAATTACTCGGAAACTTTCGTTCCTTATCGAATCATCTGCTGTTGAACATAAGTGAACACTCTAAAATGACAAGTTCTACGTCAGACCTATGTACTAGATTGTTTGGAGAAACTACAGGGAAAATAAATCATGATCAATTATCATCTCAAAGAGAAGTTTTAAAAAGATTGTTCTTTAATCTGCGAAATACAAAATTATCTTTAAAGGAGAGTTTGACTTCAGTGGTTAAAGAAGTTATTATTATTTGGGAAAGTGCAAGTCTTCCTGTTATAGCACTGCCTAAGTGTTCGATAAAACTGAAAAAAATATATGAAGCGTGGCGAAAATTGCAAAAGAGTGAAGGAAAATGTTTAGGTGTTGTTGCTTCTCGCGGTATAAAATTTAAATTTCCGGGTCCTCATCACCATGCTCGGTGCATGGCCAAAGCTATCTATTCATTAAAGATATACCTATTTCGTGAGAGTTTTAATTTAAGCGTTCGAATGGAAAAAGAACTTGCTGATATTTGTATATTTATAATATTAGTATATATTCAAGCATCCCGAGTAAAAAAAATTCGTCTATGAAAGAACTTTCCGAAATCTCGCAAAGATCTCGCTAATGGGACGGAGCGAGATAATTGAGAGATGACCAAAAAAGTTAAAATAATATGTTAAAATTATAAATTAAAAAATAAAATAGTTAAATAAAAAAAAAATTATAACCGTCGGGATTCGAACCCGAGACCTTTCGTTCTTGAGGCAGGAACTCTAACCACTCGGCTAGACATTAATTTTAGAAAGCATAACAAATGACACATATTTGAGTGAATCTATCATTGAAATTCGGCATTGATATGTGTCATTTGTTATACTTGTTTAAATGACTGTCTGGCCGGGTGGTTAGAGTTCCAGTTTCAAGACGGAAAGGTCCCGGGATCGAATATTTTATTTTTTAATCGATAATTTTAACATACTATTTTAAACTTTTTGTTCCATTCCATTAGCGAGATCTTTGCGAGATTAAACCCGCGTGATCTCGGAAAGATCTTTCAAAGACGAATTTTTTTTACCCGGGATGGTTTACATGTCCAGTTTCATTTTCAGCTCCTAATCATGACTTGCAACTTATAAAAAAATTGCACAATTATAAATCTGTTGATAACGAAATTTCAAACGTGACGTTAAAAAAATTTAAAATTCACTTATGGCATTTAAACCCCGAATCTGCTGCATTAGCATTTTTTGATGAAAGTATTCCGATTTCTTTGAAAGAAAAAATGGTATCTAGACTGCAAAATTCTGATGACGATTATGATTTTAGTAAAATAGTGAAATTACAACCTAACGAAATTGAAAACCTATTAAGTAAAGAAATCGATTGCTTCATTAATTCAAGATCTCTGAACTTTTTTAAAAGATTTAACATAAATGAGGATTTCCTGAAAATAAATTCATTAAATTGGATGCAAAATCAACAGTATCAAGAAGGTTTACACCTTGTAAAAAGCTAAAGGTTGTTAACGATACAGCAAAAAGGGCTGTGAAATTAGTCGAAGATTATAACGGCATACTATCAAAACATAATGATCAGAAGGAATACATAGTTCAGATAGTTGCGGACTACAGAAAAACGTTTCCCTACATCTGCAAAGAATAGCTTAATAAAAAATGAGTTTAGTTAAGTTACCTACGTATTATGTGACAGAATAAAAATAATAATTTGTAATTAAAATAACAGTTGTTAACATTTAACCTTTTTCAGCATGAATTTTTTTCTGTCAAGGGATACGTATGAAGATACTCATGGATATAGTCGTGGGACAGATGAAAAAGAATCTGAAATAAGTTTTGAAAATACCGCACACAGTGAAATGGGGTAGGGGAGAGTAGTACACATTCAATCAGAGTACACTGTCAACCACTGCGTTTATTATTAAGAAAATTTAATAAATTAATTTATAATGACCGAATATATATGATATATTCCGCCAAACTTTTAATATTTAGGAAACTTACATAAAAATGATAAATTTAGTATTATTGATGAACAAAAATATTTTTTTGTATAAAATGGATGTAGAAAAATATCACACAATGGTTTTTGTTGATGGAGAATAATAATTTTCGCATGAAAAAAATTAAACTATGTTATTTTCAAAGATTTGCGTAAGAAACTGTCCTGTATTTTTTGTCTTCCGGATGGAAAAAAATGTACGTTTTTAGATAGGACCGCAAAGAATTTTTGGTATCATCTCTTGTTATTATTCTTTTAAAACATGTAATTTACGAGAGCGTGCCCATCTTATGAAATAAAATATAACATCAAAAATGGAAGAAACTAAATTTTCATAAAAATGAATTATTTTTACATACAATTTTTTAAAAAATTTTTTGAAAAAAAAAACAATGCATATGTGTTTGTATTCATAATAACCATTGAAAGTAAATTTTTAAAATTGACGTGCCTTGTAACAAAAAAAAAATTGCAGGGTTTTAAAAATCGTTACTCCGTGCGCCCTCCGTTTCGAAACCTCAGTATCTTCTTTTAATACATTGGCGCCTATGCTATTTTACCAATAGCTGCGCAGTATCTTCTTTCAATACATTGGCGCCTTTGCTATCTAACGCAATGCAAGGTAATTCAAAAAATTAGCGCCGCTACAGCAGTCCCCCTATAAAAATCACCATTGCCCCGGATTGAGCCTCTCAGGAAAGCCAAAATGTCAGCTTTTCGGACCGCTCCAGAGTTAACGAAATCCCCAAACTTCAAAAATAACTAACAAAACGCAATGCAATGATATGATCAAACCTAGCGCCTCCATAGCAGTCCCTCCTTTAAAAGCATATCATTACCCCTGGATCGAGCCTCCCGGCAAGACAAAGTCTGTAATTCTTTAAAGCGATATTTTATTTCCGGGAGCCAAAACTACTTCCAAAAACTAGCGCCACGATCGGATGTCCCCCCTTATCATGGTATAGTATCAGCTCCACGGTTTGAAGCTACATCCTAAAAATTAGCGCCATTACGGCAGTCCCCCATTTACCCAACGGATATGACACCCACGACTGCAGTACTAGTAAAATATTAGCGCCTCTATCGGCAGTCCCCCCTAAATTAGCGCTGCAGCATCCCAACGAGTTGATTCTCGCTCAAAACTGCGGCTGTAACGTGTTGCCACGTTACAATGGACATGGACGAGCAGACATACGAAAGCATTTGACGATCTGAAAAGGAATTTTACGACAGGTCCGAGTCTCCACTACATCATTCGAAATAGCAAATTTTATGTTTAGGCCGATGCGAGTGATCATGGTATTGGGGGGGTGCTTACATACCCCCCCCCCCCCCCCGTCTGTGGCCGGCGGGGCCTTTTCTCGAATGCCTCACACCCACTCGGAATGCTTCAACCAGATGATATCAGTTTAGAACTCAGAATAATCACGGTTAAACAAAGTCGCAAATTAGTACAGGGATATAAGGAAACAGTTTTTGGTACTCACCATACGGTATCCACTCTCAAGCTGAGCAAGTCATTCGAGAACCACATTGAAACCGTAGCCGGGGTGCTATTATGCTCGGCCCTATCTTTTATGGACCGACTGTTGTACGTTATAAAAACTAAGAATTCAAATATGCATATTTAACAATGACATGCCACACTTTCTCTTTCCCCGGCTATAGCCAATCTTATTTATTTAGTGCGTACAACTTATAATTTGTTACAGAAAAACACCAAGAGCTAACGATAGCCTAGCGCATAACCTGAAGAAAAGTACATAAATCGGAGTATAGCAAACAAACTCAAATAGTTCTTATTAAATAATAATAATCATAAATGTCCGAATTTTGGTCCTGAAAGGCCGATAACCATAAACAAAGCGTCTTTTGTTTTGGCGCACAGTGGCTTAACTTTAGAGAGCCCTGGACGCGGACCAGTTCCGTAACGTACAATTCACTACCACAATGACAAAAAAAAAATCGTTAATTCGTCGTGCGGTGTTCGCATCGATTCGGTAGCCTTATCCGGTGTCCTTTGCCTGTGGCCGTCGAAGACGTTCTCCTACGTTGACGTGTGCACCGCGGTATTGTAGGCGAAAAGGAACTCCGGAAGATGGCAATCCCAGTCCCGATGGTCTGGGCCCAAATAGGATACTATCATAGTCTTAATTACCCTGTTTACCCGCTCTACGGAATTAGCCTGAGGGTGATATGGGGGGGGGGGGGTTGTGGAATGATAGATGTTATATTCCGATCATACGGTTTATAAATTCCGTCCCGTTATCCGTTAGTAACATTTGAGGCGCTCTCCAGCGACACAAAACCAGATCCTCGAATGCATCTCGAATTTTCTTTCCGTTAGCCTGACGTAATGGGGTCAACTCCACCCATTTCGTGAACAAATCCTGCATGACCAATATATACGAGAACCCAGACTTACTACGCGGCAATGGCCCGGCGATGTCGGCAACGACCACGGCCCATGGTTCCTCGACTTTTCGAGTCCCCATAAGTCCCACCGGCGGGGCCTGCTCGACGTTATTAAGTTGGCACACTTGACATTGCCGGCAGTAATTTGCGATATCGCGGTACATTCCCGGCCAAAAATAATCTGTAAGAGCGCGTCGGTGAATTTTGTCTATCTCTAAATGTCCGGCGCGAGGATCGTCGTGTAGTTCCCTCAAAACACGCAGACGATCGCTAGCGGGAAGTACTAATTTCCATTCCTTTAGATCCTCTAACGCGGAAGTGGTGCGTGGATTGGGAGCGCGTTTGTAATGGTAGTCCTCAACTATGCGACATCGAGGATCGCCTGCAGGGTTGCCGCGAATGCATTTTAAACGGTGCTGATACCAATCATCTGCCTCGTTCGTTAACACGTTTAATGCGATTTCTTCCGCGGACGTATTTTCGTATAGACGTGATAGAGCATCCGGTACGTGGTGCAGGGAGCCTTTGCGGTGCACGATCTAAAAGTCGTAAGTCAATAAGCGTAGTGACCAACGCGCTAACCTACCCGAGGGATTTTTTAATTTCCGTATCCAACGTAAACGATCGTGATCCGTTATCACGGTGAACCGGTAGCCTTTGACATGAGCCTGGAATTTTTCGATAGCCCATATCACCGCCAGGCACTCCTGTTCAGTAGTGCCGTAATTACGTTCCGCGTCGGTTATAGGCCGGCTCGCGTAAGCGATAACGTGCTCCTGGTTCTCCGTGTCTGAGTTAACAGCCCCAAGTCCTACCGAAATCGCGTCGGTTTGAGCGACGAAAGGCAAGGAAAAGTCCGGCCGGATAAGCGTGGGTGTGTGACTAAGGCGCTCAACGATTGTTGCGAAGGTATCCCGTTGTCCGTCCTCCCATTTCCACGAGCAATTTTTCTTTAAGAGGGCGGTGAGTGGTGCAATCGTCGTCGCAAAATTGGGCACAAATCGTCTGTACCACGATACCATACCGAGAAAGCGCCTAAGTTGTTTGCGATTTGTAGGTGGTGGATAATCGAGAATCGGTTTTACAATTATAGCAGAGTTGTCGCGACGTATCTCGCGGATGCTGCACGGCCGATCCCACGGTTCTGTCGCGAGAGGATTGCCCCTCGACTCGCAGGTTCCCTGGCGTCGAGGGAAGCCGTCCAACGTCGCGGGCCTGCGAGTGAACCTGCCGCTGGTCGGGCTACGTTACTCGCTTTCGCGCGTAAGTCTAGTGCTGCTAATTCGGCTGAAAAGTTCGCGGCCGCGGGATCCTGACTTCCGTAGTTAAATGTCTCATTTCGTAAACCGTCGCGATAGGAATGTTCATCTGCTCGCATGTCGCCGCCGATGATATACGATGGGTCCTGGTAGTACGTATTTGCGTCATACGTGTCATCGCCTGCGGTTGGGTATCGCGATTCCCCTTCCCACGGTTAATGATTAAGACCCGGTGGTCTAAGACGCGTCATCGAGGCGGAGGTGGTCGGT
Organism: Trichopria drosophilae; assembly: GCA_030407085.1. NCBI lineage: Eukaryota > Metazoa > Arthropoda > Insecta > Hymenoptera > Diapriidae > Trichopria > Trichopria drosophilae. The sequence continues at coordinate 123,097,845 of CM059582.1, read as the reverse complement.
AAGTATTGGCGATTTTTAACGCCATCTCGCGCCTAATTACGGTAATCTCCAATTGTTTCCATGTCCCAATGAGTTCGCGATAGATAGTGGCTTGTAGTGTCGTTAGCATATTTCTTAATGCGCGATCCATTCTTTCTTCCAAGGGCATTGGAGGACGTACTCGATTCATTACAGTTCGAATGCAGGTCAAATAATCTGCGACTGATTCGCTGGCACCCTGAGGCCGACGCGAAATTTCTTCCCGAAGGGCATATTGGAAATCGGGGTCGCTAAACCGCTGCAGCCACGCACACTCCAAATCCCGAAAATCTCTCCAGTCATTCCGTGCAGCCCGGAACCACTGGAGCGCTACGCCTTTCAAGAAGAAGGGTAGACAACCGACTAACGCGTTGTCGGCGATCTCTACTAAAAAAAGTGCCAGAAGTGGTACAGCCCTGTACTTAAGATATCGAAAAACGGTGAAACACGGGTTCCATTTTTCCTAAAATATATCATTTAACATTTAATTAATCATTTAAAAAATCAAGTAATATTTCACATTTATGTCGGCCATCTTGGATCCACCATTTTGAATTTACAAAATCTGACTTCAAATTCGTAATCAGCGACCCAAACAATTCCCGAGTACCAACTTTCATCAAAATCAAGTAAATTTTTTACATTTATGTCGGCCATCTTGGAACCGACATTTTGAATTTTCAAAATCTGATTTCAGATTTATAATCAGCGGCCCCGAAAACCCCCGAGAACCCAGTTTAATAAAGTTTGGGTAATTTTTCGCATTTCGGTCGGCCACCTAGGGACCCGCCATTTTGAATTTTCAAAATCTAACTTCAGATTCGTAATCAGCGAACCCGAAAACCCCCGAGTAACAATTTTCAGCTGTTTTCCGTATAAAGAAAAATGTGCGCCGCACATTTTAATAAATTTAGCAAATTTACAGCCGCCATATTGGATCCGCCATTTTGAATTTTCCCATTTTGACGACAGATTCGGATTCAGTGACCCAAAATATCTTGGTATACGAAGTTTCATGCAAATTCATTAAGAATTGTAAAAGTTCTTGCAAAATGTACACATATGATCCATTACCACGTTTGTCAATAATTTTTTTGTACATATATATATGATCCATTACCATTGAAGTGATTAAATCGCCCTCTTCTAATCCACGCTCGTTGGCCCTCCTTTCGGCACCACCGACGTCGCATGAACTCAAGTTATCCCGACCATCGAGATAATTCACCCCTGCCTCCGCTTGACGGAGTTCATTGACACCCGATTGGCGGATCTGCCCACGCGCGTCCACAGGTAATCCCGCATTGACACGCGTTGCCACGTTCGAATCAACGGGACGAGGTACCTAAGTACTATTCGCGTTTGCGTCAATTAACCCGCCGATGGCCCCGTCCACCATCGTTTCGAAATCGGGTAAGGACTATGATGGTACAGACTGGAGTGTAGGGATCTCCATCATTTCCAAACGCACCGCGGTGAGCAAACGGGCCCGAAGGTTTGCCAATGTACCATCGACGGCTAAGCAACGTAGAGAGAGCTCCGCCTGCAGCTCTGGCTCCAATAGCCCCGACGCCCAATCCCCTGCGTTACCGCGGTCCATGATACCCGAGAACCAAATTACTTGTCAACTGCCGGAAACCCTATTCAAATGTCGCGAGAAGAACGAGAGCAAAGAGTAAAATTTTCTTTTCGTCAAGTCTGACCAGAGCCGAAAGGTTTCAAGGCATCCGATAACCGAATAACCGTTACACCAAACAACAACCGAGCACAAGGCGGTTTAATTATATGGGAGTAACATAGGAATTTTCCTAAAACAAATTTCGATATGTCAATCGTGACATCACTATCAATAAGTGCGTGACACGCTCATCGCGTCAAGGGTCGCCGGATGACTTGCATATTTAAAAAGGCTCGAGTAATATTCATAATAAATCATTTTTTTTCTTTCCCATTATTAAGAATTTATAATTGGGTAATTAGTAGCCCGTATCAGGCTCACTCACACTTAAATCCTAGAGGCATTTACCTCAGCATTAAACACAAAAAATTCACACATTCAACAATAAATATCTCACCAAGCAAATTCTTACAAGTTAGCACAAAGAATCATTTTCAATCCAATCATAATAATATATATACACCGTGTGGATGCGAAAGAACAGCACATAGGGAAACCCATGTATAGCAGGCAGCCATTGAGATGCGAGCTTTAGCTTTCGTCGTGCGGGAATTGACCAATGGCAACGAAGTGCTACCGACTTCCTAGCTGCTATACCCATGACCATGAAGTGGAGGTTAGGTAGATGGCTGTCACGTTTGACGTTTTTATTATTTATTTTATTTTCTATTATTCTAAAGTTATTTTCGCGTTTTAAAGTAATTTTCGGTCACCAACAACTCTCGCAGTCACAAGAATGTGACCACAGGACTTCCATTACTAATTGTAGGTCAGTAAATTTTACATTTTAATACCAAAACACTGTTTTATTATTATGCAAAATTTTACAGTTTTGGATGTTTGTGTTTCAGAAGCAGGTTTTTTGAATAAAGGAGAATCCATCAGATAAGTATACATTTTCATGATTTTTATCGTGTTTTGAAAGGTATGATTCTTTGGGGTGTATTTTTAATTCTTTTGGGTTACTCTCAAGAAGAAGCGAGGCAAGGTTTCGAGTCCCAAGGTCACAACGTAGATATCGGAGACTTCTAAATTTGGAAAAAGATTTGCTTGCACACGAAGAAAATCAAGCTGTTTCTTTTGCCCAAGGTCCATCGCTAATTACTAATCCCTTGGATGAACTTAAATCAATTCTTTTGACGCCCCTCAAGCCGAGTCAGGAAACTGCTGCCGAGGACATTCCAAGTCATTCATTTCTACAAGTGGAAAACCCTGCTGGGTTCCTAGCACCATGTAACCTACAATTGTGGTGACAAAAAAAAAAGGAAACGTTTCGTGACAGGTATTTCAGTTCGGTCATACCAGTCCTTAATATAGGCTCGTAAAATTTTGTGTAATTGTGTAGTGAAGTGAAGGAGAAATAAATAAATATTTAAATAAATTGTAGGCGTAAATTATTAAAAAATAACAACAAACAAGTGTTTGTGACATAATTAACATTTCATTGTGGAGTCATATTTTTTCTTCGCACTTGAGTTTAATTTTTGCACTCCATTTATATTTTCAGTTTGTTTACAAAGTTTGTCATGATGCCTATAATTGAAGAGTACCCGGGAAAAGCAAAATAAAAGTAAACAGTAAAGATGGACAAACTTCGCTTTTCCTCATGTACCATTCTATTCTGCATTCAGAAAAGAGGAAATAAATTTTGAGTCGCAAATTCATTTTTTCAAAATATGTTTAATTTACAAATTTAACTTTAATAATATATATATATATAATGATAATCATAATATATCAATAATAATATTTACTAGAAAATATACTCGCTTAAAACTAGAATCATCTGGCTGCCGCATTCACGAAAGTGTGTTCCCGACTGAAGTGCCACGATCAATGTCGTTGAAACCGAAAAATACACGACAATCGCTACTAGAATAGCCCAACGCAAAATTTAAAACGCAGTCAAAATTATCCATACCCTACATCAAAGCGAAATTGACAGCAAATTGAATTCACGAAAAATCACAAACAAAATAACCTCTAATCTGACATTTAATCAATAATACGCGACATAATACTCTAAATATCTCAAAACCCAAAAACTATCAAATGCCAAATTCAAAACTAACGAAACAAACAATCCACGAAACGCGGCCCCCCGTTGGGCGCCAAATTTGTAACCCCCCAAAACCCTAACCCCAAAATTCCTTCACCGTCGTCGCCGCTCGCAACCGCCCGCTACCGAAATACAAAATCAACAGAATCCCTGGGGTCACAAAACCTTACGACGCGCAAGATGTTAATAAGGGCGCTAGGCACGCCGAAGCATACCAAACTTATAGGCGCGCCGCACGGTGATGGTGTGCCCGCTATGCTCAGCCCCAACATCCCCTCGGCACGGGAGAGGGCGATATTCGCAGGCGCAGTCAAAACTCGAAACCGAAACTGGACGATAGAAACTAGCGGTCACGAACAACGAGGACGGGTTAACCGAACCCCACACTATCGTCACGATGCCGAAACGCGAATTCAATATTATTTACCCAGCGTCAGAACGAAGCGAAACCAAATCTTTCCGACCAAAAATTTTGGGTTGCCCCACAGGGGCCGGGAGACATTCGGACAAAAATCAATACAAAAAATCACGCCACACCTCCACAGCGGGTGTCCGTAGCCATCATCGTAATTTAAATATCGATACCAAAGAAATTAATTAATTTCGCGGTTGCACCAAGTGCCGGTAACCAATATTTCCACCTTATCCGCGATCGACGCTAGCTTCGACTACGCAGGTCAGCGCCGCTTGATCCGAACACTCCCGACGCGCGTACGGCTATTTTTGCGGAGCGAAATACGCCATGAGGCCGGGAATTGCACCACGAGTTCCAACTAAACGCTTTGGGTTTGGAATTTACACATTGGCTGATAGCGATGATAACCACTTTTCACTTATCGATTGAATAAATTCCAAGGTAATACGTAACGTATTTTAATAAACGCGTGAAATATTGCATGATTAAGAGTACTATCCTTGAATATTTTCAAGGACGATAGCCGTGAAGTATTCTCTTTTGAATTTTAGGTTAAACCCTTTGAACTCTCTTCGAAGGCGGTATCCGTGGGACGAGTTATTTAAGCTAAGTACGAGCTTAAGATAGTCGTAAAGGTTTATCTTTAAAATCAACTAAACCCCTCGAATTAGGTTCGAAGGCGATATCCAATTTAATAATTGTTTAAATATTTCGAAACTTTTACATTCCTTGGAACCTTTTCAACCCGAGCGACGCGAAACAAAGAAATTATTATTTCGATTTTACCGCGTGGTGCCAGCTTGTACCGTGCATGAACTCGGTTGCTGAAATGCGTTAGAAGAACAAAGGACGAAACCCACACTACGTCCAAAATTACATTTTAGCCTCGATGCTTTCAAGATAACGAAACCCAAAGATATAGTTAATTATGAGAACCGACATTTTAAATTTCACCGAAACCGACCGGAACCGAAATATTTTAAAGTCTAAAAAAACGAACGAAACGAAAGCACGAGTGATTCGCGGCACTTTACTCAAGAACGCGAGCGAGAAATTCCAGAACGAATCCCGGAAGGCGATAGCAAAACAACAATAATTTAATCAAAGAAAAATCGATTTGCCTTCCGGAACTCGTGGTTCCTTCTCACCAAGCGACACTCATCTTCCAAAGACCAGGTTGACCTGCCGCTAACGCTGCCAGAACGAGAATGGCCCGAGGCTCGTCGCCGCCTTGCCAGAACGCGGTTCTCGCCGCTCGCCGGCACCAGAGATGGAGCGCGCTTACTAGCTCCCGCGGTACCGCGTGACTACCGTGGCTTGCCCCGCTGCGTCTCTTACCCACTCCCATCTAGTCCCCTCACGCCTTCTGGAACCATCTAGAGACTTCCAGAAGCGGTAAACGGTAGACATCTATTATCTCGATTCCTTTATCAAAACAACAGATGACTTTGTTTGTCCCGTAACCATCATAACAAAGTGACGAGAACCTTTCTAACGGGCTCTTTATGTTCAAATATTAACGAGAATTTCAAAACAATAAACTATATAATATTATCCGTGATGCAAAATATAATCTACTTACGAAATTACCAAAATATCGAGAACCTTTTAACGAAATTAATATTCTAAAATGATGTGAAAAATGCCCAAGTTTGCGTTCTAAATTTTATAATTACTCAAACCCGCTACTATACGATATCCTAAAATATTAAACAATGCAAAAGAAAAGAATTCAAGCGATAAAATTTACGTTTCAGTTCCAGATGAAAACCAATACGAACTTATACGATGAATGACTTAATCGCCCCCCATTTTCCTAAACTTTTTGTCAAATAATTACTGGCCACATCCTTTAGGCCGAGACCGACTAACTATGCACTTGCTCATCTAAAGATACCTAATTAACTAACCTTAATCACTAGCTACGCAGTATCTTCTTTCAATACATTGGCGCCTGTGCTAGTTTACTAATGCCTTACTAACTAAACTTCCTCACTAGCTACGCAGATCTTCTTTCAATACCTAGGCGCCTATGCTAGTTTATTAACAGCTTACTAACTAAACTTAATCACTAACTATGCAGTATTTTCTTTTAATACATGGGCGCCTATGCTAGTTTACCAATAGCTGCGCAGTATCTTTTTTCAATACATTGGCGCCTATGCTATCTAACGCAATGCAAGGTGATTCCAAAAATTAGCGCCGCTACAGCAGTCCCCCCTATAAAAATCACCATTGCCCCGGATTGAGCCTCTCGGCAAGACAAAATGTCAGATTTTCGGACTGCTCCAGAATTAACGAAATCCCCAAACTTCAAAAATAACCAGCAATGCTATGATAAAACCTAGCGCCTCCATAGCAGTCCCCCTATAAAAGCATAACATTACCCCTGGATCGAGCTTCCCGGCAAGACAAAGTTTGTAATTCTTTAAAGCGGTATTTTATTTCAGGGAGCAAAAACAACTCCCAAAAACTAGCGCCACGATCAGCTGCCCCCCCCCCCTCCTTATCATGGTGCAGTATCAACTCCACGGTTTGGAGCCTCATCCTCAAAATTAGCGCCATCACGGCAGTCTCTCCCAACGGATATGACCCCCGCGACTGCACGACTAGTAAAATATTAGCGCCTCTATCTGCAGTCCCCCTTATTATTCTGTTGCCACGTTACAGTCTAAACTTCGGCATTGAATCGGTAAAATTGATTAAGAATTTATAATGGCTGATTTTTTCGCGGACAAAATTTTTGTGCTTGCCGTCCACCGCCCGTGAAGCGGGCTTTGTAGTTTTCTCGTGAAATCTCCGCGCCAGGTGGACGACACTTTTGGCTCAGCCCGGCTAGCTGGCAACTCCCGGTAGGGCACGAACTCGCCCAGAGGAGGTCGGCTCCTGCCTCCTTCCGCGCCTGAAACGGGGATCGCGAAATACCCTACGGCGGCACCGCACACCGCCCGCACAAGCTACGACAGGGGGTGTAGGCAGGAAAACAATAATAATAATTTTCTTTTATAAAAAAAAGGATATTGGGCCTTCTTGCCCTCTCAATTTTATTGTAATAAACACACGTGTGGCCCACGGCCGACTTACAATTAGTTGTTCACAAGGTTGGCGTTTCGCCTGCTCGCTCTCGACAAATTGGCGTCTCGTCCTCGGCTTGACGGCAGGTCTCGTCCTCGCTTTGACGACAGACTTCGTCCTCGGGTTTCTCGATTTTCCGGCCCGTTTTTCCCTACTCGCAACGACGTACTCCAAAGCCTTAATCTCAACTCTAACTCGCGCAATCCTTTCTACTTGAAGGGGTACTCGCTACTCTATGTCCTTCCTACTCGAAGGTTTGCTAGATACCCTTTAACGCAATCCTTCCTTCTTGAAGGCTGATAAACGATTCTCAACGCGATCCTTCCTGCTTGAAGGTTGTAGAGCGACTCTCGCGGCGGCACTCTCCGCGGCCGCGCATCTCCGTGCGCCGTATCCGGCGGCGCTCGGGCATTTTCGGGGCCGTTCGTATCTGCGACAATCCTACTATTGATCGATTCGAATGATTGTATCACTCCGCGCTCTCGCGACCGCGGCACGACTCCTGGACAAACGTAACGTCCCGTTACAAACCCCCCTCCTACCTCGGGATTACTCTGAACTCCCGTCTTAGAACTACTGTATCTCGTATCTCTGATCAAGAGTTTTGTCCAGGAAGTCGTCGCGATCGCTCCGCGCTCACCTCCAGGTTCAATACCAGCCCCTCTCCGAAAGGGACCGGGAGGGAGTAAACACAACCTCCCTGAATTCATCGGCCAATTTCTCCTCACCCCGGAGCTCCCTTGGGTGGCTTATCTCGATGCGTTCATACGAGATTGTTGCGATCGATCAAGTCGACCCTCTCCTTCTGTTACTGGATAGCTTCCTCGTTTGATTGTCTCGATATTCTGGACTTGACGGTTAAACCGGGGTCCGCATTCTCCTGGGGGCCCCTGCTTCTCCCCGAGGGCTGGACCATCTAAGCTATAACATAAACATAAACGATTAACCCTCGACTCGTCGGGATCCGCAAGGTGCAACGTACCGCTGTAGGTCCGTAACGTGGACTTTTATCACTCTTCGCCCGGTTTCCCCGCCCAACTCGTACACGATGGGAGAAATTACGTTTACGACGCGTAACGGCCGCTCGCATCGCGGCACGAATTTCGCGGCAAGTCTACCGCGCCCGCCGACAGGACGCGATTTCGTTATATTGTCGACGCTGGCGCTCGCTCGCTCGGTCTTGAAACCGACGTACCAGATCCCGTAGGGCACCTAGACGTTTCAGCGTTCTCCACATTCTTTGCGCTCGATGTGTAGCACTGGCGTTTCCCCTTCCAATCGACTGGACTCTTGACAGGGGAGGATTCTCGGCTAAAATATATATAGGAAAGCCGGTGACACTCTCGTGCTCTCCTATACGGCCGCGTTGTTAGCACTCCGGAACTCGGGCAAATGCAAGTCCCAGTCTCGACGATCGGCATCTACAAATGCATCCCTCCTTGACGCGGGGTCCACTAGTGGATCGGATCGGGCGTAATATAACCGATCATCCTCCAGTCTCCACTCGGAGAACCGCTCATGATATGCTCGTACAAACTCCCTCCTCCTCTAATATCAGTCGTCTCTCTCCGCTGCTACGCGCATGGCTCCGACGTCCTCTTCAATTCTCCGCAATATGGCGTCCGGGACATGGTGCGACGCACCTTTCTCATGACGAATGGTGAAGTTCCATTCCGTCGGAGAACCTCCTCTTCGGGGCATCTACTGCCTATCCTCTTCGCGGCGCGCTCGTCCTCCAATTTGATGGAAACGTCTACGGGCCTGGTCGGGAAGACTCGTACCCGGACCCGCGCTGCTCGTTTCCCGAGTGTCGCACACCAGCTTCCATGCATTGTACGCACTCCCGACGTATCGTGCCTAATTTACCGCATCCGTAGCACTGACAGGGCTCCGGGCACGCACGCGCGAAATGGCCCGTCCCGCCGCAGTTATAGCACGGGCGCGCTCCTGGTGCCACTCTTAACTCCCCCCTCCTAGGCCTAACGTGGCGGGGCGAAGTCGGGCATCTCTCAGGAGGCGGCTGTACGGATCGCCGGAGCTCTTCGGTTGCTCTCGGTGGCTGTCGTCCTGGCCGATTAGGTGGCCGAATAGCTGTTGCTCTCGGTGATGCTCTCCTCTGTGGGGGCGGCTCTCGAATGGCTTGCCTTTCCGGCAGTACCGCAGCGATCTCCTCTCGGCTGCTTCTCCTTAATTTCGAGGCTCTACCCCTCATCCTGCGGTTTCGTCGACTGCTCCCTCTTCTCGGCGAGCTCGCTGACGACGACGACGACGATGACGACGACGAATCGGACACTTCTTTCCCTGCGGCCACCCTGATGTTTCGGGACGACACTCGGTTTTCGCCCTCCTGGCGGGCTGTCGTCGTTAGTGGCCGGTACCGTGCATCCCACCGCTTATCGTCAGCGAGTTCATGACTAGCCTCGAACAGCTCGGCGAACATCGCGCAATCTCGGACACTCGTAGACTTACGGTAATCCGGCCGTAAGATCGGATCGTCATCCTAACCTGGCTCTCTTCTGGCTGTGGCACTCGCATTTTTCGGAATCGTCGCCGCAATTCCTGCAGGAAATCCTCGATATCTTCTGTCGGATCTTGAATCCGTTCATGGATCGACAGAAGAATCTCGGTGTCCTCGATTTCTACGCCGAACCGGCGCTAGATCCCTCTCTCGAACGTTCTCCACGTTCTCAGTAAAATGGGCTCGTCCCGAGTCCACTGTCTTGCCTTCCCCTCGAATACGCCCGGCAAGACGCGTAGCACGTCTCCCTCGGGTAGCTCGAGGCAATCCATGCACTCGTGCAACCCGGCTAAAAATTCCTCGATGTTGGACCGGTCGAACTTCAGACCCCACGATCGCAGCTGCTTCAGGATCCATCCGCCCTGAGAATGTCTCCTTGGTTCTTCAGGCGGAGCAGCATAATGACCGTGTTCGGGAAACGTCCATCTCGGCCGTGCTGTCACCCTATGGAGTTCTCGTTCATCCGAGGCTACCTCCTCGTAATCCTCCATCCGGCTTCTTCTTACCCGCGTTCCCTCAGGACGAATCTCTCGCCTGATTCTCGCGCCTGCGCGGCTTCCTGGTTGGTCCCGCGGTGGTCGAGCCTCGTTCTCCTCTCTCTCTCTCGTGCTCGTTCGGCTTTTCTCCGACGATCACTCCTATACCCTTCGCTCTGGCTCTCCTCCTCGTATTCGTCTTCGGATTGAGCCGCGAAAAGTGTGCGCTTTGCTGCAATGCGCGTGCGTAGTTGATCGTCCTCGGTCTCTGTCTCTTCCGGCAGTGCGAGCGCCCTCTCCGAAAATTCCGGGCAATATCTGCGAGGAATGGCTCCCTGGTGCACTGGGTTCGGAGCCGCCAGCGGTCTGTGGATCACTGTTGTCCCTTGTGGGTGATGCCACGACCCGCTGCTCAAAGTGACATATGTCGTTGGTACGGTGTATGTCATCGTCCCCACTGGATGATCGAACCCTGGTCTGGCGATATCCACAACTCCGGGTGACACTCTCGAACCCGTTGTGGTCCAGGTTGGCTGGCTGCTCACATCTAGTGGCGTGCATGTCGAGGTGGCTCGACTCGTAGCCGTGGACGTTCTCGTGTCCTTCGTCACGGCTTGACAAGTGACGATCCTGGTTGAAAACTCCTCTTGTCCCTCGATGTCCCTCGATGTTCATCTCTCCGAGATCTGGACGTGAACACTCGTTTCGGAAGCGCCGGATTTCATCGCGCTCTCCGCCTCTTCTTCTGAGAGTTCCTCCTATTGAGCTCTCGCAAGTCGGGCACGTAGGGCCTCCTCATGTCCGACTGTACTCAAGGCTACAGCTGTGAGCCGTGCAATGACCTCTCTGCGGATGAACCCGACCGGATCCTCCGCGCCTTGCGACACCTCACTCCGAGTTTTCTTTGACGCGACGATCCTCTTTTTAGTCATCGCGATGCCCTACTCTAAATTTTTTTCTAATGCGGCGCTTCGCCACTGTACACAAAGAATCTGTTCTTTGCGGTTTGTGTCATTTATCCTATATAACTTAAATCTATGGGAAGGGTCAGTTATCTTTTTTTTTTTCAATAACAAATCCCAACTTATTAACTAATTTTATATTACTAATCTAACTTATTTTTAAATTTAAATACTATTCAAAATTAAATTTAAATACTCGCGGGAGGAAGGAACCGGACGGATTTACCGACGCGCTCCTGTCAACCGCCCGCGGCGCTGCGACCCGCCGCTTCTCTTGTCGGCCTCTCTATTCGACTGCGCGTTCCGCGGCCCCTACTCCGGTGGGGGATTCTCCCACTCGGCCCGACGCGCTGCCTCTCTGCAGGCAGGGGAATCCCGTCCCCACAATACGCGACCTTTCGCGTGTTCCCTGCCGGGGGAACTTCTCTTCCGCACGACGAGCACCGCTTCCGCGCACGGAAATCCCCACGAGGCTCGCTCCTTTGGCCAAGCACAGTGCTTGCCCAAGTCCCCGCGCGGCGCGTCCCTTTGGACAAGCACGATGCTTGCCCAAGATGGCGGCTTTCACCCGCGTTCGCCGGAAAAATGGCGAACTACCTCGTGGCCGAGACGCCGAAACTTTTTTTAAATTTCACTCGCGCCCTTTTAGTAACCGGTGCCTAATTTAGGCACTTTCCTAAGCCCCACGTTGGGCGCCATTTATAATGGCTCCTTTTTTTCGCGGCCAAAATTTGTGTGCTTGCCGTCCACCGCCGGTGAAGCGGGCTTTGTAGTTTTCTCGTGAAAACTCCGCGCCAGGTGGACGACACTTTTGGCTCAGCCCGCCTAGCTGGCAACTCCCGGTAGGGCACGAACTCGCCCAGAGGAGGTCGGCTCCTGCCTCCTTCCGCGCCTGAAACGGGGATAGCGAAATACCCTATGGCGGCACCGCACACCGCCCGCACAAGCTACGACATGGGGTGTAGGCACTCGCTACTCTATGTCCTTCCTACTCGAAGGTTTGCTAGATACTCTTTAACGCGATCCTTCGTTCTTGAAGGCTGATAAACGATTCTCAACGCGATCCTTCCTGTTTGAAGGTTGTAGAGCGACTCTTGCGGCGGCACTCTCCGCGGCCGCGCATCTCCGTGCGCCGTAACCGTCGGCGCTCGGGCATTTTCGGGGCCGTTCGTATCTGCGACGATCCTACTATTGATCGATTCGAATGATTGTATCACTCCGCGCTCTCGCGACCGCGGCATGCCTCCTGGACAAACGTAACGTCCCGTTACAAATTATGGAATAGATTATATAAGGACTTATTCAGAAACTGCACAAAAACATCACTTTTGAATAAAATTATGAATATTGCCTAAAAAAGAACGTTCTTAAAAAATTGAGTGTCGCGATATAAATATTGATATTTACACCATAAACAATGATAAAAACAACATTGCTACTGCGTGCCAATAAAAAAAATAAATATTTTTTTTATTGGTCAATTATTAAAAGTATCGTGGAATTATACATAATCTCATATGAAGTATTTGTTTTTACATCTTCTACAAAAGTAACAGTGCCCTTGTTGTTGTATTCAATTTGTTGTCGAAAAAAAATGTATTTTGTAAATTCCAAATCGTTCTTTTGGTAACTTAACATGAATATTTTATATGGATACATTTCGTTTTAGAAGGAATTACTCCTCTAATTATAATACAGCAACATTATACTTATTATATTTGCAAAATAAAACATGTGAAAATCGTAATGAACAATTACGCACTTAATTTAGTTAATTGACTCGTACGGTACACTGTCAATCGGTACAAAGTTGATCGGTGTTTACATACTAAAAGTAAGGCTATTTCGATGTTCTCAACGAAGAATAGCATATTTATCGCTTTCTTTATTTAAAATAACATAGCGAAAACGCAAAGTGTGTTATTCTTCGTAGGGAACGTTAAATTATTAGCCTACATAAACTCAAAATGCAAAAAAAAAAACAGAGAATGCTCGTGAAATTATTGTTTTTCTCAGTGAATGGCAAATTAATAATATTTATTGAAACATGTTTGAAAAGTACAGCTAAGTACTATTATAACATTTTTATAAATTATACTTAATTTAAAAGGTTACATTATTTTGTAAGAAAATTTCATACGGTCGTTCCCCTCAGTCGGAATTGGCAAGTTCGAGTTATGCTAGGTCGCGGAAAAGCGAAAATGGGAAACGCGGATTTACGGTTCCGGCGCGCACGAGGCATTCTTTCGCTAGATGTTCGCGAGCACAGATGCAAAAAGAAAAGAATGATCAAGTCGGAACATTGTTGGAAAATTGTACCGAGTACAGGGCAATTCGGAGTTCGGGTTGAATTACGGGCTCGGATTGTAAAAAGTGCGTTTGTCGATTTATCGAATTAATGTATTCCTGATCAAAGTTATTGGCATTGCGACGAGCATAGAAATTTGCGAACTGTATCCGTTGAGCGTTTATCAATCCGAAATGCGTCAATTGTTAAAATATTGTAATTCTGTTGAAGTGAATAAACGAAACGAATTATTATTTTCCGAGTGATATATAATGACTCCGGTTTTCCGGTATTTGAATTCACCGCCGCGTGGCCTTTCGTCCGCCATCTTGCAACGTTTTCCTCATGCACGAAAGTGAAAGGGAATGCTCTTACAAATTATTATAAATAGTGATCGACTGTGCACCACCGCCGCAGGGGACTTGTGGAAGAGAGCGGAGCGGGTAACTCCGTTTTATGGCGTTTTTAGCCTATTTTAATATTTGAATTTATTGCAGTCCCCTATTGCATAATACCATATGTCCATATTGGTTCTATAATTACCTTATGTAATAAAAGTTTATTCTCGACAGATAATTGTGTTCTCACTTCTATAAAGCAAAGCTTTTTTCTCTTTGTAAATATATGAATTTTCAAGGCCGTTTTTCGGTCAAGGTGCATGTCAGGATGTTTAGCAACATCAGTTTGTGGGACGAGTTGCCTATTAAGTGATATTTCCTGGCAAGTTTCCTGTCTATTCGCGAACGTAACGTGAATCGACTTTCTTTCGTTTCTTATGCGCAACTACCTTATATCTGCGTGGTTGCATTTTCATATTTGATGTGAAAGTACCTATTTTCCTAATATTATTTGTGTAAAATATAGTAGTTCAGTAGTAGATTTTTTAATTTTATATAACGTGCCAGTATGCCCCACTTTATCGAATGGCTGTACAATATCCATGAATACCGCGGAGTAGTCGGTTTTTTTCTCCAGATTGGCTTAAATTTTATTACAAATTCGACGTTCTTGTTTAGTAGTGACATGTCTTCGACGAAATCCAAATTGGTGTCTTAGGATTGGACTTTTTCCTTCTAAAATTGGTCTCAGCCTGGAAGGTAACAAATCTGTTAACGCATTATGAATGGCAATATCATCATTACCTGTTTGTGTATTAAGATGTGGAATGAATAATTCCTTTAGATGCTCGGAAAAAGTGTCAACTTTCTCGTTTGGGCTTCTTGCCCACTCACCGTTAGTCTTGTGTACTGGCCTTATAAGGGGCACTGGCTGTTTTAGTCCTATTGTTTAAGTTTCCAAAGTGAATAATCAGTCGCTTGGGTTGCTCCCAGTTTACTCAAATTTTTTGGTTAAAAGACAGATTTTTTTGTAAATCAGCAGCTTTTGAGGTCTTAAGTTGTTTGATTTATATTGAATTTAATTGTGGGGCATCTTGTAATTTATCGTAATTTTCTTAAAGTACACAATATAAATAATTTTTCCGTTTCAGCCAATGTGTTAGACCCAGTTTACTGTACGGTGGAATGATATGATGATAGATCCAGACATGATTTTACCTTTAGCTATTTTTTGTTTATGTTCTTGTTTATGTAGAAGTCGACAACATCTTACATCTCGTAGTTTTCTCGTGTACGTAGGCTAATAGGTTGGTTTACCCATGGATACCGATTCGAGTTTAAAATATCCCATGGCTTTATGCAACTTATGCCGTTCATAGTTTTTAATTGTGAGCCCCATTAAGGGTGCTTGGAATTGAAATCCCCTCCATAGATCAAGCGTTTACCTAAAATTTTGAACAAATATTCAAATTCGTCTTTTTTGATACTATGCTTCGAAAAGCAGTAAACAGCAGATATAATGTACCAAACGGATCCTTAACTATGATGATCGCGGCCTGAATCTGATCCATTTTATACTCGTCACTTACGTGGTGTTTAACTTTTTTGGGGATGATATAGCAGAACCAACGTGTGCAACACAATCGCAGTACATGGTATTATAGATCGTGTAGTTATTAATGTTAGTATAACTGTTCATAGT
This sequence comes from Trichopria drosophilae, assembly GCA_030407085.1. Lineage (NCBI taxonomy): Eukaryota > Metazoa > Arthropoda > Insecta > Hymenoptera > Diapriidae > Trichopria > Trichopria drosophilae. Next base: position 123,082,317 of record CM059582.1, on the reverse strand, counting down.
GAAATGAGTTTCGCACTATAACAATCATTTTATTTTGTATGCCATTAAAATTTCTGATTGCTATTTGGATGATTTGAGGCTTTGGGGCATATTACAGACTAGGGTAGTTAAAATGTTTAATATGGTGAATCATTTGTTCCATAAAAATTTTCATCATTTACTACTTTAATAGATTGATTGTGAACTGATTAGCGAATAATCTGAGTTCAGAGACATAGATATCATATGTATTGGAATTTTGAAAAAAAGGGAACTGTTCTAGAGGCCTTGTTCTTGATCTCATTAGTGACAAACTCAGTGGGTGCTGCGGTGAAAAATCTTGAAACATAACCTCGAAAAAATAAATAAAAACCATATAACACGATACAATTTGGTTTTTATTTATTTTTCTAAACAGCGAATTGCTATATTATCATGAGAAAAGAACTTCTTATAGTTATAAAATATCCTGTAACATTTATATTTACTATGCAACACATGCAACACATGCTAGGGTCTTTTCTTTTAAATTGTTCGTTTTTTTACGATCTTCAAGATGACCATAAGCAATATTCTCCAAACAAAAATAAACAATAGAATAAAATGATATAAAAAATATATTTCAAATTTTCTTTTCTTTTTATTCACAAAATGCATTATTTAAACATTATTGACACATCTTTTTATTTACTTAATTGTACAATATATTATAATATTTCCAAAAATAAAAATGCAGCATTTGTAATCAGTAATACTGGAATATATCGTACCACACGAGTTGTTCTTAAATTTTTTTATTCTCTATTTATGCCCTTTTTTAAAATGAAGCATATAAAATTTACCTTGTATTAATGTTCATCTATATTAGATGCCTGTATGTACAAATATCTGATATATTAGATGTTATTTCGCTAATTTTGACGAATGTATCACTGCTCCCTTGGGAACTTGTATCAGAAACGCTAGATGTTTCGCCATTTTCATTAACTTCTTCCGTGTCGTCCTCGTCTTCTATTATCGATGTTTCATAAATTGAAGAATTAGCGATATTTGTTCCTCACAATAGTGACACTTAGCGATACATTTAAATCCATGCATCTGGCATATGCACAGCTTTGTTTTCTAACTAGACTTGCACGAACAAGATATTGTTGGCAACGAACTATCACGTTATGGTTTTGGTCCTTTGGGAAGTGTAATAGGTACACGGAACGAAGGATCTAGGTTTTATAGCATGAAAACTGTCGCTTTGAAAGCATTGAATGTTATCATGCTAAATTGGTTAGAAGTGAATTCTATTGCAGTATAAGTTCACTCCTATAAAGCATAGACTATTGACATCCTACAGTTCCTCGCGCTCATCCTATTTTAGGATAAGCGACTTCTGGAACTGATCGGTTTTGTTCGCTCATTCCTATCGCGTAGTCCAAATTCGGCCAGTTCCGCCATTCTGGTCACCATGCCAGCAATCGCCAACAGTATATAACAGTCAAATCGAGCGCACCGCCAATTGAAGATTTAAATCCAAAACCTTCTTTCGATGAGAATTTCAGTATCAATATAAGATGTTAGATTTAAAACCTTTTTTTTATAAGAGTTGCACTATCAATGGGTAATGTCACTTCTAAAACCTTTCAAAGAGTTTATTAGCGATAGAAGATTTTAAATGAAAAACTTACTATCATCATGTATGGACAATTTTAGTCTAATACACACTGTCAGTTAATAAGTTTTATTCTGTCAATATTTATATAAAATAAATAATTAAAGTTTCTGCGCATGGTTAATTTGTGTCTATTATTGCCAATTTCTGACATCAAACCTTGATTAATAAAGTTTATTATTCATTAAGGATTTTAGTAAATAGTTGATATAATGAAATTTATTTACCGAGATTATAAATGTAAAATTACAATTGTCCATGTATACACACTGTAAAAAATGGAAATGTAAAATTACAATTGTCCATGTATACACACTGTAAAAAATGGAAATGTAAACTTACAACTTGCAGAGTTGGACACAATATTGCCCATGCTACAAGTAGAACTTTTACGCAATATTACTGTAAATTTACATAGGCACTGTGAATATTACTTTTTTACCTTTGTAAATGTCAACTTGTAATTGTAAATTTACAATTGAAAATGGATTTTACAGGTTACAGTAATATTACACAGCAGAGAAGTTTAAATTCTCCAAGAGAATAGTAAATTTACAACAAAATATAGAAAAAATGTTAGGTTATGAACTAAAGCGCAATAGCCTTATGCGGGCAGGTGATTTGAACTCTACATTATGTAGTAAAATTTATGCACGTAATCCTGAACCAATTGTAGTGGCTTGTAATAATAATTTGTTATTTCAATAATTTATGAATTTAGATTTTATGATTTAATGTTTTCTTTCAACAAAAGTTTTATCGACAAAAGATTATAGCTCTAAAAACCTCTAAAATATTAAAATACATCTCATAATGAATTTTACAATATATTCCTCTGTTTTACGTTTAAAAACAAAATAAAACTAAAATATGTGGAATTTTAATGTAAAAATTAATTTTACTGCACCAATGGTTTTTCCCCTCATATTGTAAATTTATCATGTACAGAATGGGCTCGATTTTTACCCACTTATAGCGTCGGAAAAACGCGTCGCGTTGTAATTTTACCACCTTTAGTGTAGGGAATTTACAAATCGTTCTGAAATTCCTAATCTCCCGCAGGAAATTTACAACTTTTAACGTGGGAATATCACCATATTTTTAGGCATGAAAATCACAACAAAATTGTAAATTTCATTTACATTTTTTACAGTGCATATATCATTAATGATTTTATATTTGTACTCGAATTATAACTTATTTTCATCACATATACCAATTCATGTTTGATATGTATTAAACTTTACTTTTTATTATTTCAAAAATTTTGAGATTTTACACGACTGGAATACGGGATACATACGTGAACTGTCAAAGAGTTCGATTGTCATACTGCACGCAGTTTCGCGCCATGATATAACTGTCATTCCGCGTTTTTTTCCGTTCCATGACACTCATCTCCTCAAATAGCGTGAGCCTGAGGTATTATGCGATGACGTATAGCCACGCTTTAGGAATGTGAACCCTTGCTTTTTAAGCATGCTATCTAGCTGTTATGTCATATGTGGCACGCATAAATTTCATGAAGCCGATCACTAGTAAAAGGTTAGAAATTATGATCGATTAGTAGGAAAATACATCGTACAATGCAATGGAATACATTCACGCTACACAACCTAGATCCTTCGTTCCGTGTACTGAACCACTTTCTGATATTTTTCAACCGTAATCACATGCTGTTCTTATTGCATCGTCTTGCAACCAATTTTTTACTTGGATTTAAACCCGCAAGGACTGTTGATTTGCTGCGGCTATTGTTGGTGGCAATTCCAAAAGTTTTTTGCAGTTTATGCAGTTTTAGTGACTCGTATCTGGAAACATGCAAAACGCAAATTGTGCAATTCCCCTTTTTTTGATGGATCCGAATTGTATAACGCTTCCATGTAACCTTTCCTGCACCGTACAACGCTACTTTTTATGCATTTGGTTTATAACATATTTCTATTTTTCCGAAAAACTTCATATTTCCGAAGATCATCACAATTTTTTTGCCGGTTCCAAAAAAAAGCGGAAGTCGATTTCCGATTGCAGGATTAGCATATAAATACTAACTAGTCATTTTATACTAGTGTTACGTAGGCTTTGACTTGATTAATTTCTAAATAGGAATTGATTTCTCGTGTAAAATTAAAAGAGAATATTTTAATCTTACCTTTTCCAATCTATTAATTTTACCATTATAAAAATGTTGTTTATAAGTAGTCGTGTTTAAAAGAGGTCACCATAATATATAAATAATTTAACGTTTCAGCTCTTCATTGTAAGCATCTTCAGAATAGATTTTCAAATAAATAAATATATAAGTACAAGAAACAACGTAAAAAATTCATGTTGAACTGAGTCAAGCAAGATTCATTTGATTGTATATGAAAGGCATATATGTTTTTTCATATACACCAGCCAACCACCCAGCATCAGTATGAGATTTTGTGTTAACTGATGATCAAATGAACCACGGAGGTAACTAAATTTAACGATTACATTGTCAGGTCAGGTCGGAGGAGCAATCCCCACAGGGCCGACCCAAGAAGTATCCTAGAAGTCAGGAGCCTGTTGACAGGCCCTCCATTCGGGATGTTCTTGAATCGGTCAAAATAGGGATCCGTGATAAGGTCCGTATGACAGGTATGCAGCTCGGGGTCTTGCAAAAGGCTATCATCAGGGTAGTTTCTGAGACCCAAGATGAAGGAAGGAAGGAAGGGGGGATGATCGTTCGATCAATCTGGAGGAAATCCACAGTTTCAACATGTGTATCGAAGCCAGACTGATTCTGGGGTGTGATGCCAACACCCACCATGAGGCATGGGTAGCACCGATATTAACAGTAGGGGTCAGTGCCTGCATAACTCAGTATAGATATATCTCAATTGTCCTTTCCAATAACAACTATTGAGCACATTGATCATGCCACAGATTTACTATCCAAGTTTTTCTAAAAGCGTACGAGAAAAATTGTCCCTTGAAGTCTAAATTAACTAATAGAGACGTTCCGTGGTGGACGCCTGAGTTAGGTAGGATGAGAAAGGAAACTAGGAAACTTTTCAATAAAGCGAAAACAACTAGTGATTGGGAAGCTTATCGGAAAGCTCTAACCAATTATAACAAACAGTTAAAAAAATTAAAAAAAAACAATCCTGGCGCAACTTATGTAGCGAAATAAATAACACCGCACAAGGTGCTAGGATTCATAAAATTATGACGAAAACACCGTGTAATCCATTACACCATTACTCCTGCTAGCAAAAACACACTTTCGCGGATCCTGTATCGATGATGTGGCTAACAAGAGTAGGTTAAATGATGGCTATCGAAAACCGTCAAAAGCCGACTGGAGGAAGGCCACTGAAATCTTCAAACCAAATCTTGTAAGATGGGCAGTTCGCTCTTCTAAACCTTACAAAAAAGAAGGCGAAGACGGTATCTTCCCAATGCTTTTAAAGCAAATTATAGATTTAATTCTACCTACCTTTTTGAGACTCCTCAGAGCCAGCTATGCCTGGGGATACATACCGGAGGTGTGGAGACGGATAAGGGTTGCCTATATACCGAAAGTTGCCAAGAAAGATAGTGCCGACCCGAAGTCGTAAAGGCCGATAAGCCTGACATCGTTTGTCCTCAAGACAATGGAGAAGATAATCAACCACTACCTCAGAGAACATTATCTGAAGATACACGATCTACACTGTAATCAACATGCATATCAGAAGGGTAAATCCACTGAAACTGCGTTGGTAAGTCTGGTAGATAAACTTGAAAAGGACGTAGAGGATAAAAAAATCGCTCTATGTGTCTTTTTGGATATACTAGGTGCTTTCGACAACACTTCAACCAAAGTTATCCTGGAAGGACTGTCAAGGAAAGGAGTCGATACCACCTCGATAAATTGGATAAAGCACCTTCTATCAAATAGGAAAGTAATTTCCTGCTTACTAAATACCACATTGGTTATTAAAACGACTAGATGCTGCCCACAGGGAGGTGTATTATCGCATCTCCTGTGGTCAATTGTGGTAGATAGCCTACTAGTAGATTTAAGTAATGCATACTTTGAAGTACAGGGTTATGCGTACGACATAGTCATTATAACCCGAGGTATTTGCCTAGACACTTTGGCAACCAGACTGCAAGCTGCCTTAAACATCGTGACTAAGTGGTGTCAAGAAAATGAACTGTCGGTTGATGCAGATAAAACGGTAATGATCCCTGTCACTAAGAAAAAGAAAATGGGGAAATGCAAACTGCCTAAATCAGGCGGCAAAGCAATCCCATTAGCCAAGCAAGGCAAATATCTAGGAATTATACTAGACAGAAGACTTACCTGGAGCCAACATTTGGATTATATCCTGTCAAAAGTGAAAAAATTCCTTGCGATTACTTCGCGAATGACAGATAACAAGTGGAGGCTAAAACCAAGTATGGCCAAGTAGTAAGACACTGTGGCTATATGAAACCATAGTTAGACCTATCATCACATATGCAGCAATTGTGTGGAAAAAAAACTCTACAAACTACCTGCATAAAAAAAAACTTACCAGTATCCAAGGACAAGCATGTCGTTTCATAACTGGAGCCCTAATCTTCACTCCAACAATTGCCCTGGAAGCACTTCTAAACATGCCACCACTCCATTTACATGTGAGAAACGAGGCAAGAAGTGCCATGCACAGAGTGCTAACTGGAGAGAGATCAAATTGGTTATCAACCAGGATTAACAATCCCAAAAGGGAAACCTTACGAAACCCAATTCTGGGAATGCCTACGGATGGCATTAAATTAGAACCTGGGAAAGCCAGGCTCTTCAAGGTTGAGTCGCAGTCGTGGGAGCCACAGAGATCGGTAGAGAATTACCTGACAAGGACCTCATTGGTGTGGTACACCGGTGGGTCAAAAAATTCGAGTGGTACGGGATACGGTATATTCGGGGACCGTCCGAAAGTAAAGATGTTGGGAGGCCTTGATACAAATGTAAGCATTTTTCAAGCGGAATTAATGGCTGTAAGAGAATGCGTGCAAATCAATTTGGACAGAAAGTACAAAAACCATACTATAGTTACCTTAACAGACAGCCCAGCGTCCTGAATGGCTCTGGAGGCACTAGAGGTAAACTCCAGACTTGTAAATGACTGCATTTCCGCTCTGTACACCCTTGCTCGTAATAACAACAGGTTTGTTTTAAAATGGGTAAAAGGACATGCAGGTAATAAAGGCAATGAAGAAGCCGATAAACTGGCCAATTAGGTGCCAGTAAGAAATTCTGTGGCCCGGAACCGGCCATAGGAATAAATTCCAAAGTAGCGAAAAAAATACTCAGGAACTCAATACTAAAGGATGCTAAGGAAAACTGGGGCATAATAACAAGCCCTAGACACTCAAAAGCACTCATAGAATCCTACAGCAGATCGAAAGCCATGGAAATCACCAGCTCAAACAGAAATACAGCAACAGCAGTAACAAGAGTACTAACAGGACACTATCACCTAAAAAAGCATGCCCTAAGAATGGGTGTGCCAGACAACGCATTCTGTCGTTTCTGTCTAAGTGAAGAGGAAACTCCAGAACACTTACTACCATTCTGCACAGCGACCGGTCAGAAACGTAAATCAATCTTCAGGAAAGACTTCTTTACCGCAGAAGAAATCAAAAACTACTCATTCAGCAGCATTGTAGCATTTATTGACAGGCTGCAGCTGCGGGATGAGCTTTAACTATCTAGGCTTGCGACAATAGGATCCTGTCAATCCGCAGTGGCCAGGCCATGAGGCTTAACCGTATTAGAATATATTGTATTTTTTCGGTTATGCCTTTATATATATGGGATGGATAATGTTTTAATTACACTATTGGGACTAGGGATATTTTTTGATGAAGAATTGTAGAATTCATGAATTTTTCTCGAAATACAATTGTTAATGATTTGTAAAGGGTATCCATTTTCGCATAATGTGCGTCTAACTAAATTCAAGTTTTTGTGTCTAAATTATATTTCTGATAATTTAAGTGCTCTACCTATGAGACCATAAACTATACTAAGTTTATATTGTAGTGGATGATTTGATGTAAAATGTAAATACCTTCCTGACCAGGTTTCTTTTTGTGATTATAAAATTACGATTCACCTAATTTTTGTGTTAATTTTAATGAAGTAACATAAATATTCGAAAAAGTATACACTTGATAATAAGTAAAGCACGTCATTGCGTTGAATTTGGTATAAAACATATATGGCAAATAGAAATTGATGATATGAAGATATCATCAAAAGTTAATGAAGTACTGGCTGGAACACTTCGATTTACTTGTTTTGGATTTGAATGCGACGATCTTCGGATCAACGGAGTTTCCATTGGCAGTCGTAGACATTTTTTTTGTGTCTGGACACTGGTACATCGGATGGATTATTCGCAATCGCATAGATCCTGAGCCGTGAAAGGTTGATTGAAGAGCCAAAATGGACAACTCAGGTTTGTGCGCATCAACGATGCAGGTAACCGATAAAGCCTCTCTCAAATCTTGTGGACACAGCATCAATCATCGAGGGCGAAACTCAAAATAAAGTAGTACGGAAGGAAATGAGAAAAGTATTTGATGAAGCTACTTCCGTGAAAAGAAAAATCAAAGACTCTATGTACCCTAAATCTTACCGAGGGGTAAGATTTCATCCAATATCCCGGCACAGGGAATCCCTCGGTGCATGCTTAGGAATAGGCGACCCTTGGATCGTTGTAAATCAATTGCCGTAGTTCGTTCTGCCCCGTGAAAGAATCGGTTCATGTGCGCTACCGTTCTAAAAATCCCACAATGACCTAGTTTCTCATGAATATGCGTCACTAAACGACTTTGTAAATATTCTGGGACTATTAAAGTCCACGTCGAAGAAGTTGCTGATTGTTGAATCCAATTATACTCTCCAGTTTTACATTTATCATTTGGAGTCGTGACATTTTTAATGAAGTCGACATCTTCCGATTGTCGTTGCCCAATATTCTTCAATTCCGCGGCAAAAGTCTTATCATAATCCATTGTACAAACTATAACCAAAGAGTCGCAGAGATAATTAAGTCATCCGAAGTATCGGTACTGAACATCCCTACAGGATTACGACTAAAAAATCCGTTACGACATTCTCTTTGCCTTTGCAGTGTCGTATATCAAAGGAATATTCTTGGAGCAATATATTCCACTTTGCCCATCTAGTAGTTTGAAACATTACAGTCCATAAAAAAGTCAATGACTTATGATCGGTAATGATTTCGAATTTACGGCCAATTAAATAAAATCGAAACTTGACGACAGTATAAATTATCGCCAACAGCTCCTTTTCTATAGTCGAATAGTTGACGACTAGCTAACGCGATAATCCGTTGATCCGTCTGCCCTACCGGTTGAAATAGGACTGCACGTATTCCCTTTTCAGAGGCATCCGTTTGGACTTGAAAAGTTAATGTTACATCATAATGGCTCAGTTGAACACATTTTGCAAATCTTTGTTTCAATGTCAGAAACGCATGCTCGTGGTCGGCGGTCCACTCCCATGACTTTCCTTCACTAAGAAGTATGCTAAATGTTCAACCAATTTTGCATGTGTCACATTAAAATGCATATAATAAGTGCAGACTCCAAGGAATTTCTGAAGTTCCCGTTTATTACGTGGAGTACCGAAATCAGCGATTACCCTCAATCTATCCAGATCTGGAATAATCCCGCTATTCGTTAACTGATAACCTAAAAATAGAACTGTCGACTGGCACAATTGAGCTTTGTCAAGGCGCAACGTAAACCCACAAATTTTTAATCGTTCCAATAGTTGGCGCAAATCTCGAACGTGGTCTTCAAAACTCCTAGACAAGACTAGTAAATCTTCAATATAATCGTTCACGAAGTCATTAAAATCTGTACCGAGAGCAAGACTTAACGCACGAATAAACGATCTGCCGGCCGTTTTTAAGTCAAACGGCACCCTGCAAACTGGTTAAGGATCGAGCCGCACAATAATGCAGAAAATTGTCTCGACTCCTGAGCAAGTTCAACTTGCCAATAGCCATGCGTCATGACATCAAGGACCAAAAAGTAATGAGCATCGTGGTGTTTTTGCATTATTTCGGATGTGAGTGGCGTCAACTCGTTGTCTCCTTCAATGATCTCATTTATTGATCTTGCGTCAAGGCACAATCGTATACAACCGTCCTTCTTACGTAAGACTCTCAATGGGCCTCAGTAAGAGCTTGCTGATCGTTCAATAATCCCCAATTTCAGCATAGATTCTACCTCAGCACCAACCGCTTTCCGGTATGCTAATGGGACTGGATAAAAACGCTTCACGAAGGGACGTTTTTTAATAACACGTATCTCGTGTTTGTACGTGGTCGCACACCCATGATTATTGTAAAAGACACAATGATATTCATCAATCAATGAGAGCAATGTGTTCCTTTGCATATCCGTTAAACATATTAATTTTTCGCAACAAGATTCAAGTCTCTCTGAAAAGTCATTTCGTTTAGGTGAATTATCATGATTTGTGTCATTTATTTGATATAATACATAATTTTGAATATAATTATTGTTATAGTTGACATCACTGACATTTCCAACATTTAGAACTTCAACCAATTCATCATTTTCATTTACTTTACTAATGTCTTTTGTATTTATCATTTCAACAAAATTTTTATTTTCGTTCACATTATAAACATTTTTGGTATTCATCATTTCAACCAGGTTAGAATTCTCATTTACATTATTAATGTCTTTTGTATTTATTATTTCAACAGAATCGATTTTCATTCACAGTATAAACTTTTTGGTATTTATCATTTCAACCAAATTAAAATTATCAATTATATTACTTAAATCTTCTGTATTTATCATTGCAACATCATGAGCATCCACTCTCACGGCATAACCCGTCCAAATCGTCATCTTTCCCAGAGTTGATTCATCCCCCAAACTAGTAATATTTTCAAAAATGGTGTAACACTTGGTAAATATTTAATTCTTAAATTGAATTTTGCAATTTCCATAATCAAATCTTACTTTATTCTCGTAAAGCCAATCATTCCCCAAAATAATTTGAGATCCGGTATAACCAAAAATATCTGCCTATAATTTTGACCGTTTAAATTATAATCTAACAAAACCTGTTTTCGAAAAACAATAGACTTTCTTCCAATTGCTGTCAAAATATGATCATTTGAGACGGGCATTTCACGAACACGATTTTGCAATTTAATTTCATTATACAACTTATCATTAACGCACGTGATTCGACTACCCGAATCGATTAATGCATCGATTATTTTTCCATTAAAATCTAATTTTATAATCGGAGAGATTCTTCGCGTAACTCGGGAGGACGAAAGCTGAGACACTTCCCCCAATGCTTCCTTTCTTAGGTCCAAAGCAAATTAAAAAAATTTGCGACACGATACTGGACCATTTACAATCATGTCGCTCGTTAGTTTAAACGAGGTTGATTAATATCAATTTTGGGTCGACGAAGGCTAGGTCGACTACGGAGGACTTGCCGGTCTTGGAGTAGGTCGGCTTTCCTCCCGTGTTAGCGATCTCCAACTCTAGTAACGAGAAGGCCTCAATGAGGGAATATCCTGGATGTTTGGTCTTCGCACTACCCCATTACGTCGCCCATGCATTGAACTCCCCCCGATCACTACTGGAAGTCGGGAGATTCTTGCACTGGCGACAATGACCTCCAGCGATCCTTGGAACTCGTCGATGGTAAGACTGGGAGGGAGGTAGCAACTGTATAGCCTTTACCAGCCACCTCCACCCAGATGAAGCTGGGCAGGGGGTCGGCCATCTTATTGGATATGTGGAGTTTCCCGCTCAGATGGCCGCCTTGCTGGTGGAATCCTTCACCCAACTCGGTTCACAAAGATCCCGGTAAGCCTCGCTGATGACAGCGATATCGGCCTTCTCCTCCTTGACCAGTTGGAACAGTAGGTCCTGGGCCACCGCACAGTAATTGAGGTTTATTTGGATCACCTTAGCCACTGTTAGTCTGTGTTGTTAGAGCGATCGACTACGCTCTTACAATCCCTTGCCAGGTTTCCGCTCTCGTGGCACCTGTAGCAGCGCGGGGATCTTTCACGCAGTCGAGCCCGGCCTTTATCCCAGCCAATTTTAAGCTTGCCTTTTGCAGCAGTATGTTCGCCACTGCGACGGGAAGCAAGATATTGGCTGCCTGGCCACTAACGTTCCACTATCTGCTCCCCTGAGCTTGATATTCTCAGGGGTCACTGCTCCCAGTAAAGTCACCTCAAAGATGGCCTGTGCCACATCTTCCCTAGTTGTGGCCTCGTCCATGTCCTTGATGGTGATGACTTCCTTGTGGGACAGTGTCTGTACGACAGCTGTCCCTTTTAGGATGGACGTGGCCGCTCCTTGGAGGTCTTGGGTGCACACGCCAGGCGTCGCAAGCTCTAGGAGCAGTTCGCCTGCTTTGCAATTCTGGTTCGACATATGACCACCGTCTGTTGCCTTGATCTTGATGGCACCAGGGCGGAGGGTTTGAAGGCCGGCTGATGATTCGGGTTTCCCCCTGTGTCGTTTGCCGACATCCTTTCCCTGCTGCTGCTGATGTTGTTGCTGCTGCTGCTGCTTCTGCCATTGTTGCTGGTGCTGGTGCTGTCATTGTTGTTGCTGCTTCGCCTTCTTCGCCTTTCTTGGCCACCGTAACCCAGACTTGGTCTTGTGACTGGGCTTGCCACCGTTGAACTGCAGCTGATGGTGATGGTACGGGGCGTTCCTCTTCTTCTATCCTGACCCGTTCTGTCGCTGGTAACTTCAGCGGCGAGGGTCCTTTACACTCTGGAAGTTCTGGGGGCTTGCGGAACAGAGGCTCGCCCCGTCCTTGCAGGTGATGCACGCCTGCGAAGCTCCCGGGCTTTCTCGTGCCTTGGCGTAATGGTTAAAGGCCCGCAGAGTGCCTCTGGCCTTATTCTTGAGCTTCTTGTGGAGATTTTTCTTTTCCTGGATAAATTCCACAAGAAGCTGAAGTTTCTCTTCAAGGCGCTCGAAGCTTACAGACTCAAGTTCCGACCCGTTCAGAAATTTGACATTGTGTATAGCGATTTCTAAAAGTGCGATCCCCAAAAATTGTTCGCGAAAATTGTAGCGAATCCTGATTTTGTTTGCGTTCGGCCCCGTAAAATTTAGTGTGTGAGTGGGTGTTGAAGATGGTGAAAGCATTGCGGACCATCAAGTTTTGGACTTTGTTGGCGAGATTTTAGTCACCTTCCGTAAGTACCGCTGCCCCGATCCTTTTTTATACCCGGTCATAACCAAGAAGTTTTCCCTTCGCGTGATTTACGAACTCACTCACTTTGCGTGTTTCCGCCGTCCTTTTTCTTGTCGCGCCCAAAAATTAATGTACAGTTCCTTTTGCTTTGCTTTTGCGAAATATATTGTTTGAGTTGAATTGTGTATAGATTTGAGTAATTTTTTATAACCCCCTTTTCCCATCCGAATTAAGGGTTACAAATGGCATCCCTGGTGGGAAGCAAATTTTGAGTTACGTTTCTTTCTTATAATTTTTGTATTCTGCCCTTTTCCATTTAGGAAAAGGGTTACGAATGGCATCCCTGGTGAGGACCATATTTTGAGTTTTTTGTCTTTTTGGCCATTAAATCACTTGTTATAACTTTCACCCATCAATTTACGCGCCTGAGTTATCGTAGTTTTTCATTATAATAATGGCACTGTTATCCACGGTATTCAATGTATTAATTTCTCTCTTACAGAGAAACTACACGTTCCATTTTACAATACGTTGAAAATAAAATATACGTTTTCATCATAATTGAAATTAGTCTTGAGACAAACTTCACTCATTTTCAAACCTAATAATACGGAATAACTCAGAATTAACAAATATAATTTCTAATAAGTAACACTTCTGGGCAACTGGCTATTCCTATTTTTATTACTGTACAATTTTAAAGTAAATTGTTAACTTTACGTTATTCACGTATTTTCATGAATTTTAATGCCGTATAATTCACATCAGCAAGAGGTAAAATATATTTTTTTATAACGAAAAGTACGCGTTCTTGTGATATTAATTGAACATAGCGAAAACAGTTTAATAAAATCGCAATTCTTCAGAGCAGATTGCCTAATGACGCTGAAGCCTCACAATCTAGCTTCCAAATCTCCGCGCGCCAAAGGCGAATAGCGAATATGCGCGCGCGGGGGCCTTGGCGCAGCGAGCACTTCTTTTCACTAAATTTAAATAACATACACCTCCAAGGAACCCACAAACTTGCAAACCTACATAATAGAAGGGACACGTGCAACCATTGGTGAGGAAAATTTGTATAAACAATAAAATTTGTGTATTTCAACCTAAAAATAAAAATCGTTCAAATCACATGTCATAAACTCAGAAACGACTCGAAAAAATTAATAGTAGCATAGAATAATATTACAAACAATATCCGATTGCATCCTGGAGCAACAATTTGTTTAAACAATGTAAATTGTTTATTGCTAATTTTAACTAAAAAACGTTCCAACTAAATTCCAAATCGACTCGAAAAAATCGTAATAGCGTAAAATCGTCTTAGAAACCATATCTAAATAGATTCGTGAGGGAGCAAGAAATTGTTTAAACAAATTTCACGTTAATGCACGTAGTTTTTAAGCTATGCAAGTTTTAACTAGTTACTGCCAAGTGTGTCGCGGCACGTGTAAACAATTGACCAAGAACGCCGTATACTCGGTGTTCTATACGACAAATAATACGACTCCGTTGCCCGTAACAACTTAACACTTGCATTGCTTAAAAACTACTACGTGTATTAACGCGAAATTTTTTAACAATCCCTAATAAACAACTTTCTCACTGGAACTTTTTCGTGGCTAAAAATTTGCCCGCTAAACGAAGCGCTGGAATGTCTCAAAACACGTGTTACACAAATTCGCAGGCAAAAATTCATAACTTTTTTTGTTTTTTAAAATTTCTCAAATTTTTTTTTTGCGTTAGACGCGGACTATTTTTGCGTTCAATTTGGTATTTTTCCGTTCCCAATTTCTCAAAAATGAATTCCCTACCGAGAGTTGAAGTGAACAAATATTGAAGTTATGCATTACATTAAAACCAGGTATTTGTCATTTATTTAAAAAACTATATGCTTTGGATAATTTTGTTAAATGGAAAAAAGATGCGTTTCGACATTATCTACAAATACCACTTTTTACTTTTTACAATGCCACTATTCGATCAAATGTACGTAAACTTCATTACTTCGTTAAAAGAAAAATTTAATATGATCATTATTAAGTGAATATTCCGGTAATGCTGAGATGGAAAATGTACGATCTGATTTCTTTTCAAATGATAACGATTCAATCCCTACGAATTTAACCGAGGATGAAATGATGGAAAAATTCGGCAATATTAATGACGAAAATTCCAAGAACCAAGATATTAGCGATGCTATTACTCCCGAACTTTTGAAGATAAACGACTGCGTGCGTGATACCGCTGTAGATAATGAAATGTCATTAAATGGAATCGATTATGGTGAAACTGAAATCCACCTTGAAATAAGAAATTGCAACTCTATTCCTATACAAAAAACAAATGATGTCGGAGGCACTAGTCTTTTTACATACGAGAATGTTGACATTATTGAAACTGATTATTTCGATCTGAAAAAAGATTCGCCCGTACGACTGCAGTGCAATCATCTTTCTACGAAACGGTCTGTATTGACGAAAAAACGCATGTTCAGTATAGTACCGAATCTAGCAGCCGTATTGCACACAGCACTGATTCTAAGACTTTGAACTTAAACAATAAGCCAGCTCATAGTCTGATTTTCCCCACTTCGTTTTGGACAGAATTTTCAAAGTTTATGGAGAGTCGTTTACGCCATTTCGGCACAGAATTGTATTGTTACAATACAAACGTCTTCAGCATATCATCATAAAGCAGAATTCCATCGACGCTTCATTACAGGAGACAAACGAAGAAAACTTGCTAAAAAGTTAGAAACTGTCTACCCTTCTCTAAGAAAATTGCAAATGTTGAAGGATGCTCCAGACAGCGTCACTCTGCAAAAAATTGCTAGTGAAAGCAATTATGATAAGACGGATAAGGTTGAATCATCTTTTATCAATGTTATATGGAAATTGAAGACCAAATGGCCTGGTACAATTTTAAAAGGTTTCATCCACGTTGCCGCAACATACCTTTTGCTCGTCTTAATGATGGCCGAGAAAGTTTTAAGACATGTCTTGGACCCAAAGGGTCGATCATTTTTATACATCGATGCAACTGGCTCGAATGTAAGCTGCCCGATAGGCATAATCGAAAAACCAGTTTTTGTTTACTCGGCAGTAATTGCAGGTACCGACGACTATAGTCCGATGGATATCGCAACTTTCACATCTTCTGGTCATTGAATCAAAGACATAATGATATTTTTGGAACATTTAGCTGATAGCTTACGTCAATTGAGCGTTAAAAAGATCGCAGTAGATAAAATTGAGATCGATTTCGGTTTTGTGTTATTCCAAGCATTCTGCAAATCGATCAATGGGTGCAAAATTTCCATTTATTTACAGAAAACATTTAAAAAGATAATGAATAATTCTCAAGAAAAAATGGAAGTTACAGTAATGCATATTTGCTCCTCCCATTTCTTGAAAACTACGCAAAAGAACATTAAAACATATATAGGACGAAGGAATAAGAAAAATTGCAACAAATGCAATTACTATGCTCGTTCGCAGTACTTCATTGGACGAAGCTGCTAAAGTTGTAGAAATTTTGAAGTGTTATTCGGGGCCGAATATGAAGCACTGAATTGTGAGGAGCTTGATTATGAATTAGGTGAGGAAATCCTGGAATTAGAATCAGATCAAGACACAGACAATGAAATCCCGGAAGAATCGTATGATGACAAAATACACGATGACACGAAAAAGAAATCTCCATTTTACGCATTTTTCCAAAACGTAAAAACAACTACACTGACCCGTACAAATTTTTCTGAAATTCCAAATAAACATTTGTCTTTAAAATTTATTGACTATCTGTTCAAATTCTGTGTCCCTTATTATTCACTCTGGTCAGCAGTAATGCTTTCAAAATTTAACATATTACGCAATACCAACGCGGCGGTAGACAATTTTTGGAAGATTGAGAAGGCGTTTGTACTAAACCACCGAAAGAAAATACCGTTATTAAAGTATATAAGGCTTAAAGAAGACGTCACCTTACAACGGGAAAGAACATTCCAATTACGAACGACTCGAGTCCAACAAAATAGGCTAAATCGATCAGTAGAAGAAAATAAAGAGTTTTTTTTCCGAGGAAACGTGGAAAAGGAAAACGCAAGGTAACAAATACAATAAATATTTTAAGATACCTGCGAAGGTAACAAAGAATATAGCGAAGAAGAAATGCATTGTAAAGAAAATGATAGAAACCCCAAAGCTGAAAGCAAGCGATAAAAAGGTAGATTTGGTTTCAGATAGCACCTTCAACACTGAAATAAATGATAACGACCGAACATACGAACACACTCCAATAACCTTGTTTGATAATGAAGTAGCGGACCCACCGATTGAATCGAATTTTTATAAATCCGTCAATGGCATACCTGTAAACTACACTAGTATGCAAACTTTGTTACCGAATGAGCAATTGGATGATGGCATTATAAATGCCTATTTACAATCGATCACAATACCAAATGTGGTATTGTGTTTCGACACATTTTTTACTGCTTCTACGAACAGCCAAGGATACGTTCGCAATGGTTTTGAAGAATGGGTTAGAAATAAGAATATTTGGGAATACAAAATTTTGTTAGTACCGATACATATATGTGCCAATTGGACCTTGCTAATAATTGTGCCAGGACAGAAATTATTCATTTACCTGGATTCATTGCATTCTTGGAACCTTGATAGCATCCGTAAAAAGTGGTGTAGATTCATGGACAATCATCTAAGTCTCCGAGAACGTACGGGGCGTACATCACAAAACTGGCAAAAATGGAGAATCCATGAGGCAAAAGATACGCCGAAGCAAGCAGGATTTTTGGTGTTGAGGATTGTTGCGATGCACATGCATGCCTCTAGTCATATATTATATGCACCGGGCACTACGAGCTCTTTGATGACAAAGTAATGTCACAGGTACGGGTGAATATCATGCGTGCAATTCTCAGACATAATACCGCACTCACCGAAAAATGTTCAAATGATGTGTATAATCGGGTAAAAATATTGTTAGAGCACAAAGTGATTTATTCGTTAAAAAAATTGACCTTCTTATTTTAGGTTTTGAAAACACCTACGACCTTTGCGCAACACTGCGTTTCCTTGATGAATAGCAAGCAAATATAGTACAACTGTTACATACAAAGTAATCGCTAATCATTTAGTAAAAAGCAATTAAAATTGAGACAATTTAAACAAAAATTAAATAAATAACTACGTCTAAGCAAAAAAAAAAAGAAAAAAAAGTCAAAAAAGGATTAAAAACAAAAAAATTAAAAATACGATGAAAAACAGGTAAAAAAAATTTGAAAAGTGATAATAAAAAAAAAAGAATAAAATAAAAAAAAAAAGCGGGACCAAATCTCGCTACGTCCCTGTCGTGGTCCTGGAGAAAACCAAACGCGAGTATCGATACCTATCTAGGATGGTTCTATTGTTTATACAAATTGTTGCTCCCTCTAGTTTGCAATCGGATATTGTTTTGTACATAATTCTACGCTACTATTATTTTTTTCGAGTCGATTCGGAATTTGTGGCATATAGTTATAACGTCTTTTAGTTGTATGTATTTTATTTACGTGCTCACAACTTGTGTGCTTACACGGACTTCCTTTTACAAACGCTTACATTTATACCTATATAGCGACATTTACATTGCATTAACCATTTACATTCACGAACATTCTACCTTTTATAAATCTCACTAAAAAAAATTTCACTGAAACAATACCAAATTGACTTCACATCTAACCTCTATCTCTCACTCACTCGCTCGTACACTTCACTCGCTCATTTACTCACTCGTTCGCTTCACTCGCTCACTCACTCCCCTCTCTCTCTCTCTCTCTCTCTCTTCCCTCCCCCACCTTCTATCGTAACCAACTCGCATTTATCTTTCAAGTGTCTCAAATCTTCTATCTATTTTTCGCACATTCTACATTTTCTCTCTTCTGCATTCATCCAGTATCTATTCCCCCTCTCTTCATTTCCGCATCTCCACCTCGCTATGATCTGCAATTTCTTTCCTTCCTTTTTCTTACTTGTCCTTATATATTCTGGAATACCTATCACTTTCTCATAATTCCTACATGACCGTGATTGCCTCACTTCTTCACCTCTCTGCTGCTCGTCTACCTCTTTATCTCTTTCTCTTAATCGTTCCCATTTACCCTCCCCCCATGCATTGAGCGCTACTTCGTTTAGTCCCACTGTCCATAAATAATTTCCTCTCTCTATACTTTCCCTTGTCCATGTCTTCCTCCGTCTCGCCATTTCATCCTTTCTACGGTCACAAATACTTTTCACTCCTATCTCCCCTCCTTCTCCTTTCTGTAACTTATCTTAGTACTTTCCTGCTCTCCATCCAGTCTCCACCTTCATTTTATTTCTTTTCAGTTCCTCCCTCACTATATATCCAAGGGTGCATTTACTCACCCCCAATATCCATCTCAAGTACTTCTCTTGCAACACCTCTACTTCTTTCCATTCAGTACATCCCCATATCTCCACTCCGTAGTATAAAACCCCTTTCAAAATACTATCGAATAGCTTTAACCGCCACCTTATATCCCCTTTAAATTTTCTCTCTCCGTAACTCCACACCCAACCCATGGCCACTCTCGCTCTTCGTACTCTATCTCTCACTTATTCCCGTTCCCCTCCATGCCTTGATACCCAGTATTCAAGATATTTATATATTTTTACCTCTTCTAACCTTTCGTTTCCCCACCACCAATACCTTTCTTTGTCTCTTCCGCCCTTTTTTCTAAACACCACGACTTTCGACTTTTCCGGACACAGCTCCAATTTCTTCCCCTTTAAACATGTCTGCATATTTCTTATCATTGCCCTTAACCCTTCCTCCTCTTCATCGGCATATTCCAACGACCCCGTATTTCCCCCCCCCCCCCGCCTTTTCATATGTCCATTCCCCCTCTGCGTCTCGTTCTTTCCATCCGTTGAGTACTACCCACCCTCTTTCTTCCACCAGTTTAATCAGTTCCTGTCCTTATTTATTTACCACTCTGTCTTTCGGTCTTCTTTTTTCCCTTTCTCTCCTTCCTCTACTCCCTCCTGTTCGTACCAGCCCCCCTCCTTACCAGTTTTGGCATTAAAATCTCCTGGTAACAATATATTTCCCGCTCCCCTCTCTCCTACCATCTCCCCCACTTTATCCAACTCCTCCTTGCTTCCCTCCTTGTTGTAAATCGTTAAAATTCTCCATCTATCCTTGCAAATAATTATTTCTCTATGCTGCATCCCTTCCACCTCCTCTATTCCTGTATTCGCTTCTTCTGTTTCCTTTCTTATACCCGTTATTATCCCCCCTTTTGCTCTTCCCTTTTTATAGTATCTTTTCGCTAGCTGACATTTCCATCTCCATCCTTCTGGCAACTTTTCCTGTGTCTTGCCCACCCAGCCCCTTCCATCCACGTTTCCGTTAGTCCGATTACATCAAATTCTTTGAGAAATTCCCAAAAATCTTCCTCTTTCTTTTTTACCCCCCTCAATGTTCCAAAATATACCTCTCACCCGTGAGCTTTCCTTGTCTCTCTTTTTGTTCACTTTCTTTCTTTTGCCCTCTTTCTCCCGACCCCCCTCTTTTCTATTTTGATCATGAGCACGCTTTATTAAAAACTCTTTTCATTCATACTCTTACTCACTTCATCCCACTCATACTCTTTACCATTCTTCCACGCTTTTCCAAAACCCTACCTTGACATGTCTACCCTTCTCTTTCTCTCTCTCTTTGCCCACCCCCTTATTTCTTTCTGTCTATCTCTTTCACACCATGACAAGTCATCATCAACATACACTCTCGTACCCATCAATTTGCTTTTTTTCATCATAATCGCTTTCTTATCATCTAGACTATTTAATTTTACAATCACTATACTCTCATTCATTCTATTTCCTACTTTGATCGTTTCCCTTATCTTTATTTCTTTATCTAAATCCCCCATTTTTTTCAAAACCTCTTGCACTGCATCTCTTCTGTTTCCCCCCTCTAAATTCACCCCTCTCAATCCAACATTAAATCTTCTTTCTCTTCTTTCTTGATCCTTTCTTCTTTTTTCTATGCCTTGCAGTGTTTTCCGCATTTCTTCGTTCTCCTCTTCCAGCTTCTTCCTTTTTTCTCTTTCCTCGTTTATAAACTTCTCCACTTCTATCTTCACCTCTTTTTTTTCATTTCTTTTACTTTTAAACGATTTTTATTTTTAGGTTGGAATAAACAAATTTTATTGTTTTAATGGGAACGCGATGGTTGAGTCGTTAGCATGCTCGCCTCGTAAACTGAACGTTCCTTACATCGTAAGTTCGAATTCCCGTCCGGCAACTTTTTCTGATTATTTCCATTGCGGATAATTCAGGAAACCTTGCTGGGCGAATGTACGAATTCGGGACTGCTACCGACATCAGTCGGTAGTTATCGACACCGTGAATGGTTTTTCCGTGGTCGACGTCAATATTGTCTTGAATGAAAATAAGACAATGTTTGCGATGCGCCTGCTACAGTGCAGGCAGCCGACTAACTGTTGACGGTGTCGATTATGTATAGTATTTGTGATTGTTTACTTGTTCGTATAGTCCTGTGTGGGATGATGACTAAGCCTTACCTGATTAGCCATAGATGGCATAAAGTTGGCAAGTAAATCTGACCAATATATGTATAACGTTTTTAATTAAAATTTGCAATTGTGACGTAGTCACTGATCGAGCCCGGTAACCCTGATTGGGGAAAGCGTTCCGGAGGAACCCTGCTCTCGCCCGCCGTACCGGGGATAGGCGATATGGGGGCTCATATCGCCACGCCGTCGCTCCTCTAGTCAGTCGCCGTCGGGAGTTCCTTCTCCACAGACGGAGGCGAGTGACGCCGGGGCGTCTCTCTCTTTCCTTCCAAAGGTAGAAGCCGAGAGCCGATTTGCGCAGCTACGTATCTCTCTCTCTCTCTCTCTCTCTCTCTCTCTCTCTCTCTCTCTCTCTCTCTCTCTCTCTCCGAAGGAGAAGCCGGTACGCGCGGGCCGCGCGACCGTCACGCTTCTCCCTCCTTCCACGGATCACCCCCCAGCATCGGGCCCCGAGGTGGCGCTGGAGCGCCTTCACGGACGAGGAGAATCGACGGAGACGCCATTCTGTCACGGGCCGCGACTCGATCTAGATTGAATTCTCTCACGGGCCGCGACTCGATCTAGATTAAAAATCCGTCACGGACCGCGAACCAGTGAACATAAAAAGGGAACAGTTTATTCCGGGCGTACGAGTGCGACAACCTGCTCACACCGCGCTATCGTGAGATAGTGCCAGTGGACCAAGGAGACAGAGTGCCTTCCGCAGTGCCCCTGGACGCCAGAGCCAGTTCCAGGACATCTGCAACCTCCATTTTCACGGCGAGGATCACCAGGCATCTCATCGCCCAACTCCACTTGTGTAAGTGCTATTGGACTTTACCCCCCCCCCCCCACCTTTTCATTGTTCGGTTTTGCTGACTATTGCCGCGATTTACTTTCTTCGGTCATTTTTTGTATAGTGACGGTTCCCTTCGCGAGATTAGAGCCCGCGCCATTTGCGATTGTGGAAATATTGTACTTCGAGTTAACGGAAATATAGTGGTCCTAGAAACATCACTTGTGTAACAAATTTATTTTGCGTTTACGAAGTAAGTAGCAGTAGTCGAAGCTACTCGGTTTTAACCTGTACGGGTTCCCACAGTACCCGATATTGGGCCAAATCGACCACTTGTAACGCGGAGACCGCGGCATCCTCTCTGACTTTTTCGACTTCCAAAGCAGATAGTGCGCTCGCAATCTGTCTAGTCTCCTCTTCGGGTTCCACCACACTTGGCTCTCTGTCTTCATTCCTACATAAATACACTTTAATGGGAATGCTGTCGCGTTTGAGCTAGAGTTCGACTTAAAACTAAGTTTGCCCTATTGGCCTCTAACGGCTTAGCTTTTGCACCTTTTGGTCTTTCACGCTTCTTAACTTCGCCTAATGGCTCATCCAGACAAACGTTCAACCCCGGTTCCGCTTCACGACTCGGCGGCGTCGGTTCGCGATGTACAAAGACGCGCGTAGTACGAATTCGCCCGCGTTTCTCGTTCGCGTTAACCGTCTTATCCGGCACATTACGCATTTTACGCTCACGGCGGATCGGGTCAACGGCTGGCGAAAATGTCCCTTCCGACTTAGATTCGCTGCTCGAAGACACGGAATCGTCAGCTCTTGTAGCCACTTCGGCTCTTGTCGCCTCTTCTGGCATTGGCCAAATTTCGTGCAGTTCCTCCTCCAATTTTTCGTATGGCTTGAGATCAATCAAGTGAATTGGCCCACCTGGCTGACCTTTGGCATCTTATAATTCGTAAATATTCGCGCCATGTCGCCCAACAATTGTGTATGGCCCAACATATTTTGGAGCCAGTTTAGCAGTTATACCTTGAATAGCCAAAGATAAAATTCGGTTGTTTTTCCAAACTCGTTCACCAATTTTATATTGCACATCATTATGCTTAACATTGTAATATTTTGCTTGTCTTTGATGTGCCTCTTGGCTATTCTCAGCAACTTGTTCACAAAGGTCAGGTAACTGCTTTAGCCTATCGTTCCACCGTATCCTTGCGGCGTCTGGCTTATTTAATTCCGCTGCCAATTCTTCTTGCCGCCGTTTCAACTTAGGTGGCGCGAGTTGTCGTCCGTAAACCAACATGGCTGGACTGAATCCAGTCGATTCCTTGACCGCAGTATTAAACGCGAATGTAAACACGTTAAGCAGTACGTCCCAATTCCTATGATTTTCGTCGGTAAAAGTCCTGATAATAGTTTTTACCTTGCGTTTGACGCGTTCAACAGGATTTGCTTGCGGATGATAAGGTGGGGTTTTCTCTAATTCGTAGCCTCTTGCAGTTCTCGGCCGCCTGGGGCAGATTGCAATACTTTGCACTGTTGGCAAATTTTGTAATTTTTGACGAAACGTCGAACATCTCGCCGTATGGTAGGCCAATAATAATATAGTTGGACACGTTCTCCAGTCTTAAATTGTCCCATGTGACCTGCCGTCGGTTCATTATGACTTTCGTCCATCACCGCTCGTCGCTGCTCTTTCGGCAGTACCAGTTTCCAGCCATCTTCGTCCGATATTATATCTTCAATTCTCCTATCTGGACGATACACATATAGACGACCTCCCAATATCTTCCAGTCCGGACATTCATCGGGTCGTTGCAGCACTTTTTGTCTTTGAGACAGATACCATTCATCTTGAGTGGCCTCCACCATCTCTACGGCTGCCACCGGGATATCTTCTGCGTCTTCATATATTAGGGATAGGGCATCCGGTACCTAATTTTTTTTTCCATCCCTATGACGGATATAGTAGTCATACCCTTGCAACCGCAGTACCCACCGAGCTAGGCGACCCGTGGGATTATGTAGGTTACAGAGCAATTGTAGGCTACTATGATCTGAGATCACTTTGAACCGGTATCCTTCAACATATGGCCTATACTTCTCGATTATCCAAATAACGGCCAGACACTTGCGTTCGGTTACGAAATAATTTCGTTCCGCAGCACTTAAGATGCGACTAGCAAAGGATATAACTCTACCCCTTTCGTCAATATTTTGCACTAATACGGCACCTATGACTGAATTACTGGCATTGGTCTCAATTATAAACTCCTTGGTGAAATTTGGCCTCTGCAATACAGGAGCGGATGCTAATCTGCTCAAATGCTTACTGCTGCTGATCCGACCATTGAAATCGGACATCCTTCCTCATCAGCTTCGTTAGTGGTTTTGTTAACGTGGCGAAGCCTTTCAGAAATTTTATGTACCAGGAAGCCATACCAAGGAAACGTCGTACCTGTTTAAAATTCGTTGGCCGCGGATAGTTGAGCACTAGTGTAATCTTGTCCGGATCCGACGGAAACACGTCTCGTTAACCAGCACTCCTAAATATTTCGCTTCGCTCTGGCAAAACGAGCTCTTATCAAGGCTAATAGTTAGCCCCGCGGCTTATATCTTTTTAAGCACATGTTTTAGCCAATACAGATGCTCTTCAAAAGACTCTGAGACAATAATAATGTCGTCCAGATAGCAAACTGCATGTGGCTCCAGTTCGGATCCAATAAGGCTATCAAGCAGCCGCTGAAAAGTGGCTGGAGCGCCTGATAAGCCAAAAGGCATCCGAACAAACTGAAATAATCCCATTCCATGCACCGTAAAAGCTGTAATCGGGTTTGCGGATTTACGCATTTTGATCTGATATGCGCTCTTCAAATCCAAAGTAGAGATATATTTGGCTATTTGGAGCTTTCACAAGATATCATCCATATATGGGAGTTGATACGCATCTACCCGTGAAACCGCGTTCACTTTACGAAAATCAATACAAAATCTTAAACAGCCATCCTTCTTTTTAACCAGTACGACTAGGCTGGACCAGCTACTACTTGAAGGTTCCACTATTCCTACGGACAACATTTCGAGCAAATGCTCATGCAGGACTGCTTATATTTTCGGGGAAACCGGATAATATTTTTGCTTAATCGGTCTCGCAGATCCCACGTCAATATCATGCTCTACGCACTTCGCGCAGTCAATAATTTCTGAGCCATGTGTCCCTACTCTATCCAACATTTCATGTAGTTGTTGCATCTCATCTGGGGAGAGCTTAGCCAAACCTACCCGTGGTTCTTCGGTATTCTCCGTTGAGATTGCTGCAATTTTTGCTACTACTGGTTCGTTTAGCCCATCAATCATTATGTGGTTCTTCTGTGGATGTAAAATGGCGTTAAATCGTCGCGCAAAATCTGCACCTAATAAACAATCCGCTTCTAAACTAGGCATTATTAGTACAGGGAGCATTCTCTCTACATCGTTAATTGCAATCGGAAGCGTAGCAACGCCCGTCACGTGAGATGTTCGTTCGTCAGCACCACGAACTTCCTCACGAAAGGGCTGCAGAACTTCGCCTAGAGCTGAGGCAATTTGGACACCAATCGGTCCCATTACCATCCTGGCCGCTACTGGATCGAACAGCGCTTTCACGCGAAATCCCGCCACATCCACTTCTAGCCACCAACGGGGTACCTTCTACCTATTGATTCCTTCGTTCCTTGTACCAACTGGCTGTTTTCTTCCAGACCCGCGATTGACCATCGCTATTGTGATTGTTTGGATCGCTTTATACATTCAGTGGCGATCGAGGTCCGACACTTTCCGGGAACGAAAATGACCTCTTCTCCTGGTCCCCGACGCTCTTTCCTGCACATTTGGACAATTATAAGTTTTACAGCCTGGTAGATGGCATCTCCAACATTTAATTCGACTCGGCGACCGATTAAACCTGTTCGATCTTCCTGAACGCGGTTGTTCCGACGCGGAAGCGTGTTCACGATTGGGGAACTCGGACGGAATTCGGTTCCTCGACCAATCAGGAGCGTGACGCGAAGATTGTGCGTCAACTGATTGGGGTCTCCGTGATTCCGCGTTTTTCTGCTGCCACTCGTTCAATTTCTTCAAAAATATCCTCGACGTCTTTAGCAGTAAGTCCCGTTGATACGCTTTCCACATTAGTCGTTTTAGGCATACTTTATGTCTTCGCCGGCTGAGCATTAACACAGATGGTGGAGGCCTATACCGTTGCCTCAATTCAGAAAATCTTTCCGCTTTCATAGCTCGCATTAACAGTTGGTCACACGTCCGTACTTTCTCTCTTCTAACAGCACATTGAATGTCAGGTCTTAAATTTCGGTACACTAAGTCCATCTGATGTTCACCTGACGGTTGCGGTACACAACGGCGTAAAATCGCTAACAAGCCTATAACGTAATCCCGAACTGTTTCATCTGGACCTTGCGTCCACGCTTCCGCTTCTTACATCAGCCGTTGCTGAAGATTTGCATCAGCTCCATAGTAACGATGCGCCGAAATACAAAAATCTTTCCACGTCTGCCAACCTTGTTGCGATAGCTGAAACTTCTATAACGCCACGTTGCTCATTAAATGCGACATCGCTAATAACAGCTCGTTGTCGCTTAAATTAGCCAATACACGACATTCTTCAACGCGAATGAGGAATTCCTCAATACTCTGACCCTTCACGCCGGAAAACATAAAACCCCAGCGACGTACAATCTCACCAATGTCACGATTTCGCGGTATTACCGATTCATCAACTTCGGGAAGGAAACGCTTAGCATTACCCCTCCCCCTATGGTCGACGTAATGTGTGTACCCGAAAACCATTTGATTCCTAATCACATCGCTAACGCTTGCTTCACGCATATCTTCGTCTTGAATGTACTTAACCCGTTTCGTCCCAAAACGACAAAATTTATCGCCGGTTTTCATCCTCCGTAAGTTTATGGATATCTTCGAGATATTGTTGTAAAATGTAGGGTTTCTATAGTTTTTGGGTATGCTCTTTTCGAATCTGAAGTCCGTTTTACGATATCACATTCCATTTTTTAAATATGACCACTTAAACGGAAAAAATCGTGGAAAAAAGCGAAAACTTTTTCAGAAAACTGCAATTTTTCTTGCGAAGGAGTTCCGGAACCGTGTCAGGCTTCAGAATCCTGTGGCATAATGAGTTTTACTAAAGGTTGGTCAATATTAACATTTAAGTTACAAAATGGCGTCCTCATAATAGCTCTGCTGATACGGAATTTTTTTGTTATTTGGGTTTTATTAAAATATTTCTGGTATTTTTTCATGTATTTTGATGAATATGTTCTAGTGGATTATTTTTGAGGATGGCGAATACAAATCGATTATTAAATTTTGGAAATTCAAAACAGGGAATCCGATGTGGCTGGCCGCAATTTTAAAAAAATTGTCTGGTATTTGGTATATAGAAGGTTCCGAAATCACATTGGATCCGCCATTTTGAATTTGCAAAATGTAATAACGAATTAGTATTCAGTCACCTCTAAAGCAATCTACATATTCATCAACGTTCACTTCAAGACTCAAGAAATATTTTAATAAAACCCAAATAACAAAAAAATTCCATATGAGCAGCGCCATTTTGAGGACGCCATTTTGTAACTTAAATCTTAATATTGACCAACTTTTAGTAAAACTCATTATGCCACAGGATTCTGAGGTCTGACACGATTCCGGAACTCCTTCGCAAGAAAAATTGCAGTTTTCTGAAAAAGTTTTCGCTTTTTCCCACGATTTTTTCCGTTTAAGTGGTCATATTTAAAAAATGGAATGTGCGCTTCGGACTTCTTTAAAGCAGATAGCATTTCCGCCATCATTTCTGTATGGACAATTTCATATTGATTTGGTGAGATATATTCCGATATGCCATCAGGGTTTCCCGCAATTTGTGCATTTTGCTACGCAGGCGCCGTAGTCATCATTATGTCACAAATGTGACCGATGTCGTTGCGTTTGTAATACTAGCGGATGTAGAAATTGGCGAACAAACGCGATTCAATATTTGTCCGAACCGTATGAATTTGTGATGATTCTCCTGGACTTTCATAAGCAGTTTTCGAATTATTATCGCTCATATATTTGCGAGTTTCTTCTTCTCCCCAACCCGTATGGTTCAAAAACGTCTGTAGTAACGTATCCCGACGTGCACGCGCAGTATTCGGATCATCCTACGCCTCAAATGGCACAAAATCTACCTCAGAATAATTTCCCGGCAGTCGCTGAAACAATCGTTCAATTCGCACAAATGCCGTGCCTGATTCATCTAACTCTAATTTTTGCAGCGCTATTTCTCATTCTGGATCGGTGAGTTCGAAGACCCAATCCTCTAACGCCTGCAATAACTCGCCGCTAACATTTGCCGAATGAGCCGTTTTACAGTATATCGTGTATAAATAAAGAAACAAATATATATATATATTTACGCCTTAATCCTATTATCTTATTTTTTTGTATCATTTATATTCAGTGCCCAATTCTTTTAAACCAACAAACTACACTACCGTGCAAAATTCTTTGGACACCAGATTATTTAAGGTTTTCATCGCCATATTCTTTTCTTAACGAATGAATATTTCCCAAAAATACAGTTTTGAACTTGTTTATTATAGAAGACATACATTCAACACCAATATATAGCAATTACATGGGACACGGAGTAAATTACATCAAACTTTCTTTTCATCGAAAAACCCACCTTTCGCTTTCAGTACGGCTTTCACGATGCGAGGCATTCTTTTGATGAGATTTTCGAGTTTTTGCTTGTCGAGTTGGTTCCATTCTTTTTCCAAAATCATCCACAAGTTTTCCTGCGATGTTGAGAGGCGTTTTCTTACTTGACGATCAACCTCTTCCCATAGCAATTCGATGGGGTTTAAGTCAGGGGATTGAGGAGGCCAAGTCATTTCAAAAGCTGCTATCACCTACTTCCGTTAATATTCAGAGCTTTAAATTAAATATTTCTTACGTTTTTTGCTTTATTATATACGAAAAATTAAGTGTCCAAAGACTTTTGCACGGTAGTGTACATAAAATTAATTTAACTTTTAATTAAAAATTAAATCAATATTAGACTGAATAAATAAATAAATAACTATAGATGTTCTTTCTTTTCCCTTTGTTTGTTATATCATAATTAACTAAAACATGTAAATCTCGATTTATTATTTATGTTACGACCGGAATTTACCTCGTTTTGTGAGGTTTCTCCCTAAGTCGCCGAAAGGTAGGTCGGTCTCAGAAGCCTACCTGGAGTTCGAGGCGGAATGTTCGGACGCGAGAAATGAGGAGTAGGGAAAAAATGAAACGCGTAAGACTCAATTTGTAAAAAGTAGCTTTTATTTATTCATTGGAGGTTGGTACCTCTGTAAATATTCCTCTAGAGTTATTCTGGATTTGGTTTCGGAGGGCGGTTCTGTGGAGGATTCAGGTTGAGGGGACGTGGATGGAGGAGGTGAGAGAGTCGGGAAATTACAATAGATAGCCAATTGGTCGAGCGAGAGCGGATTGGTGGCCAGTTCAGGGTCGAGCAACCGTCGGTGGTGGGCGCTCCATACGGCCCATTGGGCGGCCTGGGTCAGGCGGGCCTTCTTTTTACGGCGCCTTTGTTGAGCACCCGGCACTGAAAAAGTGGAAAAAAGAGAAAATGGGGTCAGTGTCCTGTATGTGATGGAGGGGGACAGGACCAGTCAACGGAGAAATCTCTGAGTCCCCGCTGGTTGGCCTGCCAAGTTAGTAGGCGGTTAGAAAGGAAAAGTGAAGGAAAAGTGTGAGCGGGGCGGAGCGTCTGCATCCGACCTCGGGATCTTCCGAGGATGGATCGATCTAATTCCCAGGTGAGGGAGGGCGGTTAACTGTGGCCTATGGCCTCTGTCCACCACCCGTTCACCGAGTTTCAGATAAACCCCTTATAATCGGAAAATAATTAAACAAAAAAAAACCGCGGTTGTCCCTACGGGTGCCTATGCACCAGATAGACCTAGCTAGTCCCTTTGCACCGGGGAAAATAACTGAGGCTGCTAACCTCTGTACTTCTCCCGGGTACCGGTAACTGCAGGGTCCTTATAATTATTAATGTTAGGGGTTGTTAGTATTGATACTTACTCCTCGTGACGGATGTCCTGGTCCTAGATGTGAGAGCCTCGACGGGAGCGGGTTGGATCCGGCTATAACGCTGTTGGGCTGGAGAAGCTAGCCTAGATCTGGCTCGTCCTGGCTGGCGCTGTATCCGGGTGATCCTGGCTGGTTCTGAATGGGCCCTTTTGCCTTATGAGAGTTTTACTTGACGATAGCTGAGTGTTAATTTTTGACACTCTATGATTTTCGTACGCCTATTTATACCAATTTTCTGCTCATTGAAACTTCGGTGATGCGAGAATTATCGAGGTCGGAGAGGTGAAAGGAGATTTGTCTTTTGTTGAGGTTTCGTAATTTTTTTAACTAATGTTGATCCGATTGACAATTTTGGGTTTTTTTCGATTTGAACATTTGGTTTTGCAAAATTTACACAAAAGTTAATTACGTGATGAACGTAATAAACATACAAAAGAAGGCGTTAATTGCTGGTGTAACAATATTAATAATAATCTCGGAGTTTTGACATTTCGACGAAAATTATTATTTATACAATATTATGTGTTGTAACGGACCGTTACAGAGAGAGAGAGAGAGAGAGAGAGAGAGAGAGAGAGAGAGAGAGAGAGAGAGTAAGAGTGGGGGCGACGCGTTCTGCGTAACGCGGCCCCGCAATAATATTTAGTTAGTGTTGTGCGCGCGAACCTTCGCTATCTAGAGTTAGATCAAGTGAAGATTGAATTGTAATAGTGCACGTTGGAGAGGTCCCATAGTGTAAGTAAATATACGGAATTAATAAATTCGTTTACCATTTAAATGGTGTATTTTTTACTGCGGCCCTAGTCCCGTTACAATGGCGCCAACGTGAAAAACTCACATAAATTTAACATATCAAAACGAAAAATTGACACATACATAGATACACATTACACAACTAACCAAACATAAAACTCTCACATACAACAAACAATAATACATTATATTACACAAAACGAATAGAAAAATTATACATAAAACATACAATACACACAACATAAACACACAAAAAAAAACAAAAAAAAAAAACAAAATCAAACATACCTCACAACACAATCACACAACTTACTTTTACACACCAAACTTAAAAACAAAACAGACAAAAAAACTTAGAGAAAAAAAAAAAAAAA
Organism: Trichopria drosophilae; assembly: GCA_030407085.1. Lineage (NCBI taxonomy): Eukaryota > Metazoa > Arthropoda > Insecta > Hymenoptera > Diapriidae > Trichopria > Trichopria drosophilae. The sequence goes on along the minus strand of CM059582.1, from coordinate 123,050,736 downwards.
AAATATATAAATTATTATTTTCAATTACAAATTTAGAGAGAATAAATAAATCTATAAACATGCTACGAACGCCGGCATTCACGCCAGCAAGAGCAGGCGCGACGATAAACATAAACATAGAGGAGACGCAAACAGATCAAAACAATTCAGACAATAACATCAACAAATCATTATTAGACATGACAATAGAAGAACTAAATAAAGAACTACATACAAACATAAACAGACAAGGCACACCAATAAATAATCAAAATCAACAATCACAACACATTATGCCAAATATAAGAGTACGAAACCTATTAGACGAATACTCAGAAAACGGTAGGAACACACATTTACAAAGAAACAACGCATACGCTTTACGACAAACACAAAACTACGATCAAATAGAAGAGGAAAATAATACACCACACAGACAAGAACAGAACCAAAACACAGAAAGAGAAAACACATATACACAACATCAACATTTACACACACAAAATCAAAACTTCATTCCATGGCAAATCTATACAAAAAAAAACACCTATGGAAGTGGTACAAAACTGGCAATTAAAATTTGAAGGAAAGGAAAATGAAAACATATATGACTTCTTAGAAAGACTAACAGAACTACAAAACGGATATAATTTATCAAATGACGAATTATACAAAACAATACCAATATTATTATCAGGAAATGCATACGACTGGTATAAATTAAATAAAAACGAATGGAATAACTGGGAACAATTTACAGAGACATTATTAGACACATTTCAAAATAAATCATATAGAACTAATATAAAAAAACAATTAGAAGAGAAATTTCAAAAACCAACAGAAAAAATAATAGATTTTATATTACACTATAGGACATTATTAAACCAGTTACACCCACCATACACACTAGAAAAACAATTAGATAAAACATACGAACACTTAAGACAAGAATACCAATACCACATCAGACGCTATGAAATACACACATTCAAAGAATTACAAACAATAGGGACAGAATTCGAAAGACTAACTCAAAAAAACAGAGAAAAACAAATCACACAAAATTACACACCAAAAACACACACACCATTAAACATCTACGCAAAAGAATTCACACCTACACCACACACTTACACACAAAAAACACGATATTACAAACCAAAAACATATACACCACAAACAAATAATTACTCAACTTACAAAAATTACAGACAACAGACAGATAAAGAAAAAACACAAAATACAGTAGAACAATGCTTCAAGTGCGGACAACGAGGACACTACAAACGAGAATGCCCAAAACAACAATCATACAAACAGTACACAAACAACAATGAACAGGGAAACCGACACTGAGGCTAAAAGAATGGGTCAATTTAGCTTCAGAGATAGAAAACGACCCTCGTTGGTACACACAAATTAAAATAGGTAACACTCAAATTACTACATTAGTTGACCCAGGTGCAACAAACACATACATAGGACAAACAGGCATACAAAAATTAGGAAACAAAATACAAACAAAAATTATTAAAATTACAAACAACGATATTACAGTACAACTAGCAAACGACACTAACATAGAAAGTATAGGAAAAGTAGAACTGCCAATTACATTAAAAAATAAAACACTCAACACAAACATAAGAATAGCACCGGACATAAAAATAGAATGCATCTTAGGAATAGACTACATAAAAAAAGCAAAAATAATACCAGACTATGAACAGGAAACATGGTTCTTTAAAGAAACACCGACAAACATTCAACCGATGAAAAACCAAGAACAAACACACACTTACAAAAAAAAACCTTTACTACCAACACCAGACACACTACCAAATAGAACACTATATAGTATACAGGAAGATACACGTACAAAAACACACACAGGACTGATAGAACTTACACCAACACAACAACACGAAATCCAAACAATAGTACACAAATTAACAGAAAATAAAAAGATTGGGCTAACCAGACTGACAGAGCACACAATTTACGTACAAAATCACAAACCAATAAAACAACGAGCGTACACAGTATCACCAATTATTAACAAAAAAATACATGAACAAGTAGAGGAAATGCTAAAAGATGAAATCATTGAACCATCAAAAAGCGATTGGTCAAGCCCAATAATAATGATAAAAAAACAAAATGGTACATACAGATTTTGTCTAGATTTCCGAAAATTAAATTCAGTAACAAAAAAAGACGCTTACCCACTACCAAAAATGGACTCCATACTAAAAACATTACCAACAGCAAAAATAATATCGAAACTAGACCTAAGCCAAGCATACTACCAGATACCACTAGAAAACAATAGCAAACACCTAACCGCTTTCATAGTACCAGGAAAAGGACTTTACCAATTTAAACGAATGCCATACGGATTAACAAACGCACCAGCCACATTCCAAAGATTACTAGACAAAATAATAGGACACGACGAAAATCCGCACATATTCGCATACCTAGACGGCATTATAATTGTATCAGAAACATTTGAAGAACACAAACAACTACTAACAAAAACACTAAATACAATAAAAGATGCAGGTTTAATTCTAAACACGGGAAAATGTGAATTTGGCGTAAGCCAAGTAGAATATTTAGGTTACATAGTAAATAAACATGGATTACAGATTAATCCAGAAAAAACAGAGGCAATACATAACTACCCAATCCCCAAAACACTCAAACAAATACGCAGACTGTTAGGAATGGCATCATGGTACAGACAATTTATACCTAATTTTGCACAAATAACAGAACCAATAACACGACTACTAAAAAATAACACAAAACTACAATGGGGACAAGAACAACAAAACGCATTTAATTACATAAAACACAGACTCACATCTTCACCAACACTAATACGACCAGATTTTACAAAAACATTCCACATAAGTACAGACGCAAGTGACACAGGATTAGGAGCAGTACTATCTCAAATAGTAGAAAAAAAAGAACACGCCATAGCTTACATAAGTAGGGCACTCACACAGCAAGAAAAAAAATACTCAGCATCCGAAAAGGAATGCTTAGGAGTAGTCTGGGCAATAAAGAAATTCAGGCAATATATAGAAGGATACCACTTTAAAATATACACAGACCATGAATCATTAAAATGGCTACACAATTTAAAAAATCCAACAGGCAGATTAGCCAGATGGGGACTGGAGTTACTCGAATACGATTACGAAATAAAGTACAGGAAAGGAACACTAAACTACATACCGGACGCACTCTCACGCAAATATGAAACACATAACACAAAACACACAGAACACCTATCACCACTGTCAGAAAGACAAACAGACAATTGGTACAACAAACAAAAAACAACAGTACAAAACAATGAAGACTTATATCCAGAATGGAAATTCGAAAACGAACAACTCTACAGGTACATATCAGACCCGCTACACAGCAACATTAGACCAGACCCAAACCCATGGAAATTAGTAATACCGGACTCACAACACAAAAAAATACTACAAGAAAACCACGACGACACACAAGCCGGACACATGGGAATAGAAAAAACATACAAAAAATTAGCAAAATCATATTACTGGCCAGGACTATACAAAGACGTAGTAAAATACATAAAACACTGCGACATATGCCAAAAAATCAAAATAATCAAACAACGACCAGCCGGACACATGACAAACAGACAAATAGGAGAACCATGGACAACAATAACAACAGATATAATGGGACCAGAACCATTATCAAAAAAACGTAATCAATACTTACTGGTATTTCAGGATATAACAACGAAATGGGTAGAACTAATACCAATAAAAAAAGCTAACGCACAAACGATCAAAGACACGCTACTAACACACATAATAATGAGATGGGGCACACCCAAAACAATACTATCAGACAACGGAAAACCATACATTAACAAAATCATAAAAAACATAACTCAACAACTAGGAATAAAACACGATACAACACCACTATATCACCCACAAGCAAACCCAACAGAAAGAACAAACCGAACAATAAAAACAATGATACAAGCATATCTAGAACAAAACCACAGAGAATGGGACATAAATATACATGACTACCAATTCGCACTAAATACATCTTATCACACATCAACACAATACACACCAGCATTCCTAAACTTAGGAAGAGAATTACAACCAATACACTCAACAAGAAACCAAATAGAAAAAACCACACAAATAATACCTAACGCACCTCAAGACTGGATAGACAGATTAAAAATAATAAACTCATACAGAGATGAAATACATAAAAACATACAACAAGCACAAAACAAACAACTACACAACTACAATTTACGACACAGAGAAATACAATTCAATATAGGAGACAAAGTATTAAAGAAAGACTATACACTATCATCAGCAGCAAATTACACATCAGCTAAACTAAACAAACCTTACTCAGGACCATACATAATAAAAAAAAAACTATCACCAACAACATACATACTAAAAACAGAAACGGGGAAAAACATAGGGAAATGGGCAATAAAAGACCTCAAACCATACCTAACATAAATAATTTCATTACAGGAAAAATGGAAAAACAAAGGAAAGGTCTGCTACCGACCCCGGCAATACCACCGAACAGACACCTCTACCCAAAGTTGGGAAGGCCAGGCCTCCTACCAACGCCAAGAGGCCCACCAAACGCCACACTATACACAAACACACAAAAACAAAAACACCAACAAAATACAACAAAAACACAAATACAAAAAAAATCAACACAAGAACAATTTACACAAAAAATAACGACAACACACCAAAAACTAACACCGGAACAATTAAACAAATTACACGAAGGACACCCAGAAAACTGCATACACTGCAACAAACATAAAACACAAACACCAACCAAAAAAGAACAAAAACACAGCGACATACAAAGACTAAGACAATTATACAATACAGAACCATACTTCAAACTCATAGACACGGAAGAAAACGAACAAAAGACAAACAAAAACTACGAAGAAATAAAAGAAATTTTCACAATTACGAACACAAATACACAAAACGAAATACACAACACAACGGCAGAAGACGACATAAACATCTTTAAAATAAAACTAGACATGACAGAACAAAAAGAAATCGAAGCAGATTTGATAGACTGGACAGAACTATAACACACACACACACACACACACACACACACACACACACACACACACACACACACACACACACACACACACACACACACGCGCGCGCGCGCGCGCGCACAGAGAGAGAGAGAGAGAGAGAGAGGGGCCGGAGAGAGGGGGGGGGGGTGTAACGGACCGTTACAGAGAGAGAGAGAGAGAGAGAGAGAGTAAGAGTGGGGGCGACGCGTTCTGCGTAACGCGGCCCCGCAATAATATTTAGTTAGTGTTGTGCGCGCGAACCTTCGCTATCTAGAGTTAGATCAAGTGAAGATTGAATTGTAATAGTGCACGTTGGAGAGGTCCCATAGTGTAAGTAAATATACGGAATTAATAAATTCGTTTACCATTTAAATGGTGTATTTTTTACTGCGGCCCTAGTCCCGTTACAGTGTTTTTCTTTAAACTTCCATGTGATGTTAAATGTAAAGCAAGGTTATTGACAACATGACTGTGTAATTTTTAAGCTATTGTTTGTTAGTGCGACGTGCAAAATTATTAGTATGGTGGTTTGTTTCATTTTGTAACAAAAATGGAAGAAATTATTATGAGTGATATCGTGTTATATAAATACGTCAGTGTACACTTTTGAAGACGGCTATTTTTTTAACATGGAGAAGTTTTTTTAAATCAAAAATATTTGTATTTTTAATTCTGGGTAAATTTCAATTTACAAAAAGTATTTGTATTAATGAATTCTATATTTTTCCAACTTTTTAGGTTTTTCTACCAATGTTTATCGATTATGTTTGTCGATAATGTAGTTAACTTGTATATCGGGTATGTATAGGTGAAGGGATTGGTTCGGGATCTACCTGTCGAGATCGATAATTCAGGTTTTTCCTCTACAGATTGTCATGTTGCCTAGCGAGCGAGAGTGTGTTACTACATTAGTGCAAGCAATAGGAAGCGCTGCTTGTGACTTCTTAAAAGTCTATCAATTTGCTTTTTTTTTTGTATGTCTCGGCTAATTCATCGGTGATTTTCCTATAGTTACGGGATCGTAACATTTATATTCACTATTTATAAAACGTTATGACAATATGAAAAATCATAAATCCAGTAAAAAAAATTCATCAATTTATAAAATAAAACATCTTTTAAACTATACCAAACAAAACACATAGAGTAACCTTCATACAAATAAAATTTAAATATTTCTCACCACTTCATAATATCTAGTAGTCTCTTAAAATTAAATTAAAATATATGTTAAAAAAAAATATTTCCTGTTTGTTTTAAAATGTCATTACATAATAAAAAAAAACACTTAGTATCAATAACAAAAACAAATAAATAAAATAAATAATTAAAAATCAAATAAATAAATGTCGACTTTTTTTTTAAAACAAAAAAAAATTAAAATATTGTTAGTCACTATCAGTAAATATATTTTACAAGTCTTAAAGTCCCAAAGTTCTAAACTTTTATCACAACATAATTGGGCAATGGAACATTTGCGAAAAACAATTTATATTGTTTAAACAATTTCTTGCTCCCTGACGAATCTATTTAGATATTGTTTCTGAGATGATTTTACGCTACTATGATTTTTCTCGAGTTGATTCGGAACTTGTGGCATATACTTTGTAACGACTTTTAAAATAAATTGCCACGTTATTTGAAGTGTGGATTTTGTCAAAAGGCATATGTATATTGTTTAAACAAATTGTTGCTCCCTGTAGGTCGCAATCGTATGTTGTTTTTAACGTAATTCTACGCTACTGTGATTTTTTCGAGTCGATTCGGAATTTGTGGCATATAGTTATAACGTTTTTTAATTAAAAGTTGCAATAAAGATTTTATATTGTTCAAACAAATTGTTGCTCCCTGTAGGTTGCTATCGGATATTGTTTTGGACATAATTCTACGCTACTATGATTTTTTCGAGTCGATTCGAAATTTGTGCATATAGTTACAACGTTTTATAGTGAAAATTTGCGAAAAACAATTTATATTGTTTAAACAATTTCTTACTCCCTGACGAATCTATTTAGATATTGTTTCTGAAATGATTTTGCGCTACTATGATTTTGTTCGAGTCGATTCGGAATTTGTGGTATATAGGCACAACGTTTTTTAATTAAAATTTGCAATAAACAATTTATATTGTTTAAACAAATTATTGCTTCCTCTAGGTTGCAATCGAATATTGTTTTGGACATAATTCTACACTATTATGATTTTTTTCGAGTCGATTCGGAATTTGTGGCATATACTTACAACGTTTTATAGTGAAAATTTGCGAAAAACAATTTATATTGTTTAAACAATTTCTTGCTCCCTGACGAATCTATTTAGATATTGTTTCTGAGATGATTTTGCGCAACTATGATTTTGTTCGAGTTGATTCGGAATTTGTGGCATACAGTTACAACGTTTTTTAGTGAAAATTTGCGATAAAGAATTTATAATGTTAAAACAATTTCTTGGTCCCTCACGAATCTATAATAAAAAAATAATAAAAAAAAAAACTTGACCAAACCTCGCTACGTCCCCGTTGTGGTCCTGGAGAAAACCGAACGCGAGTATCGATACCTATCTCAGATGGTTTTATTGTTTAAACAAATTCATGCTGCCTGTATGTATAATTCTACGCTACTAACATATTTTTCGAGTCGATTCGGAATTTGTGGCACACAGTTGCAACGTTTTTTAGTTGAAATTTGCGATAAACAATTTATATTGTTTAAACAAATTGTTGCGGACTCAAGGTTGCAATTGGATGTTGTTTTGCACATAATTCTACGCTTGTAACGGACGGGAGCTCCGGAAAAACAACAACGCGTGCGAATGAGTGAGAGCGAAAGGTGTGTGAGTAATAGAGCGAGTGTCGCGTTCCGGCGCGCGACTTCGGGCTATAAATTTGTTGGAAATCCCCGAGGGAGGGACAGTCGTTGCCAGACCGCCTCGAACAGTCCGTCGATCGACTTAGCACGCTCCGATTCCCCGGCTATGCAAGTATCCGTGGTGGGGTAGGAGCGTGCGATTAGAGTTAAACTTGCATTGGCATTGCGGTCAGCGTACTGGGTGTCACTGTCAAGTACGGGTAGGCAGGTCCCTCCATTAATACTAATGAATGATATTTTTTCCTTACAGGTGGAGTAGCCTCAAGACAACTATTACGTACCGTCGAAAAATGACGCGGTCGGTACAGAATTGTTTATTCTGTCTTATTTTGATTTGTAGAAAATAAATAGATATTTCGATATACAAATCGGTTTCCAGGCCCGTCGACTTTGTATCCGACAGGGTATTGAGCTCTTTCCATTTTAAACCTAACTTAACCTAACTTGACCTAACCTAACCTAACCTAATTAGACCATCCTAAATCGAGTTTTTTTCTATAGGGTCTAGGTTGTTTTTGCGAAATGTTCGTTGTAGTCAATAAGTGTTTCTTGTGAGCACGCACGAAGGCACACATATACACACAAAATAGAGAATAGATATACTAATATTATTTAAGATCTGAAATTAACAAATTATATTTTAAACAAATTTTTATTTACATGCAAACGTTTTACGCCGTATATTGTTTCGACTAATAAACTCATCCAGAACTTTATCAATATCTATTAATGCTGCATCTTCTGAATGAATGTGCAAAACTGAAACAGAATTTAGTCTGACTTGTTGCATTGAAGATCTTAAATAATTTTTCAAACGCCGAAGTGCCGAAAATGATCTTTCAGGTGTACAAGACGACACAGGAATGATTAATAATAATTTAATCAATTTCGTAAACTGTGGAACCAAACTGGAAATCGGCAAATTGGCTTGCATAAAAGTGACTACGTCCCTTACTGATCTAACGTGTACGTTTCTTTGCTTCATTATATCGAGAAACATTGACCGATGTTAACGAAGCTGCTCTGCGTCAAAATCATCTTTGTCACTGTCTTTAGGACATTTATAAAATGAAATTATTGTCTGGTCATCAATGTCTTCTTTGCCAATAACAAAATTTTCAATTTGATTTAAAAATTGCATATTCTCTGAAGTAAAACGTTCATTTATCGACGTGATAACTTAATCCATAACTTCATAATACAGTTTTCTATAATATTCTTCTGCAGAACTAAAATTATGATTATTATTAGCGTTAGGGTCAATTTAGGAGCTCGACGTGCTTTAGGTATTTTTGGTTCTGTTAATTTCATTTTTTTGGCTTCTGAATTGATTTTACTCCACGTGGAATCAAAACACGATTGACGTAATTGCTGAAGTGATTCTTGAACCGCCAAAACTTTTTTATAAGATTCATTAATTTGAAGTTCAGTCTTTTGCAAATCCCTGTTTAATTGTTCAATTCTTTCAAATATATCAATCATAATAACTAATATAAAATAAAATTCAAAATCCTCGGTTTGTCTCATAAACCCTGATGCTTTAGACGCCGCGGAAGCTTCAGTATCAACTCCATTTGCTACATCGTCAAAGAAAGTAATCGTAGCTTCATAATTTTCCTTTAGAGTTTTTAGCGATTTTACGCGCATGCACCATCTGAAAATGATTATTATTCGCGTATTAAAAATTTTAGCATTTAACTATAAAGTTATTATAATTTATAACATTGTGTTTATTGACACAAAATATTCAGAAAATAACATAAGTACCTTGTTGGGCAATACTGAGAGAGGTTTGGAGCATTTTCGGATTGAAGATTCTTGAATATTGCTAATCGTTTTGGCGAATCTCTGATGAAGTTGATTAAATTTTTTATGATTCCGATAACATTTTTCGTACGTGAAACTTTTTCCATTCCATCTTGAACCACTAGATTTATTTTGTGTGCCATACAATGAATATATAGTGCACGTGGCTCTATTTCACGAATTCTAGCTTGAAGACCTGTTAATCGGCCACGAACATTAGATGCACCGTCAAAACATTGCCCTCTCATATCAAATATACTTAAATTAAAACGATAAAGCGAATCTTGAATTATATTTATATATCTGATTTCGTATCGGTGGTCACGTAAAATCCAAGAAATAGTTCTTTTACTAATAAGTCGTCCGTAACTATTCTTATAGATATCGATATCTGTTCTTGTCTAGAAACATCTGACGTTTCATCACAAATCAAAGCATATTGTTTCGCTGTTTTGATCTCCAAAAGGTGTTTGCGCGTGACCTCATTAGCCATGATTTGTAGCATTTCATTGGTGATTTCATGATGAGTCCAGGTATATCCGGAACGAGATTTGTCAAGCCATTTCTTCAGTTCCGGAACATCTTCCGCTCGCATAAACAGAAACTGTGTCAAATTAGCATGTTGAACATCGTCGCCTCGAAGGGCTAACCCCTGTCTAGCTAACGTCAGGACTGTAGTAAATATTTTTCGAAGAGCAATACGAGCTTCTTGCATATCTTTAAGTTTCGCCGAACTAAGACTTTCCAAAATCGTTTTCTTATTTGAAAGCCCTGACATAGCACTTTGATGAAATATGCTGCTTTCGTGATTTTTGAAAGCTTTAATAGCATTCGTCCAGCAAATGAATCCATTAATAATAAAAGCTTCCTTAGAAAGTGTAGAACGATGTTCAGTTGGAAGATTTAAATTTTTTTCTGTAGCTTCGATGCAAGTTTTGCAAACAGCTTTATAATCGTTTTTATAAGTCAACCATGGGTATTTCTGTTGCCATGTTGAAAAACTCTTGGGTAGGTTGTTTCCTTAAAAATAACAGTAGTATATTTTTTATTAAGTTCAAAATTTGTCATTCTATACGTTTTCTATACGAATGTGAGAGTTACTTGCCTTTGGTTTATATCGGCAACTCTCACATCCGTACACGGAGAAAAGGGTTCTCAGGAAGTTGTCCCCCGCCAGTCTTTCGAATCCGAGCATTCTGAGCCTGTGATAATAAGATTTATTCTATTTTTAATAGTACGTTATGAATTTAACATCTTAGACGGTTGAAACAAAATAACTTGAAATAGTATATGATAATACAATGTATTGTATTTTGGAATACCTACTTAAGAGGATTCCACTCAGCTCGGTTGGTAAGGCTGTAATCTACGCTAAAAAAGATAAATAAAAAAAATGATTAAATCGATTTTTCAAAATTCAGGCTATTTACTAAAAATTGTAACCAATATATATGATGTCCTAAAAAATATGAAACTCGTTGAATAAAAACCCATCGAAAATAATCCGGAATAGACGATTTTCCCTTATTCCGGACGATTGTCAATGGTTTCTTATCCAATTCTTTACATATTTTTCAGCACAACATATATATTGGTTACAACTCAATTATTTTCAATTTATGTTTTTTACCGTAGGTTACTGGCTTACCGACTGTCCGAATGGAATCCTCTTAAGGGAATTTTAAACTTATTTCCTTATTCACCGACCACGTTAGAATCCGCTTAAGGGGAGGGTCCAGGCAGAAAATCATCTATATGAAGTAGTGGTTCAAAAAATCCCCAAAAATTATTTCTTTAGTAATTTTTCACGAGGAATTCGGTGGAGATAAAATGAAAAGTATACAAAATTTGTTAGACCCATAAATCTCGGCGCGAAAAAAAATTGCTTTTTCGAAAAAATGCTATTACTTTTTTCTAAATTAATTTAAAAATTCCAAAAAATTAGGATGAACATAAAAACACATTCTCGAAATAATTACGTATGGATTTAAAAAAATTCCGTTTTTTGCGAAAAGAAAAATTTTTGTATGAGTCAAAAACATTTTTTTAAGGGTCAAAAACATTTTTACATTTTTTATTCTAGCACTACCGAATTCCATGTAAAAAAATACTAAAGAAATAATTTTTATGGCCCTTATATTTCAGCTCGGAAAAAAATTTGTTTTTTCGAAAAAATGCTATTACATTTTTCTAAATTAATTTAAAAATAAAAAAAAATAGGGTGAATAATAAAAACACATTGTCTAAATAACTACGCATGGTTTTTAAACAATTCCATTTTTTTAAAAAAGAAAAATTTTCTTTGGTCAAAAAAATTTTTTACAATTTTGATTACATCGCCATTGAATTCCTTGTCAAATATTACTACAGAAACAATTTTTGGGGAATTTTTAAACGACGGCTTCATACAGCTGAATTCGTGCCTGGACCCTCCCCTTAAAACAGATGAAAATTATCTCCCTTAAATGTTAATTTATTTTGAAATATTTCTTAAATTTTGTACGTAAATCCTTATATAATTTTCAACTTACAAAATTTTGCAAGTTTTATTTTTACTTATATGGCATTTTTAAAAGACAATAAATGTTTAAAATTTGGTAAAGAATTCCTCAATTATCAATATGAGGTATTTCATTATTTGCCTGGTAAATTCATTTGTATATATAGGGAACCTATGTATATTTATGTAACTCCGTACAATAAACCGCCTTTCGTGCGGTTTTTCTCCTTCGTTACGTAAAATATCATATTCCACACGTACGAAAGTGTATTCTCTTCGGATGTGATTGCCGAACTTGCCTTCGGCTCGTCGCGGCAAACCTCACATCCTCAGATAAAACACTTTCATACTAGTAGCATAATGTACTATTATATATCTATATATTTCATCATTATTATCATTACAGAGAACAACAATATCACTTATTGTATAAACCCTAAATTCAATAGCCTTATTATGCTGATAACAATTATCCCTACCCTAAAAGAAAATAGTCTTTTTAACAATCGAACAATATAACAATATCGTATGTCGAAGGTTATGGCACTTCGTGCGTTATAAAATAAATGTCGTACGACACTACTACAATTTACATTCCATGCCATAACCTCGCTTCAGTCGGGCGACAAACTTCACACTCGTCGAAGATCAAAATTTTCGCCCTTGTTGCATAATATATTGCATAATAATATGCTATTAATAATGAATAAGGAAAACAACCTCAATTACACAATTAAATAACTGACAAAATAAGAGAAGCAAAGAATATAAAAACGACGTAAAATTTTGAGATTTAGAAATAGTAAACAAACTATTTTTGCAATTTATTAATTAGGATACTTACGGGAGGTTGCGGGACTCACATTCTTTTGTGAAGAGGATGCATTGGGTTGAATTTGAATATTGGGAGACTTGGAAAATTCATTTATTAAATTGGTATCAGTTGAATCAATATGATTTGCTTTTTGAAGGTTAGAATTCTGCAAAATAACTGATGCTGACGATAAACAATCACGAGACCTTTTATTTGGCGTACTTCCTGAATCAACAACAGTGTCTTCTTTTCGTTTCCGTATAAGAAATTTGTCCATTTTGTATTCCTGATATATATTGATCAAGAACAAAACCGCCAACTCGTCTCGTCAAGGGCTTTCGGACATTTTCAAATCCCGATGCATACGAGTCGCAACTCCCGACCACGAAGGTAGCGCCACAGCCCACACGGAGAAAAATAACACTGTAGGTGAAGCCGGGCAACCGAAAGCCGTACGATGGCGTTACGGGCACATCACGTCACGCTGTTTTACGTCCATCTTCGGAGCGCTTGCAGCCACACAATGTATATATATATAGGTAATTTTTTCAAGGCGGGCCATAGGGGAACCCATGTTATATCTGCACTTGCGATTGTACAGTAAACGTACAGCTTGTGATTGGTCGATTCCAATGTAAGAATGCTTCCTATCCGTTATTATGGTACCATGCAGGTGAAATAAAATTCTGAATCTTCTGAATTTAAACAAAAATAAAACTATTTAGATCGTTGCATCTGGACAAATTTTTTTGTCCAGATGCAGTGTTTTTTTTAAACCTAAACGAAATTAAAGGAAACAAATACATTTGAGCGGTCTACATTATTAATTTTATTTAATACTAGGCTAATATTTAATACTAGGCAATCGAGCGGTCTACTAATTTTTATTTAATACTAGGCAAATGTCGTATAGATTTAACATGGCTTCCCCTATGGCCCGCCTTGAATAAATCACCCGGTATGAGTTAGCCCCCCCCCCCAAAGGTCTCTTGATCGTCGCGTTGGTAGCAATTTCAAAACAAAGTTACCACAAATTATGGGTATTGTTTTCATTACCCAATAGTCCGATGGGTATTGAGTATTCAATACCCTCAATGCAATACTCGACGAGCCTGTCGGTTTCTTGAGTCCGTCCATTTTCCTTACCTGCACGTTACACGCTACTGTCATTATTTCCCAGTCGATTCGGAATGTGTGGCATATAGCTATAACGTTTTTTAATTAAAATATGCAATAAACAATTTATATTGTTTAAAAAATTTGCTGCTCCATCTAGGTTGCAATTGGATATTGATTTGGACATAATTGTACGCTGTTATGATTTTTTTCGAGTCCATTCGGAATGTGAGGCATAGTTACAACGTTTTTTAATTAAAATTTGCAATAAACAATTTATATTGTTTAAACAAATTGTTGCTCCCACGAGGTTGCATTCGTATGTAATTTTTAACATAATTCTATGCTACTCTGATTTTTTTCGTGTTGATTCCGAATTTGTGGTATATAGGCGCAACGTTTTTTATTAAAATTTGCAATACACAATTTATATTGTTAAAACAAATTGTTGCTTCCTCTAGGTCGCAATCGTATGTTGTTTTTAACATAATTCTACGCTACTGTAATTTTCTCGAGTCCATTCGGAATTTGTGGCATATAGTTATAACGTTTTTTAGTGAAAATTTGCAAAAAACAATTTATATTGTTTAAACAAATTGTTGCTCCCTCTAGTTTGCAATCGTATGTTGTTTTTAACATAATTTGACGCTACTGTGATTTTTCTCGAGTCGATTTGGAATGTATGGCATATAGTTACAACGTTTTTTAGTAAAAATGTGTGATTAACAATTTATATTGTTTAAACAAGTTATTTCTCCCTCGAGGTCGCATTCGTATACAATTTTTAACATAATTCTATGCTACCATGATTTTTTTCGAGTCGATTCGGAATTCGTGGTATATAGGCACAACGTTTTTTAATTAAAATTTAGGTTGCAATCGAATATTGTTTTGGACATAATTCTACACTATTATGATTTTTTTCGAGTCGATTCGGAATTTGTGGCATATACTTACAACGTTTTTTAGTGAAAATTTGCGAAAAACAATTTATATTGTTTAAACAATTTCTTGATCCCTGAAGAATCTATTTAGATATTGTTTCTGGGATGATTTTACACTCCTACGATTTTTTTCGAGTTGATTCGGAATTTGTGGCATATAGTAGCAACGTTTTTTAGTTGAAATTTCCGATAAACAATTTATATTCTTTAAACAAATTATTGCTCCCTCAAGGTTGCAATCGGATATTGATTTGGACATAATTCTACGCTACTATGATTTTTTTCGAGTCGATTCGGAATGTGTGGCGTATGGTTACAACGTTTTAGATTGAAAATTTGGGATCCAGAATTTATATTGTTTAAACAATTTGTTACTCCCTCACGAAATTATTTAGATATAGTTTCTAACATAATTCTACGCTACTAACATATTTTTGCATTGATTCGGAATTTATGGCTTATAGTTGCAACGTTTTTTAGTTGAAATTTGCGATAAAAAATTTATATTGTTCAAAGAAATTTTTTCTCCCTCTATGTCGCAATCGTATGTTATTTTTTAATATAATTCTACGCTACTGTAATTTTTCTCGAGTCGATTCGGAATTTTTGGTACATAATATCAACGCTTTTTAGTGAAAATTTGCGATAATGAATTTATATTGTTTAAAAGATTTCATGCTCTCTCACGAATCTATTTAGAAAAAATGATAATAAAAAATAATAAAAAAAGGAACCAAATCTCGCTACGTCCTCGTTGTAGACTTGGAGAAAATCGCACGCGAGTATCGATACCTATCTTGGATGGTTTTATTGTTTAAACAAATTCATGCTGCCTGTAGGTTGCATATATTGTTTAAACAAATTGTTGCTCCATCTAAGTCGCAATCGTATGTTGTTTTTAATATAATTCGACGGTACTGTGACTTTTTTCGAGTCGATTCGGAATTTGTGGCGCATGGTTACAACGTTTTTGATTGAAAATTTGGGATCAAGAATTTATATTGTTTAAACAATTTGTTACTCCGTCACGAAATTATTTAGATATAGTATCTAATATAATTCTGCGCTACTAAGATTTTTTTCGAGTCGATTCGGAATTTGTGGCATATAGTTGCAACGTTTTTTAGATGAAATTTTTTAATTACAATTTGCAACAAACAATTTATATTGTTTAAACAAATTGTTGGTCGCTCTATGGCGCAATCGTATGTTATTTTTAACATAATTCTACGCTACGGTAGTTTTTCTCGCGTCGATTCGGAATTTGTGGGATATAGTTACAACGTTTTATAGTGAAATTTTGCGATAAAGAATTTATATTGATTAAGCAATATCTTGGTCGCTCACAAATCTATTTAGATAAAAGTGATAATAAAAAAAAAAATTAAAAAACGGGACCAAATCTCGCTACGTCCCCGTCGTGGTCTGGAGAAAACCGAACGCGAGTATCGATACCTATCTAGGATGGTTCTATTGTTTAAACAAATTCTTGCTGCCTGTAGGTTACATATATTGTTTAAACAATTTCTTGCTCCTTCACGAAATTATTTATATATAGTTTCTAACATGATTCTACGCTACTAACATATTTTTCGAGTCGATTCGGAATTTGTGGCATATAGTTGCAACGTTTTTAGATGAAATTTGCGATAAACAATTTATATTATTTAAACAAATTGTTGCTCCCTTAAGGTTGAAATCGGATATTGTTTTGGACATAATTCTACGATACTATAATTTTTTTCGAGTTGATTCGGAATTTGTACAATATAGTTACAACGTCCTTTAGTGAAAATTTGCGATAAAGAATTTATGTTGTTTAAACAATTTCTTGCTCCCTCACGAATCTATTCAGAAAAAAGTAATAATAAGAAAATAATAAAAAGAAAGGGACCAAATCTCGCTACGTCCCCGTCGTGGTCCTGGAGAAAACGTCGAATGCGTGTATCGACACCTATCTAGGATGGTTTTATTGTTTAAACAAATTCTTGCTGCCTGTAGGTTGCATTGTAACGACTATCGTTTAATTAGAAGAATAGGAATCTACGTCGTTACCTGCCGTCATCCGTCCTTGGGAAAGGGCAGAGGACGTGATAATAAAAATTAATAATTAATTAGGGAATACGCCAAATCAGCAACTCAACCATATCGGACAGAAGGTCCGACCCGCAGAGGCGGCGTGGGTTAATATTCCCAATAACGGAAGAGAGAGAAGGAGAGTTGAAACATTCGCGGAAAAATGGAGCGAAAGCCGGGTTGCAAAATAACCGGAGCGCTTCTCCAAAATATTAGACGGTCGACCACAATACAATAATGTGACAATAGTAAGTCAAATGTTTCCAAATAAATTTTTTATTGAATTACACAATATAATAAGACCATTGACTCTCCATTGTCTACATCGTAGGCAAACATTAAATAAATGGGAATTTTCGCAATGTGTCACTTACTTTATGCGCCAATCTATCGCTCCTGATATGCAGATTCGCCTTAAGGCACTCGGAAAGTTTGCCCGACACGTTTTACGGATTTTCGGAATATGCCCTAAATACTGGTTGGCGGTGTGATCCACTTATATTGGATACGAGGGAAAAAGCATAAAAATGGAAAATAGCGGAACACAATTGACGCACGCAAATTAAGCGAGGTTAGAACCTTGGTAAATTTATACACCGATCGTACGCAGAGGGTGGTCAGAACGATTCTCCCTGTTTTTCAAGTCTTGTGTCCCGCAAGACACGTGCCATTCCCCCCTCTTGCCTCTCCGTTCCACGCGACCATACAGGCACGATGTCCAACGCGAATTTGAGAATATTTGAATATTTAAAGAATTAACGATTCCCGCTACACCCCCCTCCCAGACGCTGAGTACCTTGCTAGAGTACCAGCTCGACATTCGGACTTCCTAACAGGTTGGTAATAAGGAGAGGTAAACAAGGATTATTTAGTATCTTCCCCCCTTACCACATGCAAAATTTCTTTCCCTCATGCCACATAATGAAGTTAACTCCTTGCAATACATACAAAACACCAACAATTGGTTTTTAGGTATTTTATTCCTTATATAAAATTGTATATAAAAAAAAATATAAATTATTTTTTCGAAGTGTGATTTGGCTTGTTGGGGCATACACCTGGGTGCCAAATGCCGGACCAACCACAAGCAGCACAACGCGATTGTGGCCGGGGCTTCAACCCTTTACTTCCGTACTCTCCTTTCGGGGAGGAGGCCTTCTGGAGTAGCCTCTCGCGTTCCCGCTTGGCAAACTCCACATTAATCCGGGCGCGCGTCTCCTTGGCCCTCGCCTCTTTTAAGGCCTGGTAATAATTTATTACTGAGGGGCGACCCCTCTCGCAGGATTTGCTGAACCCTCTGGTTCGCCTCCTCCGCTTCGGCCCGTTTGCGAGCCAGGTCCACCGTCGTCCATTCTAAGACCTGGCGCTGACGCTCTTGAGCCTCTCTTCGCTCCTCCGTTTTTTCCTTCCGGAGTTCATGAGCAAGTTTCTGCTCCTGTCGGGAATCTTTTATACGCGGAAGGATAGCTTTGGCGTATGTCTCACTAGCCTTCCCATGTTTTTGGAGGAAACGGTCCAAGCAGGGCAGGGCTTTGTAGAGTCATCGGCTCTCGATAATTCGCATTGCAAGGGGCCGAAACCCTCTCCTCCAGTGCATGTTGCTGTCTTCCGTCTGTCTCTGGGCTCATTGGTGATTCGAGTAGGCCCCATGGTTGCCATTCGTCATATACGCCTAACTCTTCCATGAGGTTGGCCACCTCCTCAACTGTAGCCACGACAAAAACCAAAAACAAAACAACATGCGATTAGTATACCCATGCATCATTCAGATTCGTCGAGCTCTCTGCCACCGAGTTCGGCGCGGAGACCACGACAGAAATTGTGCTGGGATTTGCACCGTAGTAGAAATAAAGCTAGACTTTTTAGGCCGACCGCGTGTTTGAGCGTTACTTTCATCGCGATCTTCCTAAGCTAATTGAGATTCGTCGGCCACCAACTCTCGCGGCGCAAACCTTACTCTATCGCAATTTCCTACAGCCCTAACAACATTTCGCTGCGTTTTACGCGGACGTCCTCGAGGTCGAGGAGCACTTACAATGTTCGACGACTCCCTAGTAGCTATGAAGTCAACTCCTTCATAGAATGGCTTGAGGTGCACCACATGTGTAGATCCCTAAGATAGGCCGTTTTGATCGACTAGGTCATAAACATTCGATCCTAACCTGGCATTCCAATTTGCGACGGCTCATTCTTGACGTCGACTTTCAGCTTCACGCTCCTGTACTCGACGGTATAGCGCCGGAGGTTTTGGCTGTCTACCGAAATTTAGAAGAGCTGGACTAATTCCGGCTGAATCCTGAACAGCCGTATTACAAGCGAAGGTAAATTCATCAATGTGCTCGTCCCATTTACGATGACTTTCTTCGATAAAAGCGACAATCATCGTCTTGAGGGTACGATTCGTCCGTTCCACTGGATTAGCCTGAGGATGATACGCCGGGTTTCTTGAAAACTCTATGCCACGTTCAGCCAAGAAGAGTTTTAATTCCTTATTCCAGAATTCTGGGCCATTGTCTGAATGGAATACTTTAGGTGCACCAAAGCGTAGCAAAACTCTCTCGATAAAAGCCTTATGTACAGCTTTTCCGGTTGCTTTTCTCAGAGGCACACACTCTATCCATCGTGTAAAAATATCCGCACAACTTTCCAAGGTTCCGTCATGATGCGTTTTCCCATCAAGCCGCTATGAGCAACGGGGGGAATTTTAAATTGTTGGCAGACGCTGCATCCACGAACATACTTAGTTACATCCTGTCGAAGAGTAGGCCAGAAGTAATATCGGAAAATTCGGTCGAACGTTCTTATGGCCTAAATGACCTACCGTGGGAATATCATGATTTTCTTGGAGAATTTCCCGACGCATCTCTTTAAAAATAACCATCTTCCAAGCATCGTCATCTCCAATTGTCTCGTCCAACTGTTGATCCAACCGATAAACATAGAGTTGGCCGCCCATAACTTTCCAAAAAGGATATTTAAGTGGTTCTTCCTGCACTACCTTCAGTTTTTCCAGGTACCATTTATCTGAGGTGTCAGAAACCACTTCGATGGCATTCACGTCCGGGTCTTCATCCATGTCATACATGCGTGACAACGCATCCGGTACGTGATGCAATGCTCCTTTTCGGTGTTCGACCTTATAGTCGTATTCTTGGAGTTCTAAGGCTCAACGAGCCAATCGACCGACTGGATTACGAAGGTTACGTAACCATTTCAAACTATGATGATCAGTAATGACCGTGAAATGGTAACCTTCGACGTAAGCCCTAAACTTGCTAGCCCAGAGTACAGCTAAGCATTCGCGTCCTGTAGCCGAATAACTACGCTCTGCCGCATTCATCGTCCGACTAGCGAATGCTAATACTCGATTCTCACCATCGATGTTCTGTCCTAGAACAGCCCCTAGACCCGTTCCACTGGTATCTGTCTTGATGATAAACTTCTTGTTGAAATCCGGCCGGTGCAATATCGGAGCAGTCATCAAAAGGGATTTGATTTGCCCGAAAGCATCTTCCTGCTCCTGTGCCCAAGTATAATGCTGTCCTTTTTTGGTAAGTTGCGTCAATGGCTCCGCAATCGTAGCAAATTCAGGCATAACCTTACGGTACCAGGATGCCATTCCAAGAATTCTTCCAAGTTGACGGAGATTCTTCGGCGCTGGGTACTCGACAATAGACTGGATCTTTTCTGGATCAGGACGATGTCCTTCACCATTTACAAGGACACCGAGATATCGGACTTCTTCCCGAGAAAACATACTTTTTTCTCGGTTAATACTTAATCCAGCTTCCGTAAAACGTTTCAAGATGAACTCTAACCACTGCAAGTGTTCTTGAAATGTCTCGGAACGATGATATATATCGTCCAAGTAGGCAAAAGCATGCGGTTCGAGTTCCGGACCAATAAGCTCGTCGAGAAGTTTCTGAAAGGTGGCTGGAGCTCCGGATAAGCCGAATGGCATCCTTCGATACTGGAAGAGTCCATTTTACCGGGAACAGTAAAAGCAGCTATAGGCTTCCATCTTTCTTCCATTTCAATTTGGTGGTATGCACTACCTAAATCCAGAGTTGAAATAAACTTAGCCCGTTGAAGCTTCCGAATAATTGAGTCCATATATAGTAGTGGATACGCGTCTGACTTCGCGACAGCGTTGACTTTCCTATAATCCACACAGAAGCGCCATTTCTTGTTGGATTTCTTCATCAGTACTACTGGACTTGACCATGCGCTTGAAGAACGTTCTATGATGCCTTCGTCCAGCATATGTTGTACCTGAGAGTGAATTTCTTCTTCAAACTTTTTAGAAATAGGGTAGTACCGTTGCTTAATAGGCCGGCTACTAGCTTCCAAAATAATTTCGTGCTTAATAAGTTGAGTGCATCCAATATGTCTTGAATCCTTCGGTAAGACCATCTCCACCAGCTTATCAATAACATTGCGCTGTTCTGTGGATACTTTCACCAAATCAGGTGACGATTGGAGTGCATTAGGATTAACATCAACTGAAGCCACTTCCACATCAATTTCCCCGTGACAACCCTCAATGGATAATAGATTCTCAATAGGGCGTAGAATCGCATTGAATGCTCGGAGAAAGTCAGCACCTAAAATACATGTCAGCTTGAGATTAGTCATAATTAACGCAAGAATCTCTCTCTTAAGTCCGGCGACTTGAAATGGTAGCTTGACTTGACCAGATATCGTTGACGTCCTACCATCTGCAACCTGAGCTCCTTCATATGCTGTCACTGGCCGGCCACAGGCTGCAGCTACTAATAATCCAACCAGACCAACTATTGTACGAGCAGCACCCGGATCAAATAAAGCTCGCAGACGATATTCTCCAATATCGCTATCCACCATCTTGAAAAATCCTCGCTCGTCGTGGCGTTAATTTCTACCGAACTAGGGCATATTTCCACTACTCTTTTGGAAAAGCAAACTTTCTTCTCGGAGGTTTTCTTCATAAGAACAGAAACCTCCTCTACTGTTTCGGGTTTGCGTTTCCCGAACAATTTGGGCAGTTGTATTTGGTGAACCCTGGCGTATTGCACCGATAGCATTTCACCCTCCTATTGAATCTTGGAGATGGAATATTCTCCGAATATTTGGATGGGCTGGCCACCTCCTGATGAGTCATGTTAGATACGGTCGAGGTGTTCCTTCCTGTCGGTATTTCTTGACGTTTCACAGGGGTCCACTTTGGGGATAGTGATCCTATACTATCTGACAGAGAAAGGGATACGCGCGAAGTAGGGAATCGCTCGAGAGAAGGGGTACTCGGGAGCACAGACGGAACGAGACCACGAGAGAGTGAGGTACGGTCGAGGCGCACGACAGTTAGGCTCGGGGAAATATATAGTCTGGGTGCGCAAAGAAATAAGCAATTTGGATGCGTGCCTAGCAGCTCGGATTTTTAGATTGAAATTTAAACAAATTTTGACGCGGATTCGTCGGTTGGTTTATTTGGGACATGATAGAACCATTTAAACACAATTTAGTGAAATATTTTTGAAGATTACTTGACATATGTTTATTTTTTTTATTGAGAAATTGATTGTTATTATTTGTTATTATTTTTATTTATTTATTTTAGTAAGAAAATTTATTTCAGTGTGAAAATTGTTCAAATTCAATAATTTATTACAAAAACTAAAGTTATAATGACCGATATTACGGAAGCGTGCGATCAGGAACGCGTTGAATTGGCCGCGTGGATTTTTACGCGACGGATAGAGAGGTGCAAAATGCATTAGAGCGATTGGAAATTAGTATCACGGGAACCACTCATGTACGTCGTGAAAGGTTGCATCGTGCATTTCGTCGTGCGATCGGAGAAGAAGCGTCGTGAAATCCGTCGACGGATAATAGTCGATTGATCCATCTCGACGAAGGGACAGATGTCGTTGAGTGCCTCCGAACGATTCGATCAGAACGTCAATGTCCTTGCCCGATCGAAATAATAAGTCCGAGTAATAAGCATGCAGGTGATGCGCAAGTTTCGTCAACGCGTATCGATGCTGCTTTAGAAAATAATGAGGGTCCGCATGAGATAGAGCGGGGACCGACGCGTGAAAATAGAAAAGAACCGGTAATAATTATGATCGATGGGATCGAACATTTAGTAGATCCGGATGCGTTAAATGATTTACCGAAAGTTTTGAATCCGGTAAGGACCGAGCGCGAAAGTAATAATGCACCGTTCGAGGATGAGGTGAGGTCAAGTGATCCGATAAGAGAGTTTCGGCCGGAACGCTCTGCATCGCCTATCGAATGGACCGCAAGAGGTGCGATTCCGCGTAGAATTCGAGAGCATACGCCGCACAAAGACACGCGAGTACAAGAAAATAGATTGCGTGATATTGGCCGAATTATCGAGCGTTGGGACTTGAAATATGAAGGACCGGATGATCCTCAAGGTATTGAGAGTTTTTTGTCTCGATTACAGGAATGACGGAGATATGCCACCATCTCGATTCAAGAGATGATACAGGCTATCCTGCTTCTGTTGAGAGGGATAGCTCGGGTAGGTTATGAGTCCATTTCGCAAAATTGGACGACGTGGACTGAAGTCGAAGACGAATTGCGTTTGTTATTTGGCGATACGCAGTTTCAAAATAGATTGCGTCATGAGGCAGAATCGCGTACGCAAGGACCAGACGAACGCGTAAATGTATATTTGATTTGTTTGCGAGGCATTGAAGTGCATGAAAGTGAACGGATTGATCTCGCGTATCGTAATTTGAGACCGGATATGATAGAGCACATCAGACGAGAAGAGATAAGATCTTACGATCATTTTATCGAATTGGCGGAGAGTCGAGAGGGTGCATATGCGAGTAGTCGGTATGTACCTCCCCCTTCCCCCCGAGATACGATTTTGCGAGACACCGCTTATAGTGGACAGCGTCGAGGTAGATTGCCAGACAATTCCGCAGCGATAGATGGCACGACGGTTGAACAGCTCGTCTCGTTTACTGGGGAAAGAGATAACTGGAAGTTTAAAAGACCATAACAAGGGCGAGTCACCGTATCGGCGCGGACGGAGTACCGAACGACGCGGATGGAATCGGTCGAATAATAATTGGGAGCGAAATCGATCGCAGAATCGGACACAGTCGGAAAATAGTAGTCCGTACAGACAGGGTGTGACGCTATTTAAAGGTCGTTGCTATTTTTGCAATAAAGTCGGATATCGGACATCTGAATGTTGGCGTCGGCAACAATCAACTAATGAAGTAACGCCGCAAAGAAATCGGTCGATCCAGGAAAATAGGATCGACAATAATAACGGCCTGAATAGTATAGACACGCCACGTAGACGACGCGATAGGAACGTCACGATCATTTATTGAATCCCGATGCAAAAAAGCTTTCGAGCGATTGGGAGTGTTGTCTCACAACCAAGATTCGCGGACGATTGCACTTGCTAATGGCCAAGTGACCCAAATGACAGGTTCGATAATTGTACCGATCAGAGTAGGCTCGGAAAAGCAACTGGTAGATTTAAATGAGTTGCCAGACTTATCTGTGGATTGCATTTTAGGCATCGACGCGATCATTTTGTTCGGAATACAAATCGATGGAAGCAATGGAAAGTGGAAACTATCGGGAGACACGATAGAAAGAAGGCTAGATCTAGCGGCAACCGAAATCAATGAATTTGAGATGGATAATCGTTCGTTTATGATGGTCGAGATAGGTATCCGAAGATATAAAGCACTGATTGATACAGGATCTTCGTCGTCATTCATTGGACCGTTAGGGGACAGAAAAGAGAAAGAGAACGTCGTAAAGAGAGCAAATACTGGAAGAATATCAGTTAGACTAGCTAATGATAAAGTTGTGAAGGTTCACTCAGAAATTCGAATTCCGATGAAATGTAATGATCGTGAATGGCTAGTCCGATTTAAAGTTTTACCAGTATTAGCTATCGACTGTATCCTAGGGATGGATTTTATCCGAGAACACGACATACGGATCGATGGTAAATCGAGAACGTGGCAAATAGGTGCGAATGGAATAAAATATAAATTTGCACAAGGAATAGGAAGAATCGTTTCCAGAAACACTGAGGAATCGTGCTGTGGACTTGCGGAATTATTTGGAAATGAAAGGATGCGGATTAAGCAGGTCCTGGATGAAACGATTCCGAAAGATATGCCACGGATCGGAAAAACTGATTTGGTGACTCACGAAATTGATGTGCAAGGCGCGGTACCAGTCAAGCAGCAATATTATATGGTATCACCGAAGGTCGGAGAGCATATAAGGGTAAATCAACATAACTTTTAACTTAACGCTTTAAGAAAAATATTTTTTTTTTCGGTGGCACACATTTAAAATCAACCTGAGGCCATTCCTAAATATATAAAATGTAGAAAAAACGACACGTTACGGCTTTTAAAGGATTGTTCCAGCGCAGTCAGGTAAAACGAGACCTAAAATTATATCTTTTAACCAAACATATTTCTGTACGCGGAAAACAGAGGAAATTTGTTACTCGGGGGTTTTTAAGTTACTGGTCACGAATCCGTCAACAGATATTCAGAATTCAAGATGGCGAATTCAATATGGAAGACCGAATTTGTAAGAAGTTACTCACACAATCTCAAATTGGGTATTCGGGGGTTTTCTTTCTTTTTGCTTTTAGGTTCATAATATACAAATTTTAGCAGCAAACATTTATTTAAGTCGATTTAAGGCATTACAATCCCGGCAATCCTGAAAAAAAAATTTATATAGGTATAACGTAAGTTGTCATTAGTGCCATATTTATTCATTTTTAACCAGAAAAGATGAAGCAAGGAAGATGAAAAACAAAGTTACCCAAAGTTACATTTTCATTATTTCTGTAGCAAAGCTATAGCGAATCTCGACCGATGAGCGACCCCGGCTACAAAGTTTCAGCTGGTTCAAGAAACTTGTTAGGAATCTGGTCCGCCATATTGTATCTACCATCTTCAATTTTTAATATATGTCAACGTATTTATGATTAGTTACCAATAAAACCCGCGCGTAACAAATTTCAGCATTGTTCCGTGTAAAAAAAGGAGTTTGTGTCAAAGAGTTAATTTCATGTCTTATTTTACCCCTGAACATCGTATTGTATTTCTGGAACAAGTTCAGAGTATTATTATGACACCTAAAACAATAAATTACGCCAATAATCGAGGCATATAATTGTGTATAGTTCGTGTGCCTGACAAACGTGTCATTTTTCAACAACAGTTACGCACGAAGGCTATAGGTTGTAATAGGCACAGAATTGAGATGAGACAAGGCACACCTTATTCCTTGGAATACGTCACTTATTATATCATCAATTAAAAACTCCCAAAGTATGGAGCCATAATATTGTTTGTTCCAAAAGTTATTGTTAGAAATTAACGAAAATTCCATTTTACATAAATCTTCTGCACGCGAATTTGGACGCATATCATTCTTATTAAGCGATAGGCACACTTATTTTTCAAGTATCTTTGGCTTTTATAAAGTGCCATTAATCAACGACATGATTTTCAAATGAAAAGAATACACGTTCCAAAAGTTACAGAACAAAATATTTAAAAAAATACGATTTGCACGCAGCAGTTTATTCAAATTTTATGAGCTTTCGTGTTTCCTTTGGTTTTTTAATCAACTATCATGCAAAACATATAACTGTACCTTGAAAAGCATATCCTTTTTAGTAAATAGTAATTTTTTATAAATATTTTGTGTACAGCTTATAATTTCTGTACAGCTTATTTGCGTGAATCTTAAAATAACATTAAAGTCAAAAGTTCTGTGGATTTGCCCATAAATGCTAAGATCGATCAGATGCTGAAAGACGGAATAATTGAGCCGTCGAAGAGCGCCTGGTCCAGTCCAATTGTGATGGTAAAGAAATCGAGCGGCGAATACCGATTTTGTGTAGACTATCGGAAAGTGAACGCGTTATCAAGGAAAGATGCGTATCGGCTCCCGTATATGAATGCGATATTGACTAAATTACGTCAAGCAAAGTATATTTCCAAGATTGACCTCCGCCATGCGTATCATCAGATACCGATGGCCGAGGAAAGCAAGGAAATTACGGCATTTACGGCACCGGGTCGCGGACTTTTTCAATTCACGCGTATGCCGTTCGGATTAACAGGCGCGCCCGCAACGTTTCAGAGATTACTCGATAGCGTGATTGGTCCGGAAATGGAGCCACATGCGTTCGCCTATCTGCACGACATAATTGTCGTAAATGAAACTTTTGAATCGCAACTGGAATGGCTCCGAAAGATAATCGAAAAGCTCCTGGGAGCCGGATTGACGATTAATCCAGAAAAGTGCGAATTTTGTTGCGATGAGGTGCAGTACCTCGGATATAGAATAGGTCGTGACGGGTTATCGGCAGATTTGAATAAAGTCACACCGATCATAAAGTATACGACGCCGCGTACGTTGAAGCTATTTTTCGGAATTCGGAAGACGATTTTTAGGAATGGCGTCGTGGTACAGACGATTTGTGGAAGGCTTCGCGAAACGCGTTGAACCGATGGCAAGATTGCTGAAGAAGGACGTCCGCTGGAAGTGGGACGAGGATCAAGTTAGAGCTTTTGAAGACATTAAAAATCTCGGATGTCTCCTCCTATCTTGGCATGTCCAGATTTTAGTCAACCGTTTGTCGTGCAGACTGATGCGAGTAGTTTTGGAATAGGTGCGGTATTGCCGCAAATACTCGATGGAAAAACAAGGGTTATCGTGTACGCGAGTCGAACTTTGACTGATGCTGAACGCAAGTATTCAGTGACCGAGCAGGAATGTTTAGCTGTCCTGTGGGCTTTGCATACATTTCGAGTGTATCTGGAAGGTTATCATTTTACCGTGATAACTGACCACAGTAGTTAGCGGTGATTGCAAACACTGCGAAATCCTACTGGACGGTTAGCCAGGTGGGCTCTAGATATGATGGAGTATGACTTCACGATTGAACATCGGAAGGGAGCGCTACATCATGTCCCAGATGCTCTGTCTCGAATGTACGAAGACTGTTGTTTAGCTTTTGCTGGAGAAGAATTCGAGATACCGGAAGATATTACAGATTCGTGGTACAGGAAACGACCGAAAGACGTGAATGATTTATCCGCGCAGATACGTTGGGTGGAAAATATCCGACGGTCGGTTGTATTATTATCGAGTGAATCCGCAAATCGATGGGATTATGGAAGATCGGGACGCATGGAAGTTAGTTCTTCCGTTAGAATTACGGAAGGTGGTATTTGAAGAAAATCATGCCGTACTGCGTGCAGGATATCAGGGAGGTGAGAAAACATACGCTCGGGTTGCTAGGGAATACTACTGGCCCGAGATGTATGGTGACATCGCGCAATGGGTAAAACGTGTCGAGTTTGTCAGCAGTGTAAAGTTGATCAAGTACTGCCGGCAGGTTTGATGGGACGTCGTATTCTAAGTGAGCCATGGTCGATGATAGCGGCGGATTGCATGGGACCGTTCCCAAAAAGTAAACGGGGGTACGAATTCGTATTAGTAATCGAAGATCTGTTTATAGTCCAGGAAATGGGGCCTAAAATATTGCAAAACCTGGCCATTTTTTCGACCTGCATCGATTTGCCTGAAAATTTAGGGTTAAGCTCAGTATACCCCCCTCTTCAAAATCAATATTGTGAAGATGGGCGCTTTTCATTTTTTAAGGGCGAAAACTACCCTTTATTGCAAATAATCTATAAATCCATATAAAATGTCCCGAATTGGCTTGAAACTTGTTACTCGGGGGTTTTTGGGGTCGCTGATTACGAATCCGAAGTCAGATTTACAACATTCAAAAGTACATACAATTTCTTAGGAAAATTTATTTACACACATACAACTTGATATACTTTATATCCATTTTTGTTAAAAAGGCATTAAAATGATTAAAAAATGTTTTTTGTTTAAAAATCGGCATTTAAATCATCCGCTTTATGGTCATCGTCGTCGTCGTCGTCATCTTCCTCTACAGGAGCGCTGTTGTTGCAATTTTGGCCCGAGCATCCGGCATAAGTGGCGTTGCAGAACAGGCCAACTTTTCTGCAGCCACAAGCTGCACCGCATCCTTTCTTGCAATTGCAAAAAATCATCCTGAGTAGGTCTTCAGGTGCGGGCGGCTCTTTTGTTGTTATGGGATACAAAGAGCCATCCTTTAAATTCCATCCCCAGTCTGTAGGCCGAATGCTCTTGTTTCCCAGCCATTGTTGAATCTGGAGATAGGTTCTTTTAGTATGTTTTTCTAAAGCATCTATGGTAGGCGGAAGAGAAGATAATTTGACGGCGCTATTTTTTGTTGTTGCGTTAATAAAAGTGTCATAACGCAGTTGCTCGAGAAAAACCTTCAAGTCGTCAACTTTTTTCAATTTATTTGGCTGTGTGTCTCTAGCAGCACTGTACATGAATATTGCGCAATACCTGCCGGCTTCTAAAATTTGTGCAGGTTCGGCAACAGTACTATAGAATATCTCGGCCTTCTCCCTAATATCGGGTTTTCTATAAGATCGAAAAATTTTTTTTCCCCTTATTATAAAATGCCGATATCGTATCGCATCCCGTGAATGCGTGAGAAAAAACTATCCACTTCGCACTGTTTGGGTATCCAATTTTGAAACATAGAGAAGAATATACTACTGTGGGAACATTTTGTTTCCCCAGTTTCAGAAAATAAATTTTTTTCTCTACTTTCGCTTTGGCAGTTAAAACGACAATTATATAGACATCCTCCGCTACTATGACATTCTGTAAATCTGAGTAGTCCTGCAGGGCTATTTCAACAACTAATCCGTCAGCATCACCTTCACCTTGATAGCAGCGAATACATTGTTTCTCTAATTCTACGATAAGTTGTTCGATGAATTTGCTTTTATTTTCGTAATTAGATAAAAATTTCTCAAACGTGGTTAATTCTGATCACGTTCTGGTCCTTCTAACGTATTCCTATTCATGCAATATACACACATCACGCACACATGCATACATATTCATGTACATTCACAAATGCTCAAAATCAGATGAAAATGAAGGTAATTTACTCGCTTCGTGTATTGTATCGAAAAAATGCGATGGATTTTTTTGCCGTAGCGTCCTCAATTTTTAAGTTACACATTCGCTTTGAACGCCATTTTTTAGAGGATTCCAAGCTCTATTACAACTGTGAGTTTCATTATTTTATAGCCTTTAGTTTTTTTTATTCACAAGTTTAAAGAGGTCAGGGAAGGTAGTTTCCGTGCTTAGTTTTGACATTCAAACGGCCATAACTCAGTCAAATTTAATCGTAGGAAAAAAAAACAAATTGTTCAGCATAAAAAGACCTACATTTTTTTCTAATATCATTTTTTCGTAACTTTGTTATTTTTGCTGAAATTAAACGAAAAAGCCAATTTTTTAAGAAATTCAATATTTTCTTTCGACAGTATATCAAACATTTTTCGGAATTTAGGCTTCTAAAACCGGTAAAACTTCCAGAACCAATTTTGGATACCTATATAAAGTACATTCCAAAAGGATTACGTTCAATTTCAATTTGGGCAGGTAGGACATCACTTTTATTACCGATTTTTGTTTCCAAAAATCAAGAAAATAATGTTATGTTCGTCATAACACCGTCAGTATTCATCCAAACGACTCCACTAGGTGCTCAATTTAAAGCTCATTTCAAGTACTGTAAAAAGTGTCTGATAAGTTATTAAAAAAAAACGTTAGTTTTTCCGATATTTGAAGTTGAAATGTTCGATTTTTGCTATCATCCAATTCGGCTCGACCTGTAAGGAGTCATAACTTGGGTTCTATAGCACCTAAAACAAAAAATAAACAAACAACCTCTTTGTTGTTTAATTACCTTCATTTTTGCTTTAGATACTTTTTTGCTACAACGTGTTCTTTCTGAGATATTCGTGAAAAATCGCTCAAAAACATGCATTTTTTAGAGTAAAATCTAACTTGTGGAAAAGCAAATAACTCAAAAATTATCGATCGTACAAAAAAATGTTATAGAACATTTTTTGCTTAAAATTAGTTCTTCTATCGATTCCTGGGGTCATTTTTAATAAAAGAAAATTCCACCCCCGAGAAGGGGTGGGAACCACCCCCACGGCAAAAGCGCCCTCTGGCATAATATAGATTTTGATCCTTATGCTATTCCCTACCTACTGTCAAAATTTCAAGTAAATCGATGCAGGTCGAAAAAATTGCCAGGTCAAAACCTCCGTTTCCTGGACTATTACGCGATGAGTTGAGATCATACCACTCCGTAGGGCAACAGGTAAAGCAATCGTCGCAGCGCTCGACAAGTTCGTTATTTGGCGCTGGGGAACTCCGGATGTTTTATTGTTGGATAATGGACCTGCGTTTCGAAGCGACATATATATTGAGTATTTGTTGTCGCATGGAATAGAACCGTCAAAGATTCCTCCGTATAATGCGCAAGCAAACCCGGTCGAAAGGGTTAATGGAGTCGTAAAAATGATGGTAGTTTCGTTTATAGAGAAAGATCATCGCGAGTGGGACTACACCTCGGAAAATTTCAGTTCGCGATTAATACGGCCGTGCATAGTTCGACAAAGGTGAGTCCGGCATTTCTAAATTTTGGTAGGGAGCCGCGCCCGCCTAGAATCGTGCGCAGAGCAGTGGAAGGGGATGCGCGTTGGGAAAACACCGAAGTAGAGAGTTGGAAAGCTCGAATGGAAAAATTGCGAGAACTGTATGATTCGACGCAGAAATCGGCAGAAGAGGCAAGCGATCGACAAGCTCGTTATTATGACAAACGTCATCGTGATGTTCGGTATAGGATCGGGGATAGGGTTCTCAAAAAGAACAAGGTTCTATCGCCCGCCAGTACACATATAGCCGCGAAGTTAGCACCGAAATATGTAGGACCATATGTCGTGAAATCGATAAGCGGATCGAATATGTATGAGCTCGAGACGTCATCAGGGAAATCCGTCGGACCATGGCATGCGAAGGATCTTAAAGCGTATCATGAAGACGTTCAGGATACGACAAAGAGACCAACACTAATGCCTGATCCCGATGAGATTCGCGAGATGACTGACGAGGATGTCCTTAGAAAAGCTCTGGTTAGGTCGGTGCGTAGGGAACTCACTCCCAAAGAAAAGGTAAGCGAGAATACCGAGGTAACGCGAGTTTAGGTACACGTAGGTGCAGAAACGGAAACGGTCGTTGAAAAACGGAAACGCGGTCGACCGAGAAAGAATCCACCGATCGAAGTTCGTGGAAACGTACCGAGGGGAGAAACCCAGACGCGAGAAGTAACGGTCGTTCCTAGACCACGAGGAAGACCACGTTTGGGCCCTCCAATTGAATCTCCACCGAACTCTATCTTAAAACTTCCTGTTAGTGGACCAAGCCGTCGAACTTCGAATCGAAAAATCCGGTTTCCCTAATCCTTAAGATATAATGTCGGTTACATTTCATAATCATTTCTGTCCCCGTCTTTTCATTCTACCTTTACATCTCTATTCAATCCCATGGTATTAAGAAACATAATTATTTAAATCGAGAGTGCAACCATTCCTCCCGAAAAATTCAAGGTGAACGTCGCTCTTTGGAATTCGACACGT
Source organism: Trichopria drosophilae (assembly GCA_030407085.1). Lineage (NCBI taxonomy): Eukaryota > Metazoa > Arthropoda > Insecta > Hymenoptera > Diapriidae > Trichopria > Trichopria drosophilae. Next base: position 123,017,859 of record CM059582.1, on the reverse strand, counting down.
GGAGTGGTGATTGCTTACCCCGGGGGTGCAAGCCTAGATGGGGGGGGATTTGTAACACGGCAAATAGCCTGTTAGAGTGCGTGAGTGTACGAGAACCCAGCCCCTCTCCGCAGTCAATTCGAACGATTGTTCGAATTATTCAAATATTGAGCAGGTCAGCTAAAAAGTTCGGTTCCCGGGTTTCAGCTCGGAAGTTATAACGGGTGTGGTTGCAACCGAATTCAGTTCGGTTGGATATAGTCATCGTTGTAAAAAAATCACAGTTATAAAACGTAAAAGTGCCGTTATATAATAAATAAAATAGATATATAAGTTCATAAGTTTTTAACAAATATTAGGTTTGAAATCATAAATAAAAGAATAAGACAAGGACACAACCCAAAAATTAAAAGAAATCATGAACTCCTGTATAGAGGGATAGTCTCAGATTAAAAGAAATAAATATTAAATAAATAAATTGATTAGGACATTTCACAGGGCACAAACAAACATTCATCGACATACACAGGTAATATGCTAATAAAAAAAAATAATCAAAATTCCAAGTGGTAATAACAAATAATATTTTAATCAGTAACTTACAAGTAACACTAGGGAAGTGGTAATCACCGATTTTTTTAAAACTGCGTATACAAGTACTTCTTTAAAAAGTATTTAACACGTGTTTTTTTTTGTTTTTCCCCAAAAACCATTTTTGGGGTAGAAAGCACCCTTGAATCTTTGTAGAAATGGCCCTTGAATGTCTTTAAGGTTGAATAATAGTATGTTAAAAATTATTTGCAGCATGTCTGTCAATATTGGGATATTGACGTTTTGAGGTCGCTGATGAAGAATTTAAAGTCAGATTTTGAAAATTCAAAATGGCGGATCCAATATGGCGGTCGAATTTTTATTAATTTTTATGAATGTAATGAAAATTGGGATCTTTATGTTTTTGCAGTCGCTGATGACGATTCTAAAGTCAGGTTTTGACCTCAAAACGTCAATATCCCAATATTGACAGACATGCTACAGATAATTTTTAACATACTATTATTCAACCTTAAAGACATTCAAGGGCCATTTCTACAAACATTCAAGGGTGATTTCTACCCCAAAAACGGTTTTTAGGGAAAAACAAAAAAAAACACGTGTTCAATACTTTTTAAAGAAGTACTTGTATACGGAGTTTGAAAAAAAATCGGTGATTATCATTTCCCTAGTGTTACTTGTTAGTCCCAAAAGAAAACTAATTCAAATAATTGAACAGTCATATATACGAAAAATAAATAACTGTATAAGAATATTAATTTTATTGTAAAATCATCTTACAGAGTTCTCAACAGAGAAAATTAATAAATCAAAATTATCTCTTCTTTCAATAGCGGCAATTAAAATTAAAAATGAAAAGAAGATAATTCGTCCAACTTTCAACATTATAAAATTGCACATCCCCACAGTAGCATATATAGTTTGAACAGGACAAAACAACATTACTAAAAAAAAAACACAAAATATTCCAATCACAAATTTTACCTTTCCTTTCGAAAATTTTACATTATAATTTCCTTATTTCATCATTTGTCTATTTTCTATGGCTTGTCTAATTGCCCGAATTCGTTTGTTTATATTTCGGTAACGCAACGCTCGAAGCTTTCTACAGCTCAAACACGACGAATAATTTTTCAATTTATATAATATAATTCATAATTCATTATTTCCATTCTGCCACATTAAAGTATAATTTTTAGATATATTTATTTTTCTCAACAGAATATTATGTAGGAATATTTCCATTATAAAATAAGGCCAAACGTTTATGAGTAAAAAAATTAATAGGCCATTTCATAATAAATTAATTTCGTTATGTGACTTCAAATAAATAATATACAAAATTGTTTCTCTTTCTCTCTTCCTTTCAATAAATTACAACTTGTTTTACAATTTAAATATTTAAAGACTTAACGATTCGCGCTACGGCATATATTGTTTAAACAAATTGTTGCTCCCTCTAGGTTGCAAAGGGATATTGTTTTGGACATAATTCTACGCTACAGTAATTTTTCTCGAGTCGATTCGGAATTTGTGGCATATAGTTACAACGTTTTTTAGTGAAAATTTTCGATAAAGAATTTATATTGTTTAAACCATTTCTTGCTCCCTAACGAATCTATTTAGATAAAAGTGGTAATAAAAAAAAATAATAAACTAAATATACAAAAAAAAAACGGGACCAAATCTCGCTTCGTCCCCGTCGTGGTCCTGGAGAAAACCGAACGCGTATATCGATACCTATCTAGGATGGATTTATTGTTTAAACATATTCTTGCTGCCTGTAGGTTGCGTATATTTTTTAAACAATTTCTTGCTCCCTCACGAAATTACTTAGATATAGTTTCTAACATAATTCCACGCAACTAAAGTATTTTTCGAGTTGTTTCGGAATTTATGGCATATCGTTACAACGTTTTTTAGTGAAAATTTGCGATAAAGAATTTATATTGTGTAAACATATGCTTGCTGCCTGTAGGTTGCATATATTGTTTAAACAATTTCCTGCTCCCTCACGAAATTATTTAGATATAGTTTCTAACATAATTCTACGCTACTAACATATTTCGAGGCGATTCGGAATTTGTGGCATATAGTTGCAACGTTTTTTTGTTGAAATTTGCGATAAATATTTTATATTATTTAAACAAATTGTTGCTCCCTCTAGGTCGCAATCGTATGTTGTTTTTACCATAATTCTACGCTACTGTGATTTTTTCGGGTTGATTCGGAATTTGTGGCATATAGTTACAACGTTTCGTAGTGGAAATTTGCAATAAAGAATTTATATTGTTGAAACAATATCGCGACCGACTGCCGGTTTACTGGTGGAACGAGGACATCGCAGCTATTCGTCGAGAGTGCCTTCGGGCTTGAAGGCTGCACCAGAGAGCAATTCATAAGCCCCGGTACTACCAACTCGCCCCGGACTATGAAAAGAAGAGGAAGAGGCTCAAGATTGCCATCCAGGCCGCAAAAAGAAAGTGCTGGCAGGAATTTTGTGAGGAGGTGGACCGTGACCCCTGGGGTCGACCGTATAAAACGGTCATGAACAAGATCAAGCCCAGGGGACCCAACGCACCATCGTGTCCATCCCTCCTTGACAAAGTCGTCGGCCATCTATTCCTAGAACAACGGAAACGGCCGATCGGCACTAGTCTGATGGCAATCGCTGGTGCACCCGAGCCGCCAGACGTTATCGAAGCCGAACTAATAAGGCTTCCATCCGAAGGCCCCAGGAATGGATGGGGTACCTGGTATGGCAGTGAAGATCGCAGCGCCGAATGTCCCGACCATCTTCACATCGATATTCAGCGCTTGTCTGAAAGAAGGACGCTTCCCGGCGTAGTGGAAGGAACAGAGATTGGTGCTTCTGTCCAAGGAAAACAAACCCCCGTGTGATCTATCCTCATTCCGACCTCTCTGCATGCTGGACATCCCCGGGAAACTATATGAGAGGGTTATCTGTGCCAGACTAGAAGCAGCCATCGAAGATGCGGGAGGTCTTTCCGACAACCAGTTCGGCTTTCGGAAGGGGCCACAACCATAACGCGATCGGCCGAGCGAAGGCAATAGCCACGAATGCCATCAGTGGCAGCCGAAACACCAGGTGCATTTGTGCCATCATTGCTCTGGATATTCGGCACGCTTTCAACACGGCCAGATGGGATTGCATCATGCAGGCACTCGAAGATCTGAAGGTGCCTCTCTACCTAAGAGAAGCCATCTCAGTTACCTTACAGACCGGACCCAGTATTATGACACCGATGACGGCAGGCACTCATACAACATCACGAGTGGCGTGCCGCAGGGCTCGGTTCCGGGACCCTTGCTCTCGAACGTCTTATATGACGGACTGCTTAGGCAATCGCTTCCAGAAGGGGTGGCCATGATGGCTTTCGCAAACGACCTTGCACTAATCGTCGTCGCGAAGACCACCGACGAGGTGCAATTTAGCGGAGATGAAGCTATCGAGGTAATAGCTAGGTGGTTGAGCAAACATGACTTAAGTCTGGCGGCAGAGAAGACGTAGGCCGTGCTCATCTCTCGAGCGAAGAAAAGGTCGTACGCCGCCTTCGCGGTGGAAGATACGCAGATCAGGACGGTGGACGCTATCAAATATCTTGGGGTCACTCTAGATGCGCGGCTGTCATTCAAACAACACCTGACGAATGCAAGCGCAAAGGCTTCCAAAGTAGCCCGTACGCTCTCCAGTATCATGCCCAATATGGGGGGGGGGGGCGAAGCAACCGCGGCGGTCCCACCTCTCATCGGTAGTAAGCTCCCTTATCCTCTACGGGACACCGATCTGGGCTGATACTATGAACACCCATAAGAGCTACGGAGCCTCTTGCCGGCGGGCCTACAGGACAGCCGCCCTCAGAGTGGCTCGCGCCTACCGGACTGTATCCGATACCGCTCTATCGGTGGTCGCGGGACTTCCTCCCATAAACCTCTTAGCAACCGAGAGAGCCGCAGAATACCAAGAAAGCAGGGGCACAAGACAGACCATCGCCGACCAGGAGCGGAACCACAGTAGATGGTTCAGCAGGATCATCGAAGAGTGGCAATGAAGATGGGATCCAGCAGAATCGGGGCGATGGACCCACTGCGTCATCCCACATATAGCTAAGTGGACGGGCAGACGACACGGACCCGTTACCTTTCATCTAACCCAGGTGCTCACCGGCACGGCTGCTTTCGCAGCTACTTACAGCGCTTCCTCATCTACCAGAGTGCCCGGCATGCAATGGTGTCGAGGAAGACGTGGCCCATGCTCTCTTTCACTGCCCGAAATTCGCAGCGGGGCGATAGCAGTTCCGGAATTCGGGAGGTGGGCCATTAACACCTGAGGTAATTGGGGAAAGTCTGCTCGCCTCACAGAAGGGGTGGGACGTGGTGGTTACCATCGCTACGGCCATCATCGACAGGCTAAATTCCATTAGGAGGGAAGAAGAGAGCACCAACATCGGCCACACTTGAGGAGCTAATACGTCGGCGGAGGCCCTTCTGAAGCATAGACTGCCCCCCTCGAAGTTATGCCTTCCGGCGGCTACCGAGGGGGGAATCTCAGTCTAAGCGATGGGGGAAAAACAATAAAACTTAAATAGGAACCCCCATTTTTTATTGCAGATTTGGATTCTCTGGAAAAAAAGTACACCAATCTGACATAGGAGATATTGCATTTTGGTTCACAGGTGACGCTGTAGTCGACAAAAAGCGAAAGTAAAAAATCCCTAAAATTCGACGGCTCCAGAAATCACATCACATATGATAAATAATAGTAGACGTATTTTATTTTAAAAATACTATTCAATGCCATCACTACGACATGTTCATTTTTCTTTGACTTTATATTATTCTTGTAATGTGTTTTCTAGCCGCTACAACGGAAATTACCTGAAAAATAATCATGGATTTGGTTGTGTGTCAAAAACAGTATATTAAACTTTAAGGGAGGAAAGAGCGTGATCCCCGAGTGGAAGGTTTGCTGCGCGAGCGAAGCGAGGGCAGCCCTCTCACGAGGTGCACGCGCATTCCTCTCGTGAAGCATACGCTAGTTTTTTCCTGGCCGCATCCATTTCTCCCGCGGGCAGCATTTTTCGTCTCACGGGAGTAATGAGAACGAAGTGCGCATGCGCGCGGGCACTCAGACGGAATTGACAACTTTCGCCCCGCGTAGCGGATATGGAATACGGTCATTCTAACAAAGCAGGGAAAAAATACATTTAGCGTTACCCAGGAACAACGACGTGGACGTAGTATTTTTCTGTTCCCTTTGGGGTGCTTGTTTTACGTGAGTCCCCTTGTCCCTCACTGTTAGCTTACTTGAGTAAGTGTTCGAAATGTTGACCTTCCAATTCAATGCATTTATTTATTTTTTCTTCAAATGACTTTATACAGGATAGTATCATATCTGCAGAAATTTTTGCGCAAGCAGTTCTTATGCGTTCCACCATGTTTTCACGAAGCGTTGGTACTTGTTCATAAACCTTACTCTATAGGTAACCCCATAGGAAGAAATCAGGTGACCTGGCCGGCCAATTAATGGAGCCACCTCTACCAATCCACCGACCATTGTAATCACGGTCTAGTACTTCCCTTGCTATTCTTGAAAAATGTGCTGGGCATCCATCATGCTGAAACCACATTGTCCGTCGGACGTCCATAGCAACATCGCCAATTAGTACTGGTAGTTCTTGTTCTAGGAAATCTTGATAATTTGTTTCATTCAAATTACCTTCAATGAAATAAGGACCAATGAGTTTATTTCCTATGATTCCACACCAAACGTTCACCGACCAAGCACGTTCATGATTAACTTGTCGTAACCAATGGGGATTTTCTACGCTCCAATAATGCATGTTATGCCTATTGATGCCACCATGGATCGTGAATATTCATCTGAAAATAATACATTAACAAAGAAAATGTGGTTCGCTTGTTTTATTTTGAAGTGCTTATTCACAAAACACCACTCGATTATGAAAATCATCGCCATGTAGTTCCTGATGCAGTGAAATGTGATATGGGTGAAACTTATGATGATGCAATATTCTTTGAATACTATCTCTGGAAATGCCGGAATCGCGATGTAATTGTCGTGTGCTTAGATGTGGCTTTTGGTGAATAGCTGCTAGTATAGCTACTTCGACAGCTTCTCCTGTAACTGTTAATCTTCGCTTCCTTTTTTTCATTTGTACGCTGCCGTCAGAGTGAAAGGCATTCACAACTTTGTAAAAAAAAGAACGCGAGCGAGCATTATCTGGAAAACGCTCAGCATACAACGCAACAGCATCGTCAATATTACTCCTACATTCACCATAAACAAGAATCATTTCGATTTTTTCGGGAATTGTAGAAGAATTCATTTTTAACTTGCAATTCGATTTAAGCAATGAGGGGTAGATAAAAAATAGTCACGTAAACTGAAAGTTGTTATTCTAAAAGCAAAGTGACCTCCGACCGAATTACTACGAATACAATGGACTTCAAAAACAGTCTTACATTAAGAGACCGAGAATATAAAACATGGGGATTAGAAAGTTGCCATATCCATTTACTTTCTTTCAGGAAAGTAGAGAAAAATGTAAGTGAACTGGTTACGTGTGACTCAACTTATTTTATATAAAATGATATGCTACTTTATTTTCGAGTTATGTCGCCTCCTAGCGTTATGTAACAGAACCGGTGCCGGTGATGGCCGCAATGCAAGCGATGTACATGTATGAAACCAAGTGAGTTCTCTCGGGGTCCGGTAGATGGCGACGAAATCCCCAAACGAAGTCGCAATTCGTTTTGTCTAATAGAAGCTGATTTGACCGTCAATGCTCAGCTTATTTATTCTCATTTCGCAAAAAACTTACACAGAGAGAATGAATGAGCTGAGAGACGGGACACCTCGCGTTTTTTAATGGATTGCATGTTGTCCTCTTTAATTTATTAAACAATAAATTTAAAACATAAAATGTAATTTTATTCAAGGTAGAAAACTTCACATATTTATAAAACTGCTTCCATATTGTATGCACAATTTATAATGTAATCAGTTTTGATTTTTAATATGAAGAATATCAATTATTCATAATCATAATTTTTCGAATGGACATTATTAAAATTTTATATTAAGAATAACAATTTTCGCAAAAGGTATTGTTGAAATATGTAGTTAATTCATGCTTCTAACATAAGAGTAAGCGGCAGTATGTATCGCGTAAATAATATGCGCGTGCGCAAGTTTAGGATAGAAAATGGAGCGGAGCGAGGCCGCACCGGGCGACTAATTGGTTGTCTGTAAGAATCGAAAGATGGCTAATTAATCGTAGTTCCTTTAAATAAAATAATATTAAAATGTTAAGTTTAACTGTTTATTTCCTTCACCGAGCAATATAGTTTAATGATCCACATTATTTAAATCCAAAATTTTAACATGGTAGCAGAGAGTGGTTGTGCCGGTGAACGGAACGTGAAATAAAAGTTACGACTCAAGACCACGTGCTTCGTAGAAAATTAAAATGAAAATGAACTCGTGCAAATGAATGATCCTAAGGAAAACAGCGAAGAGGAAAAAATCACTATAGTCAAGACGGAAATTGAATTAGTGAAGTTAAAGAAGCTATTCAAAACAGTAATAAAAAGAATTGTATTAATAAAATTTGCAATTTTCGGTGAAAATATACAAATTGAAAAAATGTCGAAAGACAATGACCTAAAAGTAAATGCTTTTGATGGCCGTGATTATAGTCTATGGAAGAAAAGAATATTAATGTATTTAAAAATGAAGAAGTGTGATGAACCTGCAATAAGAGAAAAATTAGCAACGGGAACTCCAGCCGAGTGGGATGAAAAGGAAGATAAACAATAAACTATATTTATGGTAGCATCACAAACGAACAGTTGGAATTCATAGGCGATGAGGTCACGGCTCTTGGGATAATGAAAAAATTTGACAAAATGTATTTAAAGGAGTCTACTGCGCTGCAAATCTGTGTGCGAAATAAATTAGACAGACTTAAAATGAAAAACTTTGACGAAACGAGCTTATTTTTTTTGGAATTCGAAAAAACTATAAATGAACTAAAAAGTGCAGGTGGAAAAGTGAGTGAGCAAGAAAAATTAAATTACATGTTAAGAACACTTCCGGACTCTTTATCTTATGTGGGGGATTTAATCGATTCTATGCAAGAACAGGACAGGAACTGTGAGTTTTTGAAAAATAAAATATCTATTTGGGAAGTGAAAAAGAAAAGTGAAACAAGTAAAATGAAAACCTGTGCCTTCCAAGCTGAAGGAAAAAGTACGGTTATTTGCCATGGTTGTGGCAAAACGGGTCACTATGTGAAATGGTGCAAAAATTGTTGGCAAAGAGGTGCTGTAAATATCAGGCCAAGTCGAGGAGTAAGTTGGCAAGGAGGGGCACGAAATCAGCTGAAACCACAACAGCTGACACAGCAGTATCAGGGCGGCGGCCGCGGCGGCAGAGGGTTTTCAAGAGGGAGCAACTACAGTCGAGGTAGAGGTTGGCATCAACACAGCAACAACAACGAACAACCCGGTCAGCACGACGTGAAGTATGGTTACGTAGAGACTCATGATGAATACATAGGCTCGTTTGTAACACAAATTGAACGAGATGACATTTGTAACAACAAATTTGTTGAAATTTATGCATGCGATGCAAACAAAATAGATTGGATATTGGATAGTGGTTGCAGCGACCACATAATAAATAATGATTCGTATTATGATGATTTTATAAAATTAAAAAATCCTATAAATGTTAAAGTCGGTGAGGGTAGAACTTTAAAAGGAACAAAAGTTGGTAGAATTGATATGTATTTTATTGTGAATGATAGGAAAATAAAAATTACAATATCCAATGTATTTTACGTAAAAGAAATGGATAATAATTTAATAAGTCATGCGAAAGTTACGAATGAGAACAAAATTGTATCAATAGAGAATACGTCTAAAATTTATAGTAGAAATCATATGTTGATTGGAATTGCGTAAAAAGAGAATGGACTTTATAAAATATCTAGTTTTGTGGAGAATAAGAAAATTTATAACACGGTAACGGATTTGGGAAAAATGACTCAAAAGGAGAAATTCCATAGATTACTAGGGCATATAAACTTTAATTATTTAAATTATAAATTATATGTGTAGAAATAAATTGGTCGAAGGTTTGCCTAATGAGTTAGAATCGGTTGAATTAAAATGTGGTACCTGTATTAGAAATAAGATGACTAATTTACCATTTGAAAATAATAGAAAGAGAGCGACAGAAATCTTAGGGCTAATTCACACAGACTTAAATGGGCCACATAGAACTATAGGTTATGACGGGTCAAAATACTTTATAACCTTTGTAGATGACTTAAGTAGACTTTCTGTAATTTACACGATCAAATCTAAAACTGAGGTATACAATTGTTTTACGGATTATATCAATAAATTTGAAAATCTGACTGGTAGGAGAATAAAAAGAATTAGATGCGATAATGGAAAGGAATATGTAAATAAGAATATCGAAAATTTGATTTATGAAAAAGGAATATTTTTAGAACCATGCCCACCATACGTGCATGAACTGAATGGTGTGGCGGAACGCTTAAATCGAACTATTATGAACTCAGCCAGATGTTTATTATTTGAGAGTAAATTAGATCACAAGTATTGGTCCGAAGTTGCCAAGACCGCAAATTATTTAAAAAATAGGACTTTTACGAATAGCACATTAGAGAATAAAACACCTTTCGAAATATTTTTTAATGAGAAACCTAATATAAAAATCTAAAATTATATGGCAACAAAGTATTTGTTCGAACGCCAGAGGTAAAAAGAAATGATAAATGGGATTGTAAATCTGATGTAGGTACACTTTTAGGTTATGAGAACGTTGGATACAGAGTTTTGCTACGTGGTAGAGTAATAGTAGCCCGACATTTTGATGTAGTCGAAGATAAAGAAAAGCTGATAGGTTTTAAAGGATATGACGAGGATAGTGATAATGATGAAAACGCAAGCGCGAGTGAAAAAAGCCAAAACTCCGAATCGAACGTATTTGAAGATGATGGAAAATTGGACATGGAGGAAAATTTAGATAATAATGAAATTTTGAATGAAAAAGAAGAGGTTCAATGTGTGAAAAGTCCAAGAAAAGATAGAGTAGAGTCAGATAGTGATTTAGAAACCGGTATCATAAAGTCAACGAGAGAGAGGAGAAAACCAGATTATTACAGCGCGGAAGTTTCGCGGAAACAAAATGTATTTATGTAAATGTCGTAAGTGCGGTTAGCCCTTCAACTTATGATGAGGCAATAGAAAGTAAGGAGTATAATTTGTGGAAAGAGGCAATGAATAAAGAAATTGTTAGTTTGAATCAACATAATATTTGGAAATTAGTAGAAAAACCGGAAAACGCAAAAGTTTTAGATCTGAAATGGGATTCACAAACAAGTCTGACGGACGAAAAAAAAGCAAAGCTGGTTGTGAGAGGTTTCCAGCAAGATGAGATTCTGGAAGATTTATACTCTCCAGTCGCCAGAGTTCAGACTTTAAAATTATTGCTTGCTTATTGTTGTCAAAAAGGATTAAAGATAGTTCAGATGGATGTAGAGACCGCGTTCTTAAATGGATTTGTCAAATCAGAAATTTTGGTGAAACAACCTTCAGGCTACACTGATAATACAAACAGAGTGTGCAAATTAAATAGGGCCTTGTATGGTTTGCGTGAAAGTCCTAGGACTTGGTATGAATGTTTCGATACTTTTATAAGAAAGTTAGGATTTATAAGAAATGAAAATGATTATTGTTTATACATGAATTTTGGAAAAAATGAGACAATATATATAATTTTGTTCGTTGATGATCTACTAATTTGTTGTTAGAATGAAAAAAAAACGAGGTCAAGAATAGATTAGCTGGAAAATTCTGTATGAAAGATTTAGGCGAGGTTAAAACATATTTAGGAATAAATATAGATTATAATAATGAAAAAGGTGAAATGACTCGAGATCAAAAGCATTATATTGAATCACTAGCGAATAAATATGATATAATAAATGCAAAACTATTCCATACGCCGATGGAAGAGAATTTGAGTTTGTTACCCGCTCAATTCGCATCAAATAATATAAAATACTGAAATGTAATCGGAGCCTTATTATATATAAGTACTGGTACGCGACCAGATGTAAGCTATAGTATAAACTTTCTGAGCAGATTTCAGCACTGTTATGATGAGACTCACTATAAATATGCGTTGAGAATTATAAAATACCTATACTTAACAAGAAATTTGAAGTTCTCTTATAAAATAAATTTTAATACAGATATTATTGATGGCTATGTAGATGCGGATTGGGCAGGAGATAAAGTTGACAGAAAATCAACTACGGGATACGTCATTAGAATTTTTGGGAACGTAATTTATTTGAAATCCCGAAAACAGGGCAGCGTGACCAAATCGTCTACTGCTGCTGAGTATGTTGCGTTATCTGAGTGTGTTAGTGAGATTAAAGTAATTTTAAATTTGTTGAAAGATTTCGAATTAAACGTTAATGAACCAGTAAAGATATATGAGGACAACGCTGGAGCTATTGCAATAGCCAAATTTGGTAACCTAACAAAACATTCAAAATACATAGAAGTTCATTACCATTTCATTAATGAATGTTATGAGCGTAAGATAATCGATATTGTGAAAGTGGAATCTGAAAATAATATTGTGGATATATTTACAAAATCGTTAGGAAGAACGAAATTTGAATTATTTAGACGCAAACTAAATATACTTTAAATCAAAATATGTTTGTAAATGTTTGAAGCAAGAATTTAAGGAGGGGTGTTGAAATATGTAGTTAATTCATGCTTCTAACATAAGAGTAAGCGGCAGTATGTATCGCGTAAATAATATGCGCGTGCGCATGTTCAGGATAGAAAACGGAGCGGAGCGAGGCCGCACCGGGCGACTAGTTGGTTGTCTGTAAGAATCGAAAGATGGCTAATTAATCGTAGTTCCTTTAAATAAAATAATATTAAAATTTTAAGTTTAACTATTTGTTTCCTTCACCGAGCAATATAGTTTATTGATCCACATTATTTAAATCCAATATTTTAACAGGTATTACTAAATATTAGAATTTTTAATATTAAATTTTCATAAAGGGATCAAATTTTCCCTATTTTAATATAAAAAATATTAAAATTTGGTAAAATAATACTAAATTTTAATAAAGCCGGTCTCTCAGTGTATTGCGGCGATTTAAAAGTACTATCTAGCGGGCCTGGGGATATCCTTGCGGCAAATCAATTATCTGAGAAAGTGAGGGTGGGGGATAAATAAGGAGTCATTACATATCATTTTTAAAAATATGAAATACGTCTACTTTACTTTCTTTGATCTGAAACGAATTCTGGTGACATTCTCAATTTGTAACGATATTTTACACATTTTCATTTTTATCATCGAACCAAAACGCAAAAACTCGTCGATCAAATTGGTGCATTTTTTTCCGAGGAATCCAAATCTACAATAAAAAATGGGGGGTCCCTATTTAAGTTTTATTGTCCCCCTCCGCCCTCCCTCATCTCTTCAATGTTACTTGAAGGGACGATCAGCAAGTTCATGATGCCTATGTGCAAACCAATCATTAATTCTGTACATTAGAACCTCTCTGTCGCGAACTACTTTCATCGTAATAGCGCATATGACCTTTTCTGAGATTCTCTGTCCACTGTATTCATCCGTCGGCATGCCATGGTTGTTGTTCCATGGTATTCGGCTCGACCTCTCCACCTTGGTACTGGGTTGTATCTGAAATACCTCGATGGTCAGGGGTCCTGCGAGATCTATTACTTAGAACCGAAATTCAAGAAAGTACAGTGGTTACCCCTACTCTCAGTGATTATGTCTCTCTTGTATCTCTCTTGTCTTGCTACCCATCAACATTACTCACCCAACCTCCAGGTCGCAAAATTTAATATACATGCATGGAGGTGAACATAAGACATTTGGTAAGGGAGCCTAAAATGTGGCTTTTTTATTAGCCACATTATTTACTGCTTCATTTTCTTTGATCTCCTGATCATTATTAGTTAGAAGATATGATAATATTTACTAGTAATCGGTTCTGGGTTATCGGACTCCCATCGATTAAATCACCAAAACCCCGGAGGCGTATATGTACGTGTGGAGATGCGATGTTGGCTCCGACACGCAACTATCGCCCCTGCATACGTTTAGCAAGCGGCCCGCAATTAATCTCCTGACATGGGATGTCTATTCAGTATCCAGCCCACGATGATAACTAGATTATGCTGTAAGGTATGTTCAGAAAATTTGACCTCAAAACCACCGAAGACTACTATCATAAGAACAATGATTGTAGCAAAGTATCTCCGACGATGAGCACATAGCTCAGTTATCAGTTTAGGATATACGTTAGTTTTATCTATTTCTTTCATAGCGGTGTGATATTCCACTTAGTTGAGATCTGTACAATGTGGATTTCTTTTGTCCCATGCTACAGGAGGGTGTTGAACGCATAATTCTAGAATATATGGAACTTGTAATTTACGACATAATGTAAATTGTCCGTCTACGGACGACATGTTGCGGCTACATTTAACGCCGTAAAAATTACAGAGGTGGTAATAAAGCTCCTTTGTTATATCGGTAGATGTAAACTGGCAGGCACATATCAAAGAATCAGCCTCCAACGTCCAGCTTCTAAAGCGTAGGTAGCAGTAGTTGGACGTAGTTTCGAGTCGGTGTTCCACCGACAGCTCTAGGTAGATGGGTATCCAGCCTACCATATGCAGGACTACTATATATATATACTGTCTAAGTCTGACTGGTTTCGTCAATATCTATCGTCAGCAACTATTATTAGCCGAGGTACGATATTGCACCGTTTTTAGTGAAAATCATTTCCAACCTCCACTCTCCGAGATTTTATAATCTTTGCTAATACACCATGGCGAACATGATACTTGGGATCTATCATCATTGCCAGAGGAACATTTTCTGGTAAGGCGACAAGTGCATTTTTTTTAATGGATGCATCATCCACAGCCCGATATTTCTTAGGTAAGTATTTAGTCCGTTTAATTGTCGCAGAGATGTGACGTGGACCATCAGTGATTATGGACTGCATTCACCAATTGTTCACTAACCATATATATATATATGAAGAATGTACGTTACTTTTAAGTCGTGTCAAGATTTTTTGCATTTCTTGATGCAGCCCTGTTCTCTTTAGACACAATGGCTTCAAGCTCGGCTCTATCAACATGCCACTTGTTGGCTTTATCAGCGAGCTGCCTTGCTTGCGGGCGGATTTTGACACCTATATCTTCCATAACTTTCAATATCGCTAAAAGCCCTTAATTAAAAACGCAGTACTAAGAGCGGCAATTTTAAGTGTTTGTTTTCCAACAAATTTGTGTGTAGGAGCTATGTTCCCAACATAGCAATTATATAATTTTGGTTATTGTTTTGAGTATTAGCCCCTAAACATCTTTCGAGCAGCTTTTCATCAGTTAATTCTTCATAAACTGGTTGTAAAAGATCTTGCTTATTAAAGTTATGAAATTGGTGTGTAGTTACTGCGGGTAATATAAGGCCAGAATTGTTTTATTCATGTGTGCTACAGAACCGGGTGAGAAAGCATAGATTTTTTAAATGGCCTCATAATTAGGACCGTTGCGCTTCAATAAATTGTAAAGCTCTTACTGCAGGTGGGTCACTTTTTTTAGCTCTCTTCATTTTGTGTACTTTTTCACCTCTTTCTAATACTTTTTTTTTGTACTTTCTGAGCTCTCTTTATTTTCACAAGTTTTTTTTGCTTCTTTATCACGTTTATATACATAGGGATACTCTTGTCTATTTTCTTCACTTTGAGAGTCTCATCATACGGTTCAGTTTCTTCTAGCCACTTGATAGTTTTATCGTCACCGCCTCCCATATAATATTCATACATAAACACCGTACTGCTCCAAAGATATCAGAAACATCTCTCTCACTCCTTTAACTTCTACAAGAGCGGCACTACCATTATGATCTCTTGTACAATTACCTGCTTCACAGTGCTCCGTAAACCAAGCATCAAATTCTGGCGTATTTTTTTTCCTTTTTTTTGTTCATTTTCTTACCAACGGGTTATATCGCCCTTTTTACAGAGTATTTAACATATTTGAATTGTTCTTGCGAGAGATGCAGATCGACTTCAGAGCTGGCTCCGTACTTCACAATTGTGTGTGAAATGTAGGAGCTGCAGAAACCCACACCAAGTACAGCAACGGTCATGAGTCAATTTCCGCCAGATAAACAACACTGTGAAACAATAACAAACAACAGGGCTCATATTACGAATTGCGAGCTGCTGCTTGAAAATCGCTTTCAAAATATTGTTCCCTGGACGGGGATCAGTGCGCTACCGCCTGATACACGAAGCCGCTTTTGGGAAACTTTCGGGAATAATAAAATTGAAATATTACGATAGGATTTTTTGCGATGATAATAATAAAAATGTTCAGCAAGACAACTAAAGGACTATATACTAATGATGTAAATACCGATACCATTATGGGTGTGAGTTAGTAAGGGGGTATGTTGTTTTAAGATGTGTCATGCAGGAAATATATTCTAAACTGTCAAATCGAATAGATTCTAATTATACAAAGACAAAACTAGTGTTGAGGACTCTTTCGCGCCCAGAGTCTAGTAACAATAATAAAATTGAATTATTACGATAGGTTTTTTTTGGAAATCAACAAAATTGAATTAGTTTTAAACCGGGCCTATGACCTACCACGATGTTTAGAAAAATTGCATTAGATGTTAAAATGCTACAGTTTTAAGATCTCTAAACATTTCTGACACCTTGCGTGTAATCACTTAGATTCCCAAATGCTAGTCTTTGTTAAAACATCTATAATCTCAACTAGTAATAATATTAACAACAAAACAGAAAAACAGGTAAAAGTTAAAAACAAAAAATAATAAAAAATAAATAAAATTAAAAAATAATAACGACATTCATAATTATAAGACTAATATTGTTGCATATATATATATATATATATATATATATATATATATATATATATATTTGTCCAGATATTTATTTTGCATGTTCATATAAATATTTGCATGTTTATCTTCATATTATATTTTTGTAATAATGTCATTTTTCTTTCTATAGATTTATTCTAATTGCATTGTAACCAATAATATTCATATACCAGTTTATTCCAAATAACTGTTAAATCGAAATTGTAGTATAATATAATTTTATTAGTCTTATAATAATGAATGTCGTTATTATTTTTTATTATATTTTATTTTTTATCTTTTACCTTTTTTTTCTGTTTTGTTGTTAATATTATTACTAGTTGAGATTAAAGATGTTTTAACAAAGTTTATCATTTGGGAATCCAAATGATTACACGCAAGGTGTTAGAAATGTTTAGAGATCTTCAAACTAGCAATTTAACATCTAATGCCATTTTTATAAACATCCTGGTAGGTCATAAGCCCGGTTTAATACCAATTTAATTTTGTTAATTTCGTGAATAATATCTGCATGCTTGATAGATTTACTGCCACATTGTTCGTATACTTTCCGCTTAAACTAACAATTGAAACGATTCGGAGTCAAGTGGATAAATACTTTATGAATCGTCCACACATAAAAATAAAATGTCAATTAGAGTCAATATGATTATTAATAAATGAAAATTATAGATCGGAATCGTTGGTGCTGAAATAAATAAAGTCATAATTATTTATCGTCATTCAATTAAAATATATTTAACTTTGAATTTTATACAATTAATTGAACTCGTCCATAAAATCGAATCACACACATACCAACACCCTCGTTTCATACGCGAATATAAAAACAAATAAGAGTCAGTATAATAAAAATTAGTCATCGAGTCGTTGGTAAATTGTGTGAAGTCAAGATAAATAAAATTGTCATTTGGTCAACGGTATAATAAATTACGCGGCAAATAAATTAATTAACGACACGGAATTTACACGGACACACATTCATCTCATACACAGACGTACGTACATACACACATTAATACACATATATATATATATATATATATATATATATATATATATATATATATATATATATATATATATATAAATTTACGGTTAATTTACGCGGATAAAAGGACATTACATAATGTATTAAACATACCGCATTTAGGTGGAGAGAAGGAGCACTTTCTTCATTCTTCCTACGATGATGCTGCATCCATTTTTATTTCCCTTCTCCGTCGTCAGGGTTTCTCGTTCTGAGGACAGTCAAGAATCCGCCGGTCGAAGTCTATCGTAGATTTAATGGGTGAGCGCCTCCCCGGGTACCCTTTCTTCGTTATAGCCGTCATTGCTTCCAGCACTTTTTAAGGTCTCAAAAAAGGAAAGCGGACGGCTAATTCTCTTCCTTTTTATTGTGGAATGTGGGGAGTGGAGTGCGGTTCTTTAACCGGGTTGGTCAGATATTCCTTTAGGACACCGCAGATTTTCTGGAGCTCCGGACCCGTCCCGTCGACCTCGTGGCTCCAGTGTATGCAGGTCCGGGTTGCGGTGTCCACGTCCTCGTTGATCGGGAAAAGAGAGAGTGAGTCCATCCCCGAGAGTCCTATTTATAGGCTTTGATCCTCTCCGGGTTCACCCAACCCCCTCAGTCAGTACGCGGAATTGTGGACGGAACTGTCAGTTTTTGAACGTCATTCGTCAGTTTCAAACTGACAGCCCGCCCGTCACATTTGAAGGCCGCGCCATTTCTCGGTATTCGCACATGCGCCCTCAATCCTGCCTGGTTCGTCCTTACTACGCATAGAGCGCTCCGACCGCGCTCGGAGCGCCGCGTCGTGATTCATCGGGTCTTTCCGTCTTCACTCGGTTGATCACCAAGGCAGGTGAGGTTGGGTTTAGTTAGTCGCACGTGCGCATCCATCGTCTTTTCTCCGCGCCGATTTTATTAATTTTCCCAGTCACTTTTCTTCATATTTTTGTTCCTTCTCACCCGCGCGCGGTCGAGTTAAACGGCTCGTTACACAATATCAAGTAAAGATGTGAATCCTCTTTTTGGCCAGGAACCTTTGCCAGAAACTGTAATCCTATCTTCGGGTAAATCCTTTTTCTTTATTCTTTTCTTGCTCTTTTGTGACAGCTTTTTTAACAATTGTTTTAATAACAGTCTTCACTGCAATATAAATATGCTTAAGCATTTATAATAGCCAGTTAAACTTAATGTACTCCCTGAGGTATTCATCAGTCCAGAAAAACGAAATAAGCCATAAAAACCAACTCCTATCAAGCGCAATGCTTAACCCATTAACGCCCAAATGCACAGAAAATTTACTGCAACTTCAACGCTTATTTTCAATATGAAATAAATTTCGAAAAAATAAAAATACTCTGATTCCACTATTTTATAGCTCTTTCGATTGTTAGAAAGAAAATTTCAACAAAATTGAAATTTATATATGATTTTGACATATACAGGGTGGCCGATTTTCTGAATACATAGAAATATCTCGAGAACTATGCACAGAATCAAAAAAGGTGTGGAATGAAAGTTTTTCAACACGACGGGGGGCATCCAGTGATAATGAAATTGACCCCCTCCCCCACACCCTGGGGGTGGGGTGGGGGAAAAACTATAAAACTTAAATAGGAACCCCCATTTTTTATTGCAGATTTGGATTCTCCGGAAAAAAGTACACCAACTTGACCTAGGAGCAATTACTTTGTGGTTCACAGGTGACGCTGTAGTCGACAAAAACCGAAAGTGAAAAATCCCTAAAATTCGACGTCTCCAGAATTCACATCACATCTGATAAATATTAGACGTATTTTATTTCAAAAATACTATTCAATGCCACCCGCACGAAATGTTCGTTTTTCTTTGACTTTGTGTTATTCCTGTAATGTGTTTTCTAGCCGCTACAATGGAAATTATCTAAAAATACTCATGGATTTGGTTGTGTGTAAAAAATAGTATATTATGCTTTAAGGGAGGAAAGAGGTTTTTGCTGCGCGAGCGAAGCGAGGAAAGCCCTCTCACGAGGTGCGCGCATATTCCTCTCGTGAAGCATACGCTAGTTTTTTCCTGGCCGCATCCGTTACTCCCGCGGGCAGCACTATTCGTCCCACGGGAGTAACCAGAACGGGAAAAAATACATTTAGCGATACCCAGGAACAACGGCGTAGACGTAGTATTTTTCTGTTCCCTTTGGGGTGCTTGTTTTACGTGAGTCCCCTTGCCACTCACTGTTCACTTATTTGAGTAGGTGTTCGAAATGTTGACCTTCCACTTCAATGCATTTATTTATTCTTTCTTCAAATTACTTTATACAGGATAGTATCATATCTGCAGAAATTTTTGCGCAAGCAGTTCATATGCGTTCCACCATGTTTTCACGAGGCGTTGGTACTTGTTCATAAACCTTACTCTATAGGTAAGCCCATAGGATGAAATCCGATGTATAGGATGTTAAATCAGGTGACCTCGCCGGCTATTTAATGGGGCCACCTCTACCAATCCACCGACCATTGGAATCACTTTAGTACTTCCCTTGCTACTCTTGCAAAATGTGCTGGGCAACCATTTTACTTTCTTTGATCTGAAACGAATTCTGGTGACATTCTTAATTTGTAACAATATTTTACTCATTTTCATTTTTATCATGGAACCAAAATGCAAAAACTCATCGATCAAATTGGTGCAGTTTTTTCCGAGGAATCCAAATCTACAATAAAAAATGGGGGGTCCCTATGTAAGTTTTATTGTCCCCCCTCCCCCCCCTCCCACAGGGGGCGGTTGAGGGGGTTGATTTCATTATCACTGGATGCCCCCTTTCGTGTCGAACAACTTTCATCCCACACCTTTTTTGATTCTGTGCATAGTTCTCGAGATATTTCTATGTCTTCAGATAAATCGGCCACCCTGTATAGTAGACAAACATGATTTTTTTACGACGCCTTTTTTACAAATATCGAGTTTTCCATTCAATATCTTGCTTTGAGTGAGCTAAACAATATTGTAACGGTGCACTCGATAGTTGTACTTAAAAGATCCACTGGTATATATTTGAAATTTTCAATATCATATTCAAAATGACCACTGAATTTACAAATTTCTATTCAAAATTCAACCATTTTTCTTCTTGAAAACTATGGATATTGAAAAATCGAAATTTGGAAAAAAGTCATGTAAAAGATCTGAAAAAATTTGGGAATATTCTTTAACCAATTCTAAGACTTCTTGCTTTACGGGAATTTTCTCTAAGCTCTGTAGTTTTCAAGAAAATTAATTTATTAGTCTTCAAATCCATAAAAGTTTATTAATTTTTTTAACTATAGACATTGCCGCAAATGTGCATAGAACGAAAAAGGCTTAGAATAGGTTAAAGAATACTCTTTACTCATTTTAAATGACTTTTTTCAAAATTTCGTATTTCGAATTTTTCGAAAATAAAAAATCATGACAATACATTCTGATAAAATTTGAGAGTATTCTTCGACGAGGGTATTCTTCGACGGGGGTATTCAGAACCATTTTTTCTTTTTGGAGATGAAGGGATTGGTTCACTCTTCTCACAATTACAGGTGATTTCTAATTGAAAACTCAATCGGTCGTGCAAACCATCAGGACTAATTCTATATTATTTCTAAGAGCATTTGCTAGCCATTTACGGAAAAATTCGAATATTTGAAAATTGTATCGGAGTGCCGTGGCCCTTTCATTCACCCTATATAAATACCGGCCAGTGATTAACCCCACGAACCGTAAATTTATTCATAGACAATAATATAATATTTTTTTGCATGTCTATGTATATTTTTTTGCATGTCTATATATATATTTTTTTGTATGTCTATATATTTTTTTGTATGTCTATATATATTTTTTTACATAATATATATTGTTATATTATTTGCCTTTCTTTCTTTTGATTTTTTTTAATGCATGCTAACAAATCATATTCACATACCACTCTATTCCTAGTAACTGGCAAATCGAAATTGTATCAACTTTACAGTTATTGAATATAATTTTAATTAATAAAGAAAAATTTTATCTTTCCTTTTTTGTATTACCTTTTACCGCTGTTAATTTCATTACTAGTTAAGATTATAAATATTCCGACAAGGCCTAAACGTTTGTGAATCTGAGTGATTACGACGGTGTTTGAAAGGTTTATGAAATTTCCAAACTATGGCATTTTAACATCTAATGCAATTGGTAGGTCTAAGCCGTTAATTAATTTATTTTAATTTATTCGTATACAATTTCATATTTTTAAATTTTTATTATCGATGGAAGCTATCAGCAATATCAAACAAGTCGCTATCGAGTAATGAAGACGTATTGGATAAAATCGCCTCTGATCAAATTAAAATCAAATTCCATAACGCAAGTCTTAGTTATAAAATAGAGAGCTACAAATATCGGGACTGCGCCTGGCGGTGATAAATGAAAGCTTATGCCTCTCTGCAACGCCCACACTAGGGTAGTCGCCGTCGCGCGGCGTCATGATATTTTTAGATGATCGTTTTGCAATCCTGGCATCCGATACAGAAATGGATTTTTATTTGGTCATAAGGGAGTCTAACTCCGAGCTCTAGTAATTTATAAGGCTTACACGTATATAGGATTCCATATATTAAGTATTTTTCAACTGCATTGTATTGTAAAATGTACATGATACGCATAACTCTGAATCTTGGTGATAACATTTCTCTTTAAGAGATGAGGAGTTAGAACTTAATGAGATTATGTTTATAAAGGTTATTTTTATTGTCTAAAAATCGAATATAAAGTTGCAAAATATTAAAATTGTAGGAATCCACAAAATATGTACATTAATAAAACACTCTGACATTGTTAATGTACTGAAGTGAAAAGAATGGAAAAAGAGGAGTTGGGGGAGGGGACGGGAGTTCAATTTTAAGTTCAGTTTGGCCGCCGTACAATCGGCAGAACGAGGCAGCGACAAAGCCACGGTGCATATATAAAAAATGTACACATATACTGTTATTTATCTCTTTTCTTATATACCAAGGGAGGGGTGCGTAAACGACAGGCCCTCCTAGGGTAACGACATCATTATTTGATTCATTCATTTCCATTTTTGAGCTGACTGATACCACCACATTGGTTACAAACATCAAAAAAGAAAATACATTTATCTTGCTAATTATAGTATTTTTGAACGCAAATTTGAAAACTTTGACATCATAGTTCCGAAAGAGGATAGTATCCGATTTCAAAAAAATTGTACACTCGTATTATCTATATCAATAGGCAACATTTGCCGGGTACCTATTGCGATTCCGCCCGAAAAAAAGTAGCAAACCGACTAACTCGTCAACGTTCCACCTAAGTGCACCAAATGAATACATCACTGGCGAAACGGCCAACATATTAATGGCTGCTACCTTATTTTTCCCAATAAATTCGGAAGATCAAATCTGACGGAGACGGCGCCGGTATTTGTTAACGATGGTCGTTTTAAGAGCAGGTACATCCTAGGCATGCCTCTGAGGTACTCCTAGGTATGTGTAGGCCTCTCCGGCGCTAAGGTGGCGGATGACGTTTCCGTTCACGAGCTCTATATTGTTGTTAGGGTGGGAGAGGATATGGTCTGAGAGGCCAAAATCAGGAACGATTTTTTTTTTGCGACACGGTTAAAATTGGTTTATTGAGGTTTATTGCATATTTTAGTACATTTCGTGGCCAACATTTTCTAATTTTTTGAATGCCGGAAATTGTGCATGAGGACAATGGCAGCCATTTTCCCGGCCGAATTCCGGAAAAAATGATTTTGCAGTGTCTACGATAAGTGGACGCCAGGTCGTTTGAAATTAAAAAAAAACAAAGTTTTTTAGTTACCTAATAGAATTCCCCAGGGATCGCTGGAAGCTTTCTGAGAGGGGTTTTTCGATTTTTGTTAGCACTTTAAACCAAAAAATCGCGAATTTGCCTAAAAAATCAGCTACTTTTGTCGTGTAAAAAAAAGTATGAACAATTTTGGGATTCCTCATAAAATCGATGGAGAACAACTTTACCAAATTTCAAAAGGAGCGGCCCAGTAGTTTTTTATTTATGGTGAAAACCGACTTTTAAAAAGGGTCTTGTAGAAAAAGACTTTAAAATTTTAAACAGTAAAAAATTTGGAATAAAACGTTCATAAGCGTATGTTATTTATATTATATATATATTGTTTTGTGTTTTGAAATATAGTGTTTTGAAAACTAATAAAAAATCAATTGCATTGTAGAATTTTTCAACATCCCTCCGTAACGTTTTTTTTAACGGTGATTTTTTTTATTTTTGCTGACGCGTTATTTATTGAAGCCTTATCGATTGCACGCTTTTGCGAAGGTACTACTTTTCCAGGTCGACGTAATTTCGTACTATTTATTGGTTTTTGAGCTCTGCTAACTTTTTTTACCATTTCAGCAACAATTCTACATGAAACTTAACAAAAACGGAGCAAAAATGATGCGAAAATCACATTCCGCGTGTACGTCTTCACAAAATAATATTTTCTGCCGCACTGGATTCTATACTATACACTGAGTAAATACACAGGTCAGGTATAAGCACGTTTATATTTGTCTTGAAATTTCTATAAGGAAAGGTATACAGGACGAAAACAAAGAGCGAAATAGCTGCCCAGTAACAATAGCGCGCGCGAAAAAAATCATAACTTCGGCAATTTTGCTTCGATCGACCTGAGATTTTTGCACAATATTCTTGAGGGATTTTGGATTCAGAAAAAAAATAGAACCGAAAATGGCAAAAAAAGTACTAAGACACTACCTCGCCCCTCCTTAATAGAGTCTAACCTTCCTATGTGCAAATGCACGTTTGTCCAATTCGAATTCCGTACCTATATATCCCTAGGGGGATGTTTAAGAGATCGATGGAATTGATCCTCCTCTGATGAGTATAATTTAAACTCATCCATAAAGAACAGAAGAGTGATCTTATGCACACGTTCACCAGGCGGCCCACATATGTACCCTTGAGATTCTCGGAGAGCAACTGATAGAGGAAATAGTGAGATGCAAAGTAGTAGAGGACGAGAAAATCTCGCTGATAGACAGCTCTTTAGAATTGAAGCAGTCAAGACATGGTTCTATGCTTGCCCAATATCATGACAAAGCCCGTTTTCCAAAGAGGCATTAGGTCCTCTAGAATTCTCACTATGTTTGTCTGGACATGAAGGCGTTTGAGCAACCAGTTTAAAAGCTTGTGAGGTGTTAATTCATATGACTTCGTGTAATCCACCCAGGCTATCGACAGGTTACGCTTGTAATGAGTCCTGACTAATACACCTGTCGATAAGCAAGTTATCCTTGAAGCCGGATGGGTCTCTGCATAAGCTCACTGGGTGTGCCCTAGACTGGCTTTGCCTGTGAAATTTTCAGTAGTGTTTTGGCGAGTCTGGTCCGTCTTGCATTCCGGGACTGTCAAAGTGACAACAGCTGGGACAGGAGTATTAGTGTCAGCTGCATGCAATCCTGCGGGGTGGGGGGAGGGGGCATGGAGCCGTAGGTATACTCGTTCTTAGCAAGCCAACCCTACACTCTGCACACGAGGCGCTGGTGAATACCAAAAGATGGATAGACCGAGAAACAGCTCAGAAAAGAATAGAGGTGAGGGGGCAATTCCAGGATCTAAACAGTGCGCAGGAAGTCAGCTGATAATAATAGAGAATACGTTGCATGTCCCTGTGAACAGCATCGCATGATCTGAAGGGGGGATACAGCCGACAGAGAGCGCGAGCAGTATAGCTCGCTCCCAGGAACGGTAACGATTTTAGCAACGCTGCGATTGATCTCAGATGCTTGCGGAGACTGTGGGAACATTTATACTACACGGGAAAAAAGGGGCTGAGTTATTTCCTCTGATTGCGCAAGTCGATCCGGAATGCTGGACGCCTCTAATAACCAGAGAAACGTCAGTATGACCATCAAGAACGAAAAGGCGAAAAGGAAAAAGAAGACGTTGGAAAAGGAAAAAAGGGTGGCGAACAGAGAGAGAGAGAGACGCGAGAAAGATGTCTCCGAAAAAGAAAATTACACGAGACGATGCCGTCCTTATTACTCCAGCAGAGGGTATTCAATATACGGACGTGCTGAAAAAGATGCATGGTGGCATCAATCCGGATAAACTGGGGGTGAAGGCACGGAGCATCCGAGAGAGTAGAGCAGGTGAC
This sequence comes from Trichopria drosophilae, assembly GCA_030407085.1. Classification (NCBI taxonomy): domain Eukaryota; kingdom Metazoa; phylum Arthropoda; class Insecta; order Hymenoptera; family Diapriidae; genus Trichopria; species Trichopria drosophilae. Next base: position 122,992,062 of record CM059582.1, on the reverse strand, counting down.
GTCCTCGTCGAGGTGGATGCCTCGTCAGAGAACCGGGAACGATTGAGGACTGCGCTGAAAGCAGCAGTCGGCGACCAAGAGCGAGTCCGACAGCTGACTCCTCGATCTAATATGGTGATCGACGTTATCGACGCTACGACGGAGGAAGCCGAGATAAGGGAAGTTCTCCATAGTATCTTTGGATCGGACAGCCTGGAAGACGAAGTACCTGTCTAACTTAGCGGAGTGTCAGGAGTAGAATCGTGGCCTTCGTGGAGTTGACGGAAACAACGGCGCATAGGTTGATGGACATATTCCACGTTAATATTGGGTGGGTTTTCTGCAGCACGCGAGAGGTGCGGGAATCGCTCAGATTCTTCGTCTGTGATGACCATTTGGCAGCACAATGCAAGAGCGAATATTGCAACTCCCGCTGCTGCAAGTGTGGCACGGTTGTTCATAAGGCAGCTTCGTGCGATAAGGCGCCCTACGAATGTCGTTCCACTGGCGCGAGGAAGGCTGTCGGATGGACTATGAACCAGGGTCCGTACAGTGTCAGACCTTTAAAGACGCGGTAAGGAGTTCAAAATGGTATCCTCGCTCCTTCAACGTCTGGGCAAGCGCCCAGTTCTATCGGAGGGTGGAGTCTGCAGTCGAAGGAGGTTGGTCACAGACCTTCCAAGTCGGAGGACCCTCGAGGGAGAAGAATAGCGGAGTCGCCCGGATCGAACGGCCCTTACGGCTGTTCTCGAGAGGCTTTTCTTGACATCTGCCACTGGCACGGTTAGTGGGGAAAACCCCTACACTACCAGAGAGTGCGGTCCCTCCAATAAGCATACTACTTAAACAATAGAAGGTGGACCGTGCCAGTGTTAAAAAAAAAGAGAATGAACAAGAAGGAGCCCGTTCTGCCTGATGCTATCGTGCTAAAACCAGTGAAAGGTAATCGAGCTTATGAGTACGCTGTCCCAGAGAAGGAGGAGCCTCACTGAGGACTTCCAGAATCCAGTGGGACGGAAAAACACAGGTGGCGGTTTTCAAATCCAGCATTCTGTGTTTTCTTTGCCATGCATTTCGCTAGGCCTTTTTTTGCGTTGAATCTGGCGGCATTTCGATTATTTAATTGCGAATTATTAGATCACATGATAACTTTGGCGACACTCGAGTTATCGCTTCCATCACCGATCTTCTCCCGAAAGTCGAGTCAGTTCTGCTTATGACTGAGAAAGTCAAGGGAATAAGTTACATTAAAACCTTAAATTTATATTATTAGATTTATTTTAGCGTATTTTATTCGTGCCGTGTTTTAGAGAAACTGAGAAGGCGACGGAGTGCGAAGCGTCCTCCTTTCATTTCCGAATTTCGAGGAAGGAAAAATTGATCAATTCAAAGGTCAAATTATTCACCCTCGATTCGAGCATGCATTAATTATACAGTCAGGAGCGGGGATACTTACGACACTTTCACCCAAATCTGGTCCAAGAATCTACTGATCTAGCCATTATGACATTCAGTGTGGCATCTGGAGCAATAGTATATCGGAAGTACAGTTTTCAACCAATTCAAAAGAAATATTTTTTTAAACCAAAAACAACCCTAAAAATAGAGGTACAGTGCAAATTGAATAATTGAAATTTAAACTCTTTCAAAAAAAAAATGTATGTAGAGGTGGCTGTACTTGTCGATAACAAATCATAAAAAACATAATTCACTAGTCTCAAATGTCAATAAATAATTGTCAGGTACTCTTAATTTTTCTTTGTAATTTGGCAATAAATATGTTTATTTTAATTAAGTAACATAATAACATTACAACATTGTTGTGTACATCAACATAGTATAATTAGTATTGAACATAATATATTAATGTAACGTTCAGATGCGTCTCAATCGAGAAAACGAAACCCGAATTGTCGCTTTTACAACAATATAGAAGAGCTCATCTTATTACTCACTTAAGATTTCGGATAGTTGAAGGAGCCCCTCCATTATTACCCATTCTCAGTTAGTTCTGGGTGCGTCCAGACTAACTTTATCCACAATCTTTGGGTGTATGCCGATTATTAAATAGAGTCGCTGTTCCACTTTTCCTATTTTGGCTCTAGGCCCTCCTATAAATATTTTCAGTTTTCATAGTTTAATAAAAGTTCTTTTTTCTCGTGGTAGGGTATATATTAAGAGGCAAAAAGCAAAACGCACTTAAAGAACGCCATACAGATTTTAGGTTATATTGTTATTGCGTAACGACAGGAGAGGATTTTTGGCGGATCGCCCTAGCGTCACGTATGGGCATGTAGGAGCAAGCCCGTCCCGAGTCGTCGGGGTGACCGGGGAGGCACACGTCTGGTGCACGCAGAACCTCCCCGTTTTCTTTCAATGACAAGCTAGCGAATAGACTCGCGGCACGGCTCGTATACCACGGCCAGGGAAAACGCTCGCTCGTTCGCCGATCGAGGGAAACGTCCGTGGCCATTTGGTGGTAGTGCGGAACACTAACGGCGGTATCATTGCGCGTGGAGTTTGTTTCTTCAACGAGGACGGACTGCAACGTTTGCAGTTGTTGCAGTTGTAATCTTCAGATAGTTTAAACTTTATATAATATAAATTAAAAAATTTTATATATATATTTATATATATAATGTTTATTTGGACATTTTTTCGGTTCTATTAATTAATTTTTTGTATCTTGACTTTGCATTTAAGGGCGGGTGTGATGTTTTCATAATTAACGAAATTCATAGCACTCCGCATATAAGACGTCGAACATTAACATCTAAATATAGACGTACAAGGCAGGTCTGTACCGCAAATCCTTGCTGATGATTCCAGCGGTACAGACCGGGATGAAACGTCCCAAAAAATAGATTCTATCTATTTTTCAATAGATGAAATCTCTTTAATCGTTTGATGATAAATTTATTTCTCTAAATATATAGACTTTTGTCTATTGATGAATATTAACGCCCACAACGGGAACCAAATCCGGCGACAAGCGAGGACCAAAAATATTAATTAATGGAACCGAAAAAAAGGTCCAAATAATAATTTCTTAATTTATTTAAAATATTCACGGTTCGATGTAGCGGCACAAAACATGTTGCAATTTTAATGTCATTCTAATAAATAATTTATTTCCCATTTTAAATTCGTCTTCCATCTTTATTTATTTAACACACCTCCTCTGGAAGCAATGAATACACCCCATGTTCCCAAGTGTTGCTTCTAATATTTGTATTATTATTTATGAATTAAAGGTAGCATAGTTTTAGAATTTGTTACACTTACTATGCGATCGAGAAATACTTTTTGTATTTAAAAATATATTGTTTCAGTCCGGCAGTTGATATCGCGCTATAATATTTATACAATAGTAGAGACGATTATGTCTCACTATTATAAACTTGACCAAAGTTGTCTATTGAAAGCCATTTGTGCATCCGCAGCTTCACCTATTGGTATAAGTAATGATCTGCTCAGTCAATTTATTCACATTTTTCTCACGTAAGTAAATTACAACTAGTTTGTTATTATTTCAGCGATGCACTGCAAACCGGCAATATGTAAATGTACGATATAAAGAAGCCTTTGGATTTGTATTAAACTTAAGGCATATTTTTTCTTAAATTTAGATTTTCAAATCTCACCCCTTCTTCTGCTGGTACTGTTACCAACTTTATACAGCGTTTTGCAGCTTGTGTGTGACAAGGAAAGATTCTCACTGTGGAATCTCTTCTGTTTCAATAAGATAAGGAAAAGGATTTTGATTACTCCAATCGATTAAATGGCTGTCCTTTTGTTATATTTTTCCAGTCCGAGCGTCCAGAATGCGAAAGATGTGAACCTTTTATAACGTTCGTAGTACACGTATCCTGAAAGACTGATTTATAGGTTCGGTTAATCTTCACTAGATTATTTCAGAGAAAGGCATACTGCAATACAGCTTGCAAGAATAAATTTCACTATTTGAATTAAAGCAATAGACTTTTTTATATTATTTATATTAAAAAAGGATAAAGGAAAGGAATTATCCCCCGCTTTCATGACATTTTTAGCCTATTCGCGGGTCGGCTCTCGGGTGGATTGGTTGGACAGACTTTCAAAGACATTACAAGACAATACTTTTTTTTTTAGACAAACGCAAGGATCACCCACCCAGTGCCAGTCTCCCCATTACTGCGCTCCGTAGAGCGACTTGACCCCTCTGTATCGCATTTGCACGGGGTCTGGTAAAACTACGGAAAACCCAGACAGATACAGTCGACGAACTACTTTATCATCAGAGTATACCCTCTGATGGTAAAGCAGCTGTGTCTCCCACTCAGCAATCGGCCTGCTATCTTTGCCGTAGCGGGCGCAACGCTCGTTTTTTTATTTTTCAGAGTCACCCTTCCAAGTATGGATCCCTATCAGAAACCTTTCACTTGAAAGAGCGACTGTGCGTCGCACCGACCACAGGGCAATTGCTGTTGGTAATTATTTATATTATATTATATATATGTGAATTCGGACATGAGTGAAAGTAAAAGTTGAATTTTACTGAAGTCATTAGTGTATGAATTTGGTATAGAGACAGCAGTCTTTCTAAACTTGAATATAGGTGACCTATGACACTTTAGGCAAGCCTTGCCAAAACTGTATTCTATACTCTAAACTACATGTTATGAGAAAGACGAAGAATGCTAAATACCAACCGCGATTTGATTCAGATAACTTTATTTTTTCATCATTACTATTATAAGTGTAATATTGAGAATATTACGAATATTGTCTTGGGTTGTGGCGAATCTGTTTCGCCACAATCAAGCCCAACTTGACCGACAGGACAAGACGCGATCCTAAAAAGATAATTGGGGACGAAACCTACGATGCGGCATCGATTGGTAAAAGAGATTCCGAGGTATTTTCATAATGTACAGCTTGCTAAATCGTACTCTCTTTACCCAGCGAGAAAAGCCTCGTATTCGTCTTAACTGAAATATCTCGATGTATGTAATACTGTTGTATAATTATAATAATTATTATTATTTTACTTTATTATTCACACCGTAATGATTATTTAAACTACCCTGCCAAAAATGTAAGTGTACACGTACGCTTAAAGTCTAAATTCACGCTTGTACTACTCTTCAGGTACTCTTAAATGTCAAAAAGAAGCGTGAATTTAGACATTTAAGCGTAGGCGTACGCCTCCATTTTTTGCAGGGTACACATTATATAATAATAATAATAAAAATAAACGTCTTTATTGCCATCAACATACAAAGCAGATGGGCGAGACTCAGCAGATTTTCTGCTGTTTTACAGTTTAACCACACAAGAACATAGATACAATACAATATTAAACTAAATGCCTTCGACCCGGGTGCCTACAATTTTGGCTAAATTCGTATTGCAGTTCCCTGACGAAAGGCTGATGCTTCCGGGAATATTCCCATTTTAACACCGCCAGGAAAGAAGGCGGCAGAGGGTAGTTCTAGCATCGTTAGGTTCGAGTAGTTTCTATACATATATTGTAACAATATATTGTTCCTTAAATAGGGTGAATATGCCAATGAATGGACGGTTAAGCATTTTTCACACTTTGATCGATTGTAACTTTTGAATTCTTTTAGGAAAATTTAATTATGATACCACCATTAGAATCGTTAGACTCTGCTCTTTACGACCGTGTAGTTCAACCATTGATTTTATTTAATTATTAACCTCGTCTTCATACGTTTGTAAAAAAATCCGCTAAACCCCAATGAATAGACGGGTTAAATCAAATGGGACGTTTTCAGTACTAGTTTTGGATGACTTTAAAACTTTGATTCGATTTTACAAAATAATAAACACTGGAAGATCAATAGTACCGTAAATATTGTTTTGAATGTTCAAAGACCATAAAAATATGTATTTTGTTGCATGTTGTACAGCGTACATTCATAAGAAATAGAAATATGTAGAAAATCGTCCATTCATTGGTAGTCGTCCATTCATTGGCATATTCACCCTATATTAAAATTGAAAATGAGCATTTTCAAAACTTCGACTCCGACCGCAGGTCAGCCGAAGCACTGATAAATGAGCACGTCTTGTTCACACTGATGCTTAAAACAACGCGGTTTAGTTGAGTTTTTGACAGGTCGGGTTGCAGGAAATAAATTTTTTTATATGTAGGATACTTCGGTTTCCGTTTTTTACGGCATTATCGTTGATTTTACGAAGAAATGAATACAACCTTTTTTTGTAGAGAATTCGATGTTTTATATTTTTTGTTTGAAACATTTTTTTGTACGATTTGTATTTTTAGTTAAAAAATGGAAAAAACGTGTTTTTTGAGCGTTTTTTTGTTAAACCTCCCCATAATCTAGTATGCATTGTCTCCAAAAACTAATCAGATCTAAGTTTGGCCAAGAGAAACCCAAATCCGTTTGTACTTTTTAAATTCGTCCTGCCAGTCGCGAGATATCGCGTATACAAATTTTGCCCACGGACGGACGGACGGACGGACGGACGGACGTACAACCTAACGGACACCAATTTTTTTATTGTTGCTTTGGGTTCCTTAGGGCCTGAAACGTCGACATTTGATGAAAAACTATAGGGTAATTTTTTGGCGGGAACTGACCAAATTCAATACTTCGCCAAACCTATGGTCTGGGTCGAAGTAATTTACACAATTAAATACAATACAATATTAGCCTACGTATAAATGATAAATAAACGATAAAACGTAACGCGATCACTAACATTTAATTAGCCTACGCTGAATAAATAAAATCACCCGTTTTGGAGTGCTAAAAAGTATGCCTTAATCTTAGATATGAAAGTATTGACGGATGAAACTGAAGTTCTAATTACAAGAGGCAAAGAGTTCAAAAGATGAGCAGCCATGCAAGAAAAAGAGCCTTTGTATTTCGCTGAATTATAACGAGAGTGTTTTAACGTTGAAGAAATAGCGAGTCGTGGATTGCATCGGGTTTGCCCCAACATTTGTAATCTCGCAGCTAGGCATTCAGGAGACTCTCAGGAACGTTAGCATTCTTACTTTCTGTCGATGTTCCATTTTAAACCACCCAGAACTAGCGAATGTCGAAGAAATATGTTCATATTTCCGAATTCCGAAAGCGAACCGGAGACAGGCGTTTTGAACAGATTGTAATTTCCTTTTATTATTCCCATTCAGACAAGGACCATAAACCGACAGGCAGTACATAATGTGTAACTAAAACCAGTGATTCACAAAGCTTCAATTTTCAGTAGGTGGCAAAACATGCTTGAATGGGAGCAGTAAACGCAGCTGCATAAAGGCAATAGCACATTTTTTTCCGACGTGATAGGAGAACGACCAATCATTATCAATAAAAACTCCTAAATTCTTTGCCTCCAGGACAAATGAGATCGCGTTACCCTTGATGACAATTGCATTTGACATTGCTATTTCCATACGACGCTTTGAACTACCAACCAAAAACATTGTTGATTTCGCAGGGTTTAACGCTAACCCATTATCGACGGCCCAATTAGTAATATTGTCTAATTCAGAGTTAAATGTATCGAAAGCATGCGCCGCATTGTTTGGTAAAAAAGGACACTAATACTTGTGTATCATCAGCGTATGGTTTAAGACTAACTTGCTTACAAACATTATAAATTTCGGTCGTGTAAATAATAAAAAGAATGGAACTTAGTTTACCACCTTGAGGGCAACCGCCGGATAAAAGAATTGGATTGGAATACAGGGAATCAGAACCACTTTTAACAGATTGTAATCTATGAGTGAAATATGGATCTAATAAGATTGCAGGCCGCATCAGAAAAACCGTAAAACTTTAATTTTAAAATGATTAGATCATGATCGCGCGAATCGAAGGCGCGAGTAAAATCGAGGAGGCCGATTAATGTTAGATTTTTATTATCCCAACTAGTAAGCACATCTTCAGAGACATCCAACAGAGCAATTTCACAACTATGCAGCAGTCTGAAACCTGATTGAACAGGTGGAAAAGGCTTAAACTGATTACAATATTTTAGGATCTGTTCATGTAAAATCGCTTTAATCATTTCAGAAAAAATTGGTAGCTTACTAATAGGTCGTATATCTCTAAAAGTGGTTGGCTTCGGGATTTTGGAAATCGGATAAACCATCGCGTGTTTCCATGCGTTCGGAAAAGTACAGGTCCGGATGATTTGATTAATCACATGAAGAATTTAAGGAAGACAATATCCACACACACGCTCAAACATTTCACCGGAAATCCCGTCAGAGCTAGCTGAATTAGTCTTTATTTTGTTAATGATGATCACAAGGTCAGTTAGTGAAATTTCAGAAAAAGAAAACATACTAAGTCGGGTAAAATAGTAGAGCGAGAATTGGAAAAGTATTGTAATGTTTTGTCACTAGGCTTTAGTTTTTGGAGACAAGTAAAATGACTATTAAGCGTGTCAAGATTATTTAGCAATGAAGGGATCTCCGGGGATCTATTTTTACAATTAGCACCAAGATAATTCAATGCCTCCCAAAACATCTTCACGGTTTTGGTTTTCAGCACGTTGCGAAAATAGGAATTTAGTTCAACTCTCAACATGCTGTTAACAGGGTCCGAAGCTCCTTAAAATACCAGAAATCGGAAACTCGTCCGGATTTGCGCGCTCTCAAATGAGCAATGTTTCTTTTTTTATAAATACTTTTACTGTGCCACTCACCCAGGAATCGTGGGATTTTTAACGTGAATAGTTTTCAAGGGAGCGTGATAGTAAAATAGATCGATGTAATAATATAATATGTGATAGATGTACATATTTTGTACGCCAATAAAATAATAAAACATATACAGATCAAGCAACCGTGTACATTGCCAAAAGGCGAGCCACAACTCAAAAAAGTTGTTTTACAGACTGACCTTCATATATGCTTCTCATTTAGTACGCCGATAACCATCAAACTGTAATTAGCATTACCTCTGTAAATAATGTTGCGCGCCTATAACGTGTACGTTTTGGGACAGAAGTGGTTGGTAATTTATCAAATATCGCATGGAATTTTTTTGCGTTTTCTAATTTGGGTGCGGGATATCATCCGGCAAGAAGTCACCATCTTTAAAAATCAGGTCGAGGGTCTGTATGTGGAATGGTGAAAATAGGAGACGGCCATAAAATTCAGCGACAGGGTCTAATGCCTCTCCGTATTTCGCTCGCACCGTGCAGCTCTTACTTCCTCATTTTGACCGCGTATTCTGACCACCGCCACCGGTGTGATTACAAATTTCGATTTTGTTATCATTTGTATGTTCGTGCCTTTGCTAAAATAAATAAAATTAAACGGTGGTGAATGGTCGCAAATCATCATTTTTTAAACTATCCTCACCTGTTCCTTTTGTTTCGTGACTTTCGAAAAATTGCGAAACCAGGGTGTTTTTTCCCCTTACCCGGTAGATAAGCAACGTCGTGCTCTGCCGACTACGGAAATCGTCGTGGGTTAGCCCGTTCCAGGGCTCATTTGAACTTTTTGATTAACCTTTGTGATTTTGCATGTTTGAGTGATTTTGAAGCTAGTCGAGCTGAATGACATTCCGCGTGTAGACGCCTCACATTTGGTCGCTCAGACCTAAGTGAATGTGCCCAAAATCGTAGAACTCTGGAACGGCAGAAGATAAAGGAATGAATCCTTCATGAAATTAAAGCTAAAGTATCCCCGAATAAGGGAAAATAATGAGAAAGTGAATTAACATAAAAAAATCGAAAATTTCTAATAATGTCAGACAAATTTTTACAACAGGAACACATATTTAAAAACACAATAGATGGACTCCATAGGTGGGTTTATATGTATTTTCCATCGCTGAATCCGAATCCGCAGTCCGTCTGTTTCCATCATGTCATCAGAGTTTGATATTTTTAATTGCATATATTTTAGACGTTTTTTTTTCTTTTAGCCCCGACTTTCCCGTCAAGTGCATTTGAAGGTCAAATTGAGAAAAGTCCGCCAAAAGATCTGCAAAACTTCATGTCTATGTTTTTAGTATGGCTGATTCTGAATCCGAGGTTCGTTTTATCCTTGAAGGTCTTTTCAAGGTTATGTTCAGGTCATTTCAATGTAAAAACGAGAAATACCGCCCAAAAAAATATATATGTAAGTATTTTAGGTCGCTGTATCCGACTGCAAAGTCCGGTTCTCTGTACAATGTTAAATTATAGGTCATCTGTAGGTCAATTTGAGAAAAATACGCCAAAAAATCTGAATAAATTACTGAGTCCGAATCCGTTTGTTCGGATTTTTTTCGGATTTGTTCCGAAGTTTGTTCGATCCTGAAATTTCAACAAGAGGTAATTTGACGATTATTTTAAGGCCGTGTCAAGATTAATCCATATAATAATTTCAATAAAGCATGCGTCTTTATCAATTAAACATTCTTTAAAATATATGATAATTAAAAATACAGTTTATAATTAAATAATTAATAAGAAATTAAAACGTCTTATGCCCTGCAAAAATTATTTGAGATGGGATTATAATTTTCACTGATCCCACTTTTGAACCACATATTTTTTATAGTAAAAAGTCTCATCTTTCCGAAGAAACAATAAAAAAATTAAAAAACGTGTAGTTTTTGAGATATACTCAATTATATCTTTAATTTGCATTTTTCGAGATAAAAAATTAATTTTTTCAAAAAATGGATTTCACCATTAAAAAGGGCGGGAAAAGACCTATCTGAAACATATTTTATATTATTTAAATTTTGACTTCCGGTTGGACTGGGTGAGTAATCACAGCCAATTTAATAGTAATGCGATATAGAAGAAAAGAATAACTCAAACTCAATTCTTTTTGCGAGCGAATGTGCTTGGGATACGGCGACCCAGTCGACTAACTCGGTTGTAAAACGTTCTTACAAATAAAGAGAAATATTGTCGCAAGGGAGTATCCCGCAGGCACATAACCTCAAATAGGAGGATTGACAAGAGGGCCAATTTCCACGTGGGTTGAGCGAAAAGAAGGAACGAGGTTCATCTTCTGTCCCCCGCGCCATATCCGGTCCAAAGAAAATTCGACCGGGAACTTCGAAGAAGTAGTTAGATGTAAGCGGCTATCGAGATGGACATCGAGAGAAGGTCACGAGGTAAGCTCGGTGATTGTGGGGAATTTTTGCGAAGTACGCGGGAAGAAGGGGCGAGTATATGGAAGGAGAGAAGAGAGGAACGGGTAACCCAAAATTGTGTACGTCAGTGGAGACAGCAAACGAGGCAGACGAGAAACGAAGCGGGACGGCGAACCCAGCAAGCTTGCCGAAGGAACCGACGGAGCGCAAAGTCGAGTGGTGGGTGAGACAGAGCGGGGAGAAAGCGAAGAGCGCACTGAAGGAGCGAACGAAACGAGGTAGACCGACTAACGCCGAAAGGTTGGCAAAGGAGCGCGATAGAAGCGCAAGCAGCTCGTCTAGAGCCTCCAAGGCAAGCTCGTGGCTGAAGCGAGACAGGGAGAGTGAGAACGAGGGTAGTGAGGTGGAAGAAATTAAAGAAAAGCAGGAAAATAAAAGAACGAAAAGAAAAGTTGAGAAAGAGAAAGAAAAGGAAGAAAGTAAGATGGAAGAGAGAATTGAAGAAATGATTGATCAACAGGGTAAGAACATAGAAAAACAAATAAATGGTCTGAAAGATGAAATAAAAAAGTGGAAAGAAGAACAACGTAAAGATGTGGAAGAATGGAAAAAGGAGATAAAGCAAGAGATGGAAAATTGGAAAGAAGAACAGCAAAAGAAAACAGATAAGATAGAAGAAGAAAATGTTCAGCTACGAAGAAAAATAGTAACGGTAGAGCAAAAGTTAGAAGAACATGAGCGAAAAGAAAGAAGATGTAATTTCGTAATAAAGGGAGAGAAATCCAATGGAAGATCAGCGAATGAAGTTACAAGGGATGTGCTGAGAAAGTTAAATGTAAGCGATAGAGTGAATGTGAAAGATGCATTTAAAATAGGGAGAGAGAATGAGATATTTGTTGTTAAAATGGAGAGCGTAGAGAACAAAAGAATCGTAATGGATAATAGAAAAATGTTAAAAGGTACGAAAATATTTGTAGACGATGATCTTACGAAAGTTGAGAGAGAGAGACAGACGAAGTTGCGAAAGTGGGCGAATGATCAAAGATTGAATGGTATGAGTCCGAGAGTGAAGTATGGAAGAGTGTTGATGAATGGGAAAGAATATGTGCTGGATGAAAGTGGAGAAAATGTGAAGGAGCGGGTTTTTTTGGGGACGAGGATAAAAAACTGAAAACACCGAAGAGTAAAAGAGACACGAGTAAATGGATGGAGAGAGAAAAAAGAAACAAGCAAAGAAAAGATAACAAACAAGAGAAAACGGTAAATGGAAGAAAACATAAAGAAATTGAGGAGGTAAAATTATTGTGTTGAATATAGCAGGATTAAAAAATAAAAAAGAAGATTTTTGGAAGTACATTTTGAAATTTGACGTGATAGGGTTGACGGAAACATGGATAGAAGAGAAGGATTGGGAAGGGTTGAAACAAAAGCTGCCCAATGAATGGAAATGGAGATATCAAAAGGCAAGAAAAGTGAAGAAAAAAGGAAGAGCTATGGGAGGGATAATAACAGGGGTGAGAGAAGAATTAGAAACGGTTAAGAGGAAAGAGGAAGACAATATGGAGGGGATACAGAAAAGAAGAATTAAGATTCAGGAGGAAGGGTGGGAAATATATACAATTTATAATAGAGAGGGAAAAAGTAAGACATTAGACGAATTAAATGAAATGGTAATAGAGAATCAGGAGAAAAATTTGATAATAGTTGGGGATTTTAATGCAAGGATTGGAAGAATGGGAGGGACTGAAGGAGAACGAGTGGGAGAAAAGGTAGATAGGAGAAATTCAAAAGATGCGAAGATTAATGAGGAAGGAAAAGAGTTAATGAAACTGATAAAAGAAAGAGGATGGATGGTAATGAATGGAGAGAAAGAAGGAGATGAAGAGGGGGAATGGACTTATGCGGCGGGGGAAAAAAGATCAGTAATTGATTACGGCATGACGAACTGGGAGACATGGGACAAAATACATAGTATGAAAGTCGGGAGTAGAATAGACTCGGATCATTTTCCTATAGAAATAAAAATAAAAGGTTGATGGAATAGAGAGGAGAAGAATGAAGATGAAGGAGAAGGGAAGGTACAAAATTGGTCAAAAGAAAGGGAGAAAGTATATAGAGAAAAAATGAACAAAGTAATATGGGAAGAGACAGAGACGAAGGCAGAATGGGAAGAGCTAGTGGCAGCAATAAAAGAGGCGGTACCAGAAAAAAGAAAAGGGAGGAGGAAAGGACTAGGATGGGTACCGTGGTGTGATGAAGAATGCACAAAGGGTAAGCGAGAGGCATACAAGGAAAGAAGAGAAGTACAGAAAAGACGAATGCGAAGAAACATATAAGAAATACATGGAAAAAAGGGGCAGATATAGGTTGACATGTAAAAGAAAGAAGGAGGAGTATCAGAAAGAGGAAGAAAAAGAAATAGAAAAAATAAGAACAGAAGAACAGGCCTGGAAATTTATTAATAAGGGAAGAAAAAGAAGAGAGGGAGTAAGCCAGGAAATAAGGGTTGAACAATGGGAAGAATATTTTATGGTATTGCTAAACGGAGAAATGACAGACAAGATGGAAGAGAGAAAGGAAAGAAGTATAAGGGAGAGAAATGAAATTACATATGACGAAGTTGAAAGGGAAATTAGAGCATTGAAAAGAGGTAAAGCAGCGGGAGCAGATGGGATAAAGAATGAAGCATGGATAGCCGGGGGCGGAAAGGTATGGAAGAAAGTGGCGGAGGTCTTGAAAAAAGTGTGGAGAGGGGACGGTTTTCCAGAAGATTGGAGGATTGGAACAGTGGTACCGATTTGGAAGAAAGGGGAAAGAAATGTGGTAAATAATTACAGAGGGGTAACCTTAACTAGTACGGCTTACAAAATGTATGCGAGTATACTTAATAAAAGGATAGTAAAGGAGCTGGATGGAAAGGAGGGGTGGAGTAAGACTCAGGCAGGATTTAGACAAAAAAGGGGGACCATTCAGAATATAAAAATTCTGAAACATATCATCTCCAGACGATTAGGTCAGAATAGAAAGATATGGGCAATGTTTGTAGATCTAAAAGCGGCATTTGATAAATTAGACAGAGACGTATTATGGGAGATGATGGAAAAAAGAGGAATATCGGAGGAACTAGTAGATAGGGTCAAAGAGATATATGAGGAAACGAGATGTAGAGTGAAAGTAGGGGACAAGGAAACAAAAGAATTTAGGGTAACAACGGGAGTAAGACAAGGATGCCCACTAAGTCCAACGCTGTTTAATATTTACATCGCAGACATAGGAGATGGGTTAAGAAAAGGGCCAGGAGGGGTAAAAGTTGGAAAAGAGAAAATTTGGTCATTAGAATACGCAGACGATATAGTAGTGGTTGCGGAAAATGAAGAAGGACTGAGAGGGATAATTTTGGGATTGAAAAAATACCTGAGAGAAAAGAAATTGGAATTAAGCACGGAGAAAACAAAAGTGATAGTTTTCAAAAAGGATGGAGGAAGAGGGAAAAAAAAGAAACTGGTGGTGGGGAAATGAAAAGATAGAAGAAGTAAAAAGAATTAGTTATGTAGCGTACATTATGAAAAGCAATAACGATGACGAGGAACATGTTAAAGAAAGGGTAAGAAAAGCAAGAATAGCAATGAGATGGGTGTGGGGGTAGGGGGAGAGAAAATTCAAAGAAGATTTAAAGTGGAGATGGAAATTATTTGATAGTATTGTTAAGGGAATAATGATGTACGGAGTGGAAATTTGGGGTTATAGAGAAAGGGAAAAAATAGAACAGTTACAATAAAAATACGGACGATGGATACTGGGGTTAAATAAAAATACCGCCGGTTATATTGTTAGAGAAGAAATGAAAAGAGAAAAAATCAGAGTCGATACGGGGAGGAGAGCAGGACAGTTTGAAGAGAGGATGGAGAAGGGAGAAATGGGGGACATTGCAAAAATGTGCGTAGAAGAGAAGAGGATGGATGAGATAGACAGACCAGAAAAGGAATGGGCAATGGAAAGTATAGAAAGGAGAAAATATTTGTGGAGATGTGGAAAAAGTGAGGAGGCGATAAGAGAGGAAGGAGACTCTAAATGGGAAAGATTAAGGTATACGGACAAAGAAGTGGATGAGCAGGAGAGAGGAGAAAAAGTCAGAGGGTCCAAATCGTGTGACGGATACGAAAAAGTGGTCGGAATTCCAAAATACATGACGAACTATAAAGTAGAGGGGATGGAAAGAAAATACAAATGGTTGCCAGGTGGAGATGTGGAAATGAGTTAAAAGGTAATATGTACTGGTTAAAGGAGGAAGAAAGGAGGTGTAGAATATGTAGTGTAGAAAATGATACACTACATAATGTTAAAGAATGTATGAATAAGGAGGTGGAGTCGGAGCGAAGGATTGATGTGTTGAACGGGGATGGGAGAGGATATGTATGGATGACGCAAGTACAGAAAGTGAGAGAGAATAGAATAGAAGAGAGAGAGAGAGAGAGAGAGAGAGAGAGAGAGAGAAGAAGAAGAGTGAAGTGTGAGAGGGAGAAGGATGGAAAGTGATGAGTGAGGTATCTAGTATGTAAGATAAATGTAAGTGAAATAATGTAAAAGGAAGTCAACTATGTAATACTTAATTGTGAATGCATAAAAATAAATAATATTATTTAAATTTTTGAGTTTAACAAAGTTACGAACAGTCGAAATATACCTTGTATGATGAAATTTCAAAATTTCAACCCCCTCTACGTCCTGCAATTTTTTATAAAAATTGATAATATTTGGTATTTAACATTGTATCCAATAGGACTATAGTTTGTGCAAATTTCAGCCAGATCCCACATATTTCAAATTCTGGCTTGGATCACTTGACACGAAATCCGTCATATCTATAATAGAAAGTCGGTTTAAAGGACAGTTTTTTTAAACATTCTGTTTCTAAATCTTCCATGACGATGTTGGCAAAAACTGGTGAAATTGGTGAGCCCATAGGAGAGTCAAAAATTTGTTTATAAAAACGGTTATTAAATTGAAAAAAGGTTGTATCATATAATAAGTGGATCACATATATAATATCGTCTAACGGAATTTTCGTTTTACGTTGCATGTAGTTGTACTGGCGAACAATACTTGCTTCTACTAATTCTACCGGGATATTTGCGAAAAGAGATGTAACATCTAAAGAAAGTAAACAATAGTCATTAGGTATTTTAACGTTCTTAAGGCGTGAATGTAGCTCGCTACTATTTTTAATCGAAAATTTCAATGGCTTGATCGTATTCTTTATTTCATCCGTTAAAAATTTAGCAATACAAAATCGGCTTCGTGGCTCAGGCGGTTAACGCACTGGACTACGAAGTCGTAGGTCGTGAGTTCGATCCTCGTCTGGTGAACAATTTTTCGATATCGTTTTCAAGCAGCAGCTCGCTGTTGGTTAGACGAGCCACGTTGTTTGTGTTTACGTTTCGAAATATTGTTTATCTGGCGGAAATCGACTCATGACCGCTGCTGTGCTTGGTGTAGGTTTCTGCAGTCCTACATTTCATACACAAATGTGAAGTATGGCGCCATATTTCTAAGTTGATCTGCAGCTCTCGCAAAATCTTACGATAAATAATAATAATACGGCAAATAAGTAAAAAGGACGATTCCGCCCGTTAATTAATAAATAAAAAAAAAAAATACGATAAGTCGGTGTACCAATGAGAGATATTATCGGTCGCAAAGGAACATTTTCTTTATGTAATTTGGGTAGTCCATAACCTCTAGGAAGGTTTTTATCAGTCTGCGTGATGCTGTTATTATGGTATTTCGTTGGTAAATACTTCTGGTCATTGAAATATTTAAGAATGTCATGACAAGAAGTTTGGCGAATTAAAAATCAGAATTTCAGAACACAAATGCAATTTGCAGAGACCATCACAAGCCGATTCTGTTATTACAAAACACAGACAATTAACGAAACATGATTTTAATTGGGATAATGTTCAGATTCTAGATGTGGAGGGTAATTTTCACAAAAGACGAATTTCAGAAATGTTACACATTTCCCTTCAAAAAGCTCCACTAAATAAAATAGAAGAAACCCAAAAATTACATGAATTTCATTCTGATTTAATTAACATATTAAGACAATATTATTAACCCCACTTCTTACTGACAAATTAGTATATAAAGGGACGAGTTTTGCGATCTTGTCATTATATAGCAGCTGAAGAGGACTCGTAAAGAGTCGAAACGTTGAGCAAATTATAATCCCATCTCAAATAATTTTTGCAGGGCATAGGCAGTTTTAATTTCTTATTAATTATTTAATTATAACCTGCATTTTTAATTATCATACATTTAATATGGACCCTAGGCGAGAACAGATGACGGAAATTTTTAATAATACCATTAGTAGGAAGTTTTATTTTGAATATTTAAAATTACAGAAATCAATAGTTCATGCTAAATACACAGCCTTTCATTTTACTAAATTAAGAAAATATGATTTACTTCCTAAACACATTATTAATGCGACTAAACGTTTGAATAATATTTGGTTCCATAGTAATAAAAGTAAAAGCAAAAATCAACGATGTATTGATAACTTTCAGTTAAAATTATTCAATAATGAAATTAAAGATATACATACTCATTGTCAATATTTACACGGTAAGAAAGAAAAATTAAAATCGCATATTTTATTAGCTAACACAGATTTACTCTCATCTATTGAACATCTTCAGTCTGAAATAATTAACAAATATACACAAAATATTATACGAAAATTCAATACAAAATTTTTATGTTGAAACGCTCACAACAAACAGTTCAAAATCTTATAAATAATATAAACAAAAATAAGTGGTTCGTTAACCTCAGCAACATGATTATCCCAGACAATATTATATCTACACTTCAACTCGGCCCCGGTTTTAACGTACAAAAACAAATAGATTTACATTCGATTATCGACACTATAAAAAATATTGAAACTACTAGATTTACTAATTGCGAAATTCTTATTAGGAGTATAAGACAAGATGTTACAAATATTTTAAAACATTCATTAAGAAAAACTATCCATATTAAACATGAAGAAAAAGTTTTTAAACAGAATGTACTAGAAACCAATGAATTTAAACGTTATAATACAGATATCATATTCACGCAATCTGACAAAGGAAATATTACAGTTGCATTAAACAAATCGGAATATATCCAGAAAATGGAATCGTTGTTTGCTGATGAGAATACATACGAACCAGTAAACAACAATCCACTAAAAATCATGCAAACTTCTTGTCATGATATCCTTAAATATTTCAATGACCAGGAGTATTTACCAAGGAAATACCATAATAACAGCATCACGCAGACTGATAAAAACCTGCCCAGAGGTTATGGACTACCCAAATTACATAAAGAAAATGTTCCTTTACGACCTATATTATCTCTCATTAGTACACCGACTTATAGTATTGCTAAATTTTTAACGGATGAAATAAACAATACGATCAAGCCACTGAAATTTTCGATTAAAAATAGTAGCGAGTTACATTCACGCCTTAAGAACGTTAAAATACCTAATGACTATTGTTTAATTTCTTTAGATGTTACATCTCTTTTCACAAATATCCCGGTAGAATTAGTAGAAGCAAGTATTGTTCGCCGGTACAACTACATACAACGTAAAACGAAAATTCCGTTAGAGGATATTATATATGTGATCCACTTTTTATATGATGCAACCTTTTTTCAATTTAATAACCGCTTTTATAAACAAATTTTTGGCACTCCTATGGGCTCACCAATTTCACCAATTTTTGCCAACATCGTCATGGAAGATTTAGAAAAAGAATGTTTAAAAAAACTGTCCTTTAAACCGACTTTCTATTATAGATATTTAGATAACATTATCACCTGCATTCCGAAAAACAAGATTACAGAAATGTTACAAATTTTTAATAGTTATTATGATAGTTTACAGTTCACTTATGAAGTAGAAAATAATAATCAGATTCCTTTTTGAGATTTACTGCTTGTTTGCGTAGGAAGCGCGGAAAAAAAAGGTTGCAGGATCATACGGAGTAGTTTGGAGGCACAGGGATCATTTCAAATAAAAGAGGCACTGTCTTCACTCACAACTTCTCTCGTTTCTCTATTTTAATTCACTCTTGTCGTATACAAAATGAACTCACTGTACGAGATCGAAAGCGACGTCACTGTGCGCATGAAATTTTGTTATAAAGGAAATTCTATTGTCGTCACAAAGAAAAATTTTCACAAAGTCTCGCCTTATTACATTCGAGTTGCTTCGATTCGGATGCTTGATTCCGACTGACTCTGCGCGATCGCGGACGTTCAGCGTTGCCCCGTCCGGGACGTAAAGTGGGGACGGGTCGCGGGACAAATCATCGAGAGGGTTCAATAAGGTGCAAATTTCAAACGCATAATAGAACACTGCTCATTAAAAATACACACAATAATAATCTAGATTTTGATTGGTATCAAAAACCTACATTCTCTGATAGACTCTTAAATTTTAAATCATTTCACCCATTATCACAGAAAATGCTATTGTTTACAATTTAGTTGACCGGGCTCTGAAATTGAGTAATACTCAGTTTCATAACAAAAATATGCAATTACTTAGAAAATTTCTAATAAATAATGATTACGCAATAAGTTTCATAAATATGTATGTCACAAAAAGAATTCATAGTTATACTAATACCGAACAGGCGAATAATGACAATAATTCACAAATATTTCTAAAAATGCCATATGTACAAGTCATTTTACATCAGATTAAACAAAGACTACAAAATCATAACATAAACATAGTCCCACAATTAAATAATAAATTACGTAATATCATAATAAAAGGAAAAGACAAGTTGAACAACTTAGACAAAAACAATACCGTTTATTGCATTTTGTGCAATGATTGTCAAGCTTCATACGTTGGCGAATCAAAAAGGGCATTAAAAATCAGAATTTCAGAACACAAATGCAATTTGCAGAGACCATCACAAGCCGATTCTGTTATTACAAAACACAGACAATTAACGAAACATGATTTTAATTGGGATAATGTTCAGATTCTACATGTGGAGGGTAATTTTCACAAAAGACGAATTTCAGAAATGTTTCACATTTCCCTTCAAAAAGCTCCACTAAATAAAATAGAAGACACCCAAAACTTACATGAATTTCATTCCGATCTAATTAACATATTAAGACAATATTATTAACCCCACTTCTTACTGACAAATTAGTATATAAAGGGACGAGTATTGCGATCTTATCATTATATAGCACCTGAAGAGGACTCGTAAAGAGTCTAAATGTTGTGCAAATTATAATCTCAAATAATTTTTGCAGGGCATAAGCCGTTTTAATTTCTTATTAATTATTCTTTAAAATATTTAAACGGGAGCACCTGCAATTATTTAATTTAGAATATAATAAATATATGAAATAATGATATTAAACATAATTTTATCTCAATTTTCATCAAAATATAGATATCACATTTCTTACAGTCGACAAACAGGATGAGAATGTTATACGTTTATATGAGTTAAAAACCCAATAAAACTTATGCTAAGGCATTTCCAGTTTAGTGAATATTGGTTAGATAAGGTAGTCCTGCTTTTTTTTATATTATTTTACGTCGACTTTTGTGAACCCACATGGGACTAAATCGCGACAGGACCTACAGTTTATGAAGGTGGAATCCGAACCACCTGAGCTTTGGCGGTATTAGACACTTATAAACAAATCGGTAGTCCTGCTTATTATCGCACCGTATGTATATGTTTATATATTTTTACAAAATCAAAAAGATCATTACAATACATTCTTAATAAAAATGTGGAGTTGGAATTGCGTGTGCCATGTGCTTTAAGACTAAGAATTTTGATAGTTTAGATTCCAATATCTGAAAAGTTAACACTGATGATCTATCTTCAGTAACATTTCTCTATACAATGTATATTATGTCATAAATATATCTGTATCCTATGAATTTTCATC
Source organism: Trichopria drosophilae (assembly GCA_030407085.1). Lineage (NCBI taxonomy): Eukaryota > Metazoa > Arthropoda > Insecta > Hymenoptera > Diapriidae > Trichopria > Trichopria drosophilae. The sequence goes on along the minus strand of CM059582.1, from coordinate 122,971,000 downwards.
TATATTATACTTCTAAACCAAAATTGTGGAAATATAAATTGTGAATGAACTACGTTCTGATGTTCATGTTCATTTGTCATTTATGTGAATACCTTTTTATCCCACTCACCCACCACTGGAGTTGGGCGCGGATAAATATTAAATGTTTGCCCAGGAGGAAAACCTACCTGGGCATATAGATAACAGGTAGGGGGGAGGGGGGGGGGGTAAATAAAAACTCCCCTGTCCGCGCTATTTTGGTAATCTGTCCTCCGATGGGGCGTCGATGGAATATTATCCCTCGGCGCTCCATTGGCTAGACGGGACGGTTGTTGGACTCTCGCCCTCCTCCGTCCTGCACGCCTACAGCGTGCATGATACAAGATAATTTGTCGGCCGCGGTTGTTTGGGAAAATATTAAAATTTCGCAGGGGGGCAATTTCCCCTGTACGTTCCCTTAATTTAAAATGTTATCAGGATCGCTGGCCGGTTTTGACTTGTATAACACAATACCTACCAGCAACCCTCGTCAAGCGAGGGAGGTTAAAATGTCCGTCCACCCCCCGGCTCAAGATTAAAATATTTCGCCGGCACAGGGGTTTTGCTATACTTTTACATGTGCCGGTAAATTGCCGCTTCTCGGCCAAAAACAATACAAACACGAAAAAACAGTAGAAACAAAATAAAACATAACAAACAAAAAAAAACCTTCGTGTCTTCCCTGTATTGGGGGCGGGTGCATATCCCCGCCAACTGTAGACTGTGACCGTGCGTCAGCGCTTGTGGTGTTATACTGGCGCACGCCCGAGACATGCTCGACATAGATGTCCCGGGACCATCGAATGGTGTTACTAACCATCAGCCGACTCATCATTGCTGCGTATCTCGCATTGATTTTGAGGCGGCCGATTATTCTTTCATTCGCGGGGTCTCAAGAGCCGAGGGCACCGACGACGAAGGCATCCACCGTGACCTCATAATCACTACTTCGGAAGTTCTCTGCAGGGGGCTCGTACTTGGGCAATTTCCGAGCCCTTGCTTCATCGAACGCGATGGTACGGTTCTCGAACGGAATGGTCGTTAAATCTTCCTCCCTATCTTGTCACTTTTTCTCCTGGTGGCAGACTGGACATCGCTCCATGTCGAGGCGAGACCACTAGACGGTCGCTTCAGCACACCCTCGGAGGAACCCGAGAGGTACTGGGCGACGATGTTGTTGTCTAGCTCCCGGCCAATCTTCCGCCGTACCTCATCCATATCGAGGCCCCTAACCATCGGATCCGAGCACCCCCTTGGTTGGGGGCAGGAAAACCATCTCCGCACTCGCCCGCTGCGGGAGGTTGAGCCAGCCCTTGGCCGCCTGCTTTTTAAGCCGGTCGACCTCGGTTAGCGGTCCCTTCTCGACGCTGGCCTCCCTTAGCAAGAAGTCCAGCCGCGTAAGCAAAAACGTCGCCACGGCATCGATCTTTTGCCAGGGGGCCAGAATGGGTAGACCCATCCACCGCACAGAGATTCCTAGCTAGATCTCTGTTGAATGCAATATGTGTCTGTCGCACCTGGAACTCGATGGGTATACCGAGATGGTCGTATGCCTCGCCCACCCCCAGGGTCTTGACTACGCCATTTTGGAGACTAAACGTCGTCGACCGGACCCTAGCATTCCAGACTCTGCCGCCCCCTGCACCGTGCGTAGCTGTGCACTCATCTCCTCCTGGGTGCTAGCCAATAGCACGGAGTCATCCGCGTAGGTCAAGTTATTAATTGACCTACTCCACAGCAGGTGGAGGAGATCCTGATAGGGCCCGTTTCTCCATGGGCAGTACTAACACGGATCGTAGCTCCCCGGCTGGACGCCAGGAGAATATTTCGCGTCCCGCCAGGGATCCCGTATTGCCTTAGAGCCTCGGCTACCGCCGCGTGGGGGACTGATCCAAAGGCATTGCTCAGGTCCAACCACGCGACGACCATATCTTTTCTGCGGCGGCGCGCGTCCCGAATAGCCTCGTGCAGCACGAAGTTGTGTTCGTAGGAACCTTCGTACTGCAGGAAGCCCTTCTGGGACGCACTAAGGCGGCTGTTGGCAACAGCCCATCGGGTTAGTCGGTCCGCAAGGAGCGCAGCGAAGAGCTTAGCGATGGTGTTACCCATCGCTATCGGTCGCCAGTTAGAGAGGTCTTCCACGCAGCCCTTTTTATAGAGGAGTATGGTGGTCGACTCCTTCCACGGCTCCGGCACGACCCCCAATCGGACGCAGATGTTGAAATAAGCGGCCAGGAAACGACGCCCTCTGTCGGACCCCTCAGATCCCGATAGGCCGTATGGCCCCGGTGATGATTTAGTCATCTTCCGGAGCTTTTTGGCCACCTCACCGGCCACAAAGGGTGCCTCCAGAGCGTCGCAGCTGGCTTGCGATGGGGGTTCAAACTGCGGCAGCTGCAACCCGCATCCTTCACCTCTAGGGCAATGCACAGTCGAGAAGTGCTCCTGGACCCTTGCCAGATCGATCTGGCAACGGGTCCGATCTTCTTGGCGCACTTAATGCATCGCCCTACGTCTATTTTTATTTGTCTTAGCTCTACGCTTTGAACTTAGCCAGTAGGCCGAGAAACGATCTGGATGAACTACGTTCAGATGTTCATGTTCATTTGTCATTTATGTGAATACTACATCTTAACTGTAGTGTATTGGATATTTCTATATAAAAATGATAATAGGTTTTCGATTTTTATTTAACTAGTATTCATTCCGAGATTTCGCATCAGATTCAAACTAATGATATAATTTTCTTCCTTGATACAATTCCTCGAAAATAGGTTAATATTATCATGATTTTGATAAATTATTTATTAAAATAAATATGTTATATTGAATATTATATCCAACGATCTTACATACGTTTCTGAATGCATTGTTTATAAAATTACAGAAAAATAAAATTTGATGAATTTTCTAGAAATCGACTGATTACATTGGTTGTGAAAATTTTCACATAAACCAACCTAGGATCAACTATGATAGAAAATTGTAGAGCTTAGCTTTGAGTAAGAATTGAAAGTTTAACATTTTGGCTTGAAGAATGTTAAAAATCTCATACAATAAATGAAAAAATTTTGAATGATTAAAATATAATACACTTTTCGTCGATTGCTTACCATAACGCAGTTACTCGCACTATCGAAGTTAATGTAATAACGATTTTGGTAAATGTACAGCGGCGAGATGGTCCTGTGAGCTAAGGAGTCATTCTTAGTTCGGATGAATTGGACGTCGCGAAGTTTCTGAGTTCAAATCCCCGCCCGCGAAATTTTTTCTGCTTACATCCAGTATTTGGAATAACCAGGGAACTTTGCTGGGAGAAGGTACAAATTTGGGACCGCTGCTGATCCCCGCCGGTAGTTATCGGTATCGTCAGCGGTCGGTACGTCGAGGGTCTTATCTCGGAGAAAGATTGGATAATCCCCGCGAAGTGCTAGCTATGGTACCGATCACCGAATCTGCTGGTGGTACCTGTATTGGGGTAGGGAGACTGGCTCTAGGTGGGTTCCCGCCTTGTAATTGTCCTTATGTTGTCCGTGATGTCCGAACCGTTCCACCTGAGAGCCGGACCGGCCCGGACCCGGGGCAATAACTTGTCCTTTGTCCTTTTTCTGTAATAATATTAAAGACTTAGAAATGACAAATTTTTTGCACAGATTCCTCAAATCACCATTGAGCCAAATTTTCAAATTTTACGTGGTTCCTGTGATATGTAATATTTCGTATGCTTCGCATAGGGTGAGCCCGCCAATGAATGAACGGTTAGGCAATCTTGACATTTTGATCGATCGTAAGTTTCTAATTCTTGCATAGATTCTAAGTATGGCACCGCGATTATAATCTTCAGACATTCGGTTTTCTATTCATACGGTTAAAAACTCGATTTTATTTTGGACGTTAAATCTGTATTTTCATAAAATAATCCGCTAATCCAATAAATAGACGGGTTACATCAAATGGGACGTTTCTCTGCCAGTATAAGATAGCTTGAAAATTTCCCTTTGTTTCTACAAAGTCGTCCATTCATTGGCATTTACATCATGTAAGGTAGGCATTTAAAAAACTATTTTAACTAACAGTATTAAGTGTAAAAATATCGAGCTGTCCATACAATTGAGATCCATAAACATATTTTAATTTTAACATCGCGTAGACCCCATAATTTAGGGCTTTTTTGCATTTATTCAAAAGTAGAACATTATTATAAAATTTACCTTTACTTTACTTCATAATTCTCTCCCAAGAATCTGCAGGATCTTGTAGTTGGTAAAAGGGCTTAGAGTAAGGGGTAATCGGGGTCACTGGTTATGAATTTGAAGTTGTTTTTTTATTTTGACGAATTTTTCGAATGACGGATCCAATATGGCGGACGATTTTTACAAATATCTATAGTATTCGCTCAAAAATGTTACTAGGGGGTTATTGATTTTAAACAAAATTACCTGCTGGCATTCACTAAAAAATAATTCTCTACCCAGAGCACACCGCGAGGAAGCTGCAATGGTAGGATTTCGTGCTCCGTTTTTTGTATTTTTTGTTGTATTTTTTGTATTTTTTAACTTTTATTTCAAATTCATAACCAGCGACTGCAATTACTGCTTATAAGGATTTTGAGCAAATACTACACAGATTTTCAAAATTTTTCCTTCCCTCATATTGGATCCTCCATTTTGAATTTCCAAAAAGAAACTTCAAATTAACAATCAGCGTCCCCAATAACCACGTTATATCAGATTTGAGCGAATACTATAAATATTCTTAAAAATCGTCGGCCATATTGGATCCGCCATTTTTAATGTTCAAAAAGCAACTTCATATTCGTAATCAGCGACTCCAGAAACCGCCCAGTAACAATTTTCGACCAAATCCAATGAGATTTGAAGCAAACAAATGACTGACAGTTTTGACGCCATTCTCACAAAAGTATTAAAAATTGACGACATTTGCACTAAAAGAAAACTATTCAAAACTTCAACCAAAATTTTTTATTTTGACATATTCGTGTTCCTTGACAATAAAACGTAGTATTATGATGGTTTCCTAAACTTCATTACTTCTACAAACTTTGTAAAGCGAGTTTAAGTGGTAACGCCATTTCTACTATTTTCGCCGCTTTTGTCACCGGCACGCCCCTCGCCATTTGGAACGCCTCGCCGCCGAAGCGGTTAATAACAATAATGCTTAAACTGTACAACAATATAATTCGTAATAAAAATTAAACTTTTTGTAGTATTATTAAATATTTTTCCTTAATATAAAATATCCAGGGTAAGAATTACCTCAACGGGGATCCAGCAAAGATGAATGTAATTTTAGAAAATCTGTTTTTGAAAATACTTTTTTAGTAAGTGAGCTTGTACGTTGTTGCCACAATGAGCGTACAACGATTTCTGTCAAAAACATTTTTATTGTGCCCTTATTTAGGGGTCCTTCGAGCCTTATTGTTCGATATTTGATTGGAACATCGTGTCATTTTTTATTTTCCTCGAGTAAAATTGAACTGTCGTCACACTCCCGTTTAGGTTAACGGCAATTGAAAATATACCTCTCACGCCTAAATGTATTCATTATTTTATATGGGAGTAAAAACCGAGGTTAGTAATGTATTTAAAATATTGTGCGTATACTTGGCGTGACGGTCAGTATATTAAATGTAAAAAAAAGTAAACAAGTAGAGTAGAGGGACTGGGGGGAGTCTGGCTCCCCCCACCCTACCTCCCATCGATGATAGTGTGATGGAAAAATTGCGCAAGTGGCCGTCAGAAGGTCAGGAGTGAAAGGAGGTTATTATAAACAATTTCATGTATTGTTATTACAAATTTCGAAAGCTGTGAAGGTCGAAAAACATAGGTAATTTAATGCGTTACATTGTCGAATGAAAAGAGAAGGTAAAGGTCAACCAATATTTATTATTTCATTAGATATTGTTATTAATAAAATGTTTTTAATAAAATGTTACATTGTCATTGAAAACGACATCTTTCTAATGCGTGATCTTACGTGTTGACCGTTACACATTAGTATTACCATGTATCGAAAAACAAATTTCAAAAGTCGCCTTCAGTAAAGGTCAGATATTGACATATTATAGTCGCTTCCCCGTGTTTATGTGGAAATACATCGATTTGTTTTCCCGAAAATTATGAAATTGTATACAGGTCCAGACGCGTTTAAAAGGTCATTGCACAAGTTCTTCAAAACATTTCCTCTTTCCCAAATTTAGGCAATCCGTGACGTAATAGGAAGGAGGTAGCCTAATTCAATCATTTCAATGTCGTATTGCCATATGTGGACTGTCGAAAAACAAATTTTAAAAGTCGCCTTCATTAAAGGTCATATATTGCATCATTATATTCGCTTCTCTATGATTATGTGAAAATACATCGTATTCGGTAGGAACCGTATTGAGAGTGAATGTAAAATGACCTTTTCATCGTGCGTCCTACTACCATCTCTCTCGCTCTCGCATACTCTTTGTTAGATCTATTAACTTTAGCAGTATACTGTTTTCATGGTCGTCGATTATGCGTCGATCACTTATTCACCGTACATTTGTTTTCCCGAAACTTTCGAAAATGTATACAGGTCCAGACGCGTTTAAAAGGTCATTGCACAAGTTCTTCAAAACATTTCCTCTTTCCCAAATTTAGGCAATCCGTGACGTAATAGAAAAGAGGCAGCCTAATTCAAATATTTCTAAATCATCGTTTCAAAGGAATGTCGCGTTCCTGTGTCTAGGTGGATACCGTTTTCTTTCCTTCTTCAAGATGGACTGTGTATAAATGCTGTGCGCTTGGGCAAATGGAAGACAGTATTTGACAGCACGTACGCAGCTATATATTCAAATAATGTATTTCTACATCAATATGGTAGATGTTAAGAAAATTTTTTCCTCATGGGAGGAGGCCTTGAAGAGGATTTACAATACTCTTGAAGAAGACGCTACTGAGGATCAGTTTTCCAAATTCATTCGCGAAGCCACCGAAAAGATTGAAAAAATCAACTCATTCTTAAGGACCAATCCTCACATTCCAAATGGGGTGAAGTTATCATTGGAGACGAGCATTCATCAGATCACGGTACAGAAAGTTACAGCTGCTGACAGATTAATGCAGAAGAAGGGTAAAGCATCTCAAGGAAATCTCGTTCTCGAGGAAAACGTTCAATCCGCCTTCAACAATCGCCTTCGTACTGGACTCGTTGTGAATTTGAAATATTTGGACCCCGCAATGTTTTTCGAAGCGGCAAAAACTACCATCATTAACTATGTGTGTGAGGTAGTAAAGGAATACCGCTGTGTCAAGGTGTGCACGGTGTTTTCTGGGCAATTTGCACTCGGTATGCAGGAGGATGATAACAAATTCTTTTCAAATAAATACGAACAATTGTGCGAGACTACCGACTTTAACGAGTGGTATGATGACAAAGTAAAGAGTGTCATTCTACCTCAACTTGAAGAATTTCAAGAACGGGGCAGTGGTTGGACGTTATCCGCCATAAATTCACTCGCTATACAAGTAGCAAAGTACAACCCAATGCGTGCCGGATCGTGGATAGATTTGCCAAAGTGGATCAAAGATAAAAAGGCCGTGATCAATGTAAAAGTATTTGGGGATGACTGCTTCGCTTGGGCGATAATGTCTGCATTATTCCCATATAATACTAAAAATTTAGAGAGACCAGCATCGTATCCCGATTATGCGCAACATCTTAAATTTGACGGCATCAGTTTCCCGGTTGCACTCAAAGATATACCGAAGTTTGAAAAACAAAATGACATTTCGGTGAATGTCTTCATCGTACCCGATGAAAAGAAAGAAGTACTACCCGTACACTTAACCATCGATGAAAAGGAGCGCCACGTGAACCTGCTTCTCGTGTCGGAAAAACAAAATAAAGTACTATGCCCATCTTCGTCTTTGGTGTCCGATGAGGTTGAAGTCGAGGAGGATGACAGCAGTAATTATCATTACTGTTGGATTAAGAATCTATCTCGGCTAGTGGGTGCACAGTGCAGCAGAAAAAAAGTGGGAAATCATGTCTGTAATCGATGTCTTCACTATTTTCATAGCGATGAGAAATTGTGTGCTCATAAAATCAAGTGCTGTAAAATGAATGAATGTGCAGTTAAAGTACCGGAACAAAACATTTTAAAATTCAAAAATTTCGGTCGTGCGATGCAGGTCCCTTTCATAATATACGCCGACACCGAGTGTCTCCTCGGGAAAGTTGAATTGGAGACAGCCCCCAAAAACGCCTACGAGCAACACAAGATTTATAGTGTAGGATACTACCTGCATTGTAACCATGACTCATCGTTGTTCCGATACCGCTCACATCGAGGGTTCAACTCGGCTTCCTGGTTTGCTGAGGAATTGAAGGAGTTGTCCGAGGAAGTCAATCAGGTAAACACTCACTTTATATAATTGATTAGATTCTTTATTCTTTTTTTTTTTTACATCATAACGATTATACATAATTTAAAAAAAATAAGTAATACAAATTAAACTTAAACTAATATAAATACATTTTATATTTTCAATTATTCGCCAATCTTAATTAATAGTGGATGACTTTTGTTTGTTCCAGATTTTGCTAGACACGAAGCCGATGAACTTGACTCCGAGAGAAGAGAATGCATTTCGGTCGGCGACGATGTGCCACATCTGCGGGGGCTCGTTTACCGACAAAGATGTTGCAGTCAGGGATCACGATCACCTCACTGGCCAATTTCGAGGTGCTGCGCATAATAGTTGCAATATTAATTATAAATTTATTTTTAATATTCCTATAATTTTTCATAATTTAAGTGGCTACGACGCTCATTTTTTAATTCGCGAAGTTACTAATTGTTTCGAGGGAGACGTGAAAGTCATTCCTTGCAATATGGAAAAATATATATCCATTATAAAGCGTGTACAAGAGACAAAAATTAAACTTACATTTTTAGATTCTCTTAGATTTTTAAACTGCTCTCTCGAAAACTTGGCGTCTTATTTACGTAATGAAAAAAAACAAATTTTAAAGTCCCACTTTCCAAATGAGGAAAAATTCAATTTATTAATACGTAAAGGGGTTTTCCCTTATGATTACATAACCGAAATGAGCGTCCTAGATCAATCATATCTTCCTTCACGAGATAAATTTTTTAATAAACTGTACGAGTGTGATGTCAGTGAGAATGATTATGTGCATGCGATGAATGTGTGGAACGTATTTAAGTGTAATACTCTGGGTGAGTATTCAGACTTGTATTTAAAAACAGACATCCTTCTACTTGCGGATATCTTTGAAAATTTTCGCACAACTTTGTTAAAATCGCACGGGTTAGATCCAGCACATTATTACACTCTACCTGGATATACTTGGGACTGTGCTCTCAAGCATACTCGAGTAGAGTTGGAATTACTTACCGATATAGACATGATAATGTTTATCGAGAGCGGTATAAGGGGATGTCTTTCTCAATGCTCAAACCGGTACGCAAAGGCAAATAACAAATACATGCCCGATTATGACCCGTCTAAAGAGTCAAAGTACCTAATGTACTTCGATATAAACAATCTGTATGGGTGGGCAATGAGTCAATCACTGCCTACCGGAGGTTTCGAATAGGTGGAAAACGTTGACTTGGAAAATGTACCCGATGACTCGGAAATTGGATATATTCTCGAAGTCGACTTGACCTATCCTGGAGAAATACATAATAAGCAGAAAGATCTCCCGCTATGCCCCAAGCGAGGAGTTCCGCCCGGTTCAAAACAACCGAAATTACTCGCTACATTAAATGATAAGGAACGGTATGTCATACATTACCGAAATTTAAAGCAAGCGCTCACCCACGGTATTATTTTAAATAAAATTCATAGGATACTAAAATTCAAGCAGACTCCATGGTTAAAGTCGTACATTGACTTAAATACCAAACTTCGCATAGTTGCGACAAATGATTTCGAAAAAAATTTGTATAAATTGATGAATAATGCGGTATTTGGGAAAACCATGGAGAATGTTCGTAAAAGAGTGGATGTAAGTTTAAAATCGAAATGGGATGGAAGATATGGCGTTGAAGCGTTCATTTCGAAACCAAATTTTCATCGAATAGTAATATTTGGTGAAGACTTGGTCGCGATACAACTAAAAAAATTAGAAGTAGTTATAGATAAGCCCATATATGTCGGAATGGCTATTTTAGATATTTCCAAGACTAAATTGTACGAGTTTCATTACGATTATGTTTTAGAAAAATTTAAAGAAAAGGCGAAATTGTTATATACCGATACCGATAGTCTTATTTATGAATTTAAGTGTGATGATGTATATGATTGTATGAAACTCGATATTAATATGTACGATACGAGTGATTATTCCAAAAATAATGAATACCGTATGCCACTAGTCAATAAAAAAGTTTTAGGACTAATGAAGGATGAATGTAGTGGAAAGATAATGACCGAGTTTGTCGGACTCAGGTCAAAAATGTATGCGTTGCGTGTGTTAGGCGAAGGTGAGAAAAAGAGAGCGAAAGGTGTGAAAGAATTCGTCGTCCGAAAAACAATCACTTTCGATGACTATCTGAACTCCCTTCAAAATACGTCTACAGTTACGCGCGAGCAAAGATGTATTCGTTCAAAATTACACAACGTATACACCGTATGTGAGAAAAAAATTGCTCTAAGTCCCCATGATGATAAGCGATATTTAATTAAAAATTCTACCGACACTTTACCGTGGGGACATAATGATGTAATGGAGGTAGATGTATGATTCATGTACTTGTATATGTAAATATGTACATGCAAATGGATTTATGTATAATACGCATATAAAAATATGAATAAATTAACCAATATAAGTTTATTCTTACCTTTTTTCTTTTTCCAACCTTCTTTCTCCGTAAATCCCGACGAAGATGTGGACTTCGTAAACCACAACGACGTTGCAATATCCTTGTTGCCCTTGTACAATAATTGCATCTAATTTTATCTTAAATAAATCCTGCTTCCATCTATTCAACCATTATTTGTCCACCATATTAGTCTTAAAGTATTATATCTTCCTTGTCGATCCAGGTGTTATGCTTATCTTCAAAGCCCAACCATTTAACAAACACTTTAGAACCTTTATGACGTAGAATTTTTTCAATCAGATAAACGTCTGGATTTTTAGTACGTTGCAGTTCAAATTCATAAAATCCACCTGATATTGCGTTTCCTGCATTGTCTTCTAGTAAATATGTTACTGGATACGTTTTTTTAACTTTTATTATTTTAAAAACTTCAGTCGTCCAATTTGGTGTATATCCCTTTTCAAATATATGTTTGAATTTACTAATGCGTACTTGTTGACCTACTTTAAACTTTGGATGAATCTTTTCGTTCACAATTACATTATACACACGTTCCAATAATTCTTTTTCATTGTCTTTATTAACATCTTGCGGCTTCATTTTAATAGTACGATGTGTGCTATTGTTATAATCATTAACCAAGTCTGGTAATATATGGAGCCATTGATAATTACCATGAAGGCTAAACTGTGGCCACATTTTATTTTTCAAAGTACGATTAAAGCGTTCGCAAATTGAGGCTTTTAGATTACTGTATGTAGAATATAAATTGATATCATGTGTTTTCATTAAATTTGAAAATTTTGAATTATAAAATTCTTTTCCATGGTCGGTATGTAGATTCTCTGGAATTCGACCCATTTCAAATATCGATTTCATGGCAGCTGTGACGTCATCGCCAGTCTTTCTTTTTACTGGGCGGGCCCATGCATACTTAGAGAATACATCGATGACAGTTAACAAGTATTTGTAACCCTTATTTTCATCTGCATATGGAATCATTTCTACAAGATCAGCTTGCCAAGTTTCATCTAATCCGCGAATATCTACTCGCCGCCTTGTATAATTTTTTCTTGCTGGTTTATGAAGCTCCTTCACGACTTCTCTCTTCTCTTTAGAAGTCATTGTTGTTAAACAGATAGGACAACGTCTTGATTAAAACTGTTGGGTGGATTGTTGCAGATACTTTATTTATTCACATTTTTCAGACTAACTAATTAATTCTCCCATAAACAACATCAGTTATTCCATTAATCTTCTTTAAGGCTTCACTGTTTTTATTGACATTTTGTTCTAGGAGAAAAATTAATTTCTCAGCATCGTGAGCTATAGTACTACTCTCCCTTATGTCATAGGTATGTTTTTTCAAGTCTCCTTCTATATTAGCAATATCTTCAGTAAGACTATCAATCAAACCATTATTTTTATTCAAATCGTCTTTATTTTTCTTTACTTCCCGCTCTAAGACAGTGATATTATTCGTAAGATTGCTAAGAGTGTAATTATTTTTATTTAAATTATTGGTATGTTTAGTTATTTCCTGATGTAATTCAACAGTATAATTTCCAAAATCTGAAGATATAATCCGCCTCTTTTCTATTTCATTGTAATTTTTATTGATATCTTGTTGCATTTTATTTATACTTTTTTCAAAATATTCAATCTTCTCATTATTTTTAATTACACCTTTACACAGCTCATCTAGTTGCTGTTTAATATCGCGAATAGATGTGTGGAACATTCTCAAAGTAATGGCATCATCCGAATCTGTCGGAATTCCGATATTACATAACTTTCTTTTCTTAAAATCATAAGAACCATCTGTAGCAATTTCGACACTTTGAAATACTTGCTTCCGTGCTCGTTGAGACGAACGTCCAAATACATCGATGCTCATTATGATACTGACGTAATTATCACGCAATTAATAGATTATATTAGCTTCGCGCAACTCTTCAATAATCGATAAGATTTCATTCGAAAGACTTGAATTACCAGCAGCTTGCGATGCTATTAGAAGGCGCAAACGATCGACAAGTTCATTTGGATCATCCCAATGCACGTAGTCAATTTTGTGGTTTTGTTCAACAGTCATGTATTCAGGCAAATTACCACCCTTTTTCGGAACATCTTTGAACATTTCCTTGATATAGTTTCGATACTTGTGAGAAGCATTATACCGAATAGGTTTTTCCTGATTCCAATCCTTCCTATGTGCATTAGTTAAGGTTAGTATACTTTTGTAATTATTTAAATCAGACTGTTGGATTATAGCTATATCAGCTTTTTTCTTAAATAATAACTCTAGCAAACCTTCAGTAATAGCAAATTTGTTATCCTTAACAATGACATTTTTATTCTTAAATTCTATTGTCGAATCACCGATTCTTGTAGTACCACCTTCTATGCGAACACCATAAATTGTATCAATAATATCACTTTTCTCATGAATATTTCTCACCAGTAAAGTTAGAAACTTATTTGATAACCTTTCTTCAGTGTGATATGTAGGTGTTTTAATATCACTGCTAAATGTCTGCTCTAAAGGGGTATTATATCCATCAAGCATATCATCATCATCATCAAAATCGTTAACATCATTAATTTCTATGCTATCTGTTACTTTATTCTGTACGTTTATATCATCATCAATCGCATTTTTGTTGATTGACATTGTTGTAGCGTCTACTATTTTTTCCAATGGACTTATCAGAGGTTTGAGCGTTTCACTTATCGCAAGGTCATGCGTTTCTTTACCCATTTTGAGTAATCGATGTTTTCGGCGAATAGATTCGCTAGCTTTGACAATTTGACGTAAAACGTCTTGCTGCTGTTTAAGAGGAGAAGACATGTTAATGCATGCAAGTCTCACTCTGCACTGACTTGTTACAACACTTTTTGTTTGTTCTTAAAATCATTTATGCTTATAAAACAATCAAAACCTTTTCGATACCTTCCCTCTTCTATTTCACTATCTTTATCGATTACAATAAATCCATGCTTTTCTTTCCAACATTGTGTGCATATATCTTTAAAAGTGTTGTATGGCATATCTGTATTTACATGATCATTATAGACATGCTTAAGATTCATTTCATCCTGTCTAAAGAGAATCAAAAAGTTTACGTTATCTCGAATAAGATGCTTGGGAACACGAGCATACGTTTGACTGAGATAAAAGCAATCGACGCAATTATGTCTACCCATACAAAAGAAGAATCTAGTGTTATCTTGCTTCTCGCAGGCAACATCATCAAATATAATAATAGAGTTTGGCCTGGCCTCGGCGGGTGGTACTACCTGTTCATTATCGTGAAAAGGAAAGTATCCTATACCCTCCACAGAGTCGAGTAAGTTTTGTAAAAATTGATATTTCGGCTGATTTAACGATTTCGAATATACATATATATTTTCAAACTTTAATCCATTCTGATCGATGATTAGACTGAGTAGTGTATTTGTTTTTCCGCAATTAGACGGGCCACAGAAAAGTGCACGTATACTATTTGGCAGCAACTCCCCATGTCGTTTATGATTAGTTGCATTATTTTGTACAGACGATGTTAAATCATCAAAATTGACGATTGGGATTTTTGTTGGTTGTTTATGAAATCGCATTTTGATAATCACTGATCATAAAAGTATAAGTAGCGCCTTTATATGTAATGTCAGTCATTAACTGTTTGTTACTTGAATGATGCACATCTTAAAATGATTACATATGTGGGTAAAAACAAGAAGCAAAGACGTATAAAGAGTGGGGGAGGATTGGTCAATTCTTTAATTAATAAATTACCGGTAGAACTTCATATACCCGGTTATCAGTACTGCGGACCTGGTACAAAATTAAAGCAACGATTAGCAAGAGGGGACTCGGGGATAAATCCGTTAGATAAGGCTTGCAAGGAACACGATATTGCTTATTCCAAAACTCGTGAAAATCTCACCGGTAGAAACGAGGCCGATCGAATATTAGCGGAGCAGGCTTGGAAGCGAGTTGTAGCAAAAGACGCAAGCATTGCAGAAAAGGCGGTAGCTTGGGGTGTTGCAAACACAATGAAACTAAAAAGCAAATTAGGCATGGAACTGAAAAAGAAGAAGAAAAAAGTGTCAAAAAAGAAAACAACATCATTGAACAACATTATTGCGGCTGCTAAAATGTCAATGTCACCAAGTAATAATGTTCAAAGTGTTATATCGAGCGCTTTGAAAGGGGCACGTAAAGCCGTAAAAGAAGCAGGTGGCAAACGATTCATTCAAAAAACTCGATAGCTATCGATACCTTCAAAGGTTGGAGGATTCTTACCTTTCCTAGCACCCATATTTGCTGGATTAAGTGCTGCAGGTGCATTAGCCGGTGGCGCAGCGGGTATAACCAAGGCTGTTAATGATGCAAAAGCTGCTCAAAAGCAGTTACATGAAAGTGAGAGGCATAATCGTGCTATGGAGACAATAGCTATAGGTAAAGGGTTATATCTTAAACCTTATAAAAATGGTCTAGGTTTGAAATTAAAACCATATAAAACGGGTTTAGGTGTTAAATGTAGAAAAAATCGAAAAAACTTGTAAAGCTACCGCATCGAGCACTCATCGATGTAGATATATTGAGATATTCGAAAGAAGCTGGAATTCCGAATTTTAGAGGTGTCTTTATGCGTAATAATTTACCAAAGAATCCCCAAGTTAATGAATGTGCAGTCATAAATTTAGACGATGCAAGCGGTCCGGGGACACATTGGGTATCATATCGAAAACGTGGTTCTAAAGTCGTTTATTTTGACAGCTTTGGAAACCTTAGCCCACCTGCCGAGTTGGGAAAATATCTCGGTGTAGGTAGCATTATGTATAACCGTGAAAAATTTCAAGACTATGCCACTTTTGAGTGTGGGCATTTATGTCTCAAATTTTTATGCAATCAGCTGTTTTGTCCAAACAAGTATCAGTTGTATAAATATATCGCATAAAATATTATGATAATCAGTGTAATTTGAACAATCAGTATGAATGATTCTTTTACGTTGACGCTCTCGGGGCAGTCTTCAGTATTGGAAGCGCAATACTTTCCACCTATTGAACTTTCACCGCAGAAGAATTATGAATTGGGTTTGATAGAACTTTTAACGTTTAATTCAATCCCAAATGTTGACGTTAATAATAAATTTCATATTGGTAACCATGAAATTATTGTGCCGATCGGTAGCAATGAAATTGAGGATATAGCAGAATATATTAGAAATAAGCTGTCTGAATATAGTGATATTACGTTAGATATAAAACCAAATAATAACACACTACTTAGTGAAATCAGATCTAATCGAGACATTGATTTTACACCAATCGATTCGATTGGGCGAACATTGGGCTTCAATAGACGAATTTTGGAAGCAAACAAGTTGCACATTTCAGATTTGCCAGTAACCATAATTAAAGTTAATGCACTTCGCGTGGAATGCAATATAACTACAGGCGCTTATATTAATAGCAGTAGAGCGCACACGATTCATGAATTTTTTCCTACTGTGGCACCCGGATATAAGATTGTGGAAGTGCCGAATCACGTCATTTACCTACCTGTTGTCGTCAGATTAATAGATCATATTCAATTGCGTATTGTTGATCAGAACGGTGAATTGGTAAATTTTCGTGGTGAAACAATTACAATACGACTCCATCTTAAATCTACGTAACAATGGGTATTATGTATAATGGTCAGAACCTTAATAGTTACTATAATAATAACCCATCATGGAGAAAACATATCAGTCGTCGTCAAATTCGCAAGACGTTAACACGTCGGAATGCTCTATTTCTGAAAAGCTTGGGACTCAAGTTACATTATCATCACAATATCAAACAGTGAATAATAAAAATTGTTATTGCCGTTGTTGTATTTGCATACTTATCGCACGTTATCATAATAGCGATAATGGAGGATCCAATACTCAGCATTCAAAACCCAGTCGTTTTCGACGAATCTGTCGCTCATTACGAGCTGCATTCACATCAATCTTACAATACAAGTTCTTTTGGTAAAAATGATGAAATTCGCATTGCTGTGCAAAATCAAGATTTATGTATTTTACCGTGTAAAAGTTTGATACATGTTAGTGGAAGGTTGGCGAAAACCGACGGAACTAATTCAAATAATACTAATCTAACGTCTAACGCAATCTGTCATTTATTTGATGAGGCGCGATATGAATTGAATGGTGTTGAAATTGATCGAAATAGAAATGTTGGTATTACTAGCTTGATGAAGGGGTATCCTTCTTACACACCAAGTGATGAACCCGTTTTAATCAATGCAGGTTGGATATCTAGTTCAAATCTAAAGATGACAAATGATAATGGTTATTTTGATGTGATCATGCCTCTGAGTATGATTCTCGGATTTGCTGAAGATTATCGTAAGATAATTGTAAACGCGAAGCACGAACTTATTTTAACAAGATCTAAACATGATGATAATGCAATTATACAAAATGCAGAAGAACATTACAAAATTGAGATGAATAAAATAGAATGGATAGTTCCATATGTGACGTTGGCTGATAGGGAAAGGATACAGCTGTTACGTTTCGTTGAAAAAGATCCTTGCATATCTTTAAGTTTCCGTACATGGGAACTTTATGAATATCCGCTATTACCGGTAACATCATCCCACGTGTGGTCTGTGAAAACAGCGACACAACTAGAAAAGCCACGATATATTATTATCGGCTTCCAAACAGCACGAAAAAATGACAAGGCGAAAAATGCTAGCCTGTTTGATCACTGTAACATTAGTAATGTTAAAGTATTTTTGAATTCAAAATATTATCCATATGGTAATTTAAACCTTGATATTGCAAATAATCAATTTTCATTATTATACGATATGTATATCAATTTTCAAGCTAGTTACTATAATAAAAATGTTAATGGTAAACCTATATTGAATAAATCAATATTTTTAGAGAAAGCTCCATTAATCATTATTGATTGCTCTAAGCAGAACGAAGCTTTAAAACACGCACCTGTCGATGTGCGGCTTGAATTTGATTCAAAAGAAAATTTTCCTGCAAACACTTCTGCCTATTGTTTAATTTTACATGATCGTATTGTAGAATATAATCCCATAAGTGGAAATGTAAAGAAGTTGGTTTGAGAGGGGTAGTCATTATTGCGCATGTGCTAATTAATAAATAAAATATAGTCATACTTTAAGTGCTATTGAATCAGTATCCTACGAAATGGAATACATTGTAGACGTGCAGGGATTCCGTGGGCCTGGTAATCGCTTCATACCGAAGGAAATGTCTATAATGAATATTTTCGTCGGTGAAATTGAGACTTGTGTGTTTAAAGCGCCATATCAATGGGTGTGGTTACCTTTACACTATAAAAGAGTCAACAACTGGTTAATACATAATTACCACGGCTTACCATGGCAATCTGGTGACGTTCCCTTTGATGCTGTAAACGAGACTTTGGAAGATATCGTTAAATGTGCCAAAAAAATTTATGTAAAAGGAGTCGATAAAAAATGTTGGTTGGAGGATATATTAAACGCTGAAAATGTTATTGATCTCGACGTTTTGGACTGCCCATCTCTGAAAAACTGAAGCAACAGCGGCAATATGAATTGTTGGAGAAGTGTGAAAATCATTCGCTTAATGGAACTTGCACTAAAGAAAATGTGCAAATACTTAAAAATTGGGTATTGGGAAATCTACTTGAACAGCCTGCATCTCTTCAACATTCATTAAGGATTTATTACGAGGTGAAACGTCTCGCATTGATGGAAACAAAAGATATAGAATGTCTACCGATCGATTTCATCTGCATGTTTGCTGAACGACAAATTGAAAAAGCATGGACCTGCCTGCCACCTGCTATGCAAATGCATCCTGAAATACGTGAATGTCGAAGATGCTACACACATTTTGAGGCCAGCGGCGACGTGCCAGATGGACAACCTCCTATGATTAAGGATTGCGTCAAGTGTCATTTTCAATGAGAGGAAAAACGTCTTTTTAATTTTACGAATAATATGTATTTTCAATATATTCATTAACTATTGTAATGTTTAATTATCAAATATGAAAATAAAGTTTATTGAATATATTCCACGAGTACTTATTACATAAATATCCCAAACACCCTAAAATGGAAGGTTAATAAAATAGTAAACTTTTATTAGCATTTTTTTTTCGTATATTGTTTTTTATTTTTTCTATTTTTAAACCGTTTTATAATATAGTAATGACAATAATAGTAGTAATAATAATAATAATAATAGCACTCTATTTTTAATATAATTGTGTTATCCTTGTTATTGCCAATGATATTTTAACGCATCATCAGATGAATAGAAGATTGATCCTTGTGTAATCGCCGTGTTCTCGAAGATGTCTAATGACGTGAAACAGGCCAATCACCAACCTATGGTAATAAGAGTAATAAATTATAAAAATATTACATTATATGGATTACTTAATAATTGAAGACAAATATAAAATAAGAATATATATATATATATATATATATTTTTTTTTTTTTTAATATTTATGTAATATGTAATATACATACCATTCCCATTCCTTCTTCGTTGTAGCAGTCATCCTCGCATTAATTGCTAGAAAATTTTAAACTATTCATACGTCCTCCGAGATACTCCATGTATAAATGATTATCCGCGACCATTTGCTCAAAGTTTTTGAATGTATTGGAATCCATTTGGAACATTGAGGCATATCTCGCAGGTAGGAAGCATGATAATTCTCCGTTAAGGTCAACGGTAATGCGAGATCCATAACGTGTTGTGACTTTCCGCAGTTTTGTAACTTTGTATAATTGTCCTACTTGTAAGTCAGATAGCTTTACAGTAGGTAAAAATTTTATTGATGCATCTATATTATTAATTTTTTCAATTGCTGCTACTACTGCGTCTGAATTCATCTTGTCAAATGTATAAATTTTTTACTTCACGATGAATTATCAATAGATCCGATTGGAATTTAAGTTCGGACTTTAATTTTTCCAATTTGTTTAAAAATGTGTTAATTTGTTCTTGTAATTTACGAGCTTTAACACGAACGTCTTTCGAGTACATAGAATGATTGACTATAAGTAACTGATGTAAAAGACATCTACTCAGCCTGTATTTAAACTGAAAAACCCCACCAAATCGCAGTAAAATGAAATCAATAGATAATTGAGAAAAAAATCATAGAAACTATGACATTGGAATATTTGAATTAGAATGTCTCCTTTCTATTACGTCACGGATTGCCTAAATTTGGGAAAGAGGAAATGTTTTGAAGAACTTGTGCAATGACCTTTTAAACGCGTCTGGACCTGTATACATTTTCGAAAGTTTCGGGAAAACAAATGTACGGTGAATAAGTGATCGACGCATAATCGACGACCATGAAAACAGTATACTGCTAAAGTTAATAGATCTAACAAAGAGTATGCGAGAGCGAGAGAGATGGTAGTAGGACGCACGATGAAAAGGTCATTTTACATTCACTCTCAATACGGTTCCTACCGAATACGATGTATTTTCACATAATCATAGAGAAGCGAATATAATGATGCAATATATGACATTTAATGAAGGCGACTTTTAAAATTTGTTTTTCGACAGTCCACATATGGCAATACGACATTGAAATGATTGAATTAGGCTACCTCCATTCTATTACGTCACGGATTGCCTAAATTTGGGAAAGAGGAAATGTTTTGAAGAACTTGTGCAATGACCTTTTAAACGCGTCTGGACCTGTATACAATTTCATAATTTTCGGGAAAACAAATCGATGTATTTCCACATAAACACGGGGAAGCGACTATAATATGTCAATATCTGACCTTTAATGAAGGCGACTTTTGAAATTTGTTTTTCGACACATGGTAATACTAATGTGTAACGGTCAACACGTAAGATCACGCATTAGAAAGATGTCGTTTTCAATGACAATGTAACATTTTATTAAAAACATTTTATTAATAACAATATCTAATGAAATAATAAATATTGGTTGACCTTTACCTTCTCTTTTCATTCGACAATGTAACGCATTAAATTACCTATGTTTTTCGACCTTCACAGCTTTCGAAATTTGTAATAACAATACATGAAATTGTTTATAATAACCTCCTTTCACTCCTGACCTTCTGACGGCCACTTGCGCAATTTTTCCATCACACTATCATCGATGGGAGGTAGGGTGGGGGGAGCCAGACTCCCCCCAGTCCCTCACCTAAGTAGGACAAGGACAAGGACAAGGACAAAGAACAGGTTATTTTCCCCCGCGTTAATGACAATTTTCAAAAAAATATAAAATTATAAGAAACTTCTCTATCCGTCAATATTTGAAATAGATATGTTATAAGTAACTTCTTGGTGTAGCGGACAAGTGGATGTAATAAACAACTAAATTTTAACGCTTCGGTCACGAATTTATGACCCTCTTCAGAAAAGACTATTATTCTGTAATTAAATATACAATTTTGAGTGAAATGTTTCCAATTTCATTTTATCGAATGAATGGATGAATTACATCGTAATTTCTTTAAAGTGAAAAAATGTAAGAGTTGAGCATTGGTAAGTTTCGAAAAAAGGAAAAGTTTAGTACAGGTAGATATTTGAACTTTTTATCTCATCATCCTTTATCTTATAAAATTGGAGTTGTCTACGGCTTAATAGATAGAGCAATTAAATTATATAAAAAACTTATTATGAAATAATAATTTTCCTGAAGATATAATTTTTTATTGTCTTAGAAAAAGGGTTCACAAAATTTATAATTCTCTTGATAATAAAAAAGAAGATTATGACTACGTAAAAACTATAAGCATACCGTACGCTAAAGGTGTATCTGAACAGATTAAAAAATCAATGAAAGATCAACATATTAGAGTTGTTCTTAAACCATTTCATACCAATTTTGGAAGTATAAAAACAGGTAAAGACAAATTAGATAATTTACATCAAAGTTGTGTCGTATACAAAATTAAATGTAATCAATGTAATAAATTTTATATAGGTGAGACAGGAAGATTATTAAGAGATCGAATTAACGAACATAAACGCAATATTTATTCAAATGATGATAAACTTACAGGACTAAGTAGACATAGATTAGACACAGGACATGATTTTAATTAGAAAAACATTCAAATTCTAGCTACAGAAAGAAATTTTTGGAAACAAAAATATTTGGAAAACTTTTTTATTAAAAAGCATAGTAACAATACAGTAAATATAAGATTCGAACTTTCGAAACTTCCAGAAACATATTTTCCATTACTTAATAATTAATACTTCCGTTATTTACACTTCACAGTATTCGATATATTTTTATTCAAAAATATAGCGTTGTATTTTCGTTCATTTTGAATTCAAACCTTTCGCATATCTTGTCATTATTATTGTTCAGGGTTGAGCACTGGCAATGTTTACATTCTCGTCAGTCAGTTCGTTAACATCACGCGACTCGCATGTATTTTATTTTTTATTCTTACTAAGTTTCGTTTGAAACTTACGTTATTTTATTTTTTTAGGTTTTTTTCCACGTTCCTGGAACCTCAAAATTTTTGTTTAAAACCAAAAGTCTTAATGACAATTTGTCTATTTGCGGGTCGGCTCTCGGGTGGAGAGGTACAGGACAAAGACGGAACATGACGGAACTAGGCATATATAACACCAATATTAGTTCCTTTCTAACGGAATGAACCAAGCTTTCGACTATTTTAGCGAAACTTATAGGCCAACGTATTTTTCTTCTGCGATGCCGGAAACGAAGAGTCCTACCGTCACATCTACATAACTTGAACTTAAATTTAAATGCATTCTACAGTTATAAGTCACAACAAGCCTTTAACGAAATTTCCGCCAATGTTTCACGGAAACTTTTAAATTTAGAAATTGTAGACACAATTCAACGGATTAGAGATATACGGGCCGAACGTAGATTAATGTTTTATAATATAACTAAAAATATACCTTTTGAAATTTATACCAACTTTTTTTATTATGAGAACTTAAAATTTAGTAAAATTCTAAAAGCAACTTCAGTTAGACTTAGAAAAAAATTCAATTGGTTAACTAATAACACTAAAGAACCTAAACAGAATAAGATCACTGTTCAAAAAAATTGGTTTCACAATTTAACGAGTACGGTTATTCCCCAAGATATTATAAACATACTAGGTCTCGGACCGAAACATTCTTTTCCACTAGAAACACAAAGGAACATGTCTATTTATCATTTCATAGCCGGAATTGAACAAA
This sequence comes from Trichopria drosophilae, assembly GCA_030407085.1. Classification (NCBI taxonomy): domain Eukaryota; kingdom Metazoa; phylum Arthropoda; class Insecta; order Hymenoptera; family Diapriidae; genus Trichopria; species Trichopria drosophilae. The sequence goes on along the minus strand of CM059582.1, from coordinate 122,947,856 downwards.
GTGTCAAAAAAATCAGTGACAGGAAGGATGCTAATTACCAAAAGTGATGAGGGAAACACGACAGTTGCTATGAATAAAAACAATTATATTGCGTCTATGATACAGTTATTAGGAGACAACACCACATATAAAGTTTCTAAGTATGAATATACAGCAACCACGACTAAAGAGAACAATAGTCTTGTATCGAAATGGGAAAAATCAGGTTTCATCAACTCATCAACCGCTAAATATCTAAAAAACTACAAAGGGGTTATTCCACGTGCTTATGGACTCCCCAAGATCCACAAGGTTAATAATCCGTTACGGATTATTGTGTCCACTATCAACTCACCGACATATAACCTTGCGAAGTTTTACACCAATATCTTGAGTAAGGTGGTTGGTAAAACTGAGACACATGTTAAAGACAGCAGGGATTTTCGGAAGAAAATTCAACTAATTAAGCTTCCGAAAGATCACATTTTGGCGTCACTTGACGTAGTGTCTATGTTTACCAATACCTCTCCCGAAATGGTTGATCATGCCATATACAGTAGATAGAATGAAATCAAAAAGTTCACAAAGATACCCAAAACAGAATTTTTAAAAGGATTAAGACTAATCTTAAATTCAACATTTTTTAATTTTCAAAACACAACATACAAACAGATTTTTGGCGTCCCGATGGGGTATCCATTATCACCGGTTATTGCTAATTTAGTGATGGAATTTTTAGAAGCAAAACTTATTAAAATGTTAAATTTTAAACTAGCATTCTACTACCGTTACGTAGACGATATTTTAATGGGTATTCCATCTGACAAGGTGGATTACTTATTAAACATCTTCAATAGTTTTAAAGATCTCAATAATAGAATAGCTTTCACATCAGAGACCGAGGTCGATCACACTATAGCTTTTTTAGATCTAAAAGTTATAAGAGAGAAAGGTGGCACTTTAATAACTGATTGGCATCACAAAGACACTTGGTCGGGTCGGTATCTCAATTTTTACTCAGAGCATCCTCTAAATTACAAAATTGGAGTGATGTATAGGTTAATAGACAGGGATGTTCTATTGTCTGAGATAAAGTTTAGTGAAAAAAATTTAAGATTGGTTGAAAAGATCCTAATTCAAAACAACTATCCATTGAACCTTGTTCATGAGATTATTAGAAAACGTGTGGGGGGGGGTGGGGGGGGGGGGGGGTGGGGGGGGGGGGGGGTGGGGGGGGGGGGGGGTGGGGGGGGGGGGGGGTGGGGGGGGGGGGGGGTGGGGGGGGGGGGGGGTGGGGGGGGGGGGGGGTGGGGGGGGGGGGGGGTGGGGGGGGGGGGGGGTGGGGGGGGGGGGGGGTGGGGGGGGGGGGGGGTGGGGGGGGGGGGGGGTGGGGGGGGGGGGGGGTGGGGGGGGGGGGGGGTGGGGGGGGGGGGGGGTGGGGGGGGGGGGGGGTGGGGGGGGGGGGGGGTGGGGGGGGGGGGGGGTGGGGGGGGGGGGGGGTGGGGGGGGGGGGGGGTGGGGGGGGGGGGGGGTGGGGGGGGGGGGGGGTGGGGGGGGGGGGGGGTGGGGGGGGGGGGGGGTGGGGGGGGGGGGGGGTGGGGGGGGGGGGGGGTGGGGGGGGGGGGGGGTGGGGGGGGGGGGGGGTGGGGGGGGGGGGGGGTGGGGGGGGGGGGGGGTGGGGGGGGGACTACGACACCCGTGGCATTTTCGGCTACCGCGACTAACGTCACCCCCTCCTGCGCGGCGGGGCGGCAAATCGCCAGTTTTGCCCAAATCGCGGCAATACGCGCGGAGGTCGATCGAATCATCGATCTACGCGACCTTATCGGTAGATGCGATAAGGCCGAACTCCTGATCGCCGGATCAGTGGAGGTAATCCGGGATCGGCTGGTGCGATACACCATTTTGCGGCGATTCCCGGATACCCCGGTCGAATGGAACGCCAGTACGGATGGGCGTGGTGGTCAACCCCCTATACGTTGTCCGAGGCGGTAGGTTGTCCCATAATAGGGACCGTTTTGGGCGACTCGATGAGTGCGACCTACCCGGGTCACGTGGAGCTCCCGCCGACGTCTCGCCTAGGAGCCTTCGCGTTTGCCGCCAACGGGTCACCGTCGGACCGATCACGCGCCTATTATCGGGACCCGATCTCATTCGGAGAGGAGGAGAGTTTCCGGTTCCCGATGGCAGACACCTCCACGTACCCGACCGGTCGAACCCATTACGCGTCCGTAGCCCTCCCTAGCGACGACCACCGTGAAGATGACCCTCACCCAGAGGGTCGTGCCGTGAACGACATTAACCCGTCGAGTCGGCTAATCGGGAATGACCTTGCATATGGTGGGTCACGTGACCCGACCCAGTCGGCCCCTGAGCCTTTCCGACCGAGTGCCGCCTCGGGTGGAATACAGGGTGAGCCGCAACCCTCACGGACGGGTATTTTCGGCCCCCCACCTCGCGACAACGTCGGCGCGCACCACATGGACCCCTTTCGACCATTGGGAACGCGCCAACCCCCACCTCGACGCTCAACCGCCGGTTCGTCGATTGTGCACTTCCCGGCTCACGTATGACTTGTCGCCTCACCAACCTCGCTATAATAGCACTCGGGTCGGCCACCCCCACTCCTCTCATCATGTCGATGGCAATGCGTCCCACGCAGGAGGGTCATTCAACCCCAGCTTGTCAATGTCCAGCGTTCGTTGGCACAAAACCGCGATCGAACACTGGAGGACGCATGGGCCACGCTATTCCGGGGAGGAGGGGGAAGATGCTGAGGAATTCCTCGTCAAGTTAGGTGAATACGTCACCAGTCGGGATTTGACCGGGGAGGACCTCCTGCGCGCCCTACCCGAAGCGCTTGGGGGATCGGCCCTTAATTGGTACCGGGTGGAAAAAGCCAGTTGGAGCACCTACTCCGGCTTCGTGCGATATTTCCGCGATGCTTTTGGTCAACGCCACCTGGAAGCCAGCATCAAAAGGGAGATCACCTGCGCACCCAAGGGCCCGAAGAGCCCATACGGGAGTATTTAGTCTCCCTACGCAGTCTTTTTAATTTACTCATGTTCCCCCCGGCTCTAGAGGAACAGTTAGATATCGCGGTACAGAATCTGCGCCCCGGTCTCGCACGAAAAATCGAACGTGACAGCGTGTCCGATTTTTCCGACCTATTGAGAATTGGTAGACAGGTGGAAGGGGCCGCAAATCAGGAGAGGGTATATCGGGCCCCTCCCGCGGCTAATCAATCGGCTTTCCCCGCTTTTGCATATACGCCGAAGGCGAGGCGGGGAAAGGAAAAGCTGGCCCTTGCGACTCCCACCGTCAAGCCGGCCCTGAAGGAATCCGCTGTCCCGGCGCCCTTGCAGCCGCCCTCCCCCATGGGAGAGGAAGCGGCGCCGGTAATGCGGGCCGCGAGCCCCAGAGCTCCAAAACAACCCCCTTCGGTAAAACCCCCACCGCCGCGTAAACCTTCGGGAATTTCTAGTACGCCTCCGTTCCAACGGCTACCTCGTCTGATGGACGTGGCACCAAGGCAACCTCCACCCCCGGTGACCACGACATCTCCGGCACGTAATCCCGTCCGTTGCTACAATTGCAAATAGTCGGGTCACGTATATCGCGAGTGCCCCCACCCATTTGGGTACTTTTGTCGCAACTGCGGCTATCCAGGCCGAGATGCAAATAACTGTCCGGCGTGCGCGCGTAAAAGGTCGGGAAACTGCTAAAGGGGGGGGGGGGGGGGGACGGTGTCACCGAGACCCCCCCTAGCACACCGGTCTTCACGCCCCCTCCAGTCGCGGGATACGGCTAGCAAAGCTGCCGATGAAAAGACCGCACTTACTGGTTATTCAGCTGCCGTACAGCGGTTTTCCACCCGTCGTACTCCCCCAGTAGCAAATAAAAGATCTGCGTCCACACAATCCCGTAAAAATAATCTTGAAATTGTAGACTCCGATCCGCGCCCCCACTTACGTCTTGCCTTAAACGGAAAGGTTATAAGGGCCCTTGTAGATACGGGAGCTTCGTCTCCCCATTCTTGAGACCCAGCGAAGAACAGGTTAAGGTCGCGAATGGGGCGGTAGACCCCCTAGACGGTATCGTCACCCTCGCGATGACTCTCGATGGTCAAACCAAGAGTTTTGACATGCGGGTTGCCCCTATCCATTATGCCTGTGTATTGGGTATGGATTTCATGCGGTTATTCGGTCTCAAGTTAGATACAGATAGCAATTCGTGGAGTAGTCGAATAGGTACCCCCCACTCGCTAACGGACGCCAGTATTCCGTTAACGGCACAAGCAGTAGATGAGTGCGCTGGCTTGGTTCCCCCCTCCAAAGAAGCCGCTCCACGGCTAAGGAGGTTGCTTAACCGCTATTATCCCACGAATAGGACTCCTACTATCGGTGTAACGCGCCTCACGCAGCACACCATCAAAGTACAGGGCCATCCCCCTATTCGTCAAAAGGCTCGTTTACTGTCCCCCTATATGTTGAAGGTGGCCCAGGACGCAGTCGATGAGATGCTGGGCGACGGCATCATCGAGCGTTCTGCGAGCCCCTGGATGAGTAACCCCGTTATTGTCCGGAAGTCGAATGGGACGTTTCGATTTTGTGTCGACTTCCGAGACGTTAATAAGGTAACGAGGAAAGATGCATATCCTCTCCCCTCGATGGACCGGATTCTATCGGGGTTGAGTCGTGCCCAGTGCATCACCACGCTCGATCTCAGCCAGGCGTACTTTCAAGTACCGGTAGAGCCTGGCAGCCGGCCCGTCACCGCTTTCGCCGTCCCCGGTCGCGGATTGTTTCAGTTTAGGCGGATGCCCTTCGGCCTCACCAATGCACCGGCGACGTTTCAGCGATTGGTGGACCGCCTCATCAATCCCGCGTGGAAGCCCCACGTATTCGCGTACCTCGATGATATCATCATCGCCACGGACGATGAGGAGGACCACTTCCGCTACTTAGAACTTGTCCTGACCAGTCTGCGGAACGCCGGTCTAGAGTTAAATTTGGAAAAGAGCGAATTCTTCCGGGAGGAGGTGAAGTACCTCGGTTTCGTACTGAATCGCGACGGATTAAAGACTGATCCGGACAAGGTCGCCCCCGTACTTGAATTTCCACCCCCCACTAGTCTCAAACAGCTACGACGCTTTCTGGGCATGGTGGGGTGGTACTAGCGGTTCCTCCCAGACTTTTCGCGAGATCGTATCCAGCTAACTAAACTCCTGATGAAAAACACTCCCTGGGTCTGGGGTCCGGAGCAGCAGTCTGCTTTTGAGTCCCTCCGTGACTCCCTTACCCATACTCCAATCCTCACCCGCCCAAATTTCGATGCACCCTTCACGATCCAGATGGACGCGAGTGACTTCGCGATCGGCGCGGTCATCACCCAAGAGGTGGACGGTAATGAGCATCCGATCAGCTTCGCCAGTCGGGTGCTCACTAAAGCCGAACGGAAATATACGGTCACCGAAAAAGAGTGCCTCGCCGTCCTCTGGGCCGTGAAGAAGTACCGACCTTACATCGAGGGAACCCACTTTAGAATTATAACGGATCATAGCAGCCTGCAATGGTTGAGAAATCTGCGTGACCCGACCGGCAGACTAGCACGGTGGGCTCTGGCCATGCAGGCCTATGATATGAAAATTGAGCATAGGAAGGGCACTCTCAACGTGGTGCCCGATGCCCTTTCGCGGATGTATGAGAAACTTGATGAAGCCCTTTGCGCCCTTGGAGATACCGAGGATAAGTGGTATACTCAGAAACTGGAGAATATTCGAATGTTCCCTTCGAAGTACCCTGATTGGCGTATCGAGGACGACCGACCACACCCTATTATAGAAGCTGCCGTGAGCGACCTCGACGCCTGGAAGCTAGTCCTTCCCGCGGACTCGCGTGCTCGTGCCCTGAGTGACGCACACGATTGTCCGCAAGCCGGCCACTTAGGAGTGGATAAGACGTATCACCGTCTTATCCAAGACTTCTACTGGCCCGGTGTCTTCCAGGACGTCGCGAGGTTCGTCGCCCGTTGTCCCGAATCCAGAGACAAAAGGTCTCCCAGCAGGCCCCTACGGGACTCATGTGTGAGAGAACGACCGTAGGCCCATGGATGACCGTCAGTTCCGACGTTATGTGACCATTTCCCCCCAGTAAGCGTCAAAATCAATTCGTGGTAGTCTTCCAAGATATGTTCACGAAATATATAGAAGTGAAACCCCTCCGTGCCGCCACTGGATCGGCTATAATGGCCGCTTTCGATAGTCTCGTGATAAATAGATGGGGTTGCCCAAAGTATTTCTTATCGGATAATGCGAAACAATACGATAACTCGCACGTAAAGACGCACTTGAGTCAATTGGGTATTGTTTCTGCTCGGACCCCCCCCCCCTACCACGCACAGGCCAACCCAGTCGAGAGGGTTAATAGAACCCTCAAGACGATGATGTGTACATTCGTGTCGCATGATCATCGCGACTGGGATGTGCATCTTGAGGAATTGGCATTCGCTTTGAATACCGCGGTCCAAGCATCGACTAAGATGACTCCCGCATTTCTTAATTACGGTCGCAACCCGGTAGCGATTAGGAATTTGCGTACTGACCTCCCCCCTCCTCCGCTCACGCTCCCTAAGGATCCGGAGTTCTGGCTTGATCGAATAAGGAGGCTACCGTTAATTCACGATTGGGTACATCGTAATCTCGAGCGCACCACAACGCGCCAAGCGGAGTATTATAATCGGTCCCACCGAGAAGTAAAATACCAGGTGGGTGACCTACTACTTCATCGCATCCGTTTCCTTTCGTCGGGGATTTAAAATTTCGCGGCCAAACTCGCGCCCACATTTAGTGGCCCCCACCGTATTCTGCGGGTAATCTCTCCCGTCGTCTTTGAGCTCGACGACCCCGAGAGTCGTCAGAATCCACGGGCCCATATTAAAGATCTGAAACCGTATCACTCCCCCGACGAAGGAAGTCATTCTGCAAATGACCGCACCGTGTCGACCGACCCGCACGAAAACCCTCCTAGCCCACGGTCGAAACCAGCCCTTCCGAATACGGTGAGTACCGACCCGGTGCCGCGTCGCCGTGGTCGACCTCCGAAACCAGCTAGAGAAATGCCCCCCTGTCCGAGTGAAACTCCACGTGCGCCACGCCACAGTGAGGCCCACCTCGCGGCAAGGCCGCCGGAGACAGTCGAACCGACTTTCACTCGCAGGCGCCCCGGTCGTCCGCGTAGAGTGTCGACCCGGCGCGCGCCTTCCCCACCCCCACCACTATTAGAACGACGTTATGGTCTACGATCCCGTAGGACCTAACGGCTGCACTGGTACCCCGATGGTTTTCAAAAATGCCCCCTATGATAATACACTGATTTAAATAGCACTAATGTACCATGTGTGTAGAAATAGCCAGATGACACTATGAAACTTTGTGATAAACTTTGCGATAAACTTTGCGAAAAACTTTGCGATAAACTTTGAGATAAACTTTGCGATAAACTTTGTGATAAACTTTGCGATAAACTTTGCGAATAGTAAGAATTCACTTCATCTTTATTTTCAGAGGCTCCTAACTCGTTGAATATTGAGTTTTTCGTTCCCATATTACAAGTCAACCGATGTTGCATTCTTACTTCTCTATAAGATGCACTTAGGTCAGATTAGGTTAACTGGCACCATTGACGCAAGACCTGTCCAGTTTTCGTAAAGACGTTTTTGTTTGAGTTATTTTCAATGATTTGCTGTATATCGCGTTCACCTCCCACATCTGCTGTCTTTCGCTCCGCGAAGTGACGAGGACGCGATGACTACTACCCTCTTCTTCAACACGATTGTGTTTGGTTGCCCCTCGCGTTTAAGTTGTCCCTTCGGTACCAAAAAGCCAGATACGTGTGCGCGCGGATGTATCATATTAGAATCGATCTCACGCTCCTATAGTCGAGCATTTTTCACGTGAAGTCGATTCATTCCGTCGTACGGAACGTAACCGCGTTTTTCAATTTTCATTTGCGATTTGTGTCAGTCCATCGCCGTCAAATAGTAAATACGGATAAGAATTTTGTTTTGTTGTTACGACCTGTCGTCGTCAATCACGTTCCGATTGCTCCGGATAGCGATATTTCTGTGTTTCGATTGCAACTTTTACCCGTAGGTTGGCCTACCTAATAAAAAGTCCCCGACGGGGGTACGTTAGGATTGGATACACAAATTACATACCATTTTCTTTTTTTTGGTGTCGTGGCTCAGTACCCGATAATACCGAGTGAGTTCCTGTTGCGTGCCCCAGCGGTCGCATCGGAGGTAAGAAAAGTTGGATCGGTTGCGCTAAACCCATTTGTCGAGCGATTTCGGGAAATCGCAACCGTCCCTTAAAAATTTTCTTTTGTGAATTAGCACCTACTCACACTGAATATGCGAGTAACTTTGATTTGCGTAAACTTACGGTTCTGTTCAATAAGTTGAAAGTCGCTAAGTCGTGACTAGTATTTCATTTATTCAGGACCTACGCTAACTCGCGTAGGGTGCGAATTTAGAGCTTGGCTCGCGCCTAATTGTGCAGATTCTTAATTGATAGTTGTGTCGTTGCAATGTGTTTTTGAAAAAAAAAAGTCGTCGTCCCATGTCGTCGTCCCATGGCGTCTTCGTTGAGCCATCGGTAGCTCTAACGAACGGACTTTCAGTAGATTTATTCAATGTCCGATGGTGCTAAGGTACGCTTAGATGGGTGGCAGTAGTGCAATGTGTCGAAAGCCGACTTGGGACTCGCGTAGTTTGAGTTATGCACTCGGTTTGCTTGACTTGGTATCATGTCTAGTCACTCCACCCATGCGTTACCTCCATATCGCACTAAATCGCGCATTTCGGTAACTTACGTTGGTTTTTACGCTAACCAGCGCGGCTTTATCAACCAACGGGCCCGTCTTAGACGACGCACGCCGTTGATATCTGCGAGCTTAATTCGCGCTGATTTGCGCATACATGGTGCTAAAGTCACGTTTTCGAGTACTTAAATTTCTGCGTCGCGATAAACCGCGGTCTTGTCGAGTCAATTTAATATCCATTTTGAGAAGAATACAGTCGAGGTATTTGCTGTCCCTCCGCGTTTTGTTGGCCCTGAAATTATCGTGCATTTGTATACTATGCCATTGCAGATGCGCTTCACAGTGGCGTAAACGGTCAAGTGTAACACGATATTCCCCCCCAAGTCTATCGTATGGTCGCCTAATGTGAGTCGAAACCTCGATAGCCCGACGTGATATCATCACCTATGAATCTACGAGTATAGAGTTTGCCCGGACATACTTCCGGAACTGGCTAATGTTTCAATTTCAGATAAGCCTCCTAAGGCTAGTCTTATCGCTCCATGTTCGTGAATGATAGCCACTCGTGCTGCGTAAGTAGTGAACCCGTGCAAACTCGGTACTGTAGTGGAGGTCATTGTGTGGCACTCGTCGGAACTTAGTATTTTAGGAAATCCAGCGAGTTGACATTCCCTCGCCGCTGTCCCGTTGCGTTCAGTTGGCCCGACGGTGAAAATAGTCGCTACCCCCTCGTGAGCATGTATCGACCACCTCAGCCTATGTCATCTCAAATCCTTTGTTGTCGTTGCGTATCGTACTACCCCTCTTTTCTTTTGTCACACGGATCCCTCTTCATTCCATCCTTCTCTCCATCCTCCACGACGTCGTAGCTGGTATGATGATTATAAAGGTATGGAACTGGAAGAGGCGAATCCCAAGCGTGCGATAGAAATTAAGGCCTAGTTATAAGTCACACTGTATCAGCCAGATGGCAATTTTGCTATCCCGGGTGAACAGGGAAGTAACCCGTAGAATATGTCACATTTTTTTTTGGTATCGCCTAGTTGCGATTTTTGATTTTCTTGTATTTGCGACTCGACTCTTCGTAAAGAGTACGATTGCGATGTTTCGTTTTTTTTTTTTTTGGTTATGAGTTGTGACGATGGTATATGTGTGACATATTTCTGTAGTATGGATTTGAGTGATGGGCAAACAGGATCTTTGCCATGTGCGGGCATGATCCTAAGTTGGTGTGATACAGCGTAGCGTTCGAACATGCGTCAGTGAATCTGTGTATTCACCATTTTAGTTTTTTTTATCTCGTTGCGAATACCCCCCTTCCCCTTGCTACTTTGCATTCGGTGCCTCTAAGGGCTATTTAGCTATCTCACTGTATAGGCCTACGGGCAATTCGTTCCCAGTGGCGAAGGAGACGCCTCTGTTGGCTTTGTGAAGTGTTCTAGATTTAAGTACAGTGCTCCCTAGTGACAATTTTCGAGGTGAACCGGTTTAGTGAAGTGTTCCCAAGTGAAGTGCATCTCCGGACATTTAATATGACACTCGTACACCCCTCTATCGGCGGTGTACTCGAGTCAGGCCCGGGGGTTTGTGACGTAGTCACTGATCGAGCCGTTAATTCTAACCGGGGAGATAGTTCCGGTTCTCCCCTATTCGCCGCTGTTCTCGCCCGATGTACCGGGGATACGCGCTATGGAGGCTCAGACCTCCCCGCCGTCGCTCCTCTAGTTAGTCGCTGTCGGGAGTCCCTCCCCCACGGACGGATCCGAGTGACGCGGGGGTTTGTCTCTCTCTCTCCGCCAATGGAACCCGAGCCGACTGACTCGGTCAAGTATCTCTCTCTCTCCCTCTCCGAAGGAGAAACCGGTACGAGCAGGCGGCGCGGCCGTCGTGCTTCTCCCTCCTTCCACGGATCATCCCGACATCAGGCCCCGAGGTGGCGCCACTCAAGGAGTATGCAAGAAACGGACGATCGCGCTTGAGTCCAGTTCGAACTGTCTGGTTGCCCTCGTGCACTGCGGGAGAACGACCCGGACGTCTACTACGCGAGTAGTGCGAATCGCGAAATAAATAAGCGCGACGACGATAGTGCTTTTTTTTTTTCTTTTTGGAATTTTGTGGCGGATTAAATTCCGAAGACCCGGGACCTCACCGATTGGAGGCGAACGTGCTCCAGGGCCCAACGGCACCTTCAGACGCCCTATTGGGGAAGACGACGTCCCCGGCCGACTTCGGAAGACCCCATCCTTGGGAGGAGTGATCGAGCGCCTTCCCGACGAGCGTCCAGCGACCTGTAAGTCGCCCATGGGGCCACCGTTCTCTAAATACTGCCCTTTTCTTTTTGTTATTTCTCTCAGAGAAATCACGTGTAGTGCGGTATACACGTCCTCTGTACTTGCGACTTGCCTTTCCCCTCGTTTCTTTAGTAGATTTATGTACTCCGGTCATTTTTAAGTAACGACTCCCCTTGCGGGATTAGGACCCGCGCCGTATGCAACATTTAAAATAATCTATTGTAAATGTATCGGGAAATATATCGGTTTGAAATTACTAAATAAACGTAATTTATTTCGATCCCCTCCTTGCGTTTCCTATTGGGGGAAATAAAAAGTGGGAGATCACAATACATAAATTGGTATTCGTTTCTTTTGACATATCAATTCCGCGAATATGTTTGAAATGCACGAGCCATTTTCATCAAATGTCATTTCATGTAAAGTGTTAGTGAGTGTGGAGAAACGTCAATTAACTTCTTCGACGGGAAATGACCTTAAGATCGGTCTTTCCACTTCTATCAGTAAGTTTTTTGGTAGTTTTCTTCAATATGTTATCATACTGTTATCCATCAGTAGATTTAAAGTCATCATAATTATATTGATAGATGCTGTCAAAATTCATGCACCACTCACCAACACTACTTTGACTTGTTAATGTTCCATCGTGTGATTTTTCTTTCTATCTCTTTACAACCATGTGAGTAACTTTTTATTTTTGACTGTTGTAAAATTTGTAAGTTTATCATTATGTTTTTTGAAAAATTGTATTATGTTGTACCTGTTGTAGAATGTAAAAATAAACTGAAGATGGCACACATCAGGATGCCGAAACATTTTTTAAACATTTAAATTGTTTTATTTGAGGGACCGACTACACCAAGAAAAGATTCATTAGAATTTTCATCCTATGAAAATTTCTTATATTAATATATAACACAACACCCACCCAGAGCCAGTCTCCCCTACCCCAGTATCCCTCTTGCCCTAATAATTTAAACTATTGTAAAAATGCGTTTCGCACCAGGATGCCGTAATGTGCTCATCAGCAGGGTTTACGGCATCCTTATCCTGGACGCAATATTGATTGTATAATGTGTAGACTCGATTATTAATTTTATTCTCGTTTTCGAGTCTTCACATTATACAATGAATATTGCGTCCAGGGTAAGGATGCCGTAAACCCTGCTGATGAGCACATTACGGCATCCTGGTGCGAAACGCATTTTTACAATAGTTTAAATTATTAGCGCAAGAGGGATACTTATTATATTAATTCAATATCTAAAAGTTAATTAGTCTAAAATTTAACACATAAGAAGATCTATTATCAAAGCGCCAGACGCATATTGCTATCGCAATTCGTCTGTTTACGGTTTTTTTCTACTTGTTTACTTTTTTCTACATTTAATATATGGACCGTCACACCAAGTATACACACAATATGTTAAATACAAGCGGTCGAGAATTATACATTTTAAATGTTACATTTATTTACAATGAAATGTATACATAATATTAGTTAGTAATGTATTACTATTAAACGCGGTCGTTTTGTCAAAACGTTCAAAATTTCTGCCTATACATTCACCCCGAAACGAACAAATTCCAATATTCGAAAGATTTTGGAATGCTCTTTCGCGAGAACACCGAAGCTGCGTTTCAACTGTATTCAGCGAACGAACTGAAGCGGCCAGTGATCGATGTTGCTTTGTTCTCAAATTGTTTTTCTGGGACAATCGCCTCTAAAGTAATAAATTTTCATAATACAATTACAACTACTTCCTCCTTTCGAAACAATTAAATTTCGAAAACTTTCGGTAATTTTGCCGCGAGATCTGAAATGGCCGGCGCGCGACGGAAATCTCTGAGCTGGAACTGGTTGGACGTCACAAGACAGAACAATGCATCATACAAGAAATAAACCCGCGCAGATCTACTCCGCCCTACCCCAGTATTGGTCCCGCCAGAAATTCGGCGATTTATATCGCAGCGGGTACGTCGCGAGGATTATCACATTTAATCCGAGAAATTACGACGAAGCACCGACTGCGGAAAAGGTATCGACAACTTTCGATGGCGGTCTACAGCGGTTTCAAATTCGTACCATTGCCAGTCAAGTTTTCCTGAATATTCGAAATATTGAATATAAACAGAGATCAACACGATCAGTTCCTTGAAACTCAGACTGACGTGAATTATATGGTGGACGACACTGCTGACGACTGGCGATGATACTGGTGACAACCGACGATGACACTGGTGACGACTGGCGATGACACTAGTAAGGACCACGAATACTCCACAGATGACTAATTAACTATGGTGCGGGGGCCTCTTTTATAGTGGCACGAGCAGTGTCTTGGGCGGCAATTCAGGCCCGTCCGTAAGGGCCAATGAAGGGCTTTCTTGACGTGGAAGGAAGCGAGACGCTCGGAAAAGCGTCAACGGGAGGGACGGTACGAGTGAGCTTGTCGACGGGGCAAGGCGAATACAAATTTATATATTTAACAATGATTAATAATAATAATAAGACTTAATTAATTATCGCATTTATAAACAGCTATAGTCTTGTTCCTGAATTAATTCTCGATATTCATGATTAATAGATTTAAAGAAAAGCTCATGAAATAATATTATTTACGATTCAAATAATTAAAATAGATACCAACATTATTTTCAAGTGGATCATTAATATCAATAAGTATTCTTAATTTCCACACAGGCATTTATAAATGTGATAGAATACGCTAATTATAAACGAGACAAAGACATAATTAATGTTATTTAATATTAATATTCGCCTATGGTAAAGAAATATATTGAAATGTAACATAAAAGAAGCGTTATTAAAACTGTAAGGGCGTTTGCACACTGACAGCGAATCGCGAAAAGCGGCAAGCGAAATATACAAAAATTTTATAATAATAAAAGTCGATATTTTGATATTGCTGTTTAAAAATATTGATATTTACTTGTTTTTTCAGATTTTTGTACATAGTCTTGTAATTCTGACGATGTACTTCCTAATTTTTATGTTTCGCTTACCAGGGCGGGTAACCTCGAAATACAACAAGCGAATTACGATTAACGGTAAGCGGATCGCACATAACGGCAAATTAAACGAGCAGAATTAAATAATATAAAAATCTATACACGTGTGAAGAAAAATATCGATAAATACATTTTTATTATTGTAAACTTGGGTATATGCGGCATGCCGCATTTCGCGATTCGCTGTCAGTGTGCACGTGCCCTAATAGTTATTAATAAGAAAGGAAGATATTGTTCTAATTATTAATCAAGACTGTGTGCATTCTGATTTAACAATTAGAATATAGTTCAGATATTGAAAAGGCAAAGATCTATATAAATCTTAAATGATACGGCATAAATTTAATTAATAATAAAATCATTACAAGAGAAGGATTCATTATTAGCAATTTCATAATAACTGTATTTTTACTTTGAAGAGAGCAATTTTATAAGAGCACGTTATAACGAATTTGTTTCAATAAATAAGGATGATTCTCTTTCGTATCTTGATAAAATATATTATTTTCTAGAATATTTTGAAGAAGAAACTTAAAATATTTTAAAATGGAAATATGAGAGTTTCTGGTATGGGTCATGTATTTAATTTTAGATAAGTTTTACGACGGTTTTCCGCCAGATTGCATATAGCGGCACGGCATGTGTGATGATGAGAACAAGCTAGCGGCGTGGTCCCAAAGAGTTCTCACACTTGAGCCAGCTAATCTAATATTACATAATTTTATGATAGTTTTCCACCCGTGTTTCTATTTTGGCGTATATGAAAGGGGCACTTATGTACAAGAGTGAGAGGGCAAAGAAAGCGTCGGTCCTCGAGGCTCTCGTTCTCACCTTTGGAGTGTAAAATGTATGGCTTGCAGCTGTACAAAGAGGAAACGTATGTTCCACATTCCCAAACGGCATTTAGAGATTTTTAGAAGTCTTCAAAATATTCTAAATATATCGGGTATCTAAAACGTATGTATTACGACTCGTATGTTACACCTCCCTACCTTCAGATGAACTTACGGATGAAGTCACGTATTTTGGAAAAACTTCCGAAAGAGTCGCTTTAACACGCCCATGTTTTCTGACATATTTTGGTTGCCGCTGAATTCCAATATCATAGTGAAAATTGGCGCCAATGCGGTTTTCGTGGTGAAAATTGTGAAAACCCCATAAAAAAGACGATTTTTTATGGTTTTTCTCATATATTTTCAAAAATACTGAAAATTCTAAAAAATATTTCAAATAAATGTTGTAGATCTCGTAAAAATGCACAATTTATCTCTGATATATTTTTTCTGCATAAGTGATGGAAAGGGAGAAAATTGACGATGAAATCACCAAAAACCTATTTTTTATATTTCTTTACATTTTAATTCTAAGTAATTAATATTTAAAAATCTATAAAACTTCAAGGCATAGTGCATACACTCGGGTGCCTACATATATCTGCATCTGTGTGCAACTTAGCTGCGTGCGCTGGGGGGAGGCCGCCCCCTGCCACCCTAAAACCAGCGTATACTAACGTATGGGTGTCCCTGTAAGTAGCACTGCGTGGACCGAGGGGATTATTGCTTACTGCCCGCTCCTAACCAGGAGATTTATCTTGCAACGAAATTCCGTGGAGGATGGAGAAACTACCTCGCAAGCCTACGGCCTGCATTAGCGTTATGCGATGTGCACCACGGGGAGGAAGCGGATTTGGTACATCATTTGTACTTGAAAAAGGCCGATTGTTACACAGGCTACATACGAATTGTAGAAACCGTAACTACACATCGTCATTTTTCATCGTTTCCGTCACTTCTACAGAAAAAGTGCATATTTTATAAATTGTCCATTTTTACGAGATCTACAACTTTCATTTGAATCATTTTTTTTGAATTTTCAGTATTTTTTAAAATAAACCATAAAAACCATAAAAAATCGTATTTTTATGGGTTTTCCACCATGAAAACCGCGTTTGCGCCAATTTTTACTATGATATTCGAATTCAGTGGACGAAAATACGTCCGAAAATATGGGCGTAATAAAGATTTGAAGAGCGACGTTTTCGGAAGTACACCCCGTATTTTAAGACAGAATAAGGTTTCGGCTTGCGCAGATACTTTGTAACGGGAAATCTCGTTACCGACTTCCAGATTCCTGGCTGGACGCACTGACGGTAATGTAGGATCGTCTCTCTTTCGAGCGAGGTCAATGCCGTTCGAAATTTTGTACATGTTTCAGCGACCACGGACCAATCTAATGATTTTGGCAGAGAGGGTGAACAATTTTCCGTCGCCTCGGGAGCTGTCGAAAAGAATTGTTACTCTTGTACGAACCATTGTCGGGTTAAAGCATTGAATCTTTTATAGTTTATGTACTTTTGTGAGCTGGCGAGCATTACTGTAAAAAACATAAAAATAAAGGTGCGAGATTCGTTATTAGGCGAATAATTTAGTTGGATAGCGGTAAGCGAATAATTAATATACATATTATTTTAATGTATGTTGGTCCGTCTGCGCTCTTCGCGAAATATTAGTCGGTTAATTTCTTATTTTTGTTGTTGTTGTTATTGGTTTCGGTTCCAACCTAAGTAATTAATAAACACGTGTTAATTTGAGTTATTTACTTCAAACACGGTGAACTAAGTAATCTAAAAAAAAAACGGTTACAAAGTTGGCGTCCCAACATAAGGGGCCTGAAACGGAAAAGAAATAAGTGACGAAAATCGTTGAAATGTAGTCAACGATATTCGGACTAAGTTGAGCGAGATTGGATAGTTTTGATTGCTAATGAACATTAATGATTGATAGTTATTTGATATTGATAATAATACGATGTTGATATATTGAAATAAGTATAATATGAGTTTGATAATTATGAGTATGTTGTGTAATGAAATATGTAATGAAATGTTCCATGGGAAATGTGAAATAAGTGAATTTTAGGCCAAATGATTAGACCAAACAAAAAAAAAGTGACAGGCGAAGTGATAATCGAATGAAAGAAGATAAATGAAAAAGTGAAAAGTGAAAAGCCGGTAAATTAATATTCAGATTTAGAATTTAAATTATTAGTATTCCAAAGTTAAATAAAATCGGTTAAGAATATAATTTTCAATCATTGCAAGATGTCGAAGCTTTGTTTGTTTACGTCGGGTTATTAACCGCGATTACAATTTAAATATATAATTATTTATTAAAATATTTCTGAAGCTTCATGTGCTCAAAATGTAGTGAGTCAAAACCATCAGAACTGCAATACATCAAGCACTAAAGTTCGTCAAATAACGTATGAATATAAGAAATAGTAACATTAAATTTTTTGCAGCAAATGCGGTAAAGAAAAATGAAGATGATGATGGAAACGTACCCGGTACATCAGGTGTCAATACAAGGGAGACAGAGCATAATAAAGGTAGCGTAATTTTTAATTGATAGCATTTGAAAATTATTGATAGATTGAACCGAATACTCGCTGGAGTTCTATAATTAATTCTTATATAATATTCTATTCTTAAATGTTATTCTTTTGTTTATAGCTTACCTAGATATGATGGGGGACACGGAGGGAGATTTGACACTTCTTTCCTGTACGTACGGTAGCGGTAAAGAAACTATTGTCAAATATAAAAATTATATATAATATTTATATACGGAGACAAAACAACTAGTTAAATTAAAATATATGATTATCTGTTTTTGCAGTGAATGATGTAAATAAACACCAAGAGGACGGTGGTACCCCCAGTACCTCAGCCACTAACACAAGAGTTAGTATTATTGAGGATGTAATGATCAATCCGCCCATCAGGATTAATATTATAGATGACCTGATGATTAGCAGCGACACGGATGAAAGTGGTAGAGATCATAATAGAGTCAATATAATTTTGGTATTTTATTTTTATTTACATTAATTTTGGGTTTTCTTTTCTATTTTGAAGAAGAACATGATATTTATGAGGATGATGATGAAAATGGTAGCATCACTGACAGTTGTAACCAGCAGACTGTTGACGATCCCAACATAGACAGCGATACCGAGAGCGCTAGATCATCATCTCCTGTCAAGGTGGTGTGGGAGTCCTTAAACTCATATAGTGGTAACACACCAACTGGTATGTATATTTTATATTCACATCCCGTTTTATAATTAAACAGTTTACCTATATTCACAGAAAACTCATTCCAGACAGGTAGGGGTCTTGAGAGAGTGCTCGAAGATACCACACAACCGTATTTTCGGATAGAATCGGAATCATCAAGGCATTTTACGAGATTTGGATTATCTGGACGAGAAATACGCGGATATATACCAGAACCACGAACATCTACTGATTTGTATATATGGCTGGAGGAGTGCATGAAGTCGCTTCATGCTTATTTATGTGGACAGGCAAGACCTACGGACTACATAGGCCTAACCATAAATTCCGACAAATTTCACAGTGGCCCCCTGTGGTTATCGTTTCGACCTGTAAGCGTTTTTAATTACAATGATTTATGGACATTACTTAATAATGCTGTGCAAAGCGCTAATGATTTTAGTATTAAGGATAAAATAACTATAAACGTTTCCGTTGTAAAAACAGTGGCCGGTTGCGGGCGTGTAACACTATCTGACATTGATGTACACAAAAATCTATTCTATCTATACATAATAATGATAACATGTGCCTCCCAAGATCGCTAGTTGCAGGCTATATTTACTTACAAAGAGGTCAAGTACGCTCGGGAACTTTACACGAAAATTGGAATGCTATACGACGAGCCAGCGGCTCCTATCAAACCGAGAAAGCGCTGGAGCTCATTCATTTGTCTCGAGTTGATTTGCCAACTGTTGACGGATACGGCATTGCTCATATAAATGCTTTTCAAATTCACTTTGCACATAAAGGCATAGCGATTGTTGTGTATTCATATAATGGATTTGGACGTGGTGATGCGCCACTTTATGATGGTACGCAATTTGTCATTAACACAAGTAATCATGTATTAGGCACGATGCGCATTATGTATTATGCACATTTAAAACATTACCAACCTATTTTGAATTTGGTAGCTGCAGCCGGGAGCAGGGGTTATTGTATACCATGCAATAAAAAATATAGAAACAATCACAGGTGCAAAGACGAGTGTTATAAATGTAAAAACATACCATCCTGCAACACAAATATTCCAGTTATAAAATGTAATGTATGTATGCGGACCTTCTTCGGTAGGTCGTGTATAGAAAACCACCGGAAACGAGGTTCGTTTGATAAAAATTACAGTGTATGTGAGAAAATAAAATTTTGTAAAAATTGTTGTAAGATGGTACAATACGATAAAAATGACAGACATGTATGCGGTATGAGTTTCTGTAGTATTTGCAATTCGAAATTGCCCATAGGTCATTTTTGTTATATTCAACCACTGAAATCAAATGTGGAACTACGCGCGAAAAACATTTTTTTATTTTATGATTTTGAGACACAGCAAAATTTATCGGTTGAAGGTGATGAAGAAATAAAAATCCATGTACCAACTCCGTGTGTTGTACAACAATCATGCGATTTCTGTTTTGAAAATACAGACCTTTCAATATTGTGTTCAAAATGCGGTATTCGCGAATATGTATTCAGAAATGACTGTGTAAAACAATTTGCGGAATTCGCAATACAACCGAGAAAAATGTTTAATAACATAATATGCATTGCTCATAATTCTCAAGGTTATGATGCGCAGTTTATTTTGAAATATATTGTAGAAAAACACTGCACGCGCGATTTACCAACAGTCGTTATGAACGCGTCCACAATAATTTTATTACAATATAAAAGTGTTAAATTTATCGATAGTTTGAATTATTTCCACATGCCGCTGCGTAATTTGCCAGCTGCATATAGTATAAATGATATTGAAAAAGGTACATTTCCACATCTATTTAACGCACCAGAAAATCAAAATTACGTTGGCGAATTACCGGACATGAAGTATTATTCACCTGGTGGGATGCATCCAAAAGAAAGAGAAAAATTTTTATCCTGGTACAATGATAAAAAACAACGTAGTTACGTATTTAATTTTTAAGAAGAAATAGAAAAATATTGCAAGCAGGATGTAACAATATTGAGATTGGCTTGTAGCGCATTTCGGAAAACATTTATGGAGTGTGGCGATGTTTGTCCTTTTAGTGAGTGTGCTACAATAGCTTCAGCTTGTCCACGTGTATTTCGGAAAAGATTTTTAAAACCAAATCAAATTGGTATAATACCAACAGGTGGATACCGGCGTGCTGATAGGCAGTCCAAAAAAGCTCTTGCCTGGCTGTATTGGACAGAAAAAATCACGGGGCGAAAAATTCAACATGCGGGCGGTTCACGAGAAAAACGATTACCCGAAGGTTTTCTCGTGGATGGGTATTATAATTCTGCAGAAAATGATGACGAGAGTAACGGTGTTGTATACCAGTACCATGGTTGTTTTTGGCATGGTTGCCCTCGATGTTTCCGAATAAACAGAAATACAATTATACCACGTACAAATGAATCATTGGACGTAAGGTATGAGCGCACATGTTTGACCAGCGAAAGAATAAAAAATTCTGGGTATACATTGATCGAGATTTGGGAATGTGTATTTGATCTCGAGTTAACTACTAATGATGCAGCTGTACAGTATATAAAATCAATATCACACGACCTGTTAATACAAAAACCTTTAGATCCTAGAGACGCCTTTTTCGGTGGCAGAGCAGGCAACAATGTTAAAATGCATGAGTGTAAAAATTCTGAAAAAATAAAGTACGTGGATGTTTGTTCACTGTACCCGTACATATGCAAAACGGGTAAGTACCCCGTAGGTCATCCAAAATTGTATGTAGGAGTAGAAGAGTGTAAAAGGCTTGTTGGTGCTGAAAATAATATTAACGGCTTAAATGGTTTGATTACATGCAATGTATTACCCCCCCAAAATTTGTACCACCCAGTGTTACCAGTGAAAATGCATGGCAAACTGTTGTTCCCCTTGTGTCGTACTTGTGCGGAACAAATGATTCAGCGAGGATGTCCACACGAACGTGAAGAAGACCGAGTGTTAACTGGTACCTGGGTTTCTGATGAAATAGCCAAAGCTGTCGAAATGCGATACGTGGTGAACAAAGTTTACGAGATTTGGCAGTATGAAATCACACAGTACGATCCACAGTCGCAGCAGGGTGGTCTTTTCACAGGATACATCGATGAATTTTTCACCCAAAAGACGTTGGCGTCTGGATATCCCCCTCAATGTGTAGGGGAACACGACAAAAATCTATACGTAGCAGAGTTGGAACGACAACACATGAAAGTAGATAAGAGTCGAATAACCTATAATGCGGGGTTACGTTCAGTAGCAAAATTATGCTTAAACTCATTATGGGGTAAATTTGGTCAACGAGAAAATATGCCAAAAGCAGAGGTGGTTTCCGAACCTCAAAAATCAGTAGAATTACTCACCAACCCAGAAATTGACGTGCATGTTATACTACCTATAAATGATGAGAAATTGTATGTAAGCTGGTGCTACAAAGAAGAAGCTCTAATTGCATCACCGGTAGCGAATGTCGTAGTCGCTGCATACACTACAGCCCAGGCTCGTTTAAAGTTATATAGTTATCTAGAAAAATTACAATCTCACGTATTGTACTATGACACTGACTCAGTAATTTACGTTAGCAATAATAGTGGCGACCAATATGAACCACCAATCGGTGCTATGCTCGGCGAACTCACCGACGAATTATCCAACGAGCCTGCAGGGGCGTATATCTTATCTTTTATATCTGGTGGTCCTAAGTTTTATGCATACAAGATTAAGGGGGTTGAGAACTATGAAAAATGCATATGTAAAGTAAAAGGTATTACCTTGAACTTCGCGAATTCGGAAAAAATAAAATTTGACACAATACGTGAAATGGTAATCGGAGATAGAAGTGAGATTATACTAGCTACACGGTCAATTAGACGAACTGCTTTTCATGACGTGATTACTCGTAAAGAAATAAAAACGTGTAAACCGGTTTACTATAACCGTAGATTTGTAAGTTTATATAAAAGTTATCCATACGGTTATAAAGAAGAATAATATACTAGCATTCATTATGAATAATTGTTACTTATGCAATAAACTTCCAATGCTTATGGTTTTAATAATTTCTTCTTATTAAATTATGAACATGTGTGTGCGTGCGTGCGTGCGTGCGTGCGTGCGAAAATGCATCTACAGATGAGAAAACTGCGGCGGCTGTAACTGCCTGTTGTATGATTAGCAAGATTGCATTTGAAAAGATATTTTCGCGTATTAAATCATCTATGACCAAATCTAAAACACATTTGAGACGTCTATCGCGGAAGAAGCAAAACACATCCAACGAACGTAGAAAAGAACATTTAAAAGAAAAGTAAAGAAAATGCATAATATTCTACACGAGATTTATTATGACCCTACTCAGCCATTGGCATATACCGGCTCAATTCGAAATTTGTACCAAGCGGCGAATAAAAAGTTCCAATACAATCAAATATCTGAGTGGTTAGAAGGTCAAGACGCTTACAATCAGCATCGTCGTACGCGTCGTATATTTCGCAGACGTTCTTATAATGTGCGGAATATTGATGATGTTTGGGAAGCCGATTTAATGGATGTGCGTTCTATAAAGACTTATAACAATATAAATACTTATTTATTGGTGGTAATTGACACACTAAGCAAATATGCTTGGGTAGAACCCATAAGCGACAAAACATCGAAAAACGTTGCTAGGGCTTTAGAACAAATTTTGTTGAGAAGTGGGGGTAGACAACCGATGGCTCTTCAAAGCGATAAGGGAAAAGAATTTATCGGTAGTCATACGCAAAATTTGTTAAAATCTAAGGATATAGGATTTAGAACTGTTCGTAATGCCAATGCGTATAGAGAGTCAGAATAACAACGATATCAGCGAAGTAGACACACCGATTTATACATTTAAAGTACCTACAATTTTGGAACAATGAATAGTTCAGACATTTTAAAATCTATACCCGAAATTAAACACCACACCGTAGGTGTATTTCCCGCGGACCAAATACCCCGTGTTTGGGGTAAACCTGCATGCTTTGTATTAAATACAGATGGTCACAAAAAACCAGGTACTCATTGGGTGGCTATATATGCCGATATCTATGGCAATGCATTGTATTTTGACAGTTACGGATTACCACCTTTCGTACCTGATCATATAAAATCATTGAAAAACAATTGTCGTCAGTTTCGATGGAATACACAACAGATACAAAGTGAATCGTCGGATGTCTGTGGTCAATTTTGTATAATGTTTCTGCGCCACATGGGTGCCGGTCTAGGTCTCAAAGTATTTCTCGATAATTTTTCTAAGGATCTGATTAAAAATGATATGATTGCGAAGCGTTACCTTAAATATAAAAATAGAGACAATGGCTTTATTGGCAGCGGTATAAACCCAATGCGATGTCTACAAAGATGTTATTCAAAATTTGCCAAATATTAACGCTATTTGATATGATGATGAAATAACACTAAAGCTCGTTCAGATATTATTTTTAAATAAAATGTTTGAAGTATGTGCAGTCGAAGAATAAAAACGCATACTGCATAATACCAATATGTTGGGTGTTAAATAAAAATATGACATAATTGGTACGATTTTTAAGTACTGTTTTCAATACAGTGCTGATGATGTTTTGCCGATGCTATTTTGCTGAATATGTCATAAATACCTCACGAGCGTGAATATTAAATATCACACATAACCACATCCAAAAATGCTGACACGATGCTTACAACAGCTCTTCTGAGAAGATTAAACCTCCTGCAACTTCCCATTCTTTCATCACAGTTACTCAGAATGGTGTACAGTGAATTTGCTCTCGGTTAGAAGACAATAACGGTCCGAAATGACCACCACGAAACCTGAGCTATCAACGATACGTGACGACGTTGGGAAAGGACCCCACCAAATTATATGCACAATTTACGGCCTAAATAAATCGTACAAAAAAAAATCCTCGTGGGGCTGGAATATTCAGATATGGAGGACCGCGTTTATGTACCAGTGATTCGGATAATTGGGACCGATTTCATCGGAATATCATTCACGCCGAAGTCATGGTACGAGTTTGCACATCACTTCCACCATATTGAATCATTTTTCAACGATGATGATGGGTCTATCAGAGTAGGCCAAAAAATATATGGAGAAGGTTGGTCGGTTCGTTTTACGTACAGTCATGGTGATACAGCAATCGAAGTAGAATACAACCAACGACCTGTGGGTGGTGTGTCTGCGAAACGTTTTCGAAGTTGCTTAATTCTAAAGCAGGTAACATTCGACTGTTTAGTGGGTGTTTCGAGGTGCATTCATAAAAAAATAGATTATTTGTTAACAATTGGGAGTGACGTCAGTCTCATTGCACGAGATGTTTTACGCATCGTGGAAGACAAAGTGCGGTGTGCCTACGAGGCTCAGGTGCAGATATTTACCAACAAAATAGTGCGCGATATAACACGATCATTTACCGATGATATTGTAGCAACGTGTATGACTGCAAGAAGTGAAATATTGTCGAAAGAGTGTTCGCTTGACATTTTTTATGAACTAATAACTTTACATTTAGATAGTATTGTTGACAAGTTAAACGAATTGTAAAAAGTGATGTTAAACAATATACAACAACAGCGAATATACGATGTTAATTTCAATTGACAGGAATATGAATTTATATTGTATGTAATTATAGACTTTATGGGAATATATTTATATGTTAAGAAATATTACTATAATAATATTGTTAAGTCAAAATGTGTGAAAATAATAATTCTATCATTATTTTAAATAAATAGTATGTATTTATTTATCACCTATACACAAAACACGATATTGCTAAAAAGAATATAATAAATATTAGAAAATTGAATAGTACATATACTGGACAGAGTTTTTGAGATAATTAAACGTAAGCCTTGTATTCATTTTAACGTGTGTTTTTTAAATCAGTTGATTGTAATATTATTAGTTTTACTCAACATAATTCAATTAATTTGTAATTACTAGACATTACATATTAGCGGTTTTATATTTACTTCTCTTTGGTTTACTCGTAATAAAATATGTTTACCTTGAACTTCTGCATCGTGTGACTCGATAAAAATATTGCTTATAAAAAGTAATTTTTCACAGCTTAACATATTTTATACCAACAACTTGAGAATCCTATTTATTAAAAAACATGTATACGATCACAAACACTGAAAATTCAACGATAATAAATTCGACGGTAAACGATAAATGTAATTAGCTATATTTTAAATATTTAGTATTGTGCATCTCATAATATATCTCTACATTGTACCATCGAGATGTGTGCCTTCGTGGAATGTGCTGAATTTCAAAACAAGTGCACGTGTTCTCTCGACAACCGGTGCTATTGTAGTAAGATGCATCGGTGATCCCTCAGTCAATCACGAGTCGTATCGCCGGGTACACGTGTTTGTAATGCCAAATACATTTTTCGTCTGTTTTCTGATTTTTAACGTCTCCCGACGGTCTCAATTTTTATCTGAACGAAACGTATGAGGGGCCAAATTCTTCGCCTTTTTAAGCTCTACAATATTGTTCCATATGATATTTCGCTAGCATTTTATGGAAACGAGTTAGACGCGAAAATTGCAAAAAAGGCAATTTTTACCCTTTTTAGATCGATAACTGGTGAAATATTCATTGCAGGTCATATGCTCTTTGAGGTAAGTTGTAGCTTTATAACAAACCCTGTAAGATGATGTTCTTAAGAGTTTATTCCTGTGATTCGAGCTTGGCCGTGAGCGTTTTGATAATTGAGTCCTGGTTGTCGATCCGTCCTTCTAAAAAACCCAGGCGCGACGTTAGATCGGTGTTGATCTGGTCCATCGTAGACTTTACCGCCACGATTTCAGAGGTACAATTTGTAATACCCGACTGAAGCTGTTGCATCGCAGCAAGTAGTGATTTCTGCAGAGTCTCTAATGTTAATAGCGGATTAAACGAGGCCATGGCTGGAGAATCGGTTGGCTGGGTTTGATTTGTTAACAACAGTTTCCTTTGCTTATTTGTTTGCAGATCGATCGGATCGTCCGTGTCGGGTGGGCTATCTCGTTTTCGTGTTGCAAATCCGAAATCTTCTAAAGCGCTGCAACTGTTTGTGCGAAGCGCTTTCCACCTAGACGCTCTAGTGGGGCGGTCGCTGAAGACAGCCGGGCGCAAGAGAGATGGCGTACGATCCGCCTATCTGTCACTGGAAGAGGCCGTAGGCGGGACAGGCACTTGTGGTTCGCTGCGAGGAGGGCTGGGTGCTGACATGTGACGCACGTGCGCGAGAGCTGCTCACCAGTACTGGCCAAAAAATTTAAGCAGCAGTGAGAGCCGAAGTAAACACGGCTCGAATTCGCGGTGCCTGTAGTGGGCCGCATACATGCATGAAACGAACTCACCGATGTGCGGACGTGTCACAGTTAGAAACAGCCGAGTCCTTATGAAAATTTAAAATTGAAGTTGACATCTGCGGGTTCTGCAGTACGATGAGTGTGACAAGTAGACCGGAGATGCTGTGTACCAATTGTAGAGAGCGGCGTGTCGACTTCAGATGCCAATGATGTAGATCCAAAAATAAGGAGCAGCGAAAATCGGTTGAAATTCCGATAGAGCGATGAATTTTTCGGTGTTGTGATGACAGCTACGTGACGTCACGACTGGCAATACTTCGGGCGAAATCTTTCAACCGTCACCACATCAAAGGAGAAAAATTGCAGTAAAAAATTCCGGATCAGAGGCTCGGCAATTCAGTGGCTCATAACAAACACGTTCCGGAGGCACTTCTCTAGATAAAAAAAAAACTCCCAAAAAGGATGATAAATAAGCTGGTACGGAGTTAAATACGGAGCGCACAATCACACGTCTACTCTACATACCGCCTATAACGGAACTCTCCATTTTCATTTTATTCGAGAAAGCATTTGAAATTAAATAAAGTGAATTATTTTATTATATTTTATTATATCGGCACGGAATTAGAATAATAGTTTTCGAGCGCTTAGTGCGACGAGTCGCGACCGCTTGTTTGTTTACGTTTTCGGTACATCGACCGTCAGTTCTCGGAAAATAAGAAAATAATATAATAATTTCGAATTTAAGTAAATTTAGTATTTTTGCGCAAGGTAGTATTTTATTTATTTTTTTTTAATTTATTAATTAACGGGCGGAATCGCCCTTTTTACTCAATCGTTGCTGCATTGTATATCGTAAGATTTTGCGAGACCTGCAGATCGACTTAGAAAGATGGCGCTATACTTCACATTTGTGTATAAAATGTAGGACTGCGGAAACCTCGATTTCCGCCAGATAAACAATATTTTCGAAACGTAAACAAACAACGTGGCTCGTCTTACCAACAGCGAGCTGCTGCTTGAAAACGGAATCGAAAAATTGTTCACCAGACGGGGATCGAACTCACGACCTACGACTTCGTAGTCCAGTGCGTTAACCGACTGAGTCACGAGCCGATACGAGTATTAAAAAATTATTTAGTATCGGGATAATTTAAAGTTGATAAAAAAATAAATTAATATTACAATTAACGATGACTGGGAAGAATAATGGAATGATCATTTTTGTCGAGGATCCTTGGGCGTGAATGAAAAGTAAACATTGTTTTCCAATCTGCATTTAATTAGTTTAAATTAACTTAAATTTATTTTGGATGACTTTAATATAAATTTATATTGAATGTTGAAAGTTGATTTAAGAAACTAACGTAGATGTGAACAAAATAAAATTAATTATTACTTCAGATGTTTGTTTAAAATTTATGTTGAATTAGAGGGAATTAATATTAATTGATTTTTTTAAAGACTTATTCGATTAATTATAATTACATTTTCAACTGAAAGAATTTTGACTTATAATTGGAATTGATCCAATTTTAGTAAAGTTTGAATTTTAATAACGGAAATATTTATGGTAAATTTTAGATAGTTCAATAGAATTGGAAATAACAGTTGATTGTTTTGAATTTAAACCTAAATTACGAATTTACATTTATTAGTTTAGATAACCTACGAAATATTATGCAAGCTAATTATTTTTATTAAGTAAAAAAAATTGCAATCAATAATTGATTAGTTGAGCTTGTTTTTTTATTTGTTATAAATAGTTAACCGAGTCGAATTATTGTGTTAGATTTATTTTCTTACTAATTAATAAACATTGTTTTGAATTTGGTATAGCTTATTATTGAAGATGAATTTAAGAATTAGATAATTATAATAGTTAGCACGATATTATTTTAAAGAGGAATTTATTAATTTTATGTATTGAATGGTAGTTTTTACATTTAGGAATTTTGGAATAATACACAGAGAAGTTCCACGAAGTAGACCAACGAGGAGAAGATTTTAGATCATCCGTGAGTAATTTAACGTTCGCAATTGCATTTCGTTTTAAAGTATTTTAAGCAAGAAAATTGCCTGAAGATTCTTGACGTGGATTTTGATAGTAAAGTATCCAACGGTTAGCGCAGAGTCACATTGCGATTAATTGAATTTTTTGTTGTTGTTCTCTAATTTAATTAGAATAATGGCGAATGATAATAATGACCATGAAAATCTAGTAAACACGGGAAGTCCTAATGAATGGGACGCAAGAGAGGAAATTACAGTAATTCGCGATGAGATAGGAAATTTATCGATAGGAAAAGTAGTTATTAATTTAATACATGAGGAATTAGCCGATGATGGCAATGAAGCGAAATTACGTTATAGGTTAATTCGTTTTAGGACTTTAGCGATTTTTCCGACCGCTCCAATTTAGTAGAATCGCCAACGTGATGAGGTTAGCAATAACGAAGATAGGTTAGATTCGACGTTTCGCCACCGAAGTTCTTATGGACGAAGAAGTAAGAAGAATCCTGAAGAAAGAAGAGGAAATTATCCTATACTTTCATCAACGACGGTATCTGGGCCTGTGAATGCCACGGCAGGTATAGGTCAATAAACAGCAGTCACTTGGACGCAAGCTGGTCCAACGTGTTCTCCCGTTCACTACAGTTCATCCACTGCTGTATTTCCTCCATCAATGATTTGGCCACCAAAGGGACCAATGCCAGGACCTGTACCCTTTATCTGGGGTAAATGGAATTGGCTAAATCAGGCTTGGACAGGACCAAGACCCGTACCGAATATGTACCAGTATCCAAGACCATCAGCGCCGGTAGCAGGAAGCATGGTATCGCAATATACTTCTAGACCTGGAACAGATAGAACGCAGGGAAGCTGTTATAATTGTGCAAAAGTGGGCCATTCATTTAGAGCATGTCCCGCACCGCTACGATGTTTGGGTTATGGTAATATTGGTTACCAACGGAGTGGGTATCCTAAATGTCGGTCCCAGTCTTATGAGAATTCGGAAAACGTAATGAACGGGTCTGGGAGGGGTGTACCACGACCCGAAGAACAGAAGAGAACCCGGCAGAGAATGAAGGTATTGGAAATTCTCGAAATCGACACCAGGAGTCGGAGCTCCGCGAAGAGTCGATTGAGCAGTCAGTACAGACCTTCTTACGTGAGACTTTGCAAGTAGGATAAATAGCAAGAACCTTAACTGGAGAAGGAGAGCAACGATGCCCAGAGGATAATGTGGAACCGGAGGGACCAGCCAATCACCAGTTCGACCCAAGACTGAACCTTAAGATGAATTTACAAGGCACAGTGGTAGGAGCTCTATGTGATCCAAGATCGTGTAAGTCCTACTTTGGTCCGCATTTAATGGAAAGTTTGCAGAAATGGATTCAACCTAGTTATGGATTTTTACGTGGCGCTACCAGTCATCACGAAGCGATTGGTAGTATTATTCAGATCTGTATTGAGATAGATGGACATACGAAGACCATGAAGTTTAGAACGGCGAATTGTTTGGAATATGATGTAATTCTAGGGATGGATTTTCTTCAGGACTTTCAAATGCATATTGATTATGAGAATCGTCGTTGGATTAAAGATCGAAAATGGATACCATTTGAGGATAACAATACGAATGTGCACGCGGAATGTGCTGCTCTAGCAGAATTATCAGATGACCAGAGAACTCGGATTGCTCTTTTATTAGATCAAATTTTACCGAGAAATCAGGATAAACTTGGATTCGCCAATTTGACCTATCGTACAAGTGATATCCAAGGAGCTACCCCGATTAAGCAACGGTTCAGAAGAGTATCTCCAGCTGTTATAGAAATAGCCTACCAAGAAGTAGACCGGATGTTAGAAGAAGGTGTTATTGAGCCTTCTAATAGTCCATGGTCTAGTGCACCAGTGATTGTGAAGAAATCGGATGGGAAATATAGGTTCTGCATTAACTATAGAGACATAAATGCAATTACTAGGAAAGACGCGTATCCTACACCAAATTTGGGTGGTATTTCAGACAAACTGAGGAACGCAGGCTGTATCACTAAGCTGGATTTAAGCCAGGCTTATTTCCAGATTCCCTTAGATGAAAGCAGTAAAGAAATTACAGCTTTTTCGGTACCCGGAGAAGGGTTGTTTCAGTTTAGAGGAATGCCATTTTGGTTTGACCAATGACCCAGCAACCTTTCAACGGTTGATGGATTCACTATTTGGGCCCGAGTATGAGCCCCATGTCTTCGTTTATCTAGATGATATAATCATTGTGACTGAAAGTTTCGAGGAGCATCTCTTTTGGTTGGAGCGAGTGCTACGAAGAATAGTAGAAACCGACCGTCAGCTCAATCGGGACAAAAGTGAATTTTGCTGTCATGAAGCAAGATACCTGAGGATAGGTTAAGACCTGATCCAGAGAAGATTGAGCCAGTCATGAACAACCCCGCCCCAACAAATTTAAAAGAAGTTAGAAAATTCTTGGGAATGCTAGGGTGGTATGCCAGGTTCATCTCGAACTTAGCAGATAAACGATTGGTTCTCACGAAATTGACTAGGAAGAACGTTGAATGGCATTGGACGCAAGAACATCAGCAAGCGTTTGAGGAGCTGAAAGCATATTTATGTCAAGCACCAGTTCTAGGGAGACCTGATTTTTCACGTCCGTTCACACTTCAGACGGATGCTAGTAATTACGCATTGGGTGCAGTTCTGACTCAGAAACAAGACGATGGAGAACACCCAACTGTGTACATTAGCAAGACTTTGAGTTCAGCAGAACGTAATTACTCTACGTCGGAAAAAGAGTCTTTAGCCGTAATTTGGGGTATCAAGAAGCTTCGCCCGTATTTAGAAGGCTATCACTTCGATGTGATTACGGACCATAGCAGTTTAACGTTGCTGAAGAACTTAAAAGATCCGCGAGGAAGATTAGCAAGATGGGCATTAGAGTTACAAGGATGGGACTACAAGATTCTACATCGGCAGGGAGCCAAGCATCAGGTCCCTGACGCGTTATCTCGTCTTCATGAGAATATTGCGGAATTAGAGGTATCTGAAGAAACTCTGGACAGCTGGTATCAGCGAAGAATAGAGGCTGTACGCAACTTTCCTTGGAGATCCCCAGATTGAAAAATCGGTAAAACATGTATGTCTTTCTGTCGTGAAGATCCTCTTTTAGACCCAATTAATGAAGGCGAAGATCAATGGAAGCTGGTAGTTAACCAAAAAATGAGAAAAAAGTCATGGATGGAGGCAATCGTGAAGCTCACGCTGGTCATTATGTTTGTGATAAGACATACCAGCGAATTGCATTAGACTATTATTGGCCTGGCATGAGATACGATGTTGAGCAGTATGTAAGAGAATGTCCAGAATGCCAGCAATATAAAGTTTTGCAGATGAAACCAGCAGGATTAATGGGTGAAAGAATAGTTGATCGACCGTGGATTATCATTGATACTGATATCATGGGACCATTTCCGCCTAGGAAGAGTCAGAATCGGTACATGTTGGCGTTTCAAGACCTTTTTACGAGGTGGGTCGAGAACCCTCTTCGAAACCTCTCCGAAAAGCAGATAGAAAAGCAATAGCTGCAGCTTTTGAAGATTTAGTCTTATTTAGATGGGAAACGCCACAATATCTGTTGACCGATAACGGAAGTGAGTTCATCAATTAGACCTTGGATAGAGTGCTTAAGGAACATGGGGTTCACCCGGTGCCTACGCTACGTTATCATCCACAGGCTAATCCGGTGGAAAGGACCAATCGATTAATTAAGACAATGATCTCTATATTCGTAAAAAATGATCACAAAGATCGGGACAAGCATCTCCCAGAATTCCGTAGCGCGATTAATAGAGCGGTCCAAGAGAGCACAAAAGTTTCACCAACTTTTCTTAATTTTGGCCGAAATCCAAGACCAATCAAGAGTCTTTGTCGGAGGTTAGAATTAAGACCGACGATTTTGAAGATGGATCCGGAAACTTGAGTTGAACGAATAAAGAGGTTAAGTGCCATTCGGGATTTGGTGGTGAAACATATTCATAAACGAGCGAGCGACAGCGTAAATATTATAATGTTGGTATGCGCGTGGTAGAATTTAATGTAGGAGACATAGTTTTAAGGCGTAATCGAGTTTTATCCTCGGCAGCTCAGGGATTTGCGGCCAAGTGAGCACCGCGATTCGATGGACCGTACCCGATAGTTCGCAAATTATCGCCGGTAGTTTATGAACTACAATTAGCGAATAGAACAGTTAAAGTCCACGTCGAGGATCTTAATGGGGAAGACCAGTTTGTCGAGGGTAAAAGCAGTCAATTTTCAGGAATTTTTTTCTGACGAAATATGCATTGTACATAAAATATGTTTAGACCAGTATATTTATTAGGTATTGAAGTATTTTTAAAAAAATCATCGTTGAAAAATGTTCAAATGTGCCACCGTGGCGCTGCTTCCGGCACGGCCTGATTTTTGAGATGTCCCAACGGTGTGCATGAAATCGAAAGTTTATGTGATCTGAATAAAAGAATAAAAAATATGGTCATTCTCTACATAGTATTGGCTATTGTATAATGGGGGCGTTTGTCGAAAACAAAATTTTTCGCCGAGGGAAAAATTCTTGAAAATTTTTTGTTTTTTTCGGCCAAAACGTGATGCTATTATTGTTTATAACAATCGTAAAAAATGAATATCGAAAAAAGCTCCCATTACACGATAGGTACTATCCCAGAGAATATGTGGTTCCAGTTTCAAGTCTATTGATCGATTGGAACTCCAGAAATCGTGCACACCGTATTTAAAAATGTACTTTGAGAAAAACGCGTTTAAAATTTTGGCAACAGTTTTTTCAATGAAAAAATTATTTGTAATCTTCTTACCACTCATCGCCCATTCCTGGTGCATACAGTACACTTTCCTCTTCAAGAAAAGCCTCTTCAAGTGCCGATCGCGCCACTCTTTGTTCAATTCTTTTGATGCGCTGATATACCGGCTGTTGGCTTGTGCAATTCGGTTATCGTTGGTGGAGCTGCACATATCGAGGGCATTTTGTCCAATTTTGATATACACGACTTGCATAACTTTTAGGATACTTTTGAAGCCTTCGTTGAATATAATTGCAGCACACTATGTCGCAATTTCGACAGTTTTGGCGCCGCTGAATGTTCGCTTCGGAGCTAACGACCAGATAAACGCATTTAGACTCTCGTTATTGTTCTGAATATATCCTCCTACACACCGCGTCAATAAATTTTTGTTGCTCAGTTCTTCATATATAGGAGTGATAGCCTTCACCACGACGTCGGAGAGATCCGGTTTGTGTTGATAATTGGCCAGATTATCGTGAGATTTTGCTTGTTGCCAGGTGCACCAGCCGGCTTCCTCCTGCGGACAGTCCTCGTGCTTCGGGTTCTCGTTTCTCGATGTTTTGTGTTTCAGCGTGGCCCATATTGCTTTTCTCATATCCGGTACAGAATCTTTATTTCTTCGGATGGCTAATCCGTAATAAACACTGATCTCATCTATTAGTTTTGCTGTCAGCTTTCCCCTGTCGCCCACTTCTTTCGTATTTTTTATTTTTCCTAGTCGACCTCCCATTCTTTTCTGCACGTGGCCGACGCATTCTTTTTTTTTCGACGATACAATTTTCACCGTAAGGATTAGATTCCGTTATCCCTTTAATGGTTTTACAATCGCCGTCACCGAATAGGATGTATATTTCACGCCGTGCAATTCTTCGGATCTCTGGAACATTTCTTTAGCAGCGTCGACCTCCATTTTCCCGGCACTGCCAACGTGATTCACACTACACTCATTTTTGTGTGTTTCCATCCATGTATCGCAGTCATCGGTGTGTGTTTTCCAGTACTCGCACTTTTTACAGTATGAACATTCTACTATAAGATCGATTACTTTTCCTGTGTAATGTCCGATCAAAGTCATTACGCCTTGCAACGACGCAGAACCCCGTTTACGCCAAGTTCTGTCGCCAGAAACAGTTAATCCTGTTGTCGATTTTTCACCGGTACTTTCCATCAAATTTTTCTCTTCGGCAACAGCTGCAGAAAAACATAAATCGGCAACGGCTTTCGATGCTACATGAATAGAACTGACGATATCATAATAAACTGTTTTGCTGAAGACTTTCGTGAGGTCCATTACACCGCAGAACTTTCGTAAACCTTCGAAACCG
This sequence comes from Trichopria drosophilae, assembly GCA_030407085.1. Taxonomy (NCBI): domain Eukaryota; kingdom Metazoa; phylum Arthropoda; class Insecta; order Hymenoptera; family Diapriidae; genus Trichopria; species Trichopria drosophilae. The sequence goes on along the minus strand of CM059582.1, from coordinate 122,913,106 downwards.
ACACCAATGATTCTCATTGCAAAAACGATGCGTCTGTTGACTTCGTAAGTATGATTTATAAGCGGGCAGGAGTTTATGTTACGTGGTTCCCATTTATTGCAGTTGATGACTAACTTGAATCCCAGACCGCGGATACTACTTTCAGAAAAAGTCACTTTTCCACCGCACGTTTTGCACTTGATCATTTCACTCAACGCGTGAAAAACGAATAAAAAAGAAATCAAACGATATCCGTAGGCAGTATTGATTGCTACTTCCTCCGACTTCGTTTTCAATTTTTTCGCTGAAATACTTGGCGATTTCGATGTGTTTTCCAACTCATTGGACTTCGGTATCTTAGGTCTTTTCTTTGGTCGTGCAGCTCGTCCGGCACTTTTGCGCGAACCATTTCGGTCAGACCAAGATTTGTTCATTTTGAATAAAGGAAATAACTTTCTATTATACGGTAGCCACGCGGGAAACGCGCTAAAACGTTCACAGCTGTTCGGCACACTAACCTTTAAAATTACGCACTACCGGCGTACTTACTGTTGAAAGTACTTCTAACTGACTGTTAAATACATCTAGCGACCTCTGTTGGTCTACCTGGAGTATTAGAAATAATAGAAATTGAATGGTGAGTCGTTACGCGCTACCCGCCGGGCAGGTAGCATTTTGCCGCTGGCACGCGTTTCGGAGCGCTTCTTAAAAGTCGAAATCTGAATGAAAAAAAAATTCTGCTGGCTATAACACCTTTTGTATCTTATTCTAGAGGGTTCAAAGGATTTTTTAAGCCAATAAAAAAAAACAAGATTTTTGAAAATTTCAAACTGGTCTTCCCCCTTAAGCGATTTATTCCGCGTAGAACGTAATGAAGGATGATTTTATAGGAATGAGTGAAGTATCCGGAGGCCGTGGAAGTTGACGAGGTCGGCGACGAATCTCAGATTTTGTGCAGGTCTTAGCCACCTTAGACCCCCGAATCCTGTTTTGGAAACGCTTGGTGCCTCAGAAGAGCAGGTTCCCGATAATTCTATCCAGTCTCCTCCAATCTCACAGCCAGAGACGGTTCAACCCGAGGTAGTGGGGGAGGCTCCTAAAGCGGATCTTCCGATGTTTAGGCCCGAGCCATACTCGGATTCCCGTGGGCGCTGGGGACCATTTGATCGGGCACGGGATATGTTACGCCGGACCTCGTTTTGAGGATTGAAGTATATCCCTGTGGATCGTCAGTGGGATCCTCCGGCGAGGGGGATGTTTCAACTGCTGGAGGAAGGGTCACCGCAGTGTCAACCGTCCTGGACCTAAATTGGGGTGGTCGTGTTTCAACTGCGGTCGAAGGGGTGTTCGAGCATCGGAGTGTCCGAGATGCCAGGAGGCCTATTTTATTTGGACACGATGGGAAGTCCCCGAAGAGGTGATGGCATCCCGGAAACCGACAGAGCCAACATCCGCTCAACCGAGTTCCCCTTCTCCGCCGGTGGATCCGACACCCCAGGTCGGGGGAAATTTCCCCAGTGTTGAACCATCGACTAGCCGAGGAGGCCCTACTGAAGTTCCCCAAGGAGGTCGTGTGCAATGGGAGGGACGACACGTAATCCTTCTTGGAAAGTTAGGGCGTGTAGCCCAACAATTTATCTTGGACCACGTTAAGTCCCAGCGACCCGACTCTGCCGTCTGGTTAGAGAGACTGGCCGAATTGGACGAGCCAGCCCAAGAGATTGCTGTTCTCATGGCTCAGAAATGAGTCTTGAATTTAAGTGTTTCAGCGACCACGGACCAATATAATGATTTCGGCAGAGAGGGGGAACAATTTTCCGTCGCCTCGAGAGCTGTCGAATAAAAACTTTACTCTCGTGCGAACCATTGTCGGGTTTAAGCGTTGAATTTTTTATAGTTTATGTACTTTTGTGAGCTGGCGAGCATTAATGTAAAAAACATAAAAATAAATGTGCGAGATTCGTTATTAGGCGAATAATTTAGTTGGATAACGGTAAGCGCTTAATTAATATATTATTTTTATGTATTTTGGTCCGTCTACGCTCTTCGCGAAATATTAGTCCGTTAATTTCTTTTTTTTTTTGTTGTTATTGGTTTCGGTTGCAAAATAAGTAATTAATAAACACGTGTTAATTTGAGTTCTTTACTTCAAACACGGGTTTCTTTCTCCCGTCCCCTTTATTCATATTCCCCTTAATTCATTATCAAAGTAATCTAAAAAAACGGTTACAACTTATAATATGATCACTTGACACACATGATTATCACTTATAACCTTTATAATGCATCTTTTAGTTGTTTGCTCTTGTAGATGCTCTGATTAGTATTGAGGGTTTCAGGGTTCATCATGGCACTGTTGGGGTCAATTTCATCCATCGTAGGTGTGCGAAGGTGCAAGTATTAAAGGGGTTTTGATATTGCTCAAGGAATCGAATATTGCACCAACCAAATAGAAAGGACAACCAGAAAAGTATTAGAGGTCGAATATGTGATTTCACTATTAGTATTAGACCTAATAGTCCAGCGGTAATGTTGCCGAAATTATTGCATCTGGACCAGATGCATTTCGTAGTAGAGCTACCGATAGTTTTTGGTTTGTGCGTCGAGAAATCCTCCAATTGAGATGATATGAGGATTTTCCCCGTTCTACTGAGGAACCCTTTTTACGAGTGCGGGGAATGCGAAACAAAAGTGTGTCGCTTCTTTTTTTGATACAGTATTTCATAGTAACTTGGTTGGCATTCCTTTAGCTTCTACTGGAACGCATTTTTTTATTAATCGAATGACTTCGGCGGTATCTATGTTAGTATATTCTGGTCCCTTTTTTATGTGCTAGCGAATTCATCTGGCTTCACAATTGTTCAAGCTTGGAAATTACAAAGAATTTCTTGCTCAGTCCGGCATCTATGTTGGTATACTTCACGGTAAAGTTTGTTTCCTGGGTTTTTATATTTTTTTTGGCATAGATAAATTTACAATTCTCACATGCGAAAAGATCGGTGTTTTGGGTTTTGGAGGTCGTAGATGAGTTGAAGAATCTGTCCTTTAGTCCTTCGGGAATGAAAAAATCGGGATGTTTTAAATACGATTATAACCGCATAGGTTACAAGAGCCACCATTTTATGAAAATGAACTTATTGTCTTGCGACAAAACAGTATAAATGGAATCAAGGTGTGGGAGGAATTCACTATCATGGATGCGTGGCATTTGTAAGAAAGGGGCGCGTATGTGTAAGAGTGAGAGGACAAAGAAAGCGTCAGTCCCCGATGCCCTCGTTCCCACTTTGGGGCCAAGTAAAACATATGACTTGCAGCTATACATAAATAAAACGTACGTTTTACTTTTCCAAACTGCATTTAGAAACTTTTAGAAGTCTTCAAAATATTCTAAATACACCGGGTATCTAAAAAAAACGTATTACGACTCGTACGTTACACTAGAAAGGTCAAACTTCATGTTCTGTTCCTGATACACAGAATCCTTTCACGCAGCAATGGACTTCAAGGCGAAAATTCTGGAGGAATTTCAACCGCCTGCAACTTCGAGTAGTATTGCACCCGGTACAGGTTTGGCAACCTAGGCCGCAGCAACTTCTGACGTTTCTATAACTCAAGACTTACAACCGGTCGAGCCGCCACATTTTTCTGAAGATTTTGAAAATGGAATTGCTTTCGTGACCTCTATAAGTCTGTGTTTATCGACCGCGTTGGACTTCGTTCCAATCCGTTAGTTGCCTTCGTGTCTTGCGGGCATCATGGTCAGTTGCATTGCTGCTCTCTCAATTACTGACGCCACTTTCGCAATCACTTGGAAAGCCTTGAAAGATCGCTACGAAAATAAGCCAAAATTGATTCCAGTGCAACACTTACATGACACAGCTAATACTTGCCTGAAGTCTTGAAAATTTACGATAATCCTTTGATTAGTAGGCTGTCATCGCGAAATATTCATCACGCCGCGCAGTGTTTGGATGTCGACTAGGCCAGGCTTGGGAATTTAATGTCGTCGATCCGATGGACAATACTAATATAATAAATGTCTGGTATATTTTATACGTGAATATGCACAAATTTTGTGCAGCAGCCATGGCCTCCGAGATCGCACCTACTATCGATCTTCCTATCCTGAAGCCGTGCTGGACGTCGGTAAATTCACCGCCTGCCACCATAGCTTCATCAGGCAGCAAAACCTTGAAGAGTTTTCTAGAACGGTTTCCACTCGAATCCGATTTCTCCACCACCATTCGAAGGGTTTAACATTTAAATCTCCTGCTACTAACAGCCGGCTTCCCATGTCTCTGAGAGCGTCGTCTGGCCCATCAAGTATGGCCCGGAAAACGCCGATGGCCTCGTGGCGTGAAGTAACCGCTGACGTAAGTCCCGCCGCCACCACTAACAGAGACGAACACATCACCATCGATAGCACGCAATATCTATTTTTCAGGGGTGTAACGTTGCATTTTTCGTTTATTTAATTTCTCTTTTAAAAAAATACAGGTATATAAAAAAATAAACTGCACAAAAAAAATTTATTTTTGGACGCAACCTGAAAATGCGGTTTCCGCTAAGCTGATCCGGTCTGTATTTTCCTAGATCCACGTTGCCGGAAGTGGAACTTCACTTTCCTACCTTCCTTGTCACCTTTCCCTACTCCGCGCTTTTTTCCTCGCGACCCACGTCAACTCGTCACTTCCGGTCTACTAATTAATTAAGAAAAAAAGATTTTTCGACTTTCCGTTAGTCACTCGCCACTTCCGGTCTAACAATCAATCACTCAATCATCCAACAGACAAAAAAAAATCACACGTGTCTGCCGTCTCTCTCTCGCCACTTCCCGTCCGAGTCATTAAATTTTTTTAGCAGATGATTATTCCTTTCATTCCTCGGCTATGCCGGCTTACCTTTTCTTTCTTTCTCCTCTTTCTGTCTCTCTCTTTCTCTCTCCCTATCTTCCTGTCTCTCTCTTTCTCTCTATCTTCCTGTCTCTTTCTCTCACTATTTGTTGCTGGCACTCTCGCCTAAGTCCACAACACAACCAAAAGAAAACGATTACACCACCGACGCGACGGTATTCTCTTACTCGCAGAGTCTGGATATCACGACCGTACTGAATTCAAAAAAATGAAATCGGTACCGACCGATGACGATTTCCCACCTCTCTTGCTAATTTTCCATTCAAATTTTAAATGCGTAATTGGTCGATTTTCGTGCATAATATAACGCGCTAGTATGTATAGCGCCTGTATATATGCACACACGCGTGGTCAGCTAGACGATCGTTGCCTCTCCATCGCACGATGGGAGACACCGTCGCCGACATAACAAACCGGCGATTGACGGGAGACATCGGGCGTCCTTCTCTCACAACTACCCGGGCTGGCGCAACTCGCATGCCTCTCGCTGACACTGCCGAGAGAGAACTTGCAGTTCTTAAGGCGCGTATTATTCTCGCCCAAATATAATTATTCTATGCCAGCAAATTAATATCGTGACTTCGTCACAATCCCCTCCCCTAAACCGGAATATTCCTTGGATATTACGTTTATTATTCATATTAACGACTCACATCCCAGTCCTCTGCAATTTTCTTTCTTCTTTCTCGTCGCTCGCCACATCCTCCTTCTCGCTACTCCTCTCGCTATCGCTCTCGCCATAGTCTCACTAATATCTCTCCCCCCTTCCTCCCAATTCGACATCTATCCGGACCCCTCCCCTAGCCCGGTGGGTGGTCGGGAGGGGGTACCCCCGAACACAGACCGAACAATCAGTGACTGGGTGTCTGCCGACAAATGTCGAATCCCGTCCAGCAGCTCGAGGGTCTCCCGTAACCGGCTGTTTTCGTGGTCCAGCCTGTCGACTTCGTCGGCTTCCGAGGCGTTCCCGATCACGACGTCTCGATGCATCCCTTGGTACCTCGGCTTCCACTGCTGTCGCCCTCGCACTTAATTCCCTAAGGAACGCAAGGTGCAGGACGGCACAGCGGGGGTAAGAACGGAGATCTTCGCCCCGTCGACCACAGTTATGGCAATATCTTGTCTTCTGGGGCCGTGGACAATCCCGCTAAACATGCCCCCTCTGCCAGCAACCTTTAGGTCAATCTTTGACAAATATCGAGCCCGTCACAGTTTGTCCAAAATCGAATCCATGTTCGGAATCGGATATGCATCTTTTCGGGTGACTGCATTCAAATCCCGATAATCGATGCACATCCGGATCGACCCATCGCTTTTCTTCACTACCACCGGCGCGCTACTCCAATCATTCGAGGAACTTTCGATAACCCCTTTCTCCGCTAACTCTCTCACCTCCTGTTGTGCTTTTTGCAGCATTATGGGGGACATACGACGTGGTCGATGTTTAATCGGTGTCGCTCCCTCCACTTTAATATGATGCTCCGTTAGAGGAGTTAGCCTGGCAGTTTTCTCACTCCCTTTCAAGATACTCGCAACTAACTCAACTACCCCCTTCTCTTGATACTCATCCAACTCGCTAATTCCGGCGCACTCCGCATGAATTGGGGGTTGCCCAATGGGTCGCTCGATAAAGGTATGCCAGGGACCCTCAAACACTCGCCACTGCCTTCGCCCCTGTCGCACATCTAAGTCGAACAAGCTCGCGAAATCCATCCCGAATATGATATCTGAGGTGACCATTTCCGTAGCTCTGAACTCGATTTGTTGGGTATTGCCGTCAATCTCCATCTGCACAACTAGCACTCCCAGAAACGCAGTTACCTCCCCTGATACACTTCGCATCGTCGATTTCGTCGGTTTAAGTCGATCTCTGAATTTTTCCACTACCCGGGGACCTACAATGGAGACCATTTCCCCGCTATCATGCATAACAACAAATGGGGACTCGCCTATTTCGACCTCGACAAAACAACGACGTTCTACTGCAGCTATTTCCTCCACTTCACCCCATCTAACTAACTCTCTACTCTCCGACCTATTAGTCCCCCTCCCCATCAATAACTTTACCGTTTGCTGTACTCTATGTTCACGTATACATTCTTCCGGAGAGGGTCTCACACCATTTGAACTCACTATCCTCCCCTCATCACCTGCTTCACTCGCTATCCCCTCTTCAACCTCTTCTGGTACCAACAACTCCTCGCTAACTACCCCTATTGATCAGCTGGGGAGGACGCGGGGTTCCTGCACCCTCCGGCCCTCGCGTTTCCCCACTGCTGTCGCAGTGGAGCACACGTCGGGCAGGTTTGGAAAGGATTCTCTTCCGTCCCGCATACCTGACACCGCTCCACCATAGGGAGAGGACCCGACGCTCCCCTCCACGGAGTAGGGAATCCAGTTCCGCGGTTAGGACAATTTAACACTATTTGTCCAGTCTGCTGGCATCCAAAGCATTTTCGATTCGAACACTGAGAGGCTCGATGTCCATGTTGCTGGCATGTGAAGCATGGCCGTCTAGGACATGCCGCAGCTCTATGTCCCCCTATCTGGCAATGGAAACAAGCTCCTACCATTGCAGAATTCCCTGGCCCGGTCGGCAATTCTCGTGAATTCCTCAACGGCTGTCCTGCCTCCGGACCGTTAGACCAGGACTTCCAATTAGGTGTTGGCTCATGACTCGGGGATTCAACTCTTTGAGAGGATCGAACCACCGGTCCTACGGGCCTCGGTACCGCTCTCGCATTATTTAGACCCGTGGTGGCCGGCTGGAACCGAGGGACATCATTCCATTGCCAAGAAGTTCTCTGGCCTCGACCCGTGCCTACTTCCTCTGCCACCTGCACGTCAACAGTGTCCGGGGACGGGAGCCTGAGTTTTAGGGAACTTTCCTTTTTCCCTTTTTTCGCCTGGTTCTTCGACGCCAACATCCTTTGGATCGACCGCGGTTCCGAAACTGACACACTCGCAATCTTTTTCACCTCACGACCATCTTCCTCATCCAGAGCAGAGACTCGCATAGTGGACGTCGCACGTACGTAGGCACTACCAGGCAATCTGGTTTTATCCTTGGTAGGAGGTTCGCGGTATCGGCAATCCATCTCTTTCAATCTCTCAAACCGTCCTCCCCGTTTCTCCAAACTCGTAAAATCGGCAATCTCTTTCTCGGCTAAATAGCCCCGATATTCAGGCGTGAGATTCCGGAAAACGATCCGCAGTTGTTTATCTATTGACGGGGGGCCTTCTGAAATAGCTCACGATGTGTCGGAAAGAAGAGACGAATTGAGCAATCGAATCCCTTTTTCCTTGAGTCCGATTTTTCAACTCGTCTTCTAAATCCTCCTCATTCATTTCGCCAATGAAAAACTTCCGAAATGCCTTCGCGAAATCTCGCCACGTTCGAAAATCTAGAGGAGCCGTCCGGTACCACCTACTCGCCCCACGATAAAAAAATCGCCGGAATCGCTCGGAAAAGATCTCGGTCGTCCAATCCAGATTGTTCCCTACAATCCTCTAACCGAGAAAGAAACTTCCGCCGATTCCTTCTCTTCTCCGGCGAACTTCAATTCCCACTCTCGTAATGTCTTGGTACAACGTAACTCACGGCCCACCTACCTATTCCTACGTTGATGATGGACCACTCGCTCCCTACCTTCATCCTCACTATCGCTAGAATCTTCGTAGTCCATCAACAGCCTCCTCCTTCGAACACTGCTTCGCGTTGACCCCCCACTACTCGCTACACTCCGTCGGTCTGACACTAGTCATGATTGTCCTCTCTACCATAATATCTATTCCTATTATTTTCTTGGCACCTTCTCGGCACCGTGGAACCGGTCCATTACCCCTCTCCCTCTATCGCAATCACGTGGAGCATCTATTCTCCAATCTCTTCCCCGGGGATCCATTTCATTATCTTCCCAGGAGACTGACCGTTTACTTCGTTCTATTCTACCAAGTTGATTACTCTCTGTCCCTAATTTCGAATTTGCGAAATACGCCGATATTCTTGGTGGAACAGAAATATCTGAATTTAGGTATTGAAGTGGCGGACCCCCTGGAAGCCCTTGTTCTGGACCATTATGACCCCACCAACACGCGCTATGCTGCACCTCGCTACTCATTCGGGACCGCGCGCCACCTGCGATCCCACCCGAAGTATGGCTGTTGGTAGTAGGGATAGTGACGGTCCCCGAACTAACCTCTACGTTGGGCTCATTGGACCCCAAACCATCCCCCATTAACGCTTTGTAACCGGATTCGGTACCACCCGCCGCTTCACCCGGACTATCCGGATCTTCCATTTTCCTCTCCAACACCTCTTAAACCTTTTTGGGCCTACCCCGGGGTTTCCGCTGATACCGTTGTAACGATTCTTCCTCTGATTCGTCCATCAGATATGAAATCGCTGTAGCCTGTATCTCATCCCCCCTCTCATCCCAACGGGGTACCATGGGACATCCAGGGAGTCGTCAAAGATCCGTAGCTCCACTCGCAACAACCGATCTCGCAAAATTTTCTCTGGCCCGCTTTTGCTAAGGCGATGCCTCCTAACTGTTTCTCCACCCCCAGAAGATTTAATTGATTTATAGTATTTTTTATTACCCTCACATCCCTCAACTCCCGCCCAAGTGCCCACATTCGCACTGAGTTCTCACTCACCTCAGTCGCCATTTTGTTTACTCCCACTTCTTCCCTTTCCACCACGCGGTTCGAACTACTCTGCCCTCTATCAACAACTCCCGATTCTGCTGGCTATACCCCCTTTCCCTTTGAAATTTCGAATTTACTTTTATTTTCTCTCACTTTACTTTCCCCCTCTTACTCGCTAGCTTTGAAATAAAATTTATAAACATACATGAAATGTTATATGAAATACATTTTACATTGACATATATAACATCACATAAACTTATAATAAATACATTTATCAATATAAAAAAAAAAATTTTTTTTAAATATTACTTATTATTAAACGATGTAATTTGAATTCTTCTTCATCCGAAATATTGAATATAAGTATATTAAGTAAGTTTCTTGGGATTGCGGATACGTTGAATAAATAAATAATTGAATTAAAAATTTACGTTTCGACCATTATATTTCGGTCCTCTTCAGCTTTATTAATAACAAAAAAACATAAATATAAATAACAACAATATAAAGTAAATTTACAAAAAGTTGTACAATTCAAAGGAATACAAAATTTAAAAAATATAAAAATAATGAAATAAATAACAGATGATGTAAAAAGTTGAAACCAAAAACAGAACAAAATAATAAAATTTATAAAACAAATTTGTTATATACGTTCTTACCTAAATATTACAAAATATTACATGTATGTAATCCACTGACAATTTATTTTAGAGATTTTAAACGGTACCCATATATGTTGAATAACCTGTAAATAATGAAATTATTTTTAGTTTTCAAAAAGAAAACTAAATAAAAACAGACACAAAAAAAAGACACAAAAAAATTATAAACTTTTTTAAAAAAAGAAAATAAAAAATTCACCATTTTCACAACTAAATTATATTTACTAAGATGTTAAATAGTCAGCGGATAAACTTGTACTAATTTTAAATCATCTGTGTTCGGTTTGTACAAGCATTATATACATGAATCACAATGTTATTACACAGTTTGTATACGGTGATTAATATGTGTACATAGGAACGACTAAATTTGAAGAAAAATTAAACGCGATTCTAATAACATTTAAAATTATAGTAAAGGAAAATATAATTCAGGTAACTGTGACATTTCGAATCTAATATTAACTATATTGTGGGTTTTTTTGATAAAATAATTTTCTAAATGTTTTCTTTTTTTATGATTTTTTTCAATTGCCAAAATAGTGGTATTTTTAAAATCAAAATTATGATCTGTATTTAATCTGTGTAACGTTAATCCTGTTATTTTTGAACGATCTGCAAAAATATTTCTTTTGTGTTCATTAATTCGATCTCTTAAAAGTTTTCCTGTCTCTCCTATATATACTGCATTACATTGTATGCATTTAATCATATAAACCACATTGCTATGATGTAAATTATCTAAAGAGTCTTTATATGGTTTAATGCCTCCTATATTTGTATTATATGGTTTAAATACAACTCGAAAATTTTTGTCATTCATTATTTTTTTAATATTTTCGGATGCTCCTTTAACGTACGGAATACTAATTGTTTTTTTATATTTTTTGGTATCATGTTTCATTTCTAAGGTATTATAAATGGAATGAATTCTTTTTTGTAAACAATCATTTATAAGATCATCAGGATAATTGTTTTCTTTTAAGATTCTACGTACCAAATTGATGTTACTTTCTCTAAATTTTACATGAGCCAATTTAATAGCTCGATCTATCAAACCATTAACCATTTAATAGCTCGATCTATCAAACTAATAACCATTAACACCTCTTTATGAGGTCATTATCCCCTGACCTATCTTAAGATTCGTCTGCCGGCCACGCGTAGCGGTCAAAGGTACCCCATACGTTTTTGTTTACGTCAGACTACTGACCTATCTCAAGATTCGTCTGCCCGCCACGCGTAGCGGCCAAAGGTACCCCGTACGTTTTTGTTCACGTCAGACTACCGACCTACTTCAAAAGGCGGCTACAGGGATATTTACGGTCATAAATTATTTTTTTCTGACATTAATTACCCAATTAACATTATTTATTGACGTTTTTAGTGCTTGTTTTGACATTAATTACCCATTAAAAACCATTATCACCTTTTTATGAGGTCATTAACCCCTGACCTATCCCAAGGCCCGCGTGCCGTCTGACGCCAGACCTACCTCAAGGTGGAGGAGTGGGGGGTGTTAACGTCTGCCTATCAGAAATATTTTAAACTGGATGAACTAAAAATATTGTATAATCATAGTTGAAAAATAGTAGAAGAAAAGTAATATACTAAGGAATTAAAATAAATGAAAATTAGTCTATTTAAAAAGGTTTTAGCAGCTTCATTCGTACATATAGGGAAAAATACTTTTACTAATTTTGAGTTCAGTTCATTTTGATATTAGAAAGAATATTCTGAAAAGGGATATAAAATTAACATTTTTTATAAGAATTTAAGTCACATATTACATATAAATATGATTTACCAAAAACACTCGCTGCCTGGAATATCGATTTGGAAGACAGTATTTCGTTTTCTACACGGAGAAAAAATTCCCAGAATTTTTGTATGGAAATGTCCTGAAAAATTACCGTGCTGTCCCATAAACGCAGTGCATGTTGTGCAAAGTAAAATTTACATTGCTATGCTGAATTTTCCCAAAGTGACATGTAAAATTTCGGATCAAGAGCACAGTAAAAATTCCTGTGCCACAATACAGTAGAATTTCCTGGGTCATAGCCTAGTAAAAATGTTTGGCTCACAGTTCATTCCAAAATGGAAACAAATCGAATGCAAACAGAAACTAGTGTTGGCGTGGTGCCAATTTTATAAGATAAAGGATGGTTAGATAAAAAATTTAGATATCTACCCGAAAACGAGTCTTTATGATACCAATTAGTGATAAGAAAATTATTCTTATCTCTAATTATGGACATATCAAGAAAATTTATAGATTTATTCTTCTCAATTTCTATAGTGAAAGTAACTCTATTTTCAATTCCACCCACTTTATGCATGCTATTAAAAATATTTAAAATATTTTCTATGAAATAAGTAGGAATACATGTTAAAATGTCATCTACATAACGAAAATAAAAGGGTAATGTAAAAGGAATTTTATTGATCAAAATGTTTTCAATGAAATCTAATGTTAAATCGGCAATAATGGGGGATAAAGGACATCCCATAGGGACACCATAAACCTGTTTATAAGTAATACCTTGAAAATTAAAATAAGTTGAATTCAAAACATTTTTAAAACTCTGAAAAATTCATCTTTAGGGATCTTGGTAAAACGTTTGATATTTTCCCATTTTTTATCTAAAACAAAAATAGCTAAATCTGTTACTTATTATTAAAAGGAATTATTGTCACCCACTCGTTCTACTCGCTACTCGCTACATACTCAGATTTTTTTTTTAAATAATTAATTATCAATTGATTATAAAAAAAGTAAAAAAGTAATAATTAATTAAGTATATAAATTAATAATAAAAACTAATTAAATAATTATAAATAATAATTAATCATTTATAAAAATTAATAATAGGGTCAGTTCACGTCAGAACCATCACGACTTGCAAGTGGTCTTCAGATTTTCCCGAAACTCGGTATAATTATACATTCATATAAGAGAACATTTTTGCCCAAAGGATTTTTAAAAATTTTTTAAATTAGAGACACAACGGGGTGATGAATTTTAAATCGAATTATTTTTTAATTCTCTATAACTCTCGAACGCGTAGTTGGATTTTCATGAACCGAAGATGATATTGAAGTTAAAAATATATATTTTCAAAATAAAATGTACACAAAATTTTCAATTTTGCCCCAAAAAAAGTCAAAAATATTTTTTAAACCAATTTTCTGCGAGCTTCTCTATCTTTATTTTTTAAAAGACATATGTATTTGAATTCCTTATAATTTCACCTTTAATTTAAAAAAAGAAAATTGATGGAGTCTTTTATAGGGCCGAAGATATCGACCATTGAATGAGAACATGCGGCGCAACGCATCTCGTCGTCCGCGGCCGGGGGCTCCCGGCGTCGTACGTTGCGCTCTTAAGGGGTTACGCCACCCTAAACGCCCGAAAATTGGAGGGGATTTCAAGAATTAATTTTGACAAAACTATTAAAAATACAACTTTTTAATATTTATAATATCAAAGTACATATATTTCACTCAAACAAAATTCTTGAAAGAAGAAAAAATATTAAAAAATGGTGAAGATATAGGGAGTCTCGCAAGCCACTTTTCTTAGTGCACGGCCGTGCGGTGTACATGCTGGACAGCACAATTTTTATCTGAAACCCAAGAACAAAAATTTTTTTAAAACTATATTAAATTACCTACAGCATGACGTAGCGATTTAAAAAAAAAATTTTTTTTGAGCAAATGGGAGCACTTTGAAAAAAAAAAAATTTGTTTGGTTACGGAATTTCTGTTATAAAAATGCATAACTTTTTCAAAAAAAAATATCTCGAAAAAAATCCTAAGTCATGCCATAGAGAATGTTATAGAGAAGCTGTGTACAAATTTTGAAGAGAATCGGTCGAGTAGTTTTTGAGAAATCATGTACACCGCTCCAAAAAATGTAGTTTTGAGAAAAACGCAAAAGAAGATAAAAGAGTACAGAATGACAGTTTTCGTTTCTGACAAGCAGGTGCAAAATAGGAAGAGGGGAGGGGAGGGGATATTTTGGGAAGGGATATACACCTGGAGGAGGTATTCTATGAAACTTCGGAAATCATAACAAAGCCCTCGGAACGATTCAAAGAGCTAAGGTTATTGGGAAGCGCCAGACTGTAAAATCCACAAATGATGGGATATTTTTAAACCCGACGTCTTAAAATGACCGTAAGAACATAGGCATCGAAATTATGTAGAAAAAAAAACAGATTTTTTTAAAATTTCAGGGTGGTGTAACCCCTTAAGCTGAATCTACCCGAAACTTGTTCACTAAGTTTCTCGCGAGCGAAATAACACCCCATTTGGTTCATATGGACTTGGAGGTCGCGGTGAAAAGTACATGTTATACCGTATTTTGACTATTGTCCCGTATAATCACCGTATTGTCATCAGCTCATTTGCTATATTTCATATACGCATTTGTACGTAACCGACAGTAACCGTATTTTATGAAATTTAGTTTCACAGGTTTTAAAAGCGACTTGGTACTCGATTAAAGTTATTGGTTTTAAAATGCCAAAACCTCCACGGTGTTTTAATCATTTTAAGATAAAGGCTCATAATGTTACAGACAAGGGGAAACTCCGAAAAATTTCCGAGTCAATAAAAAAAGAATTTTCTCACAGCTCGGATAATTATGTATGTAATACGTGCCGTTTCACACTTACCAAACCGAAATCAATCAATAATCAAGAAGATCAAGTTCTTTCTACTCAATCAGAATATGAAGCACAATCAAACAATGATCAACTTCAAGATGAAGTAGAATTTAATCAGTCAGAAGCCGAACCACATTCAAACAGCGATCAACTTCAAGATGAAGAAGAATTTAATCAATTGGAAAATGAACCAATATGTAATGAAATTGACAATTTTGAGCGCAGAATGAAGAAAATCTTAATAAATTGAATTCAATTCTGGAAATACTACAAATCCCACTAATCACCAAAAGTCAAGATCTTCGTACTCAAACTGCTCAATGTAAAAAGTTACAAGAGATTAATGCAGCTTTTGATGCTCAATTGCAAAAGGTATTTAATTATAATAAAAATCACTCCGGCAAAAGAGAGGTAGAAGAACTTACTAATGAAATTAAACAAAAAATAACCGAGAAACGAAAGAAGTCTGATATTGTAGAACTTTTGACAATGGTACCGAAGAGTTGGAGTATTCGAAAAATTGTAACGGAATTTGACGTCCCTTATAATTTAGCTCGAAAGGCGGTGCAATTGCATTTGACAAATGGTATTGGTTCCTCACCAAATCCCAGATCTGGCAAAAAGTTACCTAATGAAACTGTAGAAATTGTACAGAACTTTTTTTATGAATGCGATATCAGTCGGCTGCTGCCTGGAAAAAAGACTGCATTTCCGTAAAACAAAGTGACGGTTCTCGAAAATCGATACAAAAGCGATTGATTCTGAGAAATTTAAAAGAAGTTTATGCCAGTTTTAAAGAAAGGTCACAGGATCTCAAAGTTGGGTTCACTAAGTTTGCTGTATTGCGACCTCGCGAATGTATTTTTGCTGGTGCAAGCGGAACTCATTCTATCTGTGTTTGTAAAATCTACGAAAAAACAAAATTACTCATGGATGGAGCAAATTTTGGTGTTTTGATTGCTAAGAGTGACGACGTAATTCTACAGTGCTTAGTCTCGTATAGTACTATGTTGATACAAAGACCTGCGATCCTCAAACACCTTCTTGTTATTTGGGTTCATGCGATTCCTGCCCAGGTGTTGGAAATTTATCATTGATGGAAAAAGTATGAAATGTATTTGAAAGTAACTGTATTGATCAAATCACCTACAATTCTTGGACTTCTGTAGATCACACTTCTTTAGAGACTATTTGTGACACATCTGGAGAATATTCTGAAAAACTTGCGGAGCATTTGACTGACCTTTTAAAACACGATTTTATAGCAAAAAGTCAAAGCCGCTATTTGCAGAAATTGAAAGCAGTTTGTGACCAAGGTGTATTTATAGTATTGTTCGATTTCTCCCAGAATCACCAAACGATTGTGCAAAATTCGATACAAAGTGAATACTGGAATAAATAGCAAATCACAGTACATCCTGCTGTAGTTTACTATAATAAAGATGGTAAACTAGCATGTGAAAGCTATGCAATTATATCTGAGGATCTGGAGCATAACACTACTGCTGTTCACTTATTTATGGAAAAAGTGATTGCGGAATTAAAGGCAAAGCATATTATAAAAAAAAATTATTTATTTTCCCTACAGTGCGGAATCTCATTATAAAAACAAAAGCAACTTCATCAATCTTGCTTATCATAAGCAGGATTTTGGGATTGAAGCATCTTGAGAGTTCTTTGCTACCTCCTACGGTAAAAGTCCGTGTGACGAGATAGGGGGAACCGTTAAAAGAGAAGCCGGGCGAGCTAGTTTGCAGCGAGCAAGTGATAAGCAAATTTGATCAGCCAAGGATTTCTTTGAATGGAGTAGAACGGCTCTACTAAATATCAAAATGTTATTTTGCTCCCAAAAAGAGCATGATAACAAAGCTCGAAAATTGTGAAACCGTTTCGAAAAAGCTCAAGCCATTCCGGGAACAAGAATGTTTCATTCCTTCACTCCAACTGACAATAAAACGATTCAGTGAAAGCGATACTCTGATTCTTCAGAATGTTTAGAGTTTGAAATAGAAAAATAAACCAAACGTAAATGAGTATCTAATATGAGAAAAAGTATTATACCAGATTTTTCCTATCATTCGAAAGGCACTTAGATTCGTGATAGGCAAGGGGACTCACGTTTAAAAAAGCACTCCGATGGGATAATAACCCTTTCACGTCCACGTCGTTCATCCTGGGTAGCACTAAGAAAGGTTCGAATGTGATCAGTTTATCATATATAGTATATATATATATATATATATATATATATATATATACATATATATATGTTACCATACAGTTTATACGTATGTTACCACAGCTATACGAGCGGTTATTTACTTTACATTTCTGTTAGGAATAATTTTCACACCAGAAATTTCTACCGCTAATTTTGTATTTGATTTTCAATCATACATGTAAGATAGATTTTTAAAAGCTCACCATAATGTTACGCTTAATTTCACGCTACATAAATTTCGAGCATGTTCAGGGTAACGCAAAATGTGTAACGATGGAAGGTCGCGGCCGCGGACGATTCAAAGGTCGATATCTTCGGCCCTATAAAAGACTCCATCAATTTTCTTTTTTAAATTAAAAGTGAAATTATAAGGAATTCAAATATATATGTCTTTTAAAAAATAAAGATAGAGAAGATCGCAGAAAATTGGTTTAAAAAATATTTTTGAACGAATCTCCTCGCTTTTGTCCTCGCGACCCACGTCAACCCGTCACTTCCGGTCTACTAATTAATTAAGAAAAAACGATTTTTCGACTTTCCGTTAGTCACTCGCCACTTCCGGTCTAACAATCAATCACTTCAATCATCCAACAGACAACAAAAATCACATGTGTCTCCCGTCTCTCTCTCTCTCGCCACTTCCGGTCCGAATCATTAAATTTTTTTAGCAGATGATTATTCCTTTCATTCCTCGGCTATGCCGCCTTAGCTTTTCTTTCTTTTTCCTCTTCCTGTCTCTCTCTTTCTCTCGCCCTATCTTCATGTCTCTCTCTCTCACTATTTGTTGCTGGCACCCTCGCCTAACTCCACAACACAACCAAAAGAAAACTCTGTCTGGCTAGTCTGGCTATCACGACCGTACGGAATTCGAAAAAATGAAATCGGTACCGACCAATGACGATTTCCCACCACTCTCGCTAATTTTCCATTCAAATTTTGACTGCGTAATTGGTCGATTTTCGTGCATAATTTTCCTCCAACCTTCGTCACAATTAGTCTAAATATTAGTTTGAAGGTGTCTAGTCCAATCGCGTATATGGACGACCTACTTTTTAAATCTCACACAAATTTTAAAAACCTGTTACTCGTTAGTGATGCAATCAGAGCTTTGACCTCTCCCTTGTCATGTTGTAAGTTCGAATTCACTTATCCATCAATATGACAGTCGCACAACCGGTTTGTAGACCTTTCCCTTGACAAGCCGTTTGCGTAACTAAATGATCTCCAATAGTGACGAAACCGCTGAGTGAATTCACACAAAACTGCTAAGACTATTTTGAAATTAATTATTATAGAAAAGCCTCTAAGCAAGTCTCAACGCGTTCAAAAGACCTTGCGTTGACCCGCCTGATGCGGGAGACCTGACAGCTACGACAGGTCCGTTTATCCTACCTATCCATTACAACAATTGTTCCATGCAGCATCTTTATTTCCATTTTCTCGTTTCGTGACATAATGTTTCTCGTCTGTTTTCTCGTCTCTCCTCCTATTGAAAACCGTCACCATTACCACCATCGCAACGCCTCGACTGTAAAACCCATTAATAATTACGTCGATCATCGACCCTTTCACAAATATTTTTTTTTTTATACAATAGCATGCAGGAAGGAAGATGAATAATATACAGAAGATGTATTTAATGAATTTTATTTTTCACGTTCATATTCATACATTACATTAATTTTTTTTATTTACAATATTATTATAGATAAGAATATAAAATAGCTACCACATAAAATTTATTAAAGATGAAGATTAATTTATCGTTCGGTGATATTTCAATAAGTAATCGATGAATTTATCGGTAATCCGAACCAATATTGTCTGACTTTTTTCAAATTTCGCGCGACAAATATTTTGCGAGCCAATCAACTTTGAAACTCATTTTAGATGGAATGTGACACGAAATTTAAATTAAATTAAAGAATCTCAAGAATGATTCTTTAATAATGTGAAATTAAGATGATAAATAATAGAAAATTCAGAAAAAATGAAATGAAGAAAAACACTTGAAAAAAATGGGGTATGGAAGCACGGATTACCGATAAATCCATCGATTACTTATTGAAATATCACCGAACGATAAATTCATCTTCATCTTTATTAAAAACGCATCTGGGTTGGAATGATGCAACCAGAAAAAAATGAACTGATGAATCATGACTTGAATTAAATCGGAGGGAATGCACGGGGTTGCCGTAGTTCAGATGGTAGAGCATTCGACGCGTAATCGAAAGGTCGTGGGTTCGTCCCCACCGGCTGCGAATGTGCTTCCATACCCCATTTTTTCAAGTGTTTTGAGTAGCTTTTGCGTCATTAACAGCATTAATTGAGCAAATATGGGTGCTAGGAATGGCAAGAACCATCAAACCTTTGCAAGTATCGATAGCTGTCGAGTTTTTTGTATGAATTGCTTGCCACCCGCTTCTTTTACTGCTTTACGTGGCGCTTTCACAGCACTCGATATAACATTTTGAACATTATTACTTGGTGAGATTGACATTTTAACAGCCACAATAATGCTATTCAATGATGTTGTTTTCATTTTTGGCGCTTTCTTCTTTTTCAGCCCCATGCCTAATTTACATTTAATTTCATTGTGTTTGCAACACCCCAAGCTGCTGCCATTTCTGCAATGCTTGCGCCTTTTGCTAAAACTCGCTTCCAAGACTGCTCCGCTAATATACGATTCGCCTTGCTTCTACCGGTGGGATTTTCATGAGTTTTGGAATATGCGATATGGTGTTCCTTGCAAGCCCTGTCCAAGGGATTTATCCCTCCTTGCTAATCGTTCTTAATTTTGTACCAGGTCCACAGTACTGATAACCGGGTATATAAAGTGTTGGGAGACACGAGCGGAGCGTTCGAGGTGCGATCTTCGTTATCGAGCGTCGGAGCCATGAATCAACGGCTACCGCTGTTCGCCCAGAGAGGGCGCCTGCTGCCTTTGCCGATTGCGCGTTGGATCGCTCGCTAGTCGCCGTTCCTCTTTAGTCTTATTCTGGCCGTCGACGCTTTCGTATCGGTGTGAAGCGCGAACGTGAAACTGTGATTTATTGAACCGATTACTTAACACAAATTTCATTATCAAGTTCGACTGTAATTGTTAAGCTCGAGAATATACAGGATTAAAAGGTATTCGATGTGTTTTTCATTTCGTCTTGCACACGCATGATCCCGAAACAAAGAAAACCGCAACAGGTTATGGGCCCAGCACGCTTCCACTGCGCCGAGGTTGTTTCTGTGGGTATTGTGCGTGTGCAAAATCGGTAGTGAGAGGTAAAAACTAAACTTAATCTAAAAGTTCGAAAAGGTCGAAGCCCACCAGAAGACGCGGTGCAACTCGTACGAAATCCAACTGGAAATGGTAACCCGAAAATGTCCGACCGACTAAAAACGTCATTTGAGATGCCGAGATCTCGAGGTAAGACCTTTATTAAAGGAATAAATGTTCGCGAAGTAGAGAGTGAGAAACGATTTCATTAAACTCGAGAGAAAAAGAAAAGCGTACGCGTCACTGAGCTTCGGGAACTTTGCACGTAGTCGGGCGAGCAAGTTGAAACTTGCATGGCGAAAGCCGTGTGTGTGTCAGTATAGGTGTGGGACCGCGAGCAGTGATCTGGGTTTGTTTCGAGTATTTTGCGCGCGCATCGGAAAAATGCAAATCGGCGCGGTGGATCGCATATGCACTGCAACTGGTCACCTTTTTAAGGTTAAATTGCCGCGCTTACATAACCAATAAATTTATATGTTGGAAATAGAAAAGTTTGAATTAAATGAGACACACACGGTAGTCATGTATATGTTTATGGATATGCAGACACGTGATAAATTAATATGTAATAGTTCTGAAGTTAATGACATAAAAATATTAAACAAGTTCGATTAAGACTTTGAACAATATTTAAAGAAAATTACAAATAAAATTAATAGAATTAAAACTAGAATACAGTATTTTGAAATTTAATAACTTATAACAAGTTTTGATGATGAATATAAACATTTAAAATTCAATTCTAACAAAATATACTTCAATTGAATAGATGAATGGAATCTCAGATTGTTCATACTGCTACAAGATCGAGAACTGGGAATTTCAGACGAATTCCCAAACGAAGACGTATAGCCGAGAATAGACGAATCTGGAAACGTATTTCTAATAACTTCCTTAGGAGCGAAGTTTAAAATTGGTAAACAAAGATTTATTACAGCTCGATTGGTTGACCAAAATTATGCTTGAATGTGTGAATGATTTATTAAAGAAATATTTCTTAAGATTGATAACATTTAAATTGTATACATTTTATTAGATCCAAATATTATTGTTGGCTGGTATGTGCAGGGTAGTGTTTGTTGTTGCAGCTACAATGCACATGCTGACAACCATTACTCTTTGATTGTGTTCATCAAATGAGTGATTGTTGTAAGAAACTAGCCGCAAGCATTGCTGTTTGATTGTGTTCGTCAAGGAGTGATTGCTTTCTGGTATAAATTATTATCTGTGATTTTGTGCAATGCTTTGATTGTGTTCGTCAAAGAAATTGTTACATATTTTATACATTATTATTGATATTTTAACTGAGAGAGTGTGATTGAGTGCAATTTTGTTAATATTTTAAATGCACTCATTGGGGGGGGGGGGGGATTTGTTGATTTATAAAGTTTATCACAGATAATGTAGCTGTGGGACAAGAAATGATGGAGTCTGTTAAACGAGCTATTGGAAGCTTGAATGCTAAAGAGGTGGCCCCAGCGGAAGAATTGTCCTTGAGCCAACACGAGGAGAATGGGTCCTCAGAATCCAAAGATGCGACAGAAGATAGTCAAGATGGTGAAATGGCCGTACAGTCCGATTGTGTAAAAGCTGGAAAAACTGATATTAGTATCGATAAATTGAATTTGATGTTTCAAGGTACTAATAGCACCCCAGTCATGAAACTAAATGTCAAAATAAGACTGGATTTGGATCGTTTAAAATCCCATCTTAAATTGAGGACATTAAAGCTGGATTCTTTGTCAAATGAAATTAACAATGATCAGACGACTCTACGTAGTGATAACGATTTGATTAAATTTTCAGATCAAGCCGAAAAGATAGAAAAGATGGAAACTGAAAACGCTGATTTGTTGATTTGCAAGACCTTACCGATGCCACCTACGATTTGTTTAAGCAACACGAACAACAAACAAATAAGAAAATAAGCTGGATGGAGGAAGAAGAAAGAGTCGGCAAGCTGTAAGTAAGTAAAGTTAATACAGATGACGGAGCTTTTTCGGATAAAGTGAGTAAATCTTATATTGCAAATTTAGTTCGCGAGGAAATAAATAAAAGTAATTTGAAACCCGATAACTTGAAAGATAAAATTCAAATTGAGGTCACTAGTCGCGATAATACAATTCGTAGAGAGTACAAATTAACACCTGATGTCGATCTAGAGTCTTTCTTAGATTATCTAACATCTGAGCTATCTATTTGTGACCTACTTTATGTTATTGATTCAGCAGTTCAACCTAATCGAAACTTGGATCAAATCAAGTTGGAAAAGAATAAAGTCAGTGTCCGAGATATCATAATTAATAGAATCGATTTATCGTATCATTCAAAGGTGTCTCACTACCGCGATCCGGTTGAATTGTTGGCAAAATTAAAAGAAATCAAAGAAAATGAAACTGTCATGACCACAGCTAGCTTGAGCAAAAGTTTGCACAGTATTAAATATAATCCAAATAAAGAAAAGGCTTCTCCCTTTTGGGACAAGTTCGATAGAATAGTTAGACTTTATAATAAATTACCTAATACCCCCGATTTGTCTGATGTAGAAATTAGGCACGCTTTCTTCGAAGCAATCGTAGTAGCACTCCCTCGCATTAGAGAAACCCAGTTTATTAATAAAAATGCGACGGGAAATTTGTTAACCATAGATCAGCTCAAAGATTATATTGTTCAGCAAGAATCAGCTCGAGAAGAAACTAAAGTACAAGCTGGATCCATATCCAAAGAAACGCATGACCTTGCAATAAGTGGAACGCTCAAACCTTTAATAAGTCCATTGGAAAACTAGCCGACGCTTCAACAATGTCGATCAATAAACATGCAATTGATGGTACACAGGACAAAGTAGCGGGTAGTTTGGAAATTAATAATGTTAACGATTATGATGATGATATGCGTGATGGATATAATATTCCTTTAGAGCAGACATTTAGCAGTGATATTAAAACACCTACATATCATACTGACGAAAGCTTATGAAATAAGTTTCTGACTTTACTGATGAGGAATATTCACGAGAAAAGTGATATCATTGATACAATTTATGGTGTTCGCTTAGAAGGTGGTACTGCAAGAATCGGCAATTCGACAATAGAATTTAAGAATAGAAAATAATAGTAATAATAAAAAAATAGAAATTAAGAAAAATCTGATATAGCTATAATCGAACAATCTGATTTAAACAGTTACAAAAGTATACTTACCTTAACTAATGCCCATAGGAAAGATTGGAATCAGGAAAAGCCTATTCGATATAATGCTTCCCACAAGTTTCGAAACTATATCAAAGATATGTTCAAAGATGTTCCGAAAAAGGGTGGTATTTTACCTGAATACATGATTGCTGGGCAAAACCGTAAAATTGATTACGTGTATTGGGATAATCCAAATGAACTTGTCGGTCATTTGCGCCTTCTAATAGTATCGCAAGCTGCCGGTAATTCGAGTCTTTCATATGAAATTTTATCGATTACTGAGGAGTTGCGCGAAGCTAATATAATCTATTAATTTTGCGGTAATTATGTCAGTATCATATTGAGCATCGATGTAGTTGGACGCTTGTCTCAACGAGCAAGTAGTTCAAGGTGCTGAAATTTCTTCAGACGGTTCTTATGATTTTAAGAAAAGAAATTTATGTAATATCGGAAATCCGACAGATTCGGATGATGCCCTTACTTTGAAAATGTTCCACACATCCATTCGCGATATTAAACCGCAAATAGACGAACTGTGTAAAGGCGTAAATACAAATAATGAGAAGATTGAATATTTTGAAAAAAGTATAAATAAAATGCATCAAGATATAAATAAAAATTACAATGAAATAGAAAAGAGGCGGATTATATCTTCAGATATCGGAAATTATACTATTGAATTACATCAGGAAATAACTAAACATAACAATAATTTAAATAAAAATAATTACACTCTTAGCAATCTTACGAATAATATCACTGTCTTAGAGCGGGAAGTAAAGAAAAATAAAGACGATTTGAATAAAAATAATGGTCTGATTGATAGTCTTACGGTAGATATTGCCAATATAGAAGGAGACTTGAAAAAAACATACATATGACATAAGGGAGAGTAGTACTGTAGCTCACGATGCTAAGAAATTAATTTTTCTCCTAGAACAAAATTTTCTTAAAAACCGTGAAGTTCTAAGAAGATTTCACATTTCACATTTGTACTCCTTATGGAAGAACTAATTAGTTAGTCTGAAAAATGTGAATAAATAAACTATCTGCAACAATCAATCCAACAGTCTTCATCAAGACGTTACCTTATCTGTTTAACAATAAAAACCTGGCAAGCTGATCTTGTAGAAATGATTCCATATGCAGATGAAAATAAGGGTTACAAATACTTGTTAACTGTCATCTATATATTCTCTAAGTATGCATGGGCCCGCCCAGTAATAAGAAAGCTGAATTGAAATTCGAATTTCAAACAATCTACATACCGACCATGGAAAAGAATTTTATAATTCAAAATTTTCAAATTTAATGAAAAACATAACATTAATTTATATTCTGCATACAGTAATCTAAAACATCTATTTACGGACGCTTTAATCGTACTTTGAAAAATAAAATGGGGCCACCGTTTAGCCTTCATGGTAATTATCACTGGCTCCATATCTTACCAGACTTAGTTAATGATTATAACAATAGCACAACTTTAAGAAAAGACAAAATTAGAGTAGCACACAAACCAATTAATACTAATATCGGAGGGATAAAACCGTTGAAAGATAAATTGGAGATAGAAAATATGAGTAATGTTGTCTATCAAATTCCTTGCCAAAACTGTGAGAAAGTTTACATTTGTCAAACTGGTGGACTTTTAGGCACTAGACTAAAAGAACACCAGAAAAACATATATGGACCAGAATCTAATTACACAGGATTAACACTATATCGTATTACCACTTCACTCGGTTTTGATTATGGAAAAACAGTCATCTTAGCCAATGAAAAGAACCTTAACAAAAGGAAAGAAATCGAGGATTTCTTTATTAAAAAATCAAAACACACGGTTAATGTTAGATTCGAACAATCGAACCTTCCAGCAGCATACGAGGCCATATTATAATGTAAATATTATCAAGTATTCCTTTAATTAATTGACACACATTCGAATTACGAATACAATATCGCGTAATTGTTGTTGTTAGTATACTTCGATTATGTTTTATAGAATAATATATACAACTATAATCTTGGTCATAATGCATATACTCTTATGTTTTTAACTCCCTGGACAACCTTTACAATAGTCTCTATCTTCAATTTTTATTCAAACTTAAATATCGTTACTTTTAGCTGTTTACATTATTGCTACTGTTTATCAACGAGGTAGATAGTGAGTGTTTCATTCTGTCGGTCAACACCTAAGACGTGCGTATCATAAACACCTTTTAATAATGTCAGTTATTACCGGTTATTTATTTTTTATTTTATACTAGAGTTCGTCCTACACTGGCCTGATGTCATCCAGGCATCTAGCATAGTAAACTTTTTTATTCTACAAATTCATGTAAGTTTAACCACAAATGTATTACTAATAGATTCACTAACATTTTTTGTAAAATCATGTATTGTTTTATAGACAATAAATTTTGAAGAGGGTCATCGTATTGACCAAAAAATTCAAAATTTCAATTTCTTTTGTGTACTGACCGTCTCACCAATACTCACTCTCAAATATTTAAAAATTGCGGTCGAGAAATCATGCACGAGCATAATTATCAAAACAATAGCACACATAGTACTATTAAAATGAAGCAGCAAGATGTTAATAAAGACAATGAAAAAGAATTATTGAAACGTGTATAATATAATTGTGAACGAAAAGATTCCTTCAAAGTTTAAAATAGGTCAACAAGTTCGTATTAGTAAATTCAAACATATATTTGAAGAAGGATATACACCAAACTGGGCGACTGAAGTGTTTAAAATAATAAACGTTAAAAACGTATCCAGTAATGTATTTACTAGAAAACAATGCAGGATACGCAATATCAGGTGGATTTTATGAATTTGAACTGCAACGTACTAAAACTCCAGACGTTTATCTGATTGAAAAAATTCTACATCATAAAGGTTCTAAAGTGTTTGTTAAATGGTTGGACTTTGAATATAAGTATAACACATGGATTGACAAGGAAGATATATTACTTTAAGACTAAGATGATGGAATGAATGATGAATTAATAGTTGGAAGCGAGTTTCATTTAATGCAAATTTAGATACAATTATTGTACACGGGTAACAAGGATATTCCGACGTCGTTAAGGGTCACGAAGTCCACATCTTCGTCGGGATTTGCGGAGAAAAATGCTGGCAAAAAAGGTAAGAATAAACTTATATTAGTATGTTTGTATGCGAATTTGCATATATCCATTTACATGTATTTATTTACATATACATGTATATAAATCAAACATCTACCTTCATTACATCCTTATGTCCCCACGGTAAAATCACGGTAGACTTTTTAATTAAATATCGCTTATCATCATGGGGACTTGGAACAATTTTTTCTCACATTCGGTGTACACGTTGTAGACGTATTTTGTAGACAGTGCAGGTTGTCGTCGAAAGTGATTGTTTTTCGGACGACGACTTCTTTTATACCTTTCGTTCTTTTCTTCTCACCTTAGCCTAACACACGCAACGCATACATTTTTGACCTGAGTCCGACAAACTAGGTCATTATCTTTCCACTACATACATCCTTCATTAACCCTAAAACTTTTTTATTAACTAGCGGCATACCGTATTCATTATTTTTGGAATAATCACTCGTATCGTACATATTAATATTGCGTTTCACACAATCATATACATCATCACTCTTAAATTCATCAATTAAACTATCGGTAGCGGTATATATGTTATAACAATTTTACATTTTCTTTAAATTTTTCTAAAACATAATCATAATGGAACTCGTAAAATTTAGTCTTAGAAATATCTAAAATAGCCATTCCGACATATATAGGCTTATCTATAACTACTTCTAATTTTCTAAGTTGTATAGCGACCAAGTCTTCGCCAAATATTACTATTCGATGAAAATTTGGTTTTGAGCGCTTCATCGCCATATACCATCCCATTTATTTTTAATGCTTCCATCCACTCTTTTCCGAACATTATCCATGGTTTCCCAAATATCGCATTGTTCATCAATTTATACAAATTTTTTCCAAAATCATTTATCGCGACTGTGCGGAGTTTGGTATTCAAGTCAATATAAGAATTCAACCATGGAGATTGTTTGAATTTTAGAATCCTATGAATTGTATTTAAAATAATACCGTGGGTGAGCACTTGGTTTAAATTTCGGTAGGGTACGACATACCGTTCCTTGTCATTTAATGTAGCCAGTAATTTCGGTTGTTTTGAACCGGGAGGAACGGCTCGCTCGGGGCACAGCGGGAGATTTTTCTGCATATTCTGTATTTCTTCAGGGTAGGTCAAGTCCACTTCGAGAATATATCCAATTTCCGAGTCATCAGGTACATTTTCAAAGTCAACGTCTTCCACCCATTCGAAACCTACGGTAGGCAGTGATTGACTCATTGCCCATCCATATAAATTATTAATATCAAAGTACATTAAATACTTTGACTCTTTTGCCGGGTCATAATCAGGCATATACGTATTATTTGCCTTCCCGTATCTGTTTGAGAACTGCGAAAGACCTCTCCTTATATCGCTCTCGATAAACACTATCATGTCTATATCCGTGAGTAATTCCAACTCTACTCGAGTATGCTTAAGAGTACTGTCCCAAGTATATCCGGGTAGAGTATAATAATGCGCAGGATCTATACCATGAGATTTTCGTAAAGTTTCACGAAAATTTTCAAACACGTCGGCAAGCAACAAAATTTCCATTTTTAAGTACAAGTCACAATACTCGCCCATCGTATTACGTGTCCTATACATTCACTGAATGCATATAATCAATTTCACTTACATCACAGTCATACAATTTATTATAAAATTTGTCGTGAGATGGTAGACATTGATCATTTAGGACGCTTATTTCTTTTATATAATCGTAGGAGAAAATTCCCTTACGTGTTAATAACTATTTTGTTGTTCATCTGCAAAATGAACGGAGCTTTCAAAATAGTTTTTATTATTTAAATAAGACGCCAACTTTTCGAGGAAGCAGTTTAAAAATAGAAGAGAATCCAAAAATGTTAAACTAATTTTAGTGTCCTTGACAAATTTTATTATAGAAATATATTTTTCCATATTGCATGGAATGACATCCACGTCTCCCTCGAAACAATAGGTGACTTCGCGAATTAAGAAATGAGCGTCGTAGCCGCTTAA
The DNA here is from genome assembly GCA_030407085.1 of Trichopria drosophilae. NCBI lineage: Eukaryota > Metazoa > Arthropoda > Insecta > Hymenoptera > Diapriidae > Trichopria > Trichopria drosophilae. The sequence continues at coordinate 122,884,380 of CM059582.1, read as the reverse complement.
ATGGTGGAATATTATTGGTATGTTAAAACAAAATTTATAATTAATATTACAATTATTATATGCAGCACCTCGGAATTGACCAGTGAGATGATCGTGATCACGCATTTTGTCTTCAGCCTCGTCAAAAGAGCCCCCGCAGATGTGGCACGTCGTCGCCGACCGAAATGAATTCTCTTCTCTCGTTGTCAAGTTCATCGGCTTCGTGTTCATCAAATTCTGCAAAAAAAGCATGCATTGAAAATATAAAGTGTATTATATTAGTTTAAATTTGATTTGTATTAATTGTGTATAATTGTTATCATGTTTTAAACAAAGATATACAGGGTGTATTTAAAAGACCGGAATCGACCTACATCCGGTGGTAGGTTTTTTTCGGAATCGAATGGCGCTGGAAATAATTTTCTGGAATGTAGGGTTTTTTTTTATTGAACGTTAAACGTATTTATTTCGGGGGGATCGCATCAGCGAAACAATTGAGACAAAGTAAGATCGGCCTTTGTGCACTGTTTTAGTTCGTTCGCGGGATTCGTTGACAATTGAAAATCAAATTCCCGGGAAGCCAGGTTCGAACTGACAACTGATGGCAGGCGATTTCTAACCAATATTACCAAGCCCATTCGTAGAAAGGTACGGCTTCTAGTATGGCGTAATGAAGCAAATAAAGAACGATGATTGCTATAATTAATATGACTTCCTTAATTTATGTACTAAACTTACTCTTTTCGTCGCACAGGATACTGAAGCGCTATTAAGTAATAAATTGCCGCGCATAAAAAATAAAACATTGTCGGTTTTAAAAACATGCGAAATAGTATAAAACAAAACATTTTTTTAATGCGCTTGGGTCTGAATTATTAAGAATTAAATAAATTAACAAATTTTCGGCCTGTTTCGGATGCTTTGTATTATTGCGAATTTGAAAAATTATTCTCCATATTGTCATAAATTTATGGTAAATATTTGAGCAAAATTGTGTGGAATTTTCGAGAAATTTTAAAGTTTTAAACGAAAAACATCGCATACACGGATATAAAAGTTGGTATAACCAACTAAATGGTTGATCCAACCAAAAGTTGGTTATTCCGGCTAACTTTTTTTCCGTGTAAGAGATTCAGCAAACGATAATTAATTGTCTTTATCGGGTAAAAAATGGCACGTGAAAAAAAATGTAACATTTTCTTTATTTTAAAAAAAATTGAATTACTAATTTTGGTAAAAACAAAAATGGTCGAAATCTTACTAGAACTACATAAATCATGCATGGCTGCCGAATATTAAAAAAAAATCACGCGTGACAAGGAATATTTAAAATACAATTCACAATCAATAATGACTTATGAATTTAATAAAGACAAATCACAATAAAAATAAATTATAAATTCACGGGAAATAATCACAATTGCAAATGAATTAGGAATTCAAGAAAAACTAGTGTTGGCGTGGTGCCTCGCTCGCTTCGCTCGCTCAGAAACTTCGACCCAGTGGAGAGTCGGCTATTCCTTAAGACTCGTTTGTTTACTAAGAGCTTTCAATTATATTATAAAATTATATTGATATTTGGGGGTCCAATCATATTTAGGTCCAAGTGGCTTCGATAGATATGTTACAACAATATAGTGTTTCTTATATATATGAAAATTGAAAATGAGCATTTTCAAAACTTCGACCCCGACAACAGCCCAGAAGTATTAGTAAATAAAAGTTGCAAAACACTTACTTCATGCACTTGTATTCTAATAGACTATTCGATGCTTATTACATGTTTACTGTGTTTTACTAATTACTGTCTGTATTATTATGATCTTATGTATACAATATATATATATATATATATATATATATATATATATATATATATATATATATATATATATATATATATATATATATACATATAATTCGTCAAAGATATAAGATAAGTGTCGAAAAGATCTCTGACGGATATCTTATAGGTATCTATAAGACATCTTTTAGATATATCGAAATAGTTATTTTCGAATCAAGGGCGTAAAAGAACTTATGCGCCCGTAGGTGGTCACCGCGCCCGAGGAGCTGGCAAAGACTCCCCCTGGGGGGTAGGGGGTCGAAACGTCGAAATTTGATGAAAAACAATAGGGTGATTTTTTTGCCGAGATGACCAAATTCAATACTTTTTCAGACAATAGTCATAAACATTTTAAACCAGTTTTTATGGCATTATCGTTGCCTTTAGGAAGAAAATGCATAGAATCTTTTTTGTAGAGAACTTCATCCTCTATCTTTCTTGTTTGAAACATTTTTTAATAAAATTTGTATTTTTCAAAATAAATGCAAAAAACTACGAAGAACCTTAATTGGGGCTAATTTTTTTTAGTAATGGACGGGTGGATCTGCCCCAAAATCTACTCAGATCTAAGTTATGCCAGGACGAGTATTTAGAAAAAAAATTATCTCAATACGCTTATCCGTTCGCGAGTTATCGCGCGACAAAAAAAACGGGACGTACGTACGTACAAGATCACGGACACAAATTTTTTTATTGTTGATTTGGGTTCCTTAGGGTTTGAAACGTCGACATTTGATGAAAAACTATATGGTAATTTTTATGCCCGAAGTGACCAAATTCAATACTTCGTCCAGACTTAGTCTGGGTAAATAGTCATAATGAAAAATTAATTATAAATTCCAGGAAAAAAAAATCTTAATTAAAAATGAATGATGAATTCAAGTAAGAATAATCATAATAAAAAATGAATTATGAATCAAAATTAAAAAAATCGTCACGAAATGATTACAAATTTACAATGAATATTAAAGAAATTATCTGTATAACAGTAGGTCTTGATCCTGCTGTCGCCAATCATGGGAACTAGATGACACACTCTGTAATGTTTCATGATTTTATCTGAAATATTTTAATTTTTTTATCCAACGATGAGCATAATTTGACTAAGTAATACAGAAATTAAAAAACTATTCATGGATCCGAAATATTAAAATAAAAGAATCATTTCAGGCAGGGCAAGGAATATTCAAAATACAATTCAAAATCAATAATGAATTATGAATTTAAAAAGACTTTAATTCATAATTTATTTTTCACGACGATTTTTTATTATGACTATCTCTTACTTGAATTCATAATTCATTTTTCATTTTGACTATTTTTACATGAATTCATGATTCATGTGTATTGTAATTTATCTTTTTAAATCTCATAAGGCATTACTGATTAGGAATTGTATTTTGAACGTTCCTTATCATGCGAGATTTATGCCTACTATTTTTTTAAATTTTCAATTCATTCATAATTTTGAACATCTGATTTGAGTGTTTATAAAATTATTACTGAATACATATCTTTTTACTTTGTTTAAGGAGAAACATTCAATGGCCTATGACATTTTAGTTTGAAGAAGATGCTCCAATGTACATGTTTTTGTTATTGCGTAAAAATTGACAATTAATATTTTCATTTCAGTTTATGAATATGATGGACAACTAAAATAACAGAAAATTGACAATTAATATTTTTAATATTTCATTATTTCTATTGTGACGAAACCTGTCACAGATCGGCACGCTGGCCGAACCCTGCGTCATTTGTTGAGGCCGGGCGTAAACCCGCCATCAAGTTCCGCCTCTCCTGGAGGAGGACCGGGTTGTACCGGAGCGCGCCTCCACTCGTTTCCCCCCACAGGTCTTGCCACAGTGCGCCTCCAGAGTTGCCGAGGAACGGGCCTCGGCCACTGCCGCGGACCTCTCTCTCTCTCTCGCTCTCTCTCACAGCGGCGATATCGAGCCCGAGACGAGTCGGGGACGCACGAAGCACTTTTCAGCGCTCCGTGTCGTACCCTCCCACCACGAAGATCTCGAGGACGGTGCTCGTCATCACCCCGACGAGTACGTCCCCACATAGAAGCCGGAGGACGAACCCTTCTCTCGCGCCGGTCGCTCGAGCGCGCACGCGACGGCTCGAGGGCGCACCGCCGCGCAAGAGAAGAGCACGACAGTACATCAGTATCAGTGAGGCTCTCGAGAGGACTAGAGTACGCTCGTTCGCGCCCCGCGTTAAACCGAAGTTTGTAAACCGTACAGGAGAGACGTGCCCCGCAATGAAGCCGAAGGAGAAGAAAACCGAAGCAAGTGATCCAACCGCTAATCAAGGAAGGTAGAAGTGCCAAGGCCAACCAGAGTCCACTGCAGCAGCCCAACCGCTCAGCCGGAAGATCCGCCTGTAAGTAGGCCTTTTTATTAGTACCCAGCGAGTGTCAGCTTTTGTAGAGTCCCGGTCATCTCGCGAGAAGTTCCGCCGTCGCGCGATTAGAACCCGTGCCCCCGTTCCTCTTATATCTTCCCTCTGCTTTTCGCCATTTATAACGAAATTGATCCTTCTTTGTTTTCTCTTTTGTTCTTCAAATTTGTTCTCCATCATCTTCATTTTCTGTCTAAGCTCTTCATTACTCTCTTCGCATTTTACTAATCTATGATGTTGTTCCTTCTTCCAGTTTTCCATTTCAGCTCTCTGCTCTTTTCTCCATTGTTCCATTTCTCGTTTTTGCTCTTCTTTCCATGTTTCTATATCGTTTCTAAGTTCGTTATTCATGTCTTGTCCCATGTCCACTTTCCAGCAGACCTGACGTATAATATTCATGTCCCCGCTTCAGCCCCTCTACAACAGTACGCGGCTCGGTCACACCCAAACCTCGCATCGCCCTGACGGTAACGCGTCCACCGCTGGTGGATCATTCAACTGCATCCTTTCGATGTCTGGTGTCCGATGGCAGAAGACTGCCATTGAGCATTAGAGGACGCACGGACCCCGTTATTCCGGCGAGGAGGGGGAGGACGCGGAGGAGTTCCTCGTCAAATTGGGGGAATACGTCACTAGTCGGGATCTGACGGAAGAGGACCTCCTGCGCGCCCTTCCTGAAGCATTCAAGGGATCAGCCCTCAACTGATACCGGGTTGATAAGTCAAGCTGGCATACGTATCCCGGCTTTGTACGTTATTTTCGCGACGCGTTCGGCCAACGCCACCTAGAGATTAAGAGGGAGATCACCTTACGCACACAGGGACCTGAAGAGCCCATCCGCAAGTATTTAGTGGCCCTACGGAGTCTTTTCAACCTGCTTGCTTTTCCCCTTCTCAAGAAGAGCAGCTGGACATTGCGGTCCAAAACTTGCGTCCCGGTCTTAAGATAAAAATAGAGCGATACGCCGTTCTCGATTTCGCTGATTTACTGCGGATCGGTCGACAAGTGGAGGGGGCCGCAAATCAAGAGAGGGTCTACCGCCCCCCTCCAGCGACTAATCAGTCCGCCTTCCCCGCCTTCGCCTACACGCCGAAGACGAGGCGAGGCAAGGAGCTGGCCCTAGCGACGCCCGCCGTGAAGCCGGCAAAAGTCAGCCTCGCACCCCCACCCCCTGTAGCCAGCCCCCTTCGAAGAAGAGGAGGCTGCGCCGGTAGCCCGTGCAGAAAGGAACAGAGGTCGTAACCCCACCCGCTCGGTACCGTCATACCCGCAGCGCCAACCACACGTGGCGACACCTACCAATCCGCGGCTGCCAGGAGTACCTCGCCTCCTGGATGTGGCGCCGAGAGAGCGCCCACCTCCCGAGACTGGGTCGCCACAGAATCGGAACCCCGTCCGGTGTTACAACTGTAAACAGACGGGTCACATATATCGAGAGTACCCCCACCCCTTAGGTCATTTTTGTCGGATTTGTGGCTAACCAGGCCGCGATGCTAATAATGGTCCCGTTTGCGCTCGTATAAGGTCGGGAAACTGTTAGAGGGTGGGAAGGAAACCCCTCGAAGGATCGCTTCTACAACACCTAAGCCCCGTGGAACCAATATCGAGTTCGAGTCAATCGATTCCTGTGAAGCCAATCAGTGGACACTAGATTCGGACCCTCGTCCCCACTTTCGCCTAGCTTTGAATGGAAAGGTTATTAGGGCACTCGTTGATACCGGAGCTTCCCGTTCGTATTTAGGCCTCGTGTGTCACGAGGTAGTTTCCCCTTCATGAGGTCAAGTGAAGAGCAAGTAAGAGTTGCCAATGGCGCGCTAGTCCAATTAGATAGCGTCGTTACCCTCACGATCATAGTCGATAGCCATACTAAGAATTTGGAGATAAGAGTTGCTCCCCTCCACTATGCATGCTTGCTGGGGATGGACTTCATGCGCCTATTCGGTCTGAAGATAGATACGGAGAATAATGCGTGGAGTAGCCGTAACGGACCCCGCACTCGCTAAACGATACCAATATTTCGGTCACCGCCTTCGCCGTACATGACTGCGCTGGATTGGACGCCCCCTCCCAGGAAGCCGCCCACGGTTTAGGAGGCTGCTCGATCAATTTTACCCCGCAAATAGGACCCCAACGATCGGTATAACGCGTCTGACCCAGCATGCTATCGACGTACAGGGTCACCCCCCCATTCGTCAAAAGGCTCGCTTACTTTCTCCCTACATGCTGAAAGTAGCACAGGACGCGGTCGATGAAATTCTGAGCAGTGGCATCATCGAACGCTCCGCGAGCCCCTGGATGAGTAACCCCGTTATCGTCCGGAAGTCGAATAGGACTTTTAGGTTCTGCGTAGACTTCCGAGACGTAAACAAAATAACGAGGAATGATGCATACCCCTTCTCCCCTCGATGGATAGGACTCTGTCTGGGTTGAGTCGGGCCCAATACATCACCACACTCCATCTCAGCCAGGCCTACTTTCAGGTGCCCGTGGCACTAAACAGAGATGGTTTGAAGACGGATGCGGACAAGGTCGCTCCCATTCTCGAATTCCCGCCCCCACCAACCTCAAACTGCTGCGGCGCTTTTTAGGGTTGGTAGGGTGGTACTCGCGCTTTCTCCCAGATTTTTCGCGTGATCGCGTTCATTTGACCAAACTGTTAACAAAGAATACTCCCTGAGTGTGGAGTCCGGAGTAGCAGTCTGCTTTCGAGTCCCTCCGCGACACTCTCACCCACACCCCCGTCTTGGCACGCCCAAATTTTGACGTCCCCTTCACGATTCAGACGGATGCGAGCGACTTTGCGATCGGGGCGGTAATCACCCAAGAGATTAGTTTTGCTAGCCGCGTGCTCACCAAGGCTGAACGAAGGTATACCGTCACGGAGAAAGAGTGCCTCGCCGTGCTCTGGGCCGTGAAGAAGTATCGACCCTATGTCGAAGGGACCCACTTTCGAGTGATTACAGATCATAGTAGTCTGCAATGGCTCAGAAATTTGCGTGACCCGATCGGGAGATTGCCGCGGTGGGCCCTAGCCATGCAGACCTATGATATGAAAATAGAGCATCGGAAAGACACCCTCTACGTGGTGCCCGACGCCCTCTCGAGGATGTACGAGAATGTCGATACCGCTCTGTGCGCCCTGGGGGATATCGCAGACCCGTGGTACACCCAGAAGATGGAAAATATTTGGAAATTTCCTTTGAAATATCCTGATTGGAGAATCGAGGATGACCGGATATATTTCCATAGGCCCCACCCGGTAATAGAATCTGCCCTCACCGACCTCGACGCCATTATGGCCGCCTTCAATAGTCTAATTATTAATCGATTGGGTATTTTTTGTCAGATAATGCAAAGCAGTATGATAACTCATACGTACAGTCCCATCTGAAGCAGTTAGGTATAACCCCTGCTCGTACTCCTCCCTACCAGGCCCAAGCGAACCCAGACGAGAGGGTGAACAGAACCCTCAAAAGGATTATGTGCACCTTCGTTTCACACGATCATCGCGACTGGGACGCGCATCTAGAGGAACTTACGCTCGCCCGGAATACGGCTGTCCAGTCGTTCACCAAAATGACCCCTGCGTTTCTGAATTATGGCCGCAACCCAGTAGCTATCAGAAATTTACGTACCGACCTTCCCCCTCCTCCACGTACACTACCTAAGGACCCGGACTTGTGGCGTGATAGGATGAGGAGGCTACCTCTCATTCACGACTGGGTACATCGTAACCTTGAGCGCGCCGTGACGCGCCCAGCCGAGTAATATAATCGCTCCCATCGTGAGGTAGAGTATAAGCTGGGTGATTTAGTGCTACGGCGCATAAGAGTCCTGACGTCGGGAGTTCAAAATTTTGCGGGCAAATTTGCGCCTAAATTTAGTGGCCCGCATCGTATAGTCCGAGTAATATTCCCCGTCGTTTTCGAACTTAATGACCCGGATAGTCGTCGGAACCCAAAAGCGCATATTAAGGACTTGAAGCCCTATCGCGCCCCAACGCCGGGGATAGTTCGAGAAGCGAACTACCCTTTGGGTTCCCAGTCGAAAATTATGATTCGGAACTCGTTGGGAGTGGAACCACTGCCGCGTCGTCGCGGACGACCATCGAAACAGCCCCGACAGGGCACCCAACGTCCGAACGAGGTTACCAGCATGCCATGCCGCAGCGAGGCGCCTCAAGCGATAAGGCCAGTGGAGACAGCCAAACCGACTCCAACCCGTAGGCGCGCGGGTCGTCCACGCAAGACGTCAACGCCGCATGTTCCCCTTTCGCCGGCGCACTCATCCGGAAGACGTCTCGGCCTACGGCCCCGTAGAGCCTAGCTGCTTCACTGGTACCTCTATTGTTGAGGGACCCCCCCCCCTTTTTTTGAAGAGGTCGATTTATGTTAAATAGGTTTATTATTTTATCAATTATGTATTTATTATGTTAATAGGTTACATCGCTTTGGTAAAAGATTAAGAGGTTGTCCCACTGCTTTAACCTATTAACGGCTGAAATGATAATTTTTATACTTCATTTTCAATCAAGTATTTCGTACCAAAATCAAAATTGAAAACAATTCAGAGGTGCGTATCCTACTATTTTCGAGGTCGCTCTTCAAGATTCCGAGGTCAAAATTGAGTTTCAGCCATCAGAAATTACAATATGGTGCCGAATAAAAAAAAAATTTTCAAAAAATTAGGAATTTTTTATATTTATCAATATTTTTCGAGCTATTAGAATATTGGGATTCTATTGAAACTCTGAACAAAGGTGAACAAAATACTTCAATTTTAAGGAAAAATTTTACTTTTATACCCTACATCATTCTAACGACCTCAAAATGGCGTCAACAATGAAAATGTCTTTGAGAAATTTCTGGACGCTCTAACTCAAAAACTACGAACTTTTAAAAAAAAATGCCCAGAATGAAAAGTTCTTAAAATTTATCAAACGATATAGTGGAATTTTTTCAAAATTTGTTGATGACATTTTTTCAACATTTTTTTCAAAATTGTAATTTATTTACAAAAAATTCTGAAAAAAATTCAGTGTATTCTCTGATGAATTCTAAGATTTATTTGTTCTTTCCAATATTTTCGAAAAGTTGATAGTATTCGAGGAAATGAATTTCAAATATTATAGTTAAGATTTTTCCCCCAAAAAACTATTAACTTTTGGAAAAAATTGCAAAGAACAAAAAAACTCGTAGAATTCATAAGTGAATACACCAAATTTTTTTCAGAATTTTTCATAAATAAATTATGATTTTGAACAAAATTTTGAAAAAAAATTTCTCAATATATCATCACAAAAATCTGAAAAAATTCCACTATGTTTCTCGATTAATTCTAAGAACTTTTCATTCTTAGCATTTTTTTATAACAGCATGTAGTTTTTGAGTTAGAACGTTCAGAAATTTTTCAAAGAAATTTTAATTGTTGACGCCATTTTGAGGTCGTTACAATGATGTGGGCTATAAAAGTAAAATTTTTCCTTAAAATTGAAGTATTTTGTTCACCTTTGTTCAGAGTTTCAATAGAATCCTAATAGCTCGAAAAAAATTGATACGAATAAATAATTCCCAATTTTTTTGAATTTTTTTAAAAGTTCGGCGCCATATTGGAATTCCTGATGGCTGAAGCTCAATTTCGACCTTGGAATCTTGAAGAGCGACCTCAAAAACAATAGAATATGTACCTTTCAGTTGTTTTCAACTTGATTGATAATGAAATATAAAAAATGCCATTTCAGGCGTTAATGGGTTAAGTAGCCTCAACCAATGTGGGGTGTTTCGCTCAGTTACGGATACCATCAGGACCATGGCAAAGATGACCAAGAAGAGGACCAAGACCCGCTGGGCAACAGTGCCCCGTCAGGCTACCCTCATCCGTCCCAGGAGAGCCCCCGCTCACCCAGCGCCGGCGCCAACACCTGTAGCGACAGCAACACCAGTAGCGACGCCCACGGAGTTGCCTCCCCTCACCCTGGCGGACTTATCACCTCTACCGGCGGTCAGCGCTCGGCCCCCGCAGGTCGAGGCCGGGCGGGTTCAATTCGCCCAACCGACCGCGGACAACACGGTGCCCCCGTGCCACATCTGCCTGAGACCACTGCAGCTGGGTACGGCGCAGGACGAGCCGGAAGATCCGCCCCACGGTAGGAATCCATGGAGTGATCGACTTGTGCATAGCAGATGGTGATAATACTTCGCAGCGGACAACATCCTTGCAAGGGAGAGCAGTTCACGCACAACGACACCGACACGTTAATGATACCGGGGTGGGGAGGAGGAGGCTCCGTTAAACTTTACCGGACCGGGTACATCCGGATTATGAGGCTAACGTCCCCCTTCCTCGCGAGACCTCCTTCCTCCCAGTAATCGCTGGAAACAGCGATGTTCCGGGTAGCCTCGCTTGGCCACAATTCCAGCAGCGGCGCGGGCACTCGGCGGGGGTGACCCGTAACGGTCCCGGACCGGCCTGGGCTAGCGTACGTCCCCCGAGAGCCGCTACTGGAAATAGCGGTGCCATGAGGAGGGCGGTAGAGCCATCAGGGGGGGGGGGTAGCCTCGCCGCGGCGCACGGTATGAATCCATGGAGTGATCAACTTCAAAAGTCATTCGACGGCTGAATTTTTGACCGATCTTAATGAATCTTTTTTTAAAATACTCGTGAATAATCATACTTCATCGCAGACTCATATGATTTTTTTAATTGATCTTGATTTCAGAGTAGGTCGCGGCCACTTTGTATCTCTAAAAGGCAATTAGTTGCCAAATTTCCAATCAATCCCACTGATGATAAGAGAAAATTCCGAATCGTTTCCAATTTTTTCTAGAGGCTTCTTGGGATCCCTAAAAGCGATTACAAATGATTCCAGAGTTATGACCGGCCATTTTGAAATTCTAAAACGCAATTCATTCTCAAATTTTCAACAAATCCCCATTCGTGATAAGAGGAAATTCCGAATCGTTTCTGCGCGTCATGCGCTCTTAGATCCGATTAAAATCAATTATTTGTAATTTAATTTGAACCACAGTGTAATATTGACAACAATGTAATGGGTCACGTGTTGTCCCAACTTTGATTTTCAGCGTGGGTTTTCGCCCCCTTTGCGGCGAAGCCAGTCGGTCTCTGTCTCGATAGCGAAAACGTGGTTTTTCTCCAAAACGTTCAAGTGCTCTAATTTCTCTCTTCGATCAGCGTCGGATATTGCATTGTGAGCGTAATCATAATTATTTTCCGCGAATGGTGCATTAAGTACCAAGTGATTTAAAGTGGATGTAAAAGGCTGGAATAAAGACATTAAATAAAAACACGGCGATCATTGTCTTGTGTGATTTTCGACTTCCTTTCAACCCATCGACAGCTCAACGGTGATTTTGGATCTTTTGTTTCTAGTGTCGCATGCTACCTATTTTGGGCTATAGTGCTACAAATTCTGGCGATCCTGCCAGGATAATCGTTCGCTAAGCCGGTGTGTTATTTGCTAAAGGGAAAACATACATCAACTTAATTCCCGCGAGAGTTGTGTTCGCGGCGAAAATCGAGAAAAGTGAAGCCACGCGCTAGCGATCACGTGACGCGTTTTCAAATTCTGAATATTCCCGCGATAGTTGGACTAGCCTCAGGGCCGTGCCGCCGTTACCGCGCACCTCGAGCTTCCGCGAGGACCGTACCAATACAGCCGCGCGCCCCGGGCTTTAATCAGGACCATCAGGACTGTGCCACCGCTGCCGCGCGCCCCGGGAAATTCTCAAGACCGTGCCGTGCCGTTGCGCTTGCCCATCTGATGCTTCTTAGTCGTTATTATTGCCGTCTAAAAACATTCTTATTTTCAAAGTGACTTTCGTGCATCTCCACACAGTGAGATTTAATCGTACGTGCTCTGGTGTTGGTGTATTCATTTTTTCTCGCCACTAGTGTTCCATTTTCGGAATTGTTCTCAATTAAACGCAAGATGTCAACGGAAGGCGACAATTATACAATGTTCGAGGAGTTACTACTCGTTCAAGAAACTAATTTTTCGAGCATCGATCAGGCTGGAGCTAGCTTGCCTGAACCAGCAGCGAGATCTTTGTCGAAAATTAACGTGCTGATCAACTATGTTGAAACGACGTGGAAGGAGTGTCGTCGAGTCCACATTCAAATTATGTATATGGCTTCCAATTTGGAGAGACGTCATGCATATTTCACCCAAAATCAATTCCAGACTGCTGAAATGAAATACTTCGAAATTTTGGGTGACCTTCAGGAAGCAATATCGCCAATGCAACCACCAACGCCCGCAACGTACTCCGCCATCGAGACTCAATTGCCAGGAATGGACCAACCATCTCATCATAAAACGTCTAGTCTTCTTCCAAAGATAAGTCTCCCCAAATTTACCGGAGAATTCGATAAGTGGGATTCTTTCGCGGATTATTTTTCATCTATAATTATTAACGATATCGGTCTAGATGACATTCGTAAACTTCATTACCTGAAGTCATGCTTGGAGGGGGAACCACTCGCGATGATCGCTCATTTAAATTTAACTAATGAGAATTTCGTTGTAGCGTGGGAATTGTTAAAATCTTATTCCGAGAATAAGCGATGCATAATTGATAAGCATGTCCATTCGTTGTTCGCTCTACCTAGTTTAACTAAAGAATCCGCTGCCGGTCTTCGAGAATTGCATTTTAAATCAGCCGCAATTTTAGGCGCTCTTGAAGCATTAGGTCAGCCGATTAACCAATGGGATCCCATTGTCATTGGTTTGCTTAGCTCTAAGTTGGATCCTGACACCAGGAAAGCGTGGGTATTGAGCTGGGTTCTCAAAAGACGTACCCAACATTCACTGCTTTCAAAGAATTCTTAAATAATCGTGCTTGCGGATTACAAAGCGCCGCAATCGGTTCACATTCATCATCAGTGTCTAACTCCAAGCTTAAGCCAACGAATCCAAGTACGCGTCGAAATTCTCATGTACAATCCCACACTACAATGAGTAATGCAAAGTGTTCCGCATGTTCCGGCGATCATGCCTTGTACTATTGTAAGCGATTTAAAAATTTGTCAGTATCGAGGCGTATTGATTTTGTGAAGCAACACCGTTTATGTTTCAATTGTTTGGGTGCACATGCGATCGCGTCATGCAATAGCACTCATGTTTGTTTTATTTGTCGTGGAAAACACCACACGCTGCTGCATCGAGAGCAACCGTCCGTGCTCGGGAGTCTTCGCGGCCTACGAACACACACTCTCCTCCCACTTCATCAGAAATGCGAAGCGAATCAAACGTAGAGAACTCCGAGATAGTTCCTACTCACTTTGCCTCAGATAAGCCGATCAAATCTTCCGCTATTTGGTTGGCAACTGCAAAGGTTCAGGTGCACTCCACGACAGGGCGTACGATTCGAGTACGCGCACTTCTTGATCAGGGGTCAACCTGGACTTTTATCTCCGATGATCTTGCTCATGCTCTAAGCACTCGCATTACCCGCGTTTCTTCCGCAGTCAGCGGCATTGGCGGAGCTTCCGCGGGGATGGTTAACCGCGCGGCTGATATTCGTATATCACCGACTCCGCAATTGGCCCTAGTTTCCATACACATGCTTTAATGCTTAAAAGGCTCACGCCATACGTGCCGATCTACCCGCTTCCCCTGTCGTAGTGGTCTCATTTGACGATTCACTGATCCGATCCGGCTAATCATCGGATCCAACCTGTATGGATCGATTCTCCTAGGCGGCCTTATTCAAGGGCAGAGCGGTCAACCCACCGCACAGAACACTGTGTTTGGGTGGATACTGTCCGGATGGACCACTATCCCTACTGAACTAGCTCCGTCTGACACTTCTGTTCACCACTTCGTCGACCATGCTGATGTAAACTTTGATCTTCAGAAGTCCTGGGAGATAGAAGACATTCCCAACGACCCTATTCTCTCCGCTTAAGACGAAATGTGTGAGGATCATTTTAAAAGTACGCATTGTCGTTCTCTTGAGGGTCGTTACATTGTACGGTCACCTTTCCGTTCCCCCACTCCGATCAATATCGGGGGCTCGCGTCTTCCTACATTGAAATCGTTTCAGGCTCTCGAATGGAAACTGTCATGTAATTCGGAGGACTTGTACGAATATTCTGAATTCATGCGGGACTACATTGATTAGGCGCACATGACTCCTGTTAATTTCGATAACAATGAGTGCAATAGCGTATATTTACCACACCACGGTGTGCGAAAGGTATCGAGCACGACCACTAAACTCAGAGTTGTATTTAATGCTTCTCACAAAACGTCCAACTCGACGTCTTTAAATGACCACCTGTTTGTGGGACCGAAGCTACAAGCTGAGTTGGGTCATGTTTTGTTACAATGGCGTACCTTTAAATACGTTTATTCCGCGGACATCGCACAGATGTATCGTCAAATTCGTCTTGACCCTCGCGACCGGAATTATCAAAGAATTTTATGGCGTTTTGATCCGGATTCTCCAGTAAATGATTACCAACTTAATACTGTCACGTTCGGAGTCTCGTGTGCCCCGTTTTTGGCACTTCGTGTCTTAAAACAGCTGTGCCTAGACGAAGGGGATCGGTTTCCTCTTGATTCTGCTGTTCTTTAAACTGGCACGTATGTGGACAATTGTCTATTTGGTGCCCACGACATCCCCACTGCTCAGCGGATTCGCGAAGATCTCGTTGCCCTTTTGAATAGTGGATGTTTCAAGTTACGTAAATGGGCAAGTAACCCGTCTCAATTACTCGCCGAAATTGATCCGACAGATCACGGTCTGGCTTCGGATAAGCCAATACACGAGACAGAGGGGATTAAAATTCTGGGTTTGGTGTGGAATCCTACGTTCGACGTTTACCAATTTAAAATTAATAAGGCTGCTCCGACCTTATTCACAAAACGAATTCTAATTATATATAATTAAATGATAATAGCCAGATTATATGACCCGCTGGGTTGGGTCTCACCGGTCATAATTCGGGCAAAGATTATAGTTCAGAAGCTGTGGCAATATCAATTGGACTGGGATACTCCTCTTCCCTTAGACATCATCGATCATTGGAGCACCTTTTATGATGCGCTGCCCGCTCTGGCTGGCTTCAGCGTGCCTCGGTGGACAAGCCAAGCTCCTGACATGATTTCCTGCGAACTCCACGGGTTCGCCGATGCTTCAAACGCGGCATACGCGGCCGTTGTTTATCTGCGCGTCTGTCATCACGAGCATCCGCCTCAAGTATCGCTCCTCGCAATTAGCACGAAGGTCGCTCCTTTGAAGCAATTAACCATCCCGCGCCTTGAGCTCTCCGCAGCCGTTCTATTGGCGAGATTGCTAGTTTATATACGCAAGGTTGAGCAATTTTCCACTCTCTCTGTACACTGTTGGACCGACGCTTCAATCGTTCTTCATTGGCTTCGATCTCCACCAACACGATGGCAGACTTTCGTTGCCAATCGAGTGGCTCAGATCCAGTCGCTGCTTCCGGGATTGGAATGGCGCCACGTTCCAAGTGCGCAAAATCCGGCCGATTTAGCCTCGCGTGGCATATCTGCTCATTCCTTGGTATCTTGCAACTTCTGGAGCCATGGACCTTCGTGGCTAATGCAGGAATCCAGTCATTGGCCGAATAATCTCCCAAGTTTAGCATTCGACGCACCCCTGCAGGTGCGCTCCCATATCAACATTGCCTATTCATCGTCATGCACTGTATTAGACCAACTCTCTAGCACGGTTTCATCGTGGAAACGACTCTGTCGAACGCTGGCGTTTGTTCTCCGATGGAAACAATGCCTAAAGAACACGATCATCATGGTCGACTAACTCCTGACGAAATGGTGCATGCGGAAACCATCATTTATCGAACATTACAGCCGCTGCCTTCCCGGCGGAGCTTGTTGATCTTCGGTCGAAAGGGATAGTGTCAGCAAAAAGTCCGTTGAAGACATTGGGTCCTGCGATCGATGTTGAAGGATTAATCCGGGTGGGTGGCCGTTTGGATAATTCCTCGTTACCTCTGAACACGAAACATCCGCTCGTCTTGTCATCCCACCCCGCAGTACGTCTACTCGTCGAATTCACGCATGACAGATGCATGCATGGAGGTATCGCGCTGACGCTGCGTACATTGCGCCAGTCCGTTTGGATCCTGCAGGCAAAAAAGATTATCAGAGGGGTCATACACCGCTGTCTGACATGCGCCCGTCACCGAGCTGAACTTAGTTCACAAACTATGGGCCATTTACCCACTCCGCGCGTTTCAAGGCCGGAACGGCCGTTCCTACATACTGGAGTAGATTATGCTGGACCATACCAGGTCCGTATTGATAGTGGCCGAGGAAGAAAATCCCACCTCGGGTATATTGCACTGTTCGTATGCTTTGCAATTAAAGCTGTGCACCTGGAGCTTGTGTCGGACTACTCGTCCGCCGCATTCACAGCGGCTTTCCGGCGGTTCGTGGCCAGACGCGGGTTACCAGGTCACATGTATAGCGACTGTGGTACCACGTTTGTCGGAGCTGATACCGAATTATCAAACGCCTACCACCAGGCAATTCAAACGGATGAATTCCGAGATTTACTCGCGGTCGACAACGTGAATTGACACTTTTTACCACCGGCTGCACCTCACTTTGGCGGACTCTGGGAAGCCGGGGTGAAGAGTGTCAAATTTCACTTGAAGCGGGTTCTTGGCACACACACGCCAACCTTCGAAGAATTCGCAACGCTTTTATGCGAGATCGAGTCGGCACTGTACTCCCGTCCGTTGAGTCCTATGTCCGAAGATATTGAGGATCTGCAGGTATTAACACCCGGGCATTTCTTGATAGGAGGGCCGCTGAATGCTATACCTGATGATTCGCTTCTCGACATTTCGGCTAACCGCTTATCACGTTGGCAAATGCTTCGTCAGATTTTTTAGCAATTCTGGCATCTTTGGACATCGGATTATCTGCTCTCGCTGCAGCAGCGAACTAAATGGCCTATAGCGAAAAATCCAATTGCGGTCGGACAATTAGTTTTAGTGAAGCGTCCGAACCTGCCACCAATGAAGTGGCCCATCGCTCGCGTGATCGAATGTTTGCCAGGCAAAGACGACCTGGTTCGCGTAGTCCGCGTTCGTACCGCCACATCTCTGTTGACTCGGGCGGTAACTCAGCTCGCATTGTTACCCGTAGATTTAGAGTGTAGGCAAGCGGAAATATTAGAGAATAATTAACTAAAATGTCCTGTGTGTTACTAGGACTCTCTTTTCATTTAGTTTTTTGCAGGCTTCTATGCTGCAACGGGGGCGGTATGCCGCGTCATGCGCTCTTAGATGCGATCAAAATCAATTATTTGTAATTTAATTTGAACCACAATGTAATATTGACAACAATGTAATGGGTCACGTGTTGTCCCAACTTTGATTTTCAGCGTAGGTTTTCGCCCCCCTTTGCGGCGAAGCCAGTCGGTCTCTGTCTCGATAGCAAAAACGTGGTTTTTCTCCAAAACGTTCAAGCGCTCTAATTTCTCTCTTCGATCAGCGTCGGATATTGCATTGTGAGCGTAATCATAATTATTTTCCGCGAATAGTGCATTAAGTACCAAGTGATTTAAAGTGGATGTAAAAGGCTGGATTAAAAACATTGTCTTGTATGATTTTCGACTTCCTTTTCAACCCATCGACAGCTCCCAGCTCAACGGTGATTTTGGACCTTTTGTTTCTAGTGTCGCATGCCTACCTATTTTGGGCTATAGTGCTACCGTTTCTAATTTTTTTCTAGAGGCTTCTTGGGATCCCTAGAAGAGATAAAAAGGATTTCAGAGTGATACGCGGCCATTTTGAAGTTCTAAAACGAAATTAATTCTCAAATTTTCAACAAATCCCCTGCCAAACACCCTGCCTTAAATTTTCTCGAAACTTATGTGAAAAGGAAGTGTAGCGTTTCTAGTTAAAAGGGCAGTGCCATTGATTCTGACCGTTTTTAGAGAATTTAAAATTAACAGTAATAAAATATGTTAGCTTAGGTTAGATTCTGACATGTCGGCTGAATGGGTTAAGAGTCAATATATTTTATCACTGTTAACTTGATAACCTCTAAAAAGTGCATAATAAATATCAAGGCCCTACAAACTAAAAATGCTAAGCTTTCTTTTAACATAGGTTTCGAGAAAATTTAAGGGGTGGGGGGAGGGTGGTCGTGTTTTGAGATATCAAGAGTTTCAAGTTTCAAACTGAAATTTCTATATGGAAAAGAGAGAAATTCAAAGAAATTTAAGGGCCAATTCAAAGAGCATTCGATTCAGTTTCGAAATGGTGTGTAACATATTATGAATATTTTTATTTTTATATAATGAAATTCATTGTAAAAAACGTTCCTGTATTATTTTAGCTCCTTTTTATTTTATAACCCCTTCAACGACCTTTAATTAGCGTAAATTTGACAAAGTTTTGCTTTTTACGTTCAGTTTTATTTACAATCAACTCTTAATAAGTATTGTGCTTCAATTTAGCTAAAAACTGCGTTCCTTAGGGTTGAGAACTTAATTTTGGAAAGTTGACGTGTGCCGGGTACGGGTGAACAAAGGTTTGCTGGTTTTCTTGACAATTATGGGGCAAAAATTCGTATATAAAAATTGGTACTTCCATTTATATACACTTCTGTGATAATTGTGTGAACCAACCCGATAAGCACGTAGCGTACTGCAGACAACATTTCGTTGTTATGCCGAAATTTATATCCGTGGATTGACCATGTATGCACTGTTTTCGGAAGTGCAGTGGGTGAGGGCAAGTAAGCGTAACTGCCGCTAGGTGCAATCGCTGAAAGATGCGCTCTCACTAGAGATATACGGCGCGGTTTGACATAAAAGAAAACTGTTCATTAGCATAAGTGCTATAGACATCATATATTCATTTATTTTATTTGATATCCGTTCTTCGATAAAAATGACTACTTTCAGTATATCACAAAGCACATTATGGTCTTGGTTGTGGAAACGAGAAAATTCGATTAATTATAATACCGAAGTAATTCTGGAAAATATTATGAAAATCGGTGATTATGATCCGAATCAACTTGATCAGATACGAAATAAGATATTCGGTCAAGGTTTTCAGAAAAAGAATTACAACGAGCTGTAGAAGTATGCTATCGTCAAAATGACGAACAAACATTATATGTACCATGGCCATGTACATGGATTTAAACTTAACGAAACAAAAATATGATGATCTCCGTATTCATAATAAAATTTTATTGGGTGATGAAACCTATCCATCTTACCTCTAAATTGTCGCTGCAAAAAAAGAGATGTTATCCCGATAACATTAACGTCACAAAAAATGGTGTACGCATTTAATTGCAATCTTTGCTAGACCACACGGTAAATCGATTAATGTTAGCATTGCCAAAAGATGACCTGAAGTCGTTAAATAATATGTCGTTAGTATTGGAAGTAAATGGGGCATGGATGGCGCTTCTAGTCAACAGGTTCTTCAAAGTAAATCGAACAGCGTCGAAGATAATGTGTGTGATCAATCTGTGTTTGTTATATCTTTCGTCCCGTTAGAATTGAAAAAGGACGATGATTGCATATGGATAAACAATCGTCCCTCTTCAATGCGGTATTGCCGCCCTATAAAATTTTCATTTGTTAAAGAGAATGCAATCAACACCCTGCTGGAGTATAATTTTTATACAAATGAAATACGCAATCTTGCACCGAGTGCGGTAAAACTTGATGACGTTACGTTATCTGTATCGCATTGCTTGCATTGTACAGTGATCGACGGAAAACAGGTCATGCCATCAACGAACAGAAATCCTCAAATTCATGCAATATTTGTTGCGCTAATCCAACACAAATAAATACTTTGAGTGTTTTAGAAAAGTTGCTACGAAAAACTGAGTTTTACGCGCTTGGTCTATCTACACTGCATTGCAAAATGCGTTTTATGGAATGTTTGCTTCATATTGCTTATAATATGGACTTTGAGCAAAGCAGTGTTAGAGGAACGGAAAACAAATGCCTGAAACAAGCAAGAAAAATTCAGTTTCAAAAGGATTTGAAGACGGAACTCCGTATTATTGTATACGTAGTGAAACAAGGAGCAGAAAATTAACGCTGAAACTAAAATTGTAGCTCGAATTTGTCAACTGGACGAACGTTTAGTGGAACGATTTGGTACAATTTTAAAAGTGCTTTCCAGTGGTAAAGAAATTGACGTCGACAAATTCAGAGCATATAGCATGGAAACTGCTGAATTGTATGTACAATTGTACGGATGGTACTTTATGCCAACAACCGTGGAGAAAGTTCTAATTCACAGTGCAGACATAATAGGTGCTTCACTGTTACCAATCGGCCGATATTCCGAGGAAGCGCAGGAAGCAAATAATAAAGTTTTCCGCCCTGCTCGTGCTCACAACAGCAGATGGTCATCTAAAGAAGCAAACAATGAAGATCTTGCTTATTTCCTCCTGATTGCATCTGATCCGTTAATAAGTAGTTTATGAATAAATAAATTTAAACAAGAGACGGAACATATTTATGAAGCATGCGCGTTATTGCGAGTTGAATAAAAATGACATTATATAAGGATAAAAGAACAAAATTAAAGAAAAAAGTAAAAGAAATAATAAACAAAATTTAAAAAAAAAACAAAAAAAAAAGGAACTACATTCCACCTAGGTCCACGTCCTTAGTTCCGGGTAACGCAAAAGGGTGGGAATAGAAATATTTCAGTACTATTCTTGTAACTATTTATACTGGAGTAACTACCGTTTCCAATTTCCCAAGAAACCACCAGAAAATTATTGAAAACGATTCGGAATATTCCCTCATCATCAATAAGGATTTATTAGAAATTTGTCGACAAATTGATTTCTAGATTTTCGAAATGGCCGCGTATAACTCTGGAATCATTTTTAATCTCTTCTAGGGATCCCAAGAAGCCTCTAGAATAAAATTGGAAACGATTCGGAATTTTCTTTTGTGACGAATGGGGATTTATTGAAAATTTTAGAATCAATTGCGATTTAGAATTTCAAAAAGGCCTAGTATAACTCTGGAATCATTTTTAATCTCTTGTAGGGATCCCAAGAAGCCTCCAGAAAAAAATTGGAAACGATTCGGAATGTTCCTTTGTCACGAATATGGATTTGTTGAAAATTTGAGAATGAATTGCGTTTTTTAATTACAAAATGGCCACGTATCACTCTGAAATCCTTTTTATCTCTTCTAGGGATCCCATAAAGCCTCCAGAAAAAAATTAGAAACGAATCTGAATTTCCTCTTATCACGAATGGGGATTTGTTGAAAATTTGAGAATGAATTGCGTTTTAGAATTTCAAAATGGCCAGTTATAAATCTGGAATCATTTTTAATCGCTTTTAGGGGATCCCAAGAAGCCTCTAGAAAAAATTGGAAACGATTCGGAATTTTCTCTTATCATCAGTGGGATTTATTGAAAATTTGGCGACTAATTGCTAGATACGAAGTGGCCGCGACGTACTCTGAAATCAAGATCAATTTTAAAAATCGTGCGGGTCTGCGATGAAGTATGATTATTCACGAGTGTTTTAAAGAAAGATTCATTAAGATCGGTCAAAAATTCAGCCGTCGAATGACTTTTGAAGTCGATCACTCCATGGATTCCTACCGTGCGCGCGGCGACGCTACCCCCTCATGGCACCGCTAGTTCCAGTAGCGGCTCTCGGGGGACGTACGTTAGCCCAGGCCGGTCCGGGACCATTACGGGTCACCCCCGCCGAGCGCCCGCGCCGCTGCTGGAATTGTGGCCAAGCGAGGCCACCCGGCAAATCGCTGTTTCCAGCGATTACTGGGAGGAAGGAGGTCTCGCGAGGAAGGGGGACGTTAGCCTCATAAGCCGGATGTACCCGGTCCGGTAAAGTTTAACGGAGCCTCCTCCTCCCAACCCCGGTATCATTGACGTGCCGGTGTCGTTGTGCGTGAACTGCTGTCCCTTGCAATGATGTTGTCCGCTGTGAAGTATTATCACCATCTGCTATGCACATGTCGAGACATTTCGCGATTATGTTTACGTCGAATCACTGTATGGAATCGGTTGTATATTGCGTTTAGCTACCGGAACTATAGCCTCTCGCTTGGCGACTTATTGGCTTCAATGAGACCATTGCCTGTATAAGGCTATATATTTTTTCCTGTTGGTTGGCCCGTTGCGTTATATTGCTGTCCCGATCGTGTAAAGTAACCGCGTATAACTCACTTGACGGTGTACATACTTCCTCCCATGCCTCCGCATATTCATTCGATTAAATTCATATTACGTTAAAATGTATGGTTTCGTAAAAGCCTGTTCAGTTGCGCTAGATTGCGCGTTTAACATTAATGACGCTAAGTCGTAACCTCTATTTAAATTTTAAGTTGGTTCGTGCCATTTTTACGCAAACCATTTAAGTATTCTTGAGTCGCATTAACCGACCTAATAGCGCCTGCACTCGATTCCCCCCACTGGTCGTGCCGCAGTGCGCCTCCAGAGTTCCCGAGGAACGGGCCTCGGCCACTGCCGCCGACCTCTCTCTCTCTCGCTCTCTCTCACAGCGGCGACATCGAGCCCGAGACGAGTCGGGGACGCACGAAGCACTTTTCAGCGCTCCGTGTCGGACCCTTCCACCACGAAGAACCCGAGGACGGTGCTCGTCATCACCCTGACGAGTCCGTCCCCACATAGGAGCCCGAGGACGAACCCCTCTCTCGCGCCGGTCGCTCGAGCGCTCACGCGCCGGCTCGACGGCGCACCGCCGCGCAAGAGAAGAGCACGACAGTACATCAGTATCAGTGAGGCTCTCGAGAGGACTAGATTACGCTCGTTCGCGCCCCGCGTTAAACCGAAGTTTGTAAACCGGACAGGAAGGACGTGCCCCGCAGTGAAGCCCAAGGAGAAGAAAACCGAAACAAGTGAGACAACCGCTAATCAAGGAAGGAAGAAGTGCCAACCCCAACCGGAGTCCACGGCAGCAGCCCAACCGGTCAGCCGGAAGATCCGCCTGTAAGTAGGCATTTTTATTAGTACCCCGCGAGTATCAGTTTTTGTAGAGTCCCGGTCATCTCGCGAGAAGTTCCGCCGTCGCGCGATTAGAACCTGCGCCCCCGTTCCTCTTGTATATTTGCGGTAAATTTTTGAGTTTCTGCCTTGCCCTTATAAGGGCGAGGTAACACTATGAAATATACTTAGTAATGTAGGTGAACTCGGAAACCGAGGTTTTAAGAAATGTAAGGCGAATGAAGTCGCTTAATTTGAAAGGTTGCAATAAAATAATAATATTGGAAAACGTAAAAAAGTCAAAAATTGCTTTGAGATGTGGATATTTGAAAAGAAACAAAAATATTTTTCTTGTTTTTAATAACCGACCTCTTGTCTTCATTAAATTTTTCATGTATAAGTGATCAACTGTGATATTTTTCGATATCACACCCCTAGAGTCTCAGTATTTGGATTTTTAAGTTTGCATTTCTCCTAGCAAAGGGGGTATAATCTCGAGTGTTAGAAAATGGTGCAAATATTCGTTACATTTGTAAATAACTGATCTACGGCAATATTTTTCGCTTTGACGCCCTTAGGAGCTCAGTATGTGGCGTGATGGTCGTGCGGGCTAAGGCGTCTGTCTTAGTCCGCCCGAACTGAACGTCGCGAAGGGCCCGAGTTCGAATCCCCGTCCTGCAATTTTCTCTGCTTATGACCAGTGTGGAATAACCGGGGAACTTTGCTGGGCGAAGGTACGAATTTGGGACCGCTGCCGACCCCCGTCGGCAGTTATCGGTACCGTCAGCGTCTTATCCGCGGTCGGTACGTCGTGGGTCTTATCTCGGATAAAGAGGGGATAAGCCCCGCGTCGTACTCGCTAAGGCACAGACCGCCGAATCTGCTGGTGGTACCGATATTGGGGTAAAAGGGACTGGCTCTGGGTGGGTGTTGTGTTGTATATGCCTAGTTCTTTCATTGTACTGTCTGTCTCTGTCCTGTACCTCTCCACCCGAGAGCCGACCCGCAAATAGACAAATCGTCATTAACGCGGGGGAAATAACCTGTCCTTTTTGTCCTTTTGTCCTAGAGTCTCAGTATTTGGATTTTTAAGTTTGCATTTCTCCTAGCAAAGGGGGTATAATCTCGAGTGTTAGAAAATGGTGCAAATATTCGTTACATTTATAAATAACTGATCTACGGCAATATTTTTCGCTTTGACGCCCTTAGGGGCTCAGTATGTGGATTTCGAATTTTGCATTTCTTTTAGCAGAAGAGGGTATAATCTCGCGTGTTCGAAACTGCTCCAAGTATTCATTAGATTTTTCACATACAAAATTTTGAACATGGAAGATTATAAATCTTATCTGCTAGGAGAAATGTAAAGTTAAAAATTCACGTACTGAACCTCTAGGGAAGTGAAATCGGAAAATATCATAGTAGATCATTTATTTAAAAAATCTAACGATTATTTGAAGCCTTTTTAAATACGCGAGATTGTACACCCTTTCGCTGGAAGAAATGCATAATTCAAAATCCACATACTAAGACTCTAAGGGCGTGAAATCTTAGAATACCCTAGAGTATTAGTAATAGTTTCTTAATCCTTGAAAATACTGTAAATAAATACAGTCAAATACAGTTTTTAAATAAATATTTACTTGAAGTAAACATTCTTCAAATTTGAAGTTCATTCGCCTTGCAACTCTTTAAAACCTCGATTTTAGAATTCATAATCATATATCCTCTATGAAATTATTTGGTTTTGCTGGGTTAAAAACTAGAAATACAGAGTTAAAGTCCAGATAATGGCCGATTTTACGTATTTGACCGCAGTTATTGCGCGAAAATGTTGCGGTAACAAATTGTTACTGGAATATTAGATGATGCATTTTCTTCTATTCATCACTCCCAACATATCCTATATGAAATTGTTTGGTTGGTTTTGCAAAAACTAGAAATAGAGAGTTAACATTGAGAAAATGGAATGTTAAAAAGAGAATGGATCATCTTAAATTACAGTAACAAATTGTTACCGCAACATTTTCGCCCAATAACTGCGTTCACATACGTAAATTTGTCATTATCTCGATTTTAACTCTCTATTTCCGGTTTTTCACCAAGCAAAACCAAACGATATCATATAGGATATGTTCAGAGTGAAGCATAGAAGATAATGCATCGTCTTAAATTACAGTAACAATTTGTTACCACAACATTTTCGCCCAATAAATAAGGTCACATACGTAAATACGGTCATTTTCTCGACTTTAACTCTCTATTTCCGATTTTTCACCCAGCAAAACCAAACAATTTCATGTAGGATATGTTCAGAGTGATGCATAGAAGAGAATGCGTCATCTAATATCGCAGCAACAATTTGTTACCGTAACATTTTCGCCCAATAACTGCGTTCACATACGTAAATTCGGTCATTTTCTCGATGTTAGGCTGCATTTCCGGTTTTTGCCGCGTCAAAGTAAAACAAGGTTTTATGCAGAATGAACATGAAAGATAATGGAGGGGTATGCTTAATCTAAGGGGTTTTTTGGCAGCAGCAGTGAAGTGAGTTTTTCCTTGCCGTCAATGTTTCGCCCTCCTGGTCACGAACTGGTACCTAGCCAGTAATGCGTACTGGAAATTCATTTTTGTTGTTTTTCGGAAGTAACAATTGAGGAACAAATTCCTATGCTTTTTCATTTTCATTTAGTTTTATTTGTTTTTTGGTTTAGGGTTTGGTAGCTTTAGCTCGAGCTAGCAAACCCTAGCCTTTTTTTTTTAATAATTAAATAAGAGAATAGGCACCAGCAACATCTCTCAGCAACCAAAAAGTAACAATTTTTCCGGCTATTTCGGATTGAGTTTGATATCGCTAAGTATGTTTTCTTAATTAGGGTTTGGTAGCTTTATCTTAAGCTGGAAAACCCTATGATTTTTTTAAAAATATTTGAGCAACAAAATCGGCACTAGGGTAACAAATTAGCAACAAAAAAGTAACAAATATTGCGACTATTTTGGTTTGGGTTTGGTAAATTTGGCTTTGCAGCTTTAAGTACCTCCCTACGAGGCTATTGCCAAAAGTAAAATAATTGAAATAGGTCATGTCATTCTTTTTATACAAAAAAATAGATAAAAAAAGTGTTCCTTTACAAAAAAGAATTAAAAGCCGTGTATTTTGTTGGGTATAAAAAAAAACTACATGACGTTTTTCAATTATTTTACTTCCGGCCATAGCCACGTATGTGCTGAACATGCCCTATAAATTTGAAGGCGATTGATCAAGTCGTTTTTTAGATATCCCGAAGAAAACACATTGACGAGTCAATATTAAAATGAATTCGAATTTTACGCAATTGCAAAATTGTTCCTTCACCACGGTAAAGATTGCATATTAATTTAAACCAAAGCGACTATACTCACAATATCCTCACGATATACTATAATATACTTTCTGATATACGTAGGATATCATATTTTCATACGATGATATTCTCAGTATATACTCAGAATATTCCTATGTCCGCCCTTTTCATGTACTCAGAACATTACTAGGATATTCTGCAAGATATTATATACTAAGAATATTATCGGTATATCATCCGCTGATATTCGTAAAATGTCCTCACGATATACACTTTAAAAAAAAAGTAATGGAATAAACATAAAAAATATCATTATTGCTGTTGTTTGAAATTTGTATCCAGAATATCACATTCGCTGAAGGAATATTTTGGCTAAAATATTTATAAAAAAAACGAAACAAATTTTGAGAATTATCGTGTAACGTGAATGCCTTTTTATGAAAATGTTATTATAATTACTGTGGCATCACGTTATATCTCGTGCCTGATTATTACCAATAATGTAAACAATGGTCGAGTTCAGTGGAACTCGCCGCGAGGGGCGTGAGGGGAGCGAGGCGCGCACCGGCGAGGACCCGCGAAACTCGCCAGACCTTACCTGTTCTTCGCGCGAGAAACATTATTGTTCCCGAATATCTGAGTAGCGAAAATTAGTTGGCGGTTAAAGAAATTATATTTAAGAAAATTAATTATTTTGGTGAGTCCGTTGTGTGTGTGTCTGAGGTGCGACGACAGAGTTGTGTGGGTGCACCGACAATTGGATTAGCGACGTCCGTTTTGGGATACAACCGTCCCAAAGTCCGTGCGAAAGAAAAAACGGAAAACGACCTCGTTCGCAATAGCGTAAGTACCGGCTCCTTTTTACCCGGTTTCTCAAGTGTCGGTCCAACAGACCAATGTTGTAAAAAAAATATATCTAAAGAAATAATAGTAAATAATAATATTACTTAATTTTTCACTTTCCTCAAATTATTTTACGTTATGATAATTTTCTCGTGACGTATTAAAATTCCAACTCTCAAAATTCCCTTGTAATGTCTATATTCTGATCCAAGTGTCGACATTTGTGTATTTTCATATCGTCATTGTAAATTTCGAGTCAGTGCCGTGTAAACTCCGGGAAAAGTCGATCGTCCAAGTCGATGTGTCGATTAACAAAAAGATAGGAACTCGACCGTCAACCGGATGAACGATCTTAACGGGCGTATGACAAAAAGTCGTTCGTCTAATTTATAACTGCCGGCGCGGTACTAACTCTTACGGAAATTCTAAGCATTGCTATCTTAATTTAATTTGATCAATAGCTCTTATCGTAGTTCCTTGACCATTCTTTTTATTTTGCAAACCAAAAAGGCAGTAATAATCGTTCTATTTTTTTTAAATTATGTAAATTCTCTGTTATATGTATTATATGATTGTATGTAATTTCATGTGTAAATGAAGTTTAATTATCTTTTGCTCCTTTTATTGTATTTAACACTATCGAAAATAAATTAGTAACGCTCGAAAGCAAATAAGAAAAACGCTCGCCCCGGTGGGGAATCGAACCCGGGTCCTTCGCTTACTACGCTAACGCCTTAACCACTACGCTACGCTCGCTCTTATCTAATTTCGTATGACGAATGATGGTTACTATCCGTAGAGCCTCCATGACGAAGATATTATTATCATCCTATAAAAATTGGAATACTGTGCACTAATGTACAATGAAAGTCCATTCAACTTTATGCCTTTATTGTACATGTACATAATTCAGTTCCAGCCGAAATAATTTCTGCATTTGACGCAAATATTATATGCACATTTTACGCAGGTGTTTTATTTCTTGCTTTTGTAATGAATAATATTTGCATAAAATACTTAATCATTAGTGAAGGGGGTTATAAAGTGCTCGACCGATAAGGTAAGAATCTTCACTAAAACCCGTAAATAAAAAGTGACTGAAACGATTTTTCGAAATTCGGGGTCTGTAAGGGCAATTTTAATTACTATAGATGGTATCATAGAATATAACAGAGACATTAATTGAAAACTGTTGATAAAAATCACTTATTTCCGAAGTTTCAGGGAGTTACGAATGTAAAAAATCTCAATGTAGTATTCTATATTATCATGTGTATATGCTTAACATATATCTACCCAAAATTTCCTGTCTTCATTTTTGAACGATATATAATTAATTTTCTACGTCTATGCCTTCAAGACTTTTAGATGTACAAAAATAACAAATAAATAATTAAAAAACTACATCTTGACTTTATTCCATTACAATAATCAACGATATAAGAATTTAGATCCAATTCCTTTTTTCGATGGAAGTTATATCAACAATATAAGAATTTAAGTCAGCTAATTCCTCTTTTCGATGGGAGTTTTATCATTCATATAAGAAAATACAATTTAGGCTGCAAATTGTGATAAAGATATGTTATTAATTACATTTTGCACTCTTTAAAAGTAATATTATTAGTTTGGTACTCATCCGTTGCTTCTTTTCAAGAAAAAATGCATTTTTTGTTTCTTCGTCGAAAGTTCACTCGGAGCCCAATTTCACCAGTGTTTTGTATTAACTTTTTTACTACCTTAAGTGACTAATTGATATCAAACTACTTGGAATAGTTTCAGAAGAACAAAATCTACCAAGTTTCATAGTTATTTTCGAATTTTTAGCACAATTTCCATTTTTATATGTTTTAACCAAACCTGTTAATAAACAGTTGCTTGGTATGGAATAAAAATTGAAATTATGCTAAAAATTCTAATAAAAACATATTTGGTATCAATGAGTTGCTTTTCAGTCAATGAAAAAGTTAATACAAAATGCATTTTTTGTTTCTTTGTGAAAAATTCACTCGCAGTCGTATCCCAATAAACGAGTTCGTGTGCAAACATTTTTAATACGATTTCATACGTTTCCATCCCGTTTCTTTCCTCGCTATTTCGCGGTAAATCGCATGAAAAACGTACGCAAGATGATGCAACGAGTTAAAACGCATCCCAGTAAACGAAAAAGTATTCAGAAGTATTGATAAGTATTCACATATGTTACTTTCAATCCTATTTGTTAGCCTTTGTGAATGCTTCCCTATTTTCAATCATTTCTAATCATTATGGAAGTATTCACTGTATTTTTTGTAATGCTTCCCAATACTTCAAGATTACAATTATAAAGTGAATCCTTTGCTATTCTTAAAGAAGTATTGCTACGTGTATTTTGAATGCTTCCGAATACTTCCTGTACGGAAAACGTGATGAATGCTTCTCAATGCTTCAAGAAGCATTCATGTGAATATTTTCAATACTTCTGAATGTTTACAGCTGACACGGTATCTAGGTGTCCCGCACCATAGTTTTTCAACGTCCATGTTGACTGCTTCATAGTTTTCGATGTCTAGGTGTTCCTAGATTTCACCGTAGTTTTTGAGGCATCTGGGACCTGAACGGTACAAAATGTCAGTGCGAAACACCTAGACATCGAAAACTACGAAGCGATCGACCTGGACAGCGAAAAATGACGGTGCGGGACACCTAGACATCGAAAACTGTGGAACATCAATTTTATCAATATGGTGGAATAGAAGAGTGTTCAATTTCGAGCACTGGTAATTCAGAATGAAATCGGAATACTCAGGATTGGTCTTGTGTCCGTGAAGGAGCTGATAATGTATAGGAAATCGTATTAATTAGAATACAGTTTACATCCTTTTGTTACGTGCCCGTAACTGCCACAATACATAGGAACAACCGATTATAAGAAACCTTACTTACCGATTGCAGTAGCCAAAAGAACAGATATTAATACTAGGAATTTAGGCACAGCGATATCTATAGCTTATACTAACAAACTAAAAACGCTCTTTCACCCGCTAGATAACTCGACTGAACACAGAGAAAAATCTGACGTATCGACCCTAGCCGATAAATCCCGGCTCGACACATTTACCCATAAGTGCGCTATATTACCGACAAGCATGCATATTTGTAGAATACCCCAAAAAAACTTACAAAAATATAAACCAATAAAAACAAATTCTTTCATAAATAAAAACATTAAAAAAATAATTTTATTAATATTTTTTCCATTAGAAAACTCTGCCGTGTTAAAAAGATTGGCTTCTTAAAAAGAGTATATCAACAAGTTCCCCTCGGTTTCCCAGAGTCATAAAAATTCCTAAACCATCGACATCTAAACAAAGAACATAGATATGAGAACTCACACAAACGAATATTCTTTCAAAAATTATACAACGTAACCTTCGCATATATAAATCTTTAATTTTGTAACTGTCTTTTAGATTTTTTATTAATTTTAGTGAGACGTCTATACGTCACACTACAAAAGAAGTCAGTCTTGTGCCAACAGTTACAACAGTCGCGCACCTTCAATAAAAATGCACGGCGAGCAAATTTCGAGTTAGGAGTAATGTGTTCCAATATTAACGAAAACAGTTATCCCAAACCAAACTTGCCAATACCCGGGAAACACGAGACGACTACTAATATGTCTTAACAAAAACAATCCTTAAAATGAGATACGAGATAACTTTAAGAGGGGGAGAAGATTAAAATGAAATATATAAAATATGGTTTAAGATAAATAGGTTTATTCATATAAAAGATATTTATTGCCCGAGAGATATGAGAAGCCGGGACAGAGCCGGTACTTACAAAATTTGGTGCTTCGTACACGCTTCGAAAAAGGCTCTGTCTCAACCAATAGTGGACGTCGCTTGCCCTGTCCGTTCGCCGAAATCTCGAATGATCGCACAATAATATGGACACAAATATTACAATAAAACGCGATTGTCCAAATCACAAATAAATATAGACGACTGTCTTTACAAAAGATTTCCCGAGCGGAAGCCACAACAAAGAACAATTCTTTTTCTTTACGCTCGCGGATCGAAGGTACGCAGAGATCTGACTTTTCGGTTACCGGCGAGTACCGTATTACTCTCCACAGGGTTGCCGGCTATCGTCGTCTTGGCAGTCGGCTAGTTCTGAAATGTTACTAGCCATACAATTATTACACAATACGGAGCCACCGCCGGAGCCTGGGGAATAACGAAAATGCTTTTCCTATAACCGGGTATTAAAATAAAGATAAAACAGCATTTTCGTTACACCCCCCGCCCAGACGCTGGCTATCCGATCAGGGTACCAGCTCTGAAATCAGCACCCCAGTCTCAGGCATAATCGAACATAACCAAGATTTAAAAAAAAAATAAAATAAAATAACTTTATCACAGGTTTTCCAACAACACAATGGATTTTCATGTTATTATCTACGACTACGTGTGCTATAATGATGAGATGGGACACAAATGGAAGGAATTTGTCGTCCATATTGTCTAGGACGTCCACGAGGACGTCTAACCACGGGATCGGGTATATTGACTTGATTAGACGGACTAGCAGAGACCTCTACTTTCGCTTCGCTCGCCATATTCGACCATGAAGGTCGCCTATCTATTCTATCGAGTCCGGCTTGTGTCGCATCACCTAACTTAATCTTTCTAGGCCTACCGCGAGGTCGTCGTTCGACCGTAGCGCCCCTATGGACGTCCGCATGTACAATGATTTGAGGCCTATCTACCACTTCTTGTTCAGGCTCAAGCAATGTTGATTGTTGATCGATGTCTTCTTCTTCTGCTAGATTCATCGAATCTTTCTCAATACGCGTTGAATCCTCTAATGGTGGATCTTCTTCTTCATGGTACAGCTTCAGTTGATTTTTATGGCATTTACCTTATTTCTTAATTCATAAACATTGGATCCTAATCGTTTGGAAATTGTACACGGTCCTACAAATTTAGGAGCTAATTTTGCAGCAAATCCTTGGGCTGCCGATGATAAAACATAGTTCCTTTTAAGGACGACATCTCCTATCTTAAATTGGACGTCTCGTCTTCTTGAATCATAATAATGAGCTTGACGCTCCTGAGCAGCTTCGATATTACGAGTCACTTCTTGATGTAGCGACCGCAATGCTTTTAGTCGAGTCATCCAATCTTGGATGGCACTTCTTTCCTCAGCTTCATCAGCTGCTTGGTCTTCATGACGTCGATAGTGATCAGGTGGAATCAATTGACGGCCATAATTCATCATGGCAGGACTCTCTTGCATGGAGTCGTGTACAGCCGTATTATAGGCAAAGGCAAATTCCAATATATATTTGTCCCAAGTACGATGATTTTCATCGACAAACGCTATGATCATCCCTTTTAATGTTCTGTTAATCCGCTCTACAGGATTAGCTTGTGGATGATACGCGGGATTCGTCGATGGTTCAATTCCTCGGTCCTTCAGATATTTGTCTATTTTCGTATTTCGAAAGGCTTTCCCATTATCAGTATGGAATACTTCCGGTGTTCCAAAGCGGAAAATAATCCTTTCGTTGAACGCCTTAATTACAGATACTGCGTTCACCGTTTTCACAGGCACACATTCGATCCAGCGTGTGAATAAATCCTGGAAGACTAGTAAGTATTCTCGACCTTGAGAACTTTTAGGAAATGGACCCATGGCGTCTGCTGCAACTATTTTCCATGGTCCAGGTACCGGTCGACGACCCATTAATCCTGATGGAGCCATCGGTGGAATTTTAGTTCTTTGACAAACAGAACATTTCCGTACATATTTCACGATATCCTTCCGCATCGTCGGCCAGAAATAATATCGGGCAATCCTATCGTAAGTTTTGCGATTGCCGAGATGTCCTGCTGTAGGAATGTCGTGATTTTCTATTAAGATAGACTTCCTATTTTCTTCTGGGACGACTAGCTTCCACGCATCTTCGTCGTCCATTAGCGTATCTAAAATTGGATTTGGTTGATACACATATAGTCGACCACCGATCATTTTCCAATACGGAAACTTATGAAGTTCGTCCTCTACTTGTCGAGATTTTTCGACGTACCATTTATCCTTGATTGGAGAATTCTCTTGAACGGAACTGATGAGAATATGCTCATCCTCTTCGTACATACGCGATAAAGCGTCAGGCACATGATGTATGGATCCTCTTCGATGTTCGACCTTGTAGTCGTAACCCTGTAACTCCAAAGCCCATCGAGCCAGGCGACCATTGGGGTTTCTTAAATTACAAAGCCACTGGAGACTACTGTGGTCTGTAATTACCTTAAAATGGTAACCCTCGACGTATTCACGAAATTTGCGAATGGCCCATAGGACTGCCAAACATTCACGTTCAGTGACAGAATAGTTTCGTTCGGCTAGGGTTAATGTTCGACTGGCGAACGCTAGGACACGCTCATCTTCGTCGAACGACTGGCTCAGAACGGCACCAATCCCTGTGTCACTAGCATCTGTTTCCAAAATATATTCTCTAGTGAAATCAGGTCGATGCAAAATAGGTGCAGTACTTAATAAATATTTTATTCGATCAAACGATGTTTGCTGCGCTTCTTCCCATATAAGGTTGATCCTTCCGGGTTAATTGAGTGAGTGGCTCCGCTATAGTGGCAAAGTCACCCAAAAATTTACGGTACCACGAAGCCATACCCATGAATCTTCTTAGCTGTTTTAAATTCTTTGGCGTCGGGTATTCTACTATCGCTCGGATCTTCTCGGGGTCAGGCCGAAAGCCATGTTTATTAACTAAGACCCCTAAATAACGGACTTCTTCCTTACCAAAGACGCTCTTTTTTAAATTAACGCTGAGACCTGCGTCTTTGATTTTATTTAGGACGTGTTCAACCCATTTTACATGTTCCTCGAACGACTTTGTTACTATAAAAATATCGTCCAAATAATAGAACGCATATGGATCTAATTCGGGACCAATCAACGAATCAAGCAACCTTTGAAAAGTAGCGGGTGCTCCACTTAAACCGAAAGGCATTCGACAGAATTGGAACAACCCTTTGCCTGGAACCGGAAATGCTGTGATCGGCTTCGATTGTTCATCCATTTTAATTTGATGGTAAGCGCTTCCTAAATCTAAAGTAGTAATATACTGGGCTTGCTGCAATTTCCGTAAAATGGAATCCATATATGGTAAAGGATAGGCGTCTGGCATCGAAACAGCATTAACTTTACGATAATCGACGCAAAATCGCCATGTACCGTCTGACTTCTTCACCATGACGACAGGACTCGACCATGGACTTGAAGACTACTCGATGATTCCTTCGTCCAACATCTGCTCAACATATTGGTGCATTTCTTCTTCTAATTTCTTAGAGACCGGATAATATCTTTGTTTTATAGGTCGAGCGTTTCCTACATATATGACGTACTCGACCAAATTAGTGCATCCGATATGAGGATTGTCTACGGGTATTATTGACCGGACGATTGAAAATAGACGTATTTGTTGCTCGTCGGTCAATTTCTGAAGGCCTGACGTCTTCTGGCTCTCTTCGAGTGGAACAGAGACCAGGGCGACTTCCACCGGAATTCCTTTGACACTCCCCTTTACCGTAATGAAGTTTTCGCAGGGATGAAGTATCGCGTCAAATTTACGAATAAAGTCAGCCTCTACCAAACAATCTGGTTCCAGGCTAGGCATGACTAAGACAGTCAGCCATCTTACCGTACTTTCAATTCTAAAGGGTAATCTCAATTGTCCGGTGATTGCCACAGTTCTTCCATCCGCGACCCTAGCGCCATTACCTCGATATGGTTCTATGTGGAGACCAAAATCGTCGGCGAGTCGATAGGCGATACGCCCAATTACGGTACGAGCCGCCCCCGGATCAAACAGAGCTCTCAAATGGTGACCATGGACAGTCACAGTTATCCACCAACGAGTAAAACCTACATCCGTCGCCATGTATACTTCCGACGGGCCTTGATTGGTTGCTTGAGCTTGTGATGGGGAGGTCTGTCCAAGAGAATCAGGGACAGGTGCGACCTCTACTACACGTCCCTGCTCTCGTTTTCCAGACATCGCGGACAATTATATTTCTTAAATCCAGGCAGTCCACATCCATAACATTTTAGGTCGCCAGGTTGACCATTCTGCTTGTCCATAATCCCAGACGAGGTCTTACTCTGCCCCACCCTTGATGAAGGACCATCTTGATTCATAGGACGATTCCCAAAATTCCTATCTGGCAGGCTCTTTGATCCCATCCATAATTTCTTTTTGCCCTTGAATTTCTGGTTGAAGGGTAATGTCCGCCGATCCATCGTATTATAATCAGGACGTCTGTCCACTGCTCGTGCTGTTGCAGACATTTCCTTCTGGAGTGATGCGACCGCATCTTTAAGGGTAGAATTAACCGTTGAGGTCAACCTTTTTTCCATGGACTGCATCCATCTAGAGCACGTCCCTTCCACCAGTTTCTTCACATCGGCCTCGGAAAATGCTGCCACTGCTGACGTGGACGGCACCAACCGTTCTACTTGCTTTTCTGCCAGTACTGCGGCGAAATCCACCTTCTTCTTTTCTTTGGACTTCCCGCGGTAAGCCACTTCCGGGCAGAACGACTGCTCCGGTGCTGGGGGAGGACGATAGGCCTGACTACACCTCAAAATTCGTTCGGCCTCCCTAGCTTGATAGAGGAGATCGTCGAACGAATGGACTCGATCCCGCTGTACCGCCATCTGCAACTCTGGCCTTAAATTTTGGTGTAGCCACTCAAGTTGCGTTTCCATTGACGGCTCCGGAACCCATCGATTTAAAATAGATCTAAGACAGATCATATAGTCCCGGACTGATCCATCCGGACCCTGAGTCCTCATATGAACCTCTCTTTCTAGTCGGCGTTGGACATTACGATCGCCTCCATAACACGAACGGGCGTCTCTGCAAAACTGTGCCCAGGTACCCCAATTTTTATACGAAAATCGGTACCACTGAAGGGCGACCCCTGTTAATAAATGAGGTAGTGCGTGTAGCAGCTCTTCATCTGATATTCCTGCTATCAGGCTGCATTCTTGAACACGCGTCAGGAAATCCTCGAGGCTGTGTTGCTCATCGCCGGCATAGGTAACGTTCCAACGTCGGACCACTTCTCCTAGGTCTCTTGTTCGGAGGGTCTGATTCAGCCGTGCATCACTTCCTTGGCCGATTCTTTCGTTCATTTGTCTTGAACGATCTCCCCCCTCCCTAGGGTCAACGTGACAAGGTAAATGTGGCATTTCGACCCCACGATCGGGTCGACTTTGTTGTGGAAGCTCTTGCCTCCCTTCCTCCATCAAAATGTCATCCGACTTTCCTGGATAATTGATGTCAAAAGTATCGCGAAAAGTCACCTTATCATTCCTGGCCGGCTGGCTTAATGTGGTGCTATTTGCTCTATTTGACCATCCTTTTTCCAATTGTTGGACGACTAGCTGACTAATACGCAGCGCCCATTCATCCAAGTCGGTTTCTTCACTATTATCCTCTTGTATGGATTCGTATAGTGATTGGTTTGTATCCTCTCTTATCGGGTTAATTATTACCTCTTCCGTATTATTTGTACTCGACGACTGATTTTGTTCTCGATGCACTTGAGCCTGAACCCTAATTGCATTCCTATCTTGAGTTTCTCTAACCAACTCTACGAAGGACTCTAATAACGCATCGCGACGCGACCTACACTCTCCTTCTATTTCTTGGACTCTAGTTTGTTCGAAGTCTGCGGCTGTATAATTGCCTTCCAGTCTATCTAAAAGACGATTTACGCGTATACGTGGTCGACCCGATTTATTTAATTCGAGGCGTTCCAAAGCCTCATCTAATTCCTTAGTCGACAAATGGAATACCCATTCATCTAAGTCTTGATAGTCGTTGTGGCTCATTTTTCTTTTAATTGGAACTTCAAAATTTTCTATTATTAAATAGGTCAAAATTATACCTATGCCCACGACTATCCCGACTAATACGAATGTATCCATTCATAAAAATAATAACTGAAATTTAGACGTCCACTTAATAATATTACCGTATCAACTATTGTTATTGTTGATATCTTTTTAATAAAATTAAAATAAATTACCAATACATTTAATAAAAAAAACAATTTTCAAAATTAATTTGACGTCCTAATTTTAAAAGAAAAACCCTACCACTTATACGCACGTTCGTCCTCAATCGTCTGTTAATTTATTTACTAAATGGATGACTCAAACCCCAATTCCTGTTGTATTAATTTAATATTAAATAGTTGAAGAAATTACTTCAATTAATTTAAAATTTCAATTATTTATTAATTTAATTCAGTCGGTATTACAGGGATCTGTTCATCCCGTGGAAATATTTCCTATGACTATCATCTCTGTCATCCATTTATTAAATTTTAGACGACCTAACCAACAAATATCCTCCTATTTGATCGACTTAGTTTTTCGCTGTTATTTCGTCGTTAAACCTTAAACGACTAATAATTTCAATATTTATAAAATTTTGTTAATAAATAACATATACCCTCTTTATAAGTCAACACAAAACGTCATAAACCAATAACATACTCTTTTATCTTGTCTTGTAGTAACATTTACAAAACAACGCCTATTGTTGGTCTCCTATTTTTGTATGTAAAGACGTCTATCCATTTATAAATCGTATTCTAATTTTATTAATTAATAATTAACACACTTATATGAATTAATTAGATTAATTAGACCCTAACTGTCAATTTTGTATTAGACGTCTATTATATTTCTGTTTGATCAAATATTGTTTTATATGCCTATATAACGACTATTCAATTTTAAAATAACTTTTATTTATTACAACTATTCAATAATATATGTCTGACCCATTTGTATACATTGGTCAGATACTAACTGTATATTTAAACTTATTCGTTTATCATATTTAGTAATCGTAGAATATTATTTTCAAAAATTCAAAGTCTACGTTATTTCACTAAGAACAATACATTATATTATAATTTTATATTATATTTCATTATCAAACGATTTCAATAATTTAATGATAACTGTCTGACCTAGTTATATTCATTGGTCAGATGTTAATTATCTATTTAATTTTAGTCGTCTATTTCAGTTATTATTAATGACGATTATTTTTCATAATTTAAACTTGACGTTATTTGAATAAAAACTATGTAAGCTATTATCATATCTCATTATTTTCTCTTATTGTTCAAATACCTATTATGAAATTCAAAAGGTTATTACTTGTTATTGTTTATCTTTATTATCTGGTTAGATTTTCAAAATTTGTCGATTAATTAGCAACGACAAAATTATTTTCCTTTATTGTAAATATTCACACCTTTTTTTTCATTAATTTCTTACTTTTAAAACCATTAACATTACCAATTATTTAAACTTTCCTAAACGTCAAGTCAAACATGAAAATAATGTCACTTTTCACCTTTCAGTCGACTAACTACCTCAATACGTCGACTCTATCTATTAATTATTCTAATACAGTTGACTTGTTATACTATTTGTCGAATTTAATTAATATTTACACAAAAATAGTCGATTTTATTTAATTTAATAGTAACTTAGTCGACTTTACCAAAATATATACTATGTCGACTGGTTACCTATTTCCTGTCTTTCCTTTATATTTAATATTTTGACTCGTATAACTGTCACAAAGTTTACATATACCAACACATACACAAAGCATATATTTCTTTTTAATTCTACTAATTGACCAATCAGGTCAATTTTGTTCGGGCGCCATTTTGTAACTGTCCTTTTAGATTTTTTTTTATTAATTTTAGCGAGACGTCTATACGTCACACTACAAAAGAAGTCAGTCTTGTGCCAACAGTTACAACAGTCGCGCACCTTCAATAAAAATGCACGGCGAGCAAATTTCGAGTTAGGAGTAATGTGTTCCAATATTAACGAAAACAGTTATCCCAAACCAAACTTGCCAATACCCGGGAAACACGAGACGACTACTAATATGTCTTAACAAAAACAATCCTTAAAATGAGATACGAGATAACTTTAAGAGGGGGAGAAGATTAAAATGAAATATATAAAATATGGTTTAAGATAAATAGGTTTATTCATATAAAAGATATTTATTGCCCGAGAGATATGAGAAGCCGGGACAGAGCCGGTACTTACAAAATTTGGTGCTTCGTACACGCTTCGAAAAAGGCTCTGTCTCAACCAATAGTGGACGTCGCTTGCCCTGTCCGTTCGCCGAAATCTCGAATGATCGCACAATAATATGGACACAAATATTACAATAAAACGCGATTGTCCAAATCACAAATAAATATAGACGACTGTCTTTACAAAAGATTTCCCGAGCGGAAGCCACAACAAAGAACAATTCTTTTTCTTTACGCTCGCGGATCGAAGGTACGCAGAGATCTGACTTTTCGGTTACCGGCGAGTACCGTATTACTCTCCACAGGGTTGCCGGCTATCGTCGTCTTGGCAGTCGGCTAGTTCTGAAATGTTACTAGCCATACAATTGTTACACAATACGGAGCCACCGCCGGAGCCTGGGGAATAACGAAAATGCTTTTCCTATAACCGGGTATTAAAATAAAGATAAAACAGCATTTTCGTTACAATTTAAACAAAAGCCAATAGAAAATACTAACATCCGACAATATAATATGATGCAACATAATTTTCTGCACATTTTGAGTACAAACAAAATATAATTAAAACCATAATTTACTATAACAAATAATTCTATAAATAAAACAGAATAATTAAATAAAAATCTTTTTCTTTAACTAACAACCCAAATTAAGACAAAAATCATTTCCAACAACATACGCTAGAATTTATCAATAAATAAATTGTTTTTTTTTTTAACAAACTTATCCACATGCACACACACAGGCACCCATACAACTGCACATCCGAGCCACGCCCAAACTATGAGAATATATTTTAATTTATACATAAAATAATAAATAAACATGAACACGAAACAAAATATTATTGCTCGTAATAATTTTCTTTACATTTTTATATAGAAAAACCTCTGGAATAATTAAGAGAAACCCCTGAAAACAATAAAAACAATATTGACTAGGACAAACCAATTCTAATGCTTAACTAACAAATCCTGCATGTATTATTAACAATAACAAGTATCAGCAATTCTCTTTACTTGCGTACAGACATACATTTTTTTTCGAATTAACTATTTAAGCAATAATGACGACGATTAATATCTGTTCTTCACGTATGTTAAATTATAAGATAGTCTATTTGCACAATAATCAACGAACTACATGGCTCTTTATACATTAAAATACTTAAAAATAATTGCTCATAAATAATTAATAACCGACGCGTTAATTAAGTCAATTTCTCGATTGTTTAAAATATATTTATCAAGATCAAAACTAATTTTGCCAATTATTCCACTTCTAAACATGCTACGAAGTTCGTTCATGTTTGTGCAAATCACAGAATGCAGTTTGCAAAAACTTCAATTGTCAACCAAACTACATTGACAACGGATCATTGTTTTTAACAAACTTTGGAAAATCTGGTCACGAAAATCTCTTATCTCTGTTCCAACCTTCAACCCCTCCATCTGACCCAGAAAACACAGAGCCAGAATCATATAAATAGCGGCTCCAAAACTACAGAATTCAGTTCAAGTTCAAGACAGTATCTCGTTAACTGAATAAGTTAGACGGAAAGTCAACGACGACGAAGACTACGAGTCCCAGACAAGGAGGAATCGTCGGCCCGGAAGTCCACCCACCGATCCCCTCTCAGGCCCAGCTGAGTCACCAGGAACGAGAACCAGGGCTTCCAACGGAAAAAGTGAGTATTAGCTTCACCCTCTTCCTCCTTTTTCCTCTCTCCCCTTCCCCTTTTTTTTGGATCGACGGGAGGTACTGGCTACCGAGCTTCTCCGTGGTGAGCCTTCGGTTCGATCCACCTGGTGCCAGCGCAGTTCTGGACCCGCAGGATATTCCTTTTTTTTTATTAGGGATCGATAAAGGGATCGACCTCCGAGCGGCGAACGTTGGTTTATAACCACGTCGAGCCACCCCGTTGTCGGCTCCGCGAATCGATCCACCCCTCGGTCGATTATGGAATTGGAGTCAACACGCTCCGATGCATGATCGACCCATAGGAGCCCTTATCTCGGTCACGTGATAGGCCATTTTTCCCGGTTTTTCACCGTTCTACATTCCCAATTACCAATCCTCAATAGCCTCCCTCGTACCACCTTTTACTTCCATCCAATCGGTCTCGGTCCGACCACCCATTAACCACCAAATTAGTTTTTTTTTATAGTGAAGTGTGTCCAGCAGCGCCGTCGACTAAGGCGGGCCCGTCTTCGGTTACAGGCCCAGTGGTCCGTGTGGGGCGCCCATTTTGCCAGGGGACTTGACCCCAAGAATTCGAGTAATCCGGTCACCAGCGAGCGACTAGCGGAGCTTTGTCAGCTCCCGGCGGCTCCTCCTCCTCTTCCTCCTCCTCCTCCTCCTCCTCCATCTGACCCTCTCCCTGGATCCCCTCCTGAACCCAAGAGAAAGATCTCCCTTCAGGAATATAGGGAAAGAAATGAAAAAAAAAACTTATTAAATAAATTAAATTTTACCTCCGAACCTGAGCATTAATTATTTTACCCTCGTCTTTCCTCCTGGTCCAGCAGCCTCCGTTCACATACGAACCCCGGATTGTCCGTTCAGGACAATCCTCCTTTCGACCGTCCAAAATTGGTGCCTCCGTTTCAAGAGCACTAATTTGGGACGTAACACTTTTGTACGTGTTGTATAATTCCGAAAAAAGCGAATATATAATTAAAACTAGAAAGCGTCAAAACAAAATATTATGTATCCGTAAATATCGAATTACGTGTTAAATAGTGATCGTCAGCAGTGGACCCGTGGTCGGCGTCGCGCGAGCTCGTTACTCAAGTTAAGCAACTTACTTGGAGAACAGTAGGTGGATAGATGACCGCCCGAGAACAGATTTTCTTTAGAAATAATTAAGTTATTAAAAGAAAAATAAAAACAAAAAAATAAGTATCATTAAGTTAAATAAACAATATTAATTTTTCAATTTAATTTTTTAATAAAATTTTATAATAAAAAAAGAAAGAATGAAAAGAATTATACAAAATTCCTATCAGTTTTGAATTTCATAGGATTCGGTAGGAACAATTCTATCCTTCCCAATACTTTTACAAGGATTAAGAAATAGCATTCAGAAGTATTGACAATTTCAATGCTTCTGAATACTTTTTCGTTTGCTGGGATCGAATCGAATGAAATTAGTGCGGAAGCATTTAGGAATAAAAATTGAGGTTAGGTTTGCACATAATGAATTTTCATATTAAAACGCATGGAATTGAGCCAAGTTTTACCGGGTTTATACTTTGTCTTTTTTTTTAATATTATTCGAGGTTCAGGTAAAAACAATATAACACAAGAGAATTTGCAAAAAAAATTTCGTAAGTAACAAAGCGAACTGTATTTGTACTCCAAAGTTTATTCTCGTGAATTCTCGCTCGTTTCTGAATCGATTTGCTGAAATTTGACGTACATTAATATAAAGTGCATAAAATCACCATAAATTAGATTTGAGCTTGAAAATGTACATACATATTTACTTTTTGGTTTAATTTCAATATTCTAGTTTAGGAACTGATGTTATCGAGGGTCAGTTCGTCGTTTTCACGCGTAGGCGCCACCAGCGATCTAACATGACTTCGTATTAAAACGAATGAACACTTCGTATAGGTAAACACGAATGCCTTCGAATGATTTCAATCAAAAATTTGCATTCGACAATTAGCCGTTTCCGTATGCGAACGGATGTACATAACCTCAATTTTAAAGACTATTAATACTACGCACATATTCGAATGTTTTCGAATGTAGAGCGAAATGAAATCGTATGAAATATCATTCGCTTTAAGCAACCCATCAAAGAATGTATCATTTCGAATGAAAAATTAATACCCGTGTTTCGAAAATATCGCATATTGACGCATATGATCGAATGTAACGTATGACATCGGATGGATTGGAAAGACGACAAATATTCGAAATATATTGTGCGTATGAAAACATTTGAAAACGACTAATTTCGTATAAAAATTTGACCAATTTCATTCGAAATTGGAAACAAATCGAATGAAAGTCGAAATTTTTGCACACGAACTCGTTTATTGGGATTTCATCAAAATGTTGTATTAACTTTTTCACTGACTTGAAAGCAACTCATTGATATCAAACTACTTGTAATAGTCAGAAGAGCAAAATCTACAAAATTTCATGGTCATATTAGAATTTTTAGAACAATTTCAATTTTTATTGCATACCGAGCAACTGTTTTTCATCCCAGCAAACCAAGAATGATTGAGAAGCATTGAAACTTTCAATACTTCTGAATCCTATTTCTGTATCCTTCAGTAAGAATTAAGAAGCATAGCAAATTTTAATTTTTTGTTTTTAAATTTTTTCTCTTTATACAAAAAAATTTTGTTTTTCATTTTTAATTTTATTGTTATTTTTTATTTAATTCAATTATTTTTTTAACGTTTTTTGTAGTTGATTTAATTATCTTAAAAAAGTTGTTCTCAAGCGGTCACCTATCCAAGTAGTGTTCCCCACCAAGAATGCTTGACTAGAAACAACGATCGCGCGCGACACCGACCATTGGTCTACCACTGTCGATCACTATCAATAACGTAATATGACATTTCTGTTACACGTTAACATTTTTAAAAATTCTTAATTATCTCAAAAACAGCCAGAGATAAGCAAAATATGACAAAATTTTGGAGACTATCAAAAGGGGGGATCCCATTGAGTCGGTTAATGCGTACATGCGAATGAATTTTGAAAATTAGCAAAACTGAAAATTTTCAAAATTCTAAAATATCTCGAAAACGGCAAGAGATAAGTAAAATCTGGAAAAATGTTGGGGGTGT
Organism: Trichopria drosophilae; assembly: GCA_030407085.1. Lineage (NCBI taxonomy): Eukaryota > Metazoa > Arthropoda > Insecta > Hymenoptera > Diapriidae > Trichopria > Trichopria drosophilae. The sequence continues at coordinate 122,839,991 of CM059582.1, read as the reverse complement.
ATGGATAGGGGGGATGACCTGGAGTCGATTAATCCATACATGCAGAGATTTTTAAAATTTGCAAAACTGAAAATTTCCAAATTCTCAAATATCTCGAAAACGGCAAGAGATACTTAAAATCTGACAAAATTTTGGAGGGTGTATCGATAGGGGGGATGACCTTGAGTCGGTTAATTCATACATGTAAACAGATTTAAAAAATTTGCGAACCTGAAAATTTTCAAAATTCTTAAATATCTCGAAAATGGCAAGACACAAGAGAAATCTTGATAGTAAAACAATTTAAAAATGTTCATACTTCAGGAATACTCTGGAAGGATAAAAGCACTCGCATGACACGACTCGATGAAGCATTGAGAAGATTTTAAAATTAGTCCCACAAATGCTTCCAGAAGTATTCAAAAAGAAGTATCCGTGAGCACAGAAAATATTCGCATACATGCTTCTAAAAGAATTAAGAAGCACTCGCAAACGATTGAATGATAACGCATTGAGAAGAATTTAAAATTAGTTCCACCAATGTTTCCAGAAGTATTGAAAACCATTCGATTTATGAAATTAATTTGTAAATATTGAGAAGTATTCAAAATGAACGGATCAGTTCTAATTGAAGTATTGAAAACGATTAAATATAGAGAAGGATTCACAAAGTGACAGAAATAGGATTCACGTTCAATGAAATGAATCATTTTCAATTCTTCCCAATCATTTTTGTTTTGCTGGGATCAGGTTTGGTTAAAGCACATAAAAATGGAAATTGTGCTAAAAATTCTAATATAACCATGAAACTTGGTAGATTTACTCTTCTGAAACTATTCAAAGTAGTTTGATATCAATTAGTTACTTTTAAGGTAGTGAAATAGTTAATGCAAAACACTGGTGAAATTGGGTTCCGAGTGGACTTTCGACGAAGAAACAAAAAATGCATTTTTTCTTGAAAAGAAGCAACCGGTGATTACCAAACTAACAATATTACTTTTAAAGAGTGCAAAATGTAATTAATAACTTATCTTTATCACAATTTGCAGCCTAAATTGTATTTTCTTATATCAATGATAAAACTCCCATCGAAAAGGGGAATTAGCTGACTTAAATTCTTATATCGTTGATATAACTTCCATCGAAAAAAGGAATTGGATCTAAATTCTTATATCGTTGATTATTGTAGTGGAATAAAGTCAAGGTGTAGTTTTTAAATTATTTATTTGCTACTTTTGTACATCTAAAAGTTTTGAAGGCATAGACGTAAAAAAATTAATTATATATCCTTCAAAAATGAAGACAGGAAATTTTGGGTAGATATATGTTAAGCATATACACATGATAATATAGAATACTACATTGAGAATTCTTCAAACTTTATTAAATAATAATATTTAGGAAGACGACATTATAATATAGGTAATTATAATGCCAAATGTTGACTGTTCTTTCCAATCAAATGTGACAATTGATAATGAACAATCAATTTTTCAACAATATACGATTAATTTTCTAATTCTATGCTTTCGAGAATTTAGATGTACAGAAATGACCAATAAATGATTAAAAAACTACATTTAACTTTATCCCATTATAATAATAAACGATGTAAGAATTTAAATCTAAACTCTTCTTTCGATGGGAGTTACATATCAACGAAATAAGAATTTAGGTGTAATTCTTTCTTTCGATGGAGTTATATCAACGATATAAGAATTTAGGTCTAATTCCATCTTTCTTTGGGAGTTATATCAACAATATAAAAATGTAGGTCTCATTCCTTCTTTTGATGGGAGTTATTTCATTGATATAAGAATTCAAACCTAATTCCTTCTTTCGAAGTTATTTCAACAGTATATCAATTTAAATCTAAACCCTTCTTTCAATGGGAGTCATATCAACTACGTAAGAATTTAAATCTGATTCCTTCTTTCGATGGGAGTTACATCAAAGATATACGAATTTAGGTCAGTATATAACTCCCATCGAAAGACGGTATTAGGTCTAAATTCTTATATCGATGATACAACTCCCATCGAAAAGAGGAATTAGACCTGAATTCTTATATCGTTGAAATAAGTCCCACCGAAAGAAGGAATTAGACCTGAAGTCTCATATTGTTAATATAACTCAATTCCAAAGAAGGAATTACATTTAAATTCTTGTATCTTTGAAATACCTCCCATGCGAGCTGATCAGCTGATATAACTGAATATATAGCTGAATGCACCAGAAAGAAACATACAGATAGTATTTCCAACTGCCAAACACGTGGATGTAAACATTTCAAAAGTGTCTGGCGGTACTATCTAGTTAGTAAAAACCGTGCATCTCAGAAGCTTACTATTTAAAGATAGTAAATGCTACCAACTGGAGATGACTAGGTCAAATTTTACTATCTAATTAGTAAATTTTACTACTTTAGTGATTGCGCCAGCCAACTATTTTTCTCCGTCTATGTTCGGGAAATACCGCATATTTTCAGAATGTTTAGGATGAAATCCGAATATTCGAAGAGTCTAATTAGGCTACAAGTAAATTATTCGTCGAATCTACGAAAAATGTACGAAATATAACATTCTGTTGACGATATCCTCTGTAGATTCCAGAAATGTCGCGTATATTTACAGGATATTTAGGATAAGAGTCGAATATTCGTCGAATCTACGAAAAATCTACGAAATATAACATTCGGTTGCTGATGTCCTCTGTATATTCCGGAAATATCGCGTATATACTTAGAATATCCTCAGAATATTAGGTATATTAATTGGATATTCAGTATCAAATTGGGATATTCGTATGATATCATGTGCTATCTGGGTTAATTATAAATGAATGATGAATTCAAGTAAAAATAATCGTAATTGAAAATGAAATATTAATTGAAATTAAAACAATCGAAAATAACGAAATAACTACGAATTTAAAATGAATATTCACGAAATTATCTGTATAACAGCACTCACGACGTTGATCCTACAGTCGCCAATTATGGTAAAAATGAACTTCAAATTTGAAGAATGTTTACTTCAAGTAAATATTTAAACAAGTAAAATTTCCTGGTCTAGACGGCAATTGTAACAAAATGTAAACAAAGGAATAAAAGTAAATAAATATGCGTCGTTCTAATATGAATGCAACGCGAAAGATTACATTTATAACGGAAGCATATCTTGCCAGAAAAGTTTATTATACTATTGAATAAAAGAAAACAAACCCCACCTGTTATTCATATTGCAAAATTATTGTGTTAAAAAAGGCGTTTCGCTCTCAAGTAAATATTTATTTAAAAACTGTATTTGACTGTATTTATTTACAGTATTTTCAAGGATTAAGAAACTATTACTAATACTCTAGGGTATTCTTAGATTTCACGCCGTTAGAGTCTTTGTATGTGGATTTTGAATTATGCATATCTTCCAGCAAATGGGTGCATAATCTCGCGTGTTTAAAAAGGCTTCAAATAATCGTTAGATTTTTTAAATAAATGATCTACTGTGATATTTTCCGATTTCATTTCCCTAGAGGCTCAGTACGTGAATTTTTAAGTTTACATTTCTCCTAGCAGATAAGATTTATAATCTTGCATGTTGTAACGCATTTCCTAGTTCACCTACATTACTAAGTATATTTCATAGAAATAATGAAATATTGAAAATATTAATTGTCAATTTTCTGTTATTTTAGTTGTCCATCATATTCTTAAACTGAAATGAAAATATTAATTGTCAATTTTTGCGCAATAATAAAAGTATGTACATTGGAGCATTCTTCTTCAAACTAAAATGTTATAGGCCATTGAATGTTTCTCTAATATATGTATTCAGTAATAATTTTGTGAACACTCAAATAAGATGTTCAAAATTATGAATGAATTGAAAATTTAAAAAAATAGTAGGCATAAATCTCGCATGATAAGGAACGTTCAAAATACAATTCCTAATCAGTAATGCCTATTGAAATTTAAAAAGATAAATCACAATACACATGAATCATGAATTCATGTAAAAATAGTCAAAATGAAAAATGAACTATGAATTCAAGTAAGAGATAGTCATAATAAAAAATCGTCGTGAAAAATAAATTATGAATTAAAGTCTTTTTAAATTCATAATTCATTATTGATTTTGAATTGTATTTTGAATATTCCTTGCCCTGCCTGAAATGATTCTTTTTTTTTTAATATTCCGAATGCATGAATAGTTTTTGAATTTCTGTATTACTAGTCAAATTATGCTCATCTCTGGATAAAAACATTAAAATATTTCAGATAAAATCATGAAACATTACGGAGTGTGTCATCTAGTTCCCATGATTGGCGACATAAGGATCAACACGTACTGTTATACAGATAATTACTTGAATATTCATTTTAAATTTGTAATCATTTCGTGACTTTCGATTTTTTTAAATTCGATTAATAATTCATTTTTGATTATGACTATTCTTACTTGAATTCATCATTCATTTTTAATTTAAAAAATTCCACTTATTTTTGCTCGAATATTTACCATAAATTTATGTCAATATGGAGAATAAATTCGCAATAATACAAAGCATGCGAAACAAGCCGAAAATTGTTAATTTATTTAATTCTTAATAATTTATACCCATGCGCATTAAAAAATGTTTCGTTTTATACTAATTTCCATGTTTTTAAAACCGATAATGTTTCATTTTTTATGCGCGGCAATTGATTACTTAATAGCGCTTCAGTATCCTGTGCGACGAAAAGAGTAAGGTTACTACATAAATTAATGAAGTCTTATTAATAATAGCAATCATCGTTCTTTATTTGCTTCATTACGCCGTACTAGAAGCCGTTCCTTTCTACGAATGGGCTTGGTAATATTGGTTAGAAATCGCCTGCCATCAGTTGTCAGTTCGAACCTGCCTTCCCGGGAATTTGGAATTTTATTTTCAATTGTCAACGACTCCCGCGAACGAACTAAAACAGAGCACAAAGGCCGATCGTACTTTGTCTCATTTGTTTCGCTGAGGCAGTCCCCCCGAAATAAATACGTTTTTAACGTTCAATTAAAAAAAACCCTACATTCCAGAAAATTACTTCCAGCGCCATTCGATTCCGAAAAAAAAACCTACCTCCGGATGTAGGTCGATTCCGGTCTTTTAGATACACCCTGTATAATGTAATTAATTAATTATATAAAGTGAGTAATTACCGGGTTGACCTCCTCAGACAATTCCTTCAATTCCTCAGCAAACCAGGGAGCACAGTTTGACCCTCGGTGTGAGCGGTATCGGGACAACGATGTGCCGTCGTTACAATGCAGATAGTATCCTACACTATAAATTTTATGCTCTTCATAAGCCAACTTAGGTGCTGTATCCGATTCTACTTTACCAAGGAGACACTCGGTGTCAGCGTAAACAATGAAAGGCACCGGCTCGACACAAACTTTTAAATTTTAAAATGTTGTTATTTGTTTCGGGGAGTTTTACCCCACAATCATTTTTCTTTCCACACTCAGGTTTATGTGTGGCGAGTTTTCCTTCACTATGGAAATAGTGAAGACACCTATTACAAACATGCTTTTTTCCGCCATGTTTGCTGCATTGTTTATTCACTAGTCGTGATAAATGTTTAATCCAGCAGTAATAATAATTAGGACTGTCGTCTTCTTCGACTTCGACTTTTTTCAAAACAAAAGATGAGGAAGGGCGTGCAGTTTTCCTCCGTTCTTCGGACACGAAGAGAACGTTAATATGTCGATCCTTCTCATTTACAGTCATATGTACGGGTAACACTTCTTCTTTTTTTTTCTCGGCTAATTACTATATATAATATTGATTTACAGATCCGTGAAATTAAAGACTGCAAATCGCGGACTACCGCCCCCTTGAGGCCCGCAGGAGTTCACAACAACCCAAGTCAGATATGCGGAAAAATCTCTAGTAACAAAGAGCAACTTATTATTATTATTCCGACGCGTACATTTAAGCATAGCGCAACTTAATAATTCGCATGTATTTAAATCTAACGAATCCGCTCGTGCTTCTGAATCTTCGATATCAATAGGCAATAGTGCGATCTGCGTAAGCGTCGGAACGAACTCCGACGTGACAGTACGAACAGTTACGACACGCGTGAGCGAGTCAGAACCTGAATGACGTGGAATAACGCGGGCCACTTAGTCGGAGGTACATTCGAGCGCTTAAGGATCACCGTATGACCAGTTCGGACTGGTAGCTCTTTTCGCTGCCACTTTGACCGATGCTGCAACGGGAGCAGGTAATTCGCTGAACATAATCGCCAAAATTGCTCATACATTTGACGACACTGCTGCCATCGTGACAAACCGTTCACTGACAGTGCGAGGTTTATTTGATAAGAAATGTCCCGGAGTTAGGGCGTTGGAATCGTCAATGTCATTGGAAAGAGGTCCGAGAGCACGAGAGTTGAATGCACATTCGATTTCGCACAATAAGGTTGCACACTCCACCTCGAATATTGGTTTGTGCTTTTTTAATACTCTTGTCAGATGGAACTTCACTTGCTTCACGCCGGCCTCCCATAGTCCGCCGAAGTACCCCGCAGGGGACTTGTGGAAGAGAGCGGAGCGGGTTATCTCCGTCCACAATTTAATTGTGGAAGAGTGAGGGGTCGAAGTGCCCGAGCTCGAAGGGGAGCAATGCTTTTGAAAGATCCGCTTCTCTTAGCAAGTTTTGAGAATTGACGACCTCACGGACCCGATCGTTCGGCTGGTCTGTGCCGACGAATGCCTGATCGTGAAACGACTCAAGAGACCCACCGTACTGGGGAGCTAGGGTGCGGTGTCAAGCCCCTGCCGGCGGGTTCCACACGGGGGAGCGCTACGGCGTGCCGTGTCCGTGCAGGCAGTAACCGCAGAAAGGGTTGGCCTCTAGCGGGCCGTGGCAACGTTAGAAAGGTTCTCTGAACCAACAGAAGCATCAAGGCAGGCAGCTTGTTGCTAATAAATGTGGTAGCTGACTTGTTGTATATCTTTTTTAAGTGTGCACAACCAGCGGTGCTGGCGCATCACTAAAATTTGGCCCCATTCCCCCATGGGGGGGGGGGTACCTTAAACCCGAACGGGAGGCAAGATACCTTAAATAACTACACTCAAGTCCGCCGAAGTGGGGAGATGCCGGAGGAATGAAGTACCATGATGTGCCATCATTCGCAAGAAGATCCTTAAAACCACTCTCTTCGATAGCTGTATGGAAAGCTACACGTAGGTCTTTCTTAGCACCAACAAAATTGGTACCCTCATTAATATACATACAGCTCGGAAGCCCGCGCCGCGATAGAAAATGCTTGTATGTAGCAAAATTGGCAGATGCACTGTAATCAGAAACCAATATCAGATGATGAGCTTTTACTGAAAGACACACGAATAATGCAGAATAGGCGGGGTGTGCTATGCGACCTCGACCACTAGCAACACGCACTTGAATAGGTCCCGCGTAATCGACCCTGCAGTGCGAGAACGGGCGTTCAGGTCGGGTTACGAGAGGGGCTGGGAGATTACCCATTAACTGACGTGGTATCTAAGCATGAAAACGAGCACAGGTCAAACAATGAAAAATGACTGATCTAATCAGTTTTTACCTTGCAGGAGCCACACGGCTTGCCGTAGAGATTGATGCATTTGCTACACACCACTGTGTAGATAACGAAAGTGTACGTGGCGGACCAAAAGTCGGACCGCAGGATGAAGGCTGAGAGCCACAGGGTGTTTTACAGTGTATGAGAGATCAGCATTTTCTAAGAGTCCAGCCACACGAATCAGACCATCCTCGTCCAGATATGGTCTCATTGAGGAAAGCGGACTACGAGTAGATACAGCTTCATTGAACTGTAAAGCCTTAAGCTCACTCGGCAATAGTGTGGTTTGAAGGCACAGAAACACACTGTGTTAGGCACTGACACCACCGTAAGAGGTTACAGGCAGACTTTGTAACCACGTTGAATAAGCCAGCGCTGTACGATCAATGATGGTTAGTGACTTATCAACCACCGGATACGAGTGAACTTGAGCTTCTAAGGGAGCGTTGTCTTCAAGAGGGGGCGGACAGTCGGGCCACGTTTCAGGTGCTTGAATCAACCAAGGAGAGTGTTGCCTCCTCAAAGAACTCTCCAGCAATTCTGGCGCTGAAAAACCTCTGAATGCGACGTCAGCAGGATTATCGGCGACATAACTCCATGGAATGTTCGGCAGCGATGCTTGTATCTCCGAAACTCTATTGATCATGAAGGAGCACGATGGTGACGTCCGACCAGCAAGTGACTGGAACGGAGGCGAACTACGAACTTTTGCGAAGGAAACCGATGGTTAGGGGATCATATAGACGCGCAATCAAGGATAGGAGTGACCTTTTTGTAAGATAGACCGGCGACTCAGGCGCCACATGAAACTGAAATACGTCACGGAACGGGTTCCAAACCACTCCGAGGAGCTTAATGCCTTCATCAGTCAGCAGCAACTTATTAGTCGTGAGGCCGTGATTCGAAGGGCTAATCCCGTCTAGCAGTTCTGAAGAATTGCTTGCCTACTCGAGAAGCACAAATCCACCTGAGTCCAAAAGGTCGACTAATTGGTCATGAGATTGTCGCGCAGCGGAAATTGAATGCGCGCCGAACAGGCAATCGTCCACGTATAAGCCGTGCTCTAAACTAGGGGACGCCAATGGAAAACGTGGACCCTCATCTTGCTGTAGCACTCGGAATGCAAGATATGGAGCGCATGAGACACCAAAAGTCACTGTATTGAGCTGGTACTTATCGATAGGAGCTGCAGGATCAGAATGCCAACGTATGCGCTGATATTCCCGAACATTCGGGACGAGCAAGATCTTGTCGATACATTTGTGCGATATTTGCGCAATAAATAAACTTAAAAGTTTGCGTGTGGTGGTTCATTTACACTCACTACATACATGTTTGCTCGGACACTTTGAAACATTGTGATAGCCAAGACCGATAAACCACCGATAAATTTTGAAAACGCCTACATAAAAAAACTACATGGTTTCCGGAACAAATAGGACACTGACGCGTATTCGTCGACGAAACGGTAGCATGGACTCGTACATTAGTTTTTCTTGTTGAAACTGATTGGTCGCGCTGGTTGTCAAGTCAGGCGCAGAACTGGAGCATTCGGATTGCTGCAAAACAAAAAATAGCTATGTTCAATAATTTCCTTTATTTTTCCACTAATAGAGACTCGAGTAACTACGCGTTACAATTAAGCGTAATAATTAGAATACGGCGAGATCTTTTCATACTATGCGCGATAGCTAGAGATCTGTTCAGAGCCGTGTCCAAACTCGAACCAAACTAAACGCGCGAGAACCGGAAAACAGAACAGAGTAAAAAATTCTTCGTTTTGTTACCAAAATTATGAATTAAATCATAGAGCCCAAAGGTGGTTAATTATTATATATAATATCGATTCACAGATCCGCGAAATTAAAGACTGCAAATCGCGACACAGGGATAATATAGATCATACAATTATGTGTTTATATTGGGGAAATTAATATATATGTGATTATGTAATAATGTATGATATTGTTGTTAGTTAAAATTTTCAAATTGTTCCTGTAAAACAACAGACAGGCCACAGTTTATTGGCAAGGTGTAAATTTTCCCTTTTAAAATCCCACTTCTGACACCATCCACCTGTAACATCCTTAAGTCGAATAGATTTCAGGGACGAGACAGAATAGATATAGAATCTACTCTGATCAAGATGACCGTCCAATAACCTCTGGAGAGATTATTCAACGTTTCTATTTATTTGTACGTTGATGCTTGCCTCTGTTACGTCCCACGTAACGTTGTTTTATATTTTTGTTTTAGGAACTAGGAAATTGTCACAACATTCATTTTTGGGAGTCCCCGAATATATGCGAATTTGACAACAGCGCCGATGCGATACATTAATAGAACTTATAGATACAAATAGTAAAACTTACTATACCGGCCTCAAAAGATACTTATACAAGACCGAACCGGAGGTAAAACCAACCTCCTCTTTAGGTAACCCGATGCCACCATAATAACTTAAAGATCAGAAAACAACAGGTCTTTCTCTGCCAACAAATAAGTAAGATTCCTATATTATCAACAAAAATTTAATTAAGTAAAATATACAAAATTACATCAATTTGTTGGTTAAATTTTGTTCAATATATTTTCATAAAAACAAACTTTCCTATTTCATTATTTATAATTTTTCCACACACGATAACTGTTCCATAAAATTCTGAAAAAACAGCATCCTCAAGCCGTACACGAACCGGTACCCCAAAGTCATAAAATTAAAAAGAATTTCGGGAAAGTACACTTTCTCATGACCAAGAGAATGACCCGCTTTTTCTATTTTTAGTTTTTGTCCTTGATCGATTATAATATTTAGATTTACGCAACAATATTAATTCACTATTTCAACATTTAACCAATTGTCAAAAAGATTTTCAGTAAAACAATATATCGTTAATTTAAATCGTTTTAAAAAAATAATGAGTGAATAAAAAAAAGAGGAATCTATTAAAGCCGATAAATGCAAATTACAACATTAATATCGTTGCGCAATTGAAAAATTAATAAATAAATATAGAAACAAAATCATAATGCCAGTGACCATAATAGAGATCACATAAATGAAATTAAAATACGTACACACGTGAAAGAAAAATAATATCTTAATAATTTTTTATAATTTTAAAACAATTTTATATTATCATTATTCTTAACACTCAATTAAATCAATTCAACACAATTAGGTATAAAAATTGTAAAGTTAATACAAACAATGAACGAATGATTCTAGAAATAAATAACTGACATATAATTAATAAAAAAACAGAGCGAACTCCATACCAAAATTGCAAAAACTCTTCTTATAACAAAAACATTTTTTTTTATATATTGAAAGTTTAAATATATAACCAATACAAAATTAACGATTTCTATTCAACTTTAGTTATAATTATGCTGGAACTTTCGTTCAAGTTTGTGCAAACTACTTTGACTTTATAAAAACATATTTTATTAAAAATTTATTATTGTAAAAATCGCAAGAACAGTTTTTTTATAACTATGGAAAAATGGTATAAAGTTTCCCACCAAACCTAATATTTCCACGCTTGGACCGATCTACGAATTTTCCTGGAGGAGAACACGATATAAAAAGGGCGACTTTCCGACGATCGCTTGCATCCCATCCAATCCGATTCAGGCCCAGGTGAACGAATCTTCCTCCAAACCTCTTTAGGAGCCGAGGGTCACGGGTAAATACTGCATCTCGACTTTGCGCCAATATCGGAACCCATCAATCTAAATAGTGAGTACATACATTTAAAAAAAAACCACTAACCATCCTTTCCTTTTCCACTCTCTTCTTATGCCCGATATGAGCCGATAAATATTGAATGCCTCAGGTATAAACCATTAAATTTATTTTATATTTTTTTTATTTATGAGAGGAATGAAAATGAAATTAGGGATTCCTTTTTTTATTTTAGCGAGTCTAGTGTGTTTAACTGGAGCCCTTTTGGGTAACCGGATGCAACCACGAGAGTCAGCAGGGATTGTAGGCACCGTCGTTTTTAGTCCGGTTAACCATAATATATTATTTTTAACTTTTATAAATAAAAAAATAATATAATAAATAATAAATAAATATCTATACATATATATTAAGCACTTCTTCCTCCATTTATTTTTTTCAGTGCAGTACATAAAAAGGATAGGGCCTATTTTCGTCGTCAGCGATTCTTCCGTGAGCGAGCCGTCAGGGAATCCAAAACGAACCTTAGTTCATTTCCCAACCCTCATTTGCTTCAGAAAATTCCACCATAAACTCCTCCAGTCGAACCTATCCCTTCCGCAATTCGATAACACTTACTCGCCCATTCCGAGTCCCCGATCAAATTTCCCCTCTCCCCTTCCTCTCGAACCTCTTCCGCTCCCTTACAAATTTTTCGCACCCACCAATCCACCCAATCTAAACCTCGCTTAAATTTGTATCGCCAAAAAAAGATCAATAAAATTTTAGTTTTCATTTTCCTGGGTAAAACGAGTTTTCTTTCTTCTCCTTCCATCATTTCTTTGAGAGCAGGCCGTCTCCATTCACCAACTCCGATCAACCCGTGTGGTTGACCGCTCTTTCACGGCTCCGATAACCGTACACTTCAAGTAAGTACGATAAATCGGGTCGTAATCAGAACGGGATGGTTAAGTGGTTAGCGTGCTCGCCTCATAATCTGAATATTCTCTAGGTCTCGAGTTTGAATCCCCGTCGAGGAATGTTCTTCTGTTTGTTTTCCATTTGTTTGGAAAATCGACGAAGTAAACATTGCTCGGCGAAGGTACAAATTCGGGACCGCTGTCGACCTCCGTCGGCAGTTTATCGGTACCATCAGCGGCTTTTCCGCGGTCGGTGCATCGTGGGCATTACCTCGGAAAAAGATGGGGTAAGACTCGCGTCGCACTTGCCCCGGCATAGACCGCCGAGCAGGTTAATGGCGGTACCGGCTTTGGGGTGGGGGACTGGCCCTGGGCGGGTGTTGTGTTGTCCTGTTCCGTTATGTATCATGTCTGTATGTTGTCCATCATATACCTCTCCACCCGAGAGCCGACCCGCAAATAGGCATCTAAGTAATTAGAGCGGGGGAAAACTCCAAATCCTTTATCCTTTTTTATCCTAAATCGGGTCGTAACAAAATTGGTGACATCGCTATTTGAATGGAGCCCTGCGCAAGGAAAGAATTATTGGAAGGAAAATTTTCTTTTTCGAATAATATTTATTAAAAATACATTAGTATTAATAAATTTGAGACAGCGGTTTTTGAGTGCAACCGCTCGGAATAAACAAAATTTTTTGAAATAATATTATTATAATATAATTTTTTTTTTATATATATTAGTATTAACAAATTGGAAATTTGTGACTGTTTATACTTAAATAAATCCCTACATATCCCTCCGTTACCATCTCTGGCGACCGAACAAATACATCAATTTTGATTTCTTTTTTATAGTGGAAAACACTCCATTGGAATCACGGCCGATTTCTTACTTAATGGACAGGAGACATAAAGAGATCAAATATTTAAATAAATTACACCAGGACCTTACCAATAATAAAATCAAGGCTGGCAAATATTTTAAAGCAAAAAAACATCTGGAAAAATTTCGGTTATAATAAAAAATAGAATAGATGGAGCAAAAAAGATACGAATAAAAATAAAACAAGAAAATAACATAGAAATTATACAAATTGATTAATAAAAAAATATATATAAAGAAAGAAAAAAACGTTTAAATTTATCCTCTTGATTCCCCTTCCCTCTGCCATATCATATATTTCTTTTTACTTATTTTTACTTCAGATTTACGCACTTTTAACGTTTGTTATATTTAGTCTTAATTAAGTATCAAAACTTATATGTAGTGTCGGATTCTAATAATTATGAAGAAAGTTTCTTCAACGCAAAACCGATCGAATTTTTAATCACCGATGCCGAACAACCATTCAGCAACCCCGCGCTCGAACTGTTACCTCACAGTTGGTCATTAGACGGTGAGTAACGCGCACGTAGTTCTCAAGGCTCCAAATTATTTACTTGATATTTCATAAATATCTTCTTGCTCGAGTCGAGTATTTTGTTACAGTTGCAAGTAAATGGTGGCCCAAAAACATAGTCGGTTGGTATATTGATATCCCTGATTAGCGAGTGTATGTTTTACTTTCATTAGACGCTACATCATTGTTTACAAACATTCCGGTAGAATTGGTAATAAACAGTATCACCAAAAGATATTCACATATGAGAAGGACTATTACAATACCATTGGAAGATATAATTAACATAATAGAATTTCTATTTGGTAACACATATTTTAAATTCAACAACCGTATTTACAAACAAACACTCGGAACACCCATGGGGTCACCGGTGTCACCAGTACTATCGAATATTGTTATGGATGATTTGGAAACTGAATGCCTTCAAAAATTAACATTTAAACCTGCCTTTTTTTATCGTTACGTTGATGACATCTTTACGTGTATACCAAAACACAAAGTTAACGAAATACTCTCCACATTCAACAGTTACCATCATAGATTACAGTTTACACACGAAATAGAACAACTTAACAAAATACCTTTTTTAGAACTTCTGATCATCAGAAATAACAATAATAGTCTCTCATTTCATTGGTATTGTAAACCAACGTACTCGGGCCGTATCTTGAATTACAATTCACATCATCCGTACTCACAAAAAATATCCAGTATTTACAACCTCACAGATAGAGCTCTAAAATTAAGTGATAAGAAATTCCATAATAACAATATTCACAAAATCAAACAATATTTACGAGATAACGATTACCCGAAGTCAATGATTGACAAATATATTACAAGACGAATCCACATGCACAATGCACAAACACAAGAGGCTAACACAGAAAATAGAAGAAATCAACTCAAATATTTACAAATACCATATACAAAACATATATATGAGTCAATTGAAAACTCTTTTCGCAACACTAACATCAAGATCGTACCATCTCTAAGAAACAACCTATCCGCAATAATACAAAAAGGTAAAGACAAATTACAAAAGATGGATACACACAACACCGTGTATTGCATAAAATGTATGGATTGCGATGCATCATATGTGGGAGAAAGTAAACGAACATTAAAAACTAGAATAAACGAACATCAACGCAATATCAATAGATAGACCTTCTCAAACAAACACAGTAATCACAGAACATAGAATCCAAACACTACATAATTTTGACTGGGATAACACAGAAATACTGGATATCGAAAATAAATTTCACAATAGACGTATATCGGAAATGATTAACATCAAATTACAAAAAGCCCCACTCAACAAAATTGAAGATACTCCAAGTTTACACACCGCATATGAACGCATCATTACACAAATGAAACGGTCAGGAACCTCCCCACCATAGGAAAACAGGAAACATAAAAAGCGGCAACACAACAGGACGCTCCACAGTATCCTCTTGAAAATGAACGCAAGTCGTTCGAAACGTCGAGGAAAACCAACAGCAACCAACTTTGTAGGACAAAGCCGAACCCTTATTAATATCTTTATAATATATAAAACACTTTTCAGAAAAACATACAGACTGGGATAAATGGCTAGAACTAGCGATATTTTCATATAACACTATCGTTCACGAAGGCATGAAATACACCCCTTTTGAATTAATGTTCGGTAGGATAGCAAAACTACCATCATCCAAACCAGTAAATGACAGTGACCCCCTTACTTATAGTGATTATGTACACAGCTTAGCCTCGAAATTATACGATATTCAAAAATATGCGGAATAAAATCTAAAAACAGCCAAATTAAAATCAAAACAATATTACGATAAACACATAATCCCAATAACATTAAAAATAGGAGACGCAGTTTTTTTACAAAAAAACCATAAAACCAGTAAATTTGATGACGAATACCAAGGCCCCTTTGAAATATTACAAACCTACGAAAATGGAAACGTAAGAATAAAAATAAAAGACGATTAAAAAATTGTCCACTCAAATAGGTTAAAATACTCAAAAATTCCAATCAATTGAAACGGTGATATCCTTTATCCTATTCCCAATAGTAAATAAGTTCTATGATATCATAATACATTACTAGTAAAAAAAATTATTAGACTGGAAGATATAAAATTAACAACGGAAGAATGTAAAAAAGCAAAACCGGAAAACTCACAGTGTATAACAAAGAAATTAAAGACCTTGAAATAAACACAAAAAAGAAAGCATATACAATTACAGAAGGAACATGTGATACTAATAGGTCACTTGATACAACAGCTACACACGAACTTCACATCACATTGAGAGAATACGTGGCTACATTACAGGAAAATATAATAATATTAAGCACAGGGACTATATGCGCTGCAAAATACGGAGAGTGCCAGGATTCTCAAACTACATTCTGGGACACAACACGATTCACAACAACAACAACAACAACAACAACAACAACAACAACAACAACAACAACAACTACAACAACAACAACTACTACTACAACAACTCCGATAGTATTTACCGTATCAACAACACCAACATCAATATTTAAAAACACTATAAAAACGCGCAAGTAAATCACACCATTTCCAAACCTGATTATCTAGATTTACTCAAAAATAATTACAAAATCTAGGTGATAACAATCATCGTTTACAGCTTAGGAGCCATGTTAATATTAACAATACTAGGAGTGAAAATATACATCATGAAGAAAAAACAGAAGAATACCTCAATTAAATACAGTACAGTCAAAGTAATAACGGACAATAGAACAAACAAATCGAACCAAATGGAATTATCAGAAAATACAGATAATAAAGAGGAAGAAATAAAACAGACATATGAACCAATGCTCGCACATCTTGAACAGAAAAAAACTGTTACACTCAATCTGGAAGATGAGAAAAATATCTCCAAGAAATAAACACACATACGACAAACCTAAACCATTACAAACAGACAAAAGATAAACACCAAACATGAAGAAAATTAGAATCTAATATCAGTTATCTCCCAGCATCGCTCATCACCATTCAAAACAATACAGCTTATCCGAATGCGATGGTTGCTACAATTCTACTGCCAGATTAGAAGAAGAATTCAGATATATGAAAGTACCAACATCAATCAAAAGCCCAGCTGAAGAAGAAAATTGGACTAGGAACCAGAGACTAACATAAATGTACAACGTCTTCTTTTCATAAATATAAATATTTATAACACAAGAAAAATGGTTAATTTTTTTGAAAAATTTTCATATTATTTTTGTTTTTTCTAAATATACCCATTAGATTTTAAGCGTTGCGCAGAGCCAATAAAGGTCAAAATTACCTTACTTAAGTAAATTAATTTACTTAAAGGTAGTGCGCATATTCGTTAACTAATACGACCGAGAATAAATCTCTGTCATACCAAGAAACGAATTAAATCCGCAACAATTATTTTTTAATTCTTTTTTGTCCAAATTAAAAGAAGAACACACTAACCTTTGAGCATGTAATATCCAAAAAGTATCCATATAATATCCAATTTAATTAATCCATTTATTAACAACACCACGCACTGAACACTCTAATATATCCGACTCACTCAAAATCCACGCACAAACTAACAGAATCCAGCCAAGGAAAAATCACATCTGGAAAATACCCTGCATTCCACTTAACGACCTTTTTTTATTAAACCCGTAAGAAGTGCGGAGGAAGATGAAAACTTTTGCATTCAATGAAAACTCAAAACTCTACACAATTTGAAATAATATTCATTTGATAACACATTACATTTTTTTCAATCAAAAAACAGTATAATGAATACAACTTTTACAGTATATTCAACACAACTCTTATAACACTTATTAAATTTTTCAATCAAAAACCGATATACTGAATACAAAATTTATTTTTGAAAAATAAAACATATTGAATTAAACATTTACGAAAATCTTTGTAACCAAATATTGGCGAATCATCAATCCTGTATGAATTATTGTAAACACTAGAAACGTTAATATACTCACGCAAATGTTCAAGCATTTATTAAACGAAAATCTTTGTAACCAAATATTGGCGAATCGTCAATCCTGTATGAATTATTGTAATCACTCAAAATGTTAATAGACTCACGAAAATTTCAATGCAAATATTGACGAAAAATGGTTACAATAGAAACAAATGTTATAATACTTGCGCATTCTCCGATCAAACACAAAAATATGTAAATTGCGAACACTCCTATTATAATTACGAAAATGTTCACTCGAATACCTCGCAAACCTTTAAATGTAAAAACAGCGAATTCCGGGCTACATCAAATATTAAAAAAATTCATAGTAGATAAATACACCGCACATAACATAAATCAAATTTTTTTTTACTACTTGTAAGCGTTTAAGCAACCAAACCTGTTCTAGTTCCAACTTCCGCTGTTGCATTAGGGACGTAAAAACAAACTTTTATTACAACTTTGCTACTACCTGCGCCGCACTTTTCTTTACTCTGTAAAAGAACATTCGAAAGACATATGCAATACATATATATGCGAACATATACAAGCGAAATCAAAAACGGAATCCAAGAATGATTTGAGTTGCCCAAAAAAAAATGAGACAATTGATAAATAGCCACAAAGTCAGCAGACCGACTTTTGACTAAGAGGGGGGTTGTTACGTCCTACGTAACCTTCCAAATTTTCAAATTACGGGAATCCCCGAAACCACATAGAGAATACTATTATAGCGCCCCCAAGTCCCATGAACTACAAACCCAAAAAAAAATTCGATGGTAAATCAAACACCTTTTCCTTTCCAAGTCTCGGACAAAGTCAATCCCTGTATTACCTACAAATAAGAAAATTAAACCAAATCAAAAAATTATACGCATCTGACGATTTTCCTTTTTTTTTTACTATTAAGAAATAAATAATTTTAAAATCTAAACAATTTCTTTATTCATTATTATTTAAAAACTGTTCCATGAGCTAAAATCAAAGAGAAACTCTAAAATGCTACATTCTAAAAAAAAACACGTACAATAGCCCACTGTTCTTAGACATTCCTAAAGGCAATCAAAAATCACAGACATACACACATACATACAAGTCGACCACACCCAACGCTTACGTCAACTCTAAAAATAAGAAAAAGAAATAAATACCATCCGTTTTTATTATAAAAAGAACCAACATATTCCAGGGCAGCTCAGACAAATATGGATTCCATTTTTTGTTTAACAAAATACAAAACACCACCGTTAATATTCGTAGAATCTATAAAAATAAACATACATAAATAAACGGAAAAAGTAGAAAAATTGTTAATATAAAATTGCAAAAACGTGTTTACCCAATCGACATTCTTTTTACAGAAACAAATTTTAATTAACAAAATTTGTTACACCTTTTAATATTTTACAACAATCATTCTTTAAAAAAAAAACAATAGCTTTATAAATCCTACAATTTCCGTTCATTTTTGTATAAACTACCGCTAAAAATAGTACTAATTTATATAACTGAAACCAGCAGATTCCAGAACAGCCTAGAATACAATTTGTTTAAAAAAATAGAGAACACCACCGTTCATATTTGTAAAACATGTAAAAATAAATATACATAAATGAACGGAGAAAGTAGAAAATTCATAATTTAAAATTGCAAAAATACATCTACAAAAAATGTACAGTTTTACAGCAACAAATTTTAATTAACAAAATTGTTGCACTTTTTAGTATTTTACCAAAATCATTTTTTTTTCCATAACAATAGTTCTACAAATCCTACAACTTCCGTTCATTTTTGTATGAACTACCGATAAAATATCACAAAATTATCCAATATAAAAAATCAACAAAAATTAGTGTAAATAGTAGCAATTCAAAATCGCCAGAAAATATTAAAAAAATGTTCACGACTACTGTCGTAATAGGAAACCTCCTCCACCTATGAAAACCCGAAAATTTTCTTGGTGGGACACATAGTATAAATACCACGATCAAAGATTCAATCTCTCTCTTTATTCTGCACTCCGTATTCCACTCTCTGAGTACACTCTGTTCCTGGCCCTCGTTCCCTACACCCTTAACACCTAATCATAGTCGTTCCGAGAGTTCGGCATTCCTACCTCATTGTTCCGAATTTTTTTACCATTCCCGTCGTTCCGAGGGTTCGACATCCAATCACCTTAACCCCTTTACTACGGACCAAGGCATAAACACAACTTAGTGTTCCACCTGGCATCGGCAACATCAGGACTTCAATAGTCCACTGAATTGGCGGGGCCCGACCAACTAAGTCTTTCACCTGCCATATCGGCAACATCAAGACCTCTCAATAGTCCATTCAATTGCCGGGGCGCGACCAATCGTCGAAAAACTGACGTCAACCAAAAAAAAAGAGTAAGTAAACCTCCATTACATTTACCCCTTTTCCGTTTCCTTTTCCTCTACATTCCTTGTGAGATAATTCTCACTGCCCGTAAAGAGACGAAAGTTTGATTAGTGCTTCAGCACTAATCCCTTTATTCTTTATTATTATTTTGTTTTTTGAGACGACAGTGCTGAGTCTCCCGTCAATATTTTTTTAGTATATACATTCCTTCTTTTTTTTTTGACTACAAGGGAGGACAGCACCGCAGGGAACATTTTTTTTATTTTTAGTGATTCAGGCCACTCTTTTGCTAGCCCATGGCAGGCGAATAAGTAGCACGAATTAGCAGGGAAATTAGGCACCCTTGCCCTTCTTTTTTTTTACATATTTATTTTTCTAATTTTTATTATTCCAAAAAAAAACATACCTATTCCCACAATAAATTTTTACACCCGTTTCCTTAATCCCTAAAAATCCTTCCGTAATCATCGTTTCAACATAAAAAAAAGGATAGTATTCTCTAAAAATCCTAATCATTTCGTTCTCCTGTTTTCAGTGGGACGAACAAAACCACGCAGCTTTTATAAAAATCAAAAGCGCGCCCGAGAACGTGCCATTCGGGAAGCCGCCGCCGAATTCGCCTCGTCCAAAAAAATAAAATTACCGACACCTCCACGTAAAGCACCCCGCACTTTTTATGCATAAATTGGCTTTCAGTCAAATTTGTTGTAACTTTGCAGTTTAATAGTTTTCGACCTCCTGAACAAAAAATGTATATGGCAAAAATTATATTAATGGCTGGATTTCGAGCTACAGTTGATAGAAGTTGAAAATTATAGGATAATGTGTATGTTTATTCTATCTAATGTAAAATGGAGCGAATTAAATTAAAAATTGCAACCCGGCGAATTTTGAGCTAGCTGAACACGAATCTGAAATCAGATTTTAAAAAATCAAAATGCCGGATCCAATATGGCCGACGACATTTTCAAAAAGAGTCTCATTTTTGTATTAATCATGTTTCTATAAGGTTTTTGGGGTCGCTGAACTCGAATCTGGGACCAGATTTCAAACAATCAAAATGGCGGATCCAATATGGCTGACGACATTGTCAAAAAGGAACTCTTTTTTGCATTTAACATGTTTCTATAAGGTTTTTGGGGTCGCTGAACTCGAATCTGAGATCAGATTTCAAAAAATCAAAATGGCGGATCCAATATGGCCGACGACATTTGCAAAAAGTAACTCTTTTTTGCATTTAACATGTTTCCCTAAGGTTTTTGGCGTCGCCGAACACGAATCTGAAATCAGATTTCAGAAAATCAAAATGGTGATTCTAAGCTCAGTCTTAGCTTTTTAAATGTAGCCCTGTGGGCACAGAAACATCGGAAACGTCCCTAAAACTTTGTTAAAACGTTTGATTTCTGGTAAGGAACCTAAAACCTTCTTAAGTCGTTTCGGGAACATTCTTGGTACGTGATGACTTACTAGTGTCCACTTGTAGGAAATGCAATATGTCGTATGAACTTTCAAATTAAACATTATATTCACTTTAATCTCTATAGATACTTCGCAGTCGTCGCAAATTGTATGCACATAACAACCACCTAAGTTTTTTGAGAAAATGGTACCTTTCACATGTAACGTATTACATTCAAATAACTATTAGGAAATAATTATGTACAAGTAATACATTTCACACATAAGATAACATTTTAATGGAAGTTTTATATAATTTTACGTTACTTGTGCTTACTGGATTATGTCTTTGATTCTGCTGATTAGTAATTCAGATTGATGTGAAAAATGGTTTATTTGATATTACGGCGTATTAATTTTTGAACCAATAATAATAATAATTGACAAAAAATATTTCAAATCAGTAAATTGTTTAAAAAATGTAAATCTGCATGTTTGTGATAAATATTCACATTTTTTTTAATTCAACTTTTATCTATATCTGGTCTATCCTCTACTTACGTTACAATATTTTATGTTAATTATAATTATCAATTAATTCTTGATTTTCACACTGCCTATTTTTCATTTTATCATTATTTTCTTTTTTTTTTTAAAGTTATTTTATTTAAATCTTCCTCAAAACATTCATTGATAAGTTCACATATCAGTTATTTCATTTGTTTTTATTTTTCATTTGACATTCATAGATTTTATAACCAATGTGTCATTCTTTGTGATTTCTGTACAATTACTGAGGACGTATGTATGAAACTACAATGTTATTTTGTTTACTCTCTACCTTGAAAAAAAGAAAGTTAATTAGTTATTTTCGATAATGGGTTGAGCTTTGTTTATTTTACTTTCTTCTGTGTTGTATATTATGTGACTACTTATTGATTGGAGGAAATCTTTTAAGGTAAGAACCTATATCATGAGCTGTGTTAGTTATTTAGTAAACAGTCTACATGTTCGTTGTTTAGAGTACAGTTAAGTTTTATTTTTTCAGAGAGTATCTTTGTTTAGAACATCTTTTGAAAAAGAATTTTGTAATCATTTCAAACAACATAATGGCGTTCAGGATACGTTTTAATTGTTACATTTGTAATGCCCAATTTGGAGGACGACAAATGCGGTTAATGGTTGGTGATGAAAACATCATTAGGCGACAGATAGCCATAGCAAGACGGAATCAACTTAATCATGCTCCACTTGTGTTAAATGAAGATACGAAATTATGTTTTCAATGTTTTATGTCAGTTTCAGATGAAATAGAGCAAGTAAATAACGATCCGAATAGTATGCGTCTGAATGTTTTAACTCAAACATCAAGTAGTTCTTGCGTTATTTGTAATCATCAAAATAACCTAGTTAGATTATCCTTGGATTGCAGAGTACAAGTCTTCATATTAAAAAATATTTACATACCCGACAATGTAAGAGCTTGTCCACATCATTTAGATGAAAATGGCATGTTTCTAAATGTTTTACTTCCAGGATTTCGTTCAATTAATCGACCTTATAAAATTGATGGGCGCATTCTCCAATCATTCTTACAGAGTCTCAGAGAAATATGTGAGAGAAGAGATCGATTTTCAGATGAAAATAATTTAACTGATGACGAATTTTCAAGCATTGCTCCGATTACAAAAGTACAGTTTCAAGAACTGTTCACATTTTGTGATCCAGTTGTACAATACGGTAACTTAAGGAATATTTCAAAGAAACATTTATTAACATTTTTATGTAAGTTAAGGCAAGGTTTGAGTGATGACTTCCTCAAACTTATTTTTGGTTACCCAAGCAGGCAGTGCGTAAGCTTAATTATAGATAATGTAAGAAAATCATTAATGCAAAGATTTGTTCCCGAGAATATTGGAATCAACTCAATAACACGCCATGACTTTATAAACATTCATGTAACTGAATTTTCAAATGCTTTATATAACCCTGAACCGAATGAACCGAAAGCTATTTTTGCCATTGACACGACATACGCTTATATCCAAAAGAGTTCAAACTTCCGCGTACTGCGGCAGTCGTACTCTTTGCACAAAGGCAAACATCTTTTGAAACCAACCATCATGGTAGCTCCAGATGGTTATATATTGGCAATTTTTGGTCCATACTTTTCAGATGCCAGAAATAACGATGCTCAAATATTACGCCAAGAATTTGAAAATAATGTCGATTCATTAAGAGACTGGTGTGAAAACGGAGATGTTGTTCTTGTCGACAGAGGATATCGGGATGTCCGAGAACTTCTAACACGTTTAGGAATAATTGTTAAAATGCCAGCTCTCATTAATCGTGGTGAAAGACAATTATCAAATGAAGATGCTAACCAATCACGCTTAGTAACAAAAAATCGATGGATTGTGGAAGCAAGGAATGCCCACTTTAGATTGGTTTTCAAGTTTCTCGCCGGTACTATAAGTATATGCCATGCAAAAAATCTGAACAGTTTTTATTGCATTGCTGGAGCTATTTTAAATCGATATCATCCAGTAATTCATATGCAAGATGCGACTGTTGATCTTGCTAGACAAATGTTAGAGCTATCACGAACACCTAATGTCGTACAAGCAAGAGTGGAAGTGGACAATCTGCGAATGCGAAATGGCCAATGGAGGCGCTTAAACGGGAATCATGCGATGGAATTTCCCATTCTAAGTGTAGAATCCATTAAAGAGTTGATGATAGGTAGGAGTGTATCAAGTGAGCCTATCACCTTCATACGTTCAAGATAAAGTGCAAAGAGAAAACGATGAAGAATTCCAAATTGACGAGCACCTAAACGAACCAGGGTTTCTGCGAGTTAGAACATATTCTCGATTCAGAAATGCAACAAAACACCAAACATTCATTGCTTTTGCAATTAACGAGTTTGATGAAGAGCAAAACAATATTCGTGAACAAATAGAAGGATACTATTGTACATGCCAAACGGGAGCAAGAACGGTTGGATCATGCGCTCATGTAGCTTCTATAATATGGTTCCTTGGTTTTGCACGTCATCAAGAAAATGTTAAATACCCAGACATGACACTTTTACATCACATTTTGGATGCGGCAGATAGAGGGCCAAATAATCAGCACCAAGAAGTCATCGAAATAATCAACAATTGAGAAAAACGCATTTATTAGGATCATGTTTCTTAAAAAAGTAATTTTGTATTCAAGATTGTTAATTATATCTAGTTGTGTTGTTAATTATATCTGTATAAGGCAAATGTATAATAAAAGTTAAATATATATCATTTCTTCATTGGATGAATTTTGACTATTTTGTTTTTTTGAATGATTAAGTGAGAAATAGGTA
This sequence comes from Trichopria drosophilae, assembly GCA_030407085.1. Lineage (NCBI taxonomy): Eukaryota > Metazoa > Arthropoda > Insecta > Hymenoptera > Diapriidae > Trichopria > Trichopria drosophilae. Next base: position 122,815,265 of record CM059582.1, on the reverse strand, counting down.
TTTGGAATACTTTTATTCCATGTAAGGAAAGCAGATGTAGGAGATTTATTCCTACATTGTATGTAACGATCACTGTTAAAATCTATAATACATGAAATAAAAATTGCTTCATCTACACGGAGAAAAATGGAAAGTTGAACCAACTATCTGGAGGGACAAACAGACTATGTTTGAGATTAAACTATACTACAGCCATCTGAAGGGTTAAATAGACACTCTGATGATCTATTTGACTATCTTGGAAGGAAAAGTTAACTATCCAGAGAAACACGCTAACACTCAAAATCTAACCTTATAAGTTAAATCCTCCATTTTTCTCCGTGTATTAGAAAAATACTGATTAGTGCCTTCACTTAATATTGCGAGGTGGAGTTTGAGACAAAAACAGTTCTTTTTTGAAAAAGTTGTCAGTTTCATTGGATCCGCAATTTTGATTTTTTGAAATCTAATCTCAGATTCGAGTTCAGCGACCTCAGAAACCTTATAGAAACATGTTAAATGCAAAAAGGAGTTCCTTTTTGAAAATGTCGTCAGCCATATTGGATCCGCCATTTTGATTTTTTGAAAGCTGGTCCCAGATTCGAGTTCAGCGACCCCAAAAACCTTATAGAAACATGATTAATACAAAAATGAGACTCTTTTTGAAAATGTCGTCGGCCATATTGGATCCGGCATTTTGATTTTTTAAAATCTGATTTCAGATTCGTGTTCAGCTAGCTCAAAATTCGCCGGGTTGCAATTTTTAATTTAATTCGCTCCATTTTACATTAGATAGAATAAACATACACATTATCCTATAATTTTCAACTTCTATCAACTGTAGCTCGAAATCCAGCCATTAATATAATTTTTGCCATATACATTTTTTGTTCAGGAGGTCGAAAACTATTAAACTGCAAAGTTACAACAAATTTGACTGAAAGCCAATTTATGCATAAAAAGTGCGGGGTCCTTTCCCGAGACAAATAACTACGTCCCATTACATCCCACGAGATCCCACTCTCGACCCTTCTCTTCCTACTTCTCCCTTACCCTCACCAAGAGAATTATTCGCTCCCAATAAAACAATAATTTAATTAATTTGTAAATTTATCTTTTTTTTTAATTAAATTGTATTTTAATAAAATCGAGTTCAAATTATTGTGTTCTTCCCTATTGACTTCCTTTTCAGAGCAGCAGCCCCGTTCACCTCTACCCGAAGTCGACCTCTTGGTCGACTCGCCCTTTCCACGGCCCATACGTGGGATACACGTAAGTATCGCTAGTCTGGACGTAACACAGGTGTGCAGAGGGAGACCAGAAATATGCGTCACACGAACAATAGACACAGATTAGAAATAAAAACTTAGAAAAAAACGAAACTCCAGTAATTAAAATCAAATCTAAAGATTTATACAATGAAGTAACTTTTATGGTACATACAGGGGCCAGTGTAAATATAATCGAAGAAGGACATATAAAAGGAGAAACTTTAATAGACCAAGATGATATAATAGATCTTAAAGGCATCACCGAGCAACCTGTAACAACAATGGGTGTAGTTTTACAAATATTTTTTAGAAATACTAGGAAGTGAAGTAGAATTCCATGTTGTAAAAAATAATTTCCCAATAAATATAGCAGGAATTTTAGGATCAGAATTTTTACGCGATAATCAAGCAACAATGGATTATAAAAAACATTACATAGAATGGAAAAATAATAAAATATACTTCCATGAAGAAAAAATCACAATCCCGGCAAGAGCAATATCAGCATTTTATGTAAATATAAAAAATAAAGAAATTAAATATGGATATGTACCACGTATTTACACCGAAGAAGGTATATATTTAGGCGAAGCAATTATCAAAAACAACAACGGACGGGGATACCTACAAATCTATAATATAACCAACGAAAGTACAGAAATAAAGATTTACGTTAAAGATCAAACTTTAACGAACAAATATGCAACAAAAATAAAGTATTTACGAAGAACAATAAAAATATAACTAACGAATACCAAAATAAATATGAAAACTAGTGTTGGTGTGGTGCCTCGCTCGCTTCGCTCGCTCAGAAACTTCTACCCGGTGGAGAGTCGGCTATTCCTTAATACTCGTCCGTTTACTAACAGCTTTCAATTATATTATAAAATCATATCGATATTTGGGGGTACAATCATATTTAGGTCCAAGTGGCTTCGGTAGATACAACAATATAGCGTTTCTTATATGTATATGAAAATTGAAAATAAGCATTTTCAAAACTTCGACCCCGACAACAGGCCAGCCGAAGTATTAATAACTAAAAGTTGCAAAACACTTACTTCATGCACTTGTATTGTAATAGACTATTCGATGCATATTACATGTTTACTCTGTTTTACTAATAAGGCTTTAACATAATTTTAATATATATTAAAATGTATGATCAATAAAGCATAATGATATAAATATTTTGTTATTTTGTTGTATATTTACATCACAATAACTAATTAAAAACAATGAAATTTTAATTATTTTTATCTGTTCCGAAAACGGCTGTGATTGGTCCATCCGCTTGTGACGGCACGATACTACTGATTTTAAATGTATGTATTGCTATAAAGTTATAAATTAGTTTAAACGTTAATTATCAAGTGATTGTGAACAAAATGGAGCCTGGATTTGTCAATGCAGATTCCACAAATCTACCAAAAGTGGATGTATTTATGGTTCTCGATTTTTTAAAAGGAGACGACCGATTTAATGTCGGAGAAAGTAGAGGTGTAAAAACATCAGTGTAAGTACCTATATATTCATACATATGACTTAAATCAGCTCACATTGAATAGTTTTTATTTTGAACAGAACATTTAATTTAAATTAATATTATGTTTTAGCTCTGCACGTGAAAGCTATGGAGATGCAGCCATAGGTTATGTTTGCCTCCGGAGAGAAGGAAAAGTGTGCACCGTCAAAGGCAAAGTCTGTCCGGAGCATCAAGTTCGCAGTAAGAGCTATGATGTATCTGCCATAGTAAATGACGAAGATAATGTTGTCCACGATGTACAATGCCATGATTGTGCAGCATCATCAGGCATTTTTTTATATTACTCATTATTCTAGAATATAAGAAATGTTAAAAAAATGTGTACGGTATGTCATACAGGAAAATATATGGTGAATACGATGAAATTATAGGTGAAATTTATTATACGTAATAACAAATTCCATCTATTTAAAGGATAGACAAACCTTATGAAAACTTATATATCCTCAGAGGTATTGTCGATATCTTTTTTAAGCCATATAAGTTGTACTCACATTCGACAAATATTGTAATTTTGAAACAATATTATTCAAAACTTTTAATAAAGTCTAATTAAATTTTGTATAATTAAAAAGGTTTATATGTAATTCGATTAAAATTATAAATGTAAATTTATATGTGGAATTTATATTACAGGTGGATGTAAGCGTTCTGTGGCTTTCCTGATGTGGATTCATCGGAAGACAGAAAGTCCTTCTCCAACCGAGATACAATGTTATTGGAAACGATCAGCATTGTCTACCGTAGGTACGGTGAAGAAAGCTATCACCACCAATGAACTATGCGGTACATGTAGTGTTAATGCACCAAGTCATCTTCCGGATAACTTCCTTTTCCTAAGGACAGTTTGGAGACAGCGAAAGAAAAAAAAACTGGTTAGTGCTTTAACGAGGCATAATTATATCCTACCAGATGATTTGGGCTCGTTAAGTATTCATCAGTTATTGATTTCCTTCATTGATCACGGAGGACTGATAGCGGCAGATGATTTTTTAACATTCGCTTCTACGAGGATGGAAAATAATTTTTGTTTCTCACGAATTGAGACATGGCAGAATAACAGCTTCGAAGATCTACGAGGCTGCACACTGTCGAACTGATAGTGGGCCTTTGGTTCGACATTGCATCGGTAGGACCGAAATTTTTGATTCACTTCCAATGCAACGAGGGCGACTGTCGGAAAAAGAAGTCCTTTTAGTTCTTCAGAAGAAGGTCAATAAAAAATTTAAGAAGTATGGCCTTATGTTGTCTCCGAAATTTCCAGTTCTGGGTGCTTCGCCGGATGCAATTTCCGATGAATTTGTAGCACTTAGCACAGTAGCACTAAAACTGAAAAAAATTGTTTACCTGATGGAAAGATACATTCAAAATATATGGCTCAAATACATTTACAAATGTTCATGGCCAATAAAAAAAAAAGTTTTGTTTTGTGTGGCCGATCCAAAATTTGAAGAAAATAAAAATATGAAATATTTTTGGATCGAATATAATGAAAATTATACGAGTGACTTAATTAATTTACGCATGAATTTTTGGAAACAAAATATGTATCCTTCATTATTGAATTATATAAATAAAAAAATAAATATATTACACTGAACATAAACACTGTAATTATAAGAATTATTTATTTATTTATTTATTTATAAATTCACGGCATTTACATGCCTATTACATACAATTTTACATGAAAAATTTGTATACATAGATGAACAATACTGTGGCTAATAATAATTGACCATGGCGGTAACACAAAAAGCGGAAGTTTTAAGAAATTCTTAAAAAATATATGTTAGCTCATTAATGTAAACCTTAAAAGAATGGAATGGATGAATCGATTGCGATTCAGTAGAAAGTCCATTCCACTCCCTTCGAAGTCTTGTCGTTGCAGCAAAGAATCTATAGTTAGATCGATTTGTGGTTTCAAGGAGAGGGCGGTGGAATCGGAGTTGGTGTTGAAGAGATCGATAAGTAAATAAATTTAATAGTTCAGGAGAAGAGAATAGTCTATGAATTACTTTGTAAACAGTCTAAATATCGATTGCGTGATGAATGGATTTAATGGTTGGAAGGTTAAAAGTTTTAGCATGGTAAGAAAAATTATGGTCTAAAAAGGAAAGTGGGGAGTCTGTTTTTGAAGACAAGTAGCGGATAAATCTATGTTGAACAGATTCAAGAACTGTTATTCCCCTGGCTGTGTAAGGCGACCAAATGGGTGAACAATATAGTAGATGAGGAAGTACCAAAGACTTATAAAGATAAATAATGGTATGGATATTTTTAAAGTCACTGGTTGATCGCCGCACAAAGCCAAGTACGGAATAGGCCTTTGCCGTCACAATGTTAAGATGTTTAGTGAAATTAAAAGATTGATCGAAAGTAACGCCAAGATCCTTTACTGAAGTTACTTGTGAAAGTGGGTTATTATTTATGTTATACAAAAAAGACGAGGGGGTTTGACCTCGAAAGAACGATATACTGTGGCATTTACTAGTATTTAAGAGAAGCTTATTGGATATTGACCAATGGTTTAACCCTGGTGAAAATGGAAGAGTACACGAAGAGTACAGCAAGAGTGAAATTAAGGGTACATGAAGAGTACGTACGCTTCGTGTACGGTTTGATAAGAGTACACGAAAAGTACGTATGCTTTGTGTACGTTTTGATAAGAGTACACGAAAAGTACGTACGCTTCGTGTACGTTACGATAAGAGTACACGAAAAGTACGTACACTTAAAAACCGCTTCCCGAAGAGTACAGTAAGAGTACAATAAGCGTATAATAAGAGTGATTTTGGACATTAAGAGCGATATTAAATGGAAATGTTTCTTTAACGTACATTGAGCGTACGATGAATTTTTCGATTAGTGCGCCTAGTATAGAATGTTCTTAACATATCCAAATGTATTTGAACGTTAGCACCATGTACAAATGTGCGTGCCTATTACATATTTAAAGGGTACAGGAAAAGTACATATCATTATCATGTAAAAGGACATGCACCTGTGATTTATTAGGCATTTGCAATTTTCATTTACTTACTTTTTTTAATTCTTTTTGAATGATTTTAAGCACTTTATTATTTGTTATATGTATGCATCAACTATTTTATAAGAAGAGTACATGTAGCGAAGTAGAAACATTCTGAAGAAGAACCATGTGGTCGAAACATAAATAATATTGTATTGTATATTCATTCACATTCCGTAGCAATAATAAATTTTATTTAAAACACAAATTACACTTGAGAACACAGAATAAACGGGAAAGACACAATAATTTACATGTGCTGACTATACATTAACATCATAAAACTTACTTTCATTTATAACTTTTCATACATTTTTTGTTTAATACTAGAAAATAAATATTAATAAAGAATAAATAGTAGAATAAGTATTATTGCTGTGGACGATCACATGGTATTCTCCTTTCTCCTGTTCAGCACCTTGTTACCTGAAACCGGTATACAATAAATATAGAAAAATTGACATTACAAATATACGCAAACAACTCCCAAAAATTGCAAATAATCTCGATTATTGCAATGTAATTCCTACATAAACCCTTTGCGGCATAGTGCTATAAGTTCAAAAACTCGTAACTTCGTCAAGAAAGATCATTTTCAAATTCGGTAAAATACGTGTCCCCTTATTTTCCTTGAAGAATAACATATTTACTCGCCGATTAAATCTAAAATTTTTACCTTATCCGCCTGCCTGATTTGACATGGATTTGATCTAAAGAAGTAATTTTGTTGACCCACATATATTGTTTCATTTACTAAGCAATCACATGTTACAAAAGCAACCTCACAACATTTAAAATTTTCACAGGCTTCTGCTCCAACACGCCATCTTCATTTTCCAGGAATCTGGGAAGTTCATGATTTCGTGAAACAGCGTGCGTAACAATACAAATTCTACTTCATACTTTCAGTATTATATGAAGTGTAGTAATAGTATATTATGCAACAAGGGCGAAAATTTAGATCTTCGACGATTGTGAAGTTTTTGATTCTCCGACAATTACAATCGTCGGAGATCGATATTTCGCCCCTGTTGCATCCGATATTTTTTAACACGACGTGCGTGGAACTGGATATCACGCGCGTGCGAAAATTTCGCCCTAGTGGGAGCAATCGATGTTTCACGCACGGAGTATTAAAAAGAAATGTACAAAAAATATACAAATTTGCTAAATATGTCAAAAAGTACGTACATGAGGTTCCCCTTGGTAAAGGAATGAAAAACATAACGATGACCGCCATAATAACGATTTTTTTGGAACTCTTTCTTCCAAGCTTCACGAGCTTCGACCGTGTCATTTTTTAATGTCGGACTCATTATAAGCCAAAAGAAGGCCCACGCCCGCAACAAATTTACTTCAGAACAACGTGTACGGCCAATCCCGATAAACGTAACAAAGGAACAAAGAACTCCCAGGAACAGTAACAAAGTTGACAAATTATCCACAATATTAAAAATGTTTAATCAAAACACCAACCACGATAAACAAAAAACAATAACTAAAACTAATCTAATTAATCACTGCAATTTGTCACTTAAATGTTTGCGGAGCTGCTGATTACAAATCTGAGGCCAGCATTGGGAAATTCAAAATATGACTGATCCAATATGGCGGACACTTCTGCTTGAAACACGTTACTCGGGGTTTTTTGGGGTCGCTGATTACAAATCTGATGATATATTTTGAAAATTAAGAGCGGCTACAATATAGCGGACAAAGTATCCAAAAATGGAACCATTTTGCCTGAGGAAGATTTTGTTAATGTTTTAAGAGCGGTAACACATTTTAAAGAAATTAGTTTGGACGCAGTAGGTATTTTCAAAACTTCGAGACCGATAACACATTTTAAATACATTACTTGAGACGCAGTAGGTATTTTCATAATTTAGAGACGGGTAACACATTTTAAGGAAATTAGTTTATACGCAGTAGGTATTTTCTCAATTTAGAGACCGGTAACACGTTTTAAATAAATTACTTGAGATGCAGTAGGTATTTTCATAATTTAGAGACCGGTAACACATTTTAAAGAAATTGGTTTAGACGAAGAAAGTATTTTGATACTGCAGAGACCGATAGCACATTTTAATGCAATTACTTTAGACGATAAGTATGTTTTTCATTTTGTGAGACCGGTAGATTATTTTAAAGAAATTAGTTTAGACGGAGTAGGTATTTTCTCAATTTAGAGACCGGTAGATTATTTTAAAGAAATTAGTTTATACGCAGTAGGTATTTTCATAATTTAGAGACAGGTAACACATTTTAAATAAATTACTTGAGACGCAGTAGGTATTTTCTTAATTTAGAGACCGGTAACACATTTTAAAGAAATTGGTTTAGACGAAGAAAGTATTTTGATACTGCAGAGACCGATAGCACATTTTAATGCAATTACTTTAGACGATGAGTATTTTTTGCATTTTGTGAGACCGGTAGAATATTTTAAATAAATTACTTGAGACGCAGTAGGTATTTTCATCACTTAGAGACCGGTAACACATTTTAAATATATTACTTTAGACGAGGAAGATTTTTTTAATATTTTAAGAGTGGTAACATATTTTCAATAAAGTAGTGTAGACGAAGAAAGTATTTTGATACTGCAGAGACCGATAGCAAATTTTAATGCAATTAGTTTAAACGATGAGTATTTTTTGCATTTTGCGAGTCCGGTAGAATATTGTAAAGAAATTAGTTTATACGCAGTAGGTATTTTCTCAATTTAGAGACCGGTAACACGTTTTAAATAAATTACTTGAGACACAGTAGGTATTTTCATAATTTAGAGACCGGTAACACATTTTAAAGAAATTGGTTTAGACGAAGAAAGTATTTTGATACTGCAGAGACCGATGGCACATTTGAATGCAATTACTTTAGACGATGAGTATGTTTTTCATTTTGTGAGACCGGTAGATTATTTTAAAGAAAATAGTTTAGACGGAGTAGGTATTTTCTCAATTTAGAGACCGGTAGATTATTTTAAAGAAATTAGTTTATACGCAGTAGGTATTTTCTGAATTTAGAGACCGGTAACACATTTTAAATAAATCACTTGAGACGCAGTAGGTATTTTAATAATTTTCGAGACCGATAACACATTTTCAAATCATTACTTTAGACGCATCAGGTATTTTCATAATTAGAGACCGATAACACATATTAAATATATTACTTTAGACGCAGTAGGTATTTTCATATTAAATGACTTTAATATAAAAAGAAGATTAAATAAATTAGGGGCACGGTAAGTAATATCCTAGGCTTTATGTAAACAAAAGGAAAGAAATAGTTTTCTAATGGTAAGGTTGAAGAAAGGAAAGGTGCGAAAGTAAATTTCTTAAGCCTTCTGGCTGTTAAAAGAAAGATATAGGCTTTTGAACATAGCTTTAATTAAAGCTTAGATTTCTTCGATGAAGAAAAAAAGAACTTACCAGCATTATGGAGTAAGATGTTGATAGAGGGAATCGTTGTGGCAGCCTCACCAAAAGATTCATCGATGTGTTGCAGCAGTACTTACCAAACACATTTCCACGTTGAAGTGACAATCGGTATACCTAAAAAATAATTGTTAACATTTCAACAAAGAAATATATAGTTCATATATTTTTTTATATAATGTAATAAATTAAACGGTTTATACTTATCTGAAATTAATTTCTTTTCAATAAACTTCTTAATGCTTCAGTATTCCGAAATTTGGACGTTTTCATTAATTATACAGATTTTGTACTAACCGCGAAAACAGGTTATGGCGCTACGACACACGCATAAACCCACACATGTTTCATATTTAAGCACCCGAACATCGCCTACACTGCCCTGCACTGAAAATCCGGCATAGAATAACGGTATTACTAGGCGTTTTTTCCCTCCGCGCCTTACGACATAGGATTAGAAAAATGAACGATAAAAATAGTACTATTCGTACCAAGGGCGTTACTTTTCCGCCCGCAGACGATCCTCGCGCCCGAGGGTCACGAGTGTTCGCCGGAGGGTGTAAAAGTTGTGCGCCCGTGGTGCGAACAATATTTTTCGATTCTGGAGGCGTAAAGATGGCCATTTCTGCGAATAAAAATACAACAGGGCGTGAAATGATTCGGAAATGGGGCGTAAAATTGCCATTTTACGCATTCTGAATCGAAAAAATATTTGTACGCTTTATTTCGAATAACGCTTCATTATGCACACTCCTGTACGCCTTGTTTAATTCCCAATGAGAATATGGTACACTTAAATATGACTGTCAAATGTGTACTCTTAAAAGTCTACGCGTACCTCTTATGCACTCTCGAAGTACTTTTCCATAAGGAGTACGCATGTACTCTTAACATGTCTAAATTCACTCTTGTACTCTCGGCAAGCGAAAGGTAACTTAAAAGTACACGAAGGGTACGTACTCCTCGCTGAAGAGTACGTACCCTTCTTGTACTTTTCCCGTATACTTAAAGTGTACGCTTCATTTTTACCAGGGAAGGCTTCTAAATCACGTTGTAATTTTGATGCGTCGTGAGGAGAATTGATGATTTTAAACAATTTCACGTCATCTGCAAATAACAAAATCTGAGAGTAGGTAATATACTCGCTTAGATCATTAATGAATAAAAAAAAAAGGATCGGGCCCAGATGAGAACCTTGAGGAACTCCCGAGGTGGTGGTGTACGGTTTTGAATATTGTCCCTTAATCTTAACGATTTGCTGACGCCCAATTAAGAATAAGGAGATCCATTTCAATAATTTACCGCCCACACCTAAACGTTTCAATTTGCCAAGAAGAATACCATGGTCAATGGTATCAAAGGCTTTGGAAAAATCCAGGTACACTGAATCCACCTGACGGAGCTCCTGAAGGGCTTTGGTGATATAATCTGTATATAATAGCAAATTTGTCACAGTAGATCTTCCTTTAACAAAACCATGTTGCTGAGTGACAATATATGAGGAGAAAGAAGATGAGATTTTTTCAGCAATAATCGAATCCATAATTTTTGCAAAGGCTGAGATGAGAGAAATTGGACGATAGTTTGTAACATCATGTTTATTACCAGACTTGTGGACGGGTGTTACAAATGATTTCTTCCATATGTCAGGTAGAATACCTTGATTAAGGGATTGGTTAAATAAAATACATAAAGGCCGAGAGAGGTGTAAAATACAATTTTTTACGAATGTGGAGGGAATCCGATCTGGCCCAAAGCCAAGACCATGGTTAAGATTTTGAACTGTTTTAAAAATTTCATCTTCACTAATCAAGATACTATTTATATTATATAAAGATCCGTTATGAGTCCCTGTATCGACATACGAACTGGACTTCGTATGGACAGATGCAAAGAATCTAGCAAACAAATTTGACGATTCAACTACAGAATCAGATTTCTGACTGTGCAAAAAAAACATTTTGAGGAAGATCATTATTAGATTTCAGATTTCTTACATATGTCCAAAATGGTTTAATATCCTGCGACTCACGAATTTGTGTTTCAGTTGTCGCAATATAGTTTTGATAACAACTTTTAGAGAGCCTTATACATTTTGCTCTTAAACGCTTAAAGTTAATATAGTCCGAAAGGACGTTATATTTTTTCCATACTTTATGTGCTGTTTTTTTTCGGCTATTAATAACTTTAGCTCTTTACTATACCATATATGGAAAGTGCTGGAAAAGATTCTTTTAGAGGGAACAAACTTATTTATCATATTATAAAGCTTATTATAGAATTTAACGACATTATCATTTAGAGAGCGATCTGTTAGTAAGCTATCCCAATCAATATTCTCAAAAGATGATGAAACACTATCATAGTCGATATTTTTAAAGTTCCACTGTATACTACTAAAGTTTACAAAATTTGATTGAACACTACAATTTAATTCTATAAAAACTTGATCATGGTGTACATCCTTCTTGACAAGAGTATCTGGCGAATGGATCACACTGGAATTTTCAGAGGAGCAAAAGCCTAAATCTAAAGTGTAGTCCTTGGACGGCATAACTGGGATGATTTGTCGTAGATTGTGGTAAACCTGAAGGTTACCCATGATATTTGCAGATTCTTGAATAACTTTATCTGTATGAAGACATAAATACGGAGAAGGTGGGCACTGCCAATAAGTTTTAGGTAAATTATAATCGCCCAATAACAAAATTGTTGGCTCATTGAGGTTGGATACAATTTTGTCAACTTCCTGAGAATGTGCAAAGTATATGTCTTGTCCAGAACGGGGCGGAATGTAAGTTGCACCAATTAATAGCTTGCTTGAGTTATGGCTTAGATTTATAACGACAAAAAGGTGTTCAACAAATGTATAGCTTAAATTACATTGAACTGCTGAAATTGATTTTTTGACTGCGATAAGAACGCCACCGCCGTAACCGCACGAGCCACTAGAATGTATTCTATCACGACGAAATATTTGATAGTCTTGAAAACCTAGTTCACTATCGACGATGTCAGGAATAAGGTAAGTTTCAGTTAACACGACGATGTCAGGTGAGGGATGAATAATGCCAATCGTTGTTCTCAAGTCACTTAATTTTGTGCGCAATCCATTGACATTCTGGTAATAAACAACTAAGTTCTTTTTTGCCGTTGATCCAACACAGAGTTTTCCGAAGAATGTTTAGACGTTAGTAAAGTCGGAGTCCCATTGAGAAATCTTACATATTTTTTCTTATCAGGATTTGTGGAATTATAATTTGTTGCTTCAACTTTTAATTCATTGTATAAGGCCCGCTGATTTGGAGTGTGATCGTACGAATAAGAATAGCAAGTTGATAAAGACTTCCAACTACGCAGTACAGTGGCTACCTCAACAGAATTTTTCATCCGTACTAATAGAGGCCTAATTTTTGTTGAAGATTGAGGGCCTAAACGTTTTACTTCAATCGCTGATAAGTTGACTACATTTAAAATGTTGTTGACCACTTTGACATCCTCTGCGGGTTGGTTATTTTCTGGGACCTTAAAAATCAGAGGGTTTTTTTCTCTTGACAACATGTCTCGAAATTCCTTTAAATATCTTGCCGATTGTGACACAGTTTCAATTGAAGAACCAGATCCAATATGTAAAGGATTTGAATCAATGGGACGTTTGAATTCTTCTAATGCTAGAAGCCGAGAGTTTGTATCACTGGGCATCAATTTTATACGATTTCGAAGTTCGATGACTTCATTGGACAGTTTTGGTATAATCGTTTCTTCGAGATTTTTTACCTTTTGCAACGTCTCTAAAATGTCCTTACGAAGAGTATCTGTAGAATTGTTTGATTCAATAAGTTTATCAACTGAATCTTTTAGATTTATAACAAGGGACTTAAAATGCGGGTCTGTAGTATCCTTTTCATCCACACAAGTTTTACAATGATAAGCCAAACGACGTTTCTTTTTCAGTTCCAAAACTTTAATTTCTGTAGGAATTACTCCAGCAGATTCTGGAGTGGCATGGTACATGTCAGTGCATATAATACAAACAGCAATCAAGTTGCCAGTTTGAAAAGCGGCATTACATGCTGTACATGTAGACATTTTTGTCCCTTGTTGAAAACAACTATATTAACAGTATCAAATGGACAATCACAATGTATATAAATACGCTTAAGAATCAATAACAAGCCACAAGTCGAAAACAATACAATATTATTTAACCGCGGAGCACACTATGTAAACACGTCTAACTCTGACGAGAGACGGTGAAGAACTGACGGTGAAGTTATTATTAGACATTTAATAACTTCACAATAACACATTGTCACATTTTAATTAAAGGACTCTGAATATTTATTAATGCGGCAGCTATCATTGCACTGTCATCAATAGTAATAAACTATGATGCAAACAGGAGTGCTGAATAAGTAATTGGAATTCCCTTATTCTTCCAATCACTCGTTCAATGTAAATCCTCAAACTTGCTACTCGTTTGGTTTCTAGCACTTCATTTTTGCTGCGTTTCGCTTTTGCTGAAACACTAGGTGGTCGAATCAAAACACATTTTTTTTTATAATACTGATTGGATTTGTTTAAATCCACGGTCTGCCATCACTGCACATTTTTCGGATAAAACATCCATTATGCCACTTTCTTCAAATAAATTTATATCGCTGATTCTGCCACCAAATCCATGAGATACAAAATTAATTAATCCATCGGGCGAATAGGATATTAAATATTGCAGTGTGTTACACTTTTTATATTCCGACCAAGTCAGAGATTGATGCAAAGGGTTTGATGGTTTTTCAATCTGGATCTCAAATGCATCAATGATAGATTGAGCACTGCTGTAGTTTGCTCTAAACGGTATCGGTAACAATATTTTCACAGAACTTGGATCTGGAAAATAAATAAAGCTTTTCAGCATATGAGACATTGTGTGAATATTATTATTGAAAAACCGACTTGCAGGCATGTGCGGTACACCAAACTGTTGGCCCAGTCTTTCGAAGCTGTCATCCAATTTTATTTTTATTAAAATTAATTTAATAATATTGGAGTTAATGCTTGTGTGGTCACTAATTGTATCGATTAGCCACATCCATTCACTCGGTATTCCCAGATAGCTCTTCGGTTCTTGGCTTATAAAAGAACTGATCAAATTCCGCACAGTAACAATTTCAACTTCCTTATCCGATATCTCGTTGTCATCAGATGGAATGTAATCTGTCAGTTCACCTGATAATGTGGAAGAAGATTTGGTTATCGTGGTGGACTCCGATAATTCTTCTTGTAAACATGCTCTTGTAATGTTTACACCAGAACGCAGTACTGGTGATGTTTGCGTACTGGAAGTTGCAAGAGAAACAAGATCACTTGTATCGGATACACATTCTTTAACTGTTGGCGTAGATGTGATACCTTTAGATCGATAATGGTTAGTAGATGGCACTAGTGACACTTGAACTGGCTAATTTTTTTAATTTCCATCACACGTGGAGAAGCTACTTCAGGAACAGTATGTGTTGAAGACAGTAAAGATATATCGCTGGCAACGTGTATGGTCCTGGTTCAAAATTAATTTGATACGAAGAAGATGGAGTCTTTTCCAATTGTTGATCACTGGTGGCTGGGCAGAACTAACCTCGTATGAACATGATGGAATCGGATCAAAATTTGGAGCACTGGTGGCAGGTGGTATATTTTCCAGTTCATACATGCTAATATCACATGAAGTATTTTATTCTTCTACTTGCTTTCGTTTTTTTGTTGCATGCTTATTAACACATTCAGCCAGAATTTCCTCCACTTGTCGCTTTCTGTTAAGTTTGTCATAAGCGCTCCAGGGCTGAGGTTTTCTGGTACATCGGTCTCTGTCTTCCTGACAATCAAAATACTTTGGAATCACATCCTGCTTGATTTTTATGGGGCTTCCTTGTATAGAAAACCACACGTAATTTTCTAGATCTTCACGAAGCTGGAATTAAACATTTTTTAGATTTTAGGTTACGTTTATTTTCTACCTATACTAAATATATTATCCATATACGTAAAAATAATAATATTGTATACAAAAAAATAAAAATTGATGTTCGTTACTTACATTGAAATGATCCTCACAGCAATAATAAGTAGTTTTTTCGCTCATGTCTGTACGTCGAGCTACTTGAAACCATGTTTTCCGACGGTTCAAATCATTTGGCATGAATGAAAATTTTGTCAGGCGCATTTTTAGTTGTATTTTTGCACAAAGGCACAAAACAACACTTGTACGTACTCATAATATACTTTTTTCCAGTAAATAATTCAAACCTAACGATTTTGTAAGACCGTTAACGTCAATTTGATTTGAACAACGGAGCGAACTAGTATCGTGACGTCACTCGCCGTTTCGGAACACATCGTCAACACTCGGCGGTTTCCGGAGCTTTTTCGGAGCAGTTATTTTATCGCATGTTTTAATCGTTATTTTCACTATTATTAAAAAAAAAATAATTCTAGTAATATAACTTTGCATTTCCTATCTATTGAACATATTTTAAAAAATTATGGTAAAGCCTTATTACTGTCTGTTTCATTATGATCTTATACAGGGTGGCCGATTTATCTGAAGACATCGAAATATCTCGAGAACTATGCACAGAATCAAAAAAGTTGTCGGATGAAAGTTGTTCGACACGAAGGGGGCCATCCAGTGATAATTAAATTTACCCCCTCCTCCATCCCCTGGGGGTGGAGTGGGGGCAAAAACAATAAAACTTAAATAAGAACCCCCAGTTTTTATTGCAAATTTGGATTCTCCGAAAAAAAGTACACCAATTTGACCTAGGAGCTATTGCATTTTGGTTTACAGGTGGCGCTGTAATCGATAAAAATCCAAATTTATCTGAAGACATTGAAATACCTCGAGAACTATGCACAGAATCAAAAAAGTTGTCGGATGAAAGTTGTTCGACACGAAGGGGGGCATCCAGTGATAATGAAATTTACCCCCTCCCCCATCCCCTGGGGGTGGAGTGGGGGCAAAAACAATAAAACTTAAATAGGAACCACCAGTTTTTATTGCAGATTTGGATTCTCCGGAAAAAAGTACACCAATTTGACCTAGGAGCTATTGCATTTTGGTTCACAGGTGGCGCTGTAATCGATAAAAATCCAAATTTATCTGAAGACATTGAAATACCTCGAGAACTATGCACAGAATCAAAAAAGTTGTCGGATGAAAGTTGTTCGACACGAAGGGGGGCATCCAGGGGGCAAATAGGGACAATTTGATCCCTTTATGAAAATTTAATATTAAAAATTCTAATATTAGAATTTTTAATATTAGAATTTAGTAATATCAATTGCGAAAATTGTTATTCTGAATAAGAAATTTGAATAATGTCCATTCGAAAAATTAAGATTATGAATAATTGATATTCTTCATATTAAAAATCAAAACTGATTACATAAAAATTGTGCATACAATATGGAAGCAATTTTATAAATAAGTTTTCTACCTTCAATAAAATTACATTTTAGGTTTTAAATTTATTATTTAATAAACAAAAAGAGGACATCACGCAATCCATTAAAAAACGCGTCATGTCCCTTCACTCAGCTCATTCATTCTCTCTCTGTATGTTTTTTCCGAAATGAGAATAAATAACCTGAGCATTGACGGTCAAACCAGCTTCTATTAAACAAAACGAAACTCTTACTTCATTTGGGGATTTCGTCGCCATCTACCGGACCCCGAGAGAACTCACGTGGTTTCATACATGTACATCGCTTGCTTTTCGGCCATCACCGGTGCCGGTTCTGTTACATAAGGCTAGAGGGCGACATAACTCGAAAATAAAGTAGCATATCATTTTATACATAAGTTGAGTCACACGTAACCAGTTCACCTACATTTTTCTCTACTTTCCTGAAGGGAAGTAAATGGATATCGCGACTTTCTAATCCCCATATTAAAATTTAGTATTCACGGTCTCTCAGTGTAAGACTGTTTTTGAAGTCCATTGTATTGGTAGTAATTCGGTCGGAGGTCACTTTGCTTTTAGAATAACAACTTTCCGTTTACGTGACTATTTTTTGTCTACCCTTCATTGCTTAAATCGAATTGCAAGTTAAAAATGAATCCTGCTACAGTTCCCGAAAAAATCGAAATGATTCTTATTTATGGTGAATGTAAGAGGAATATTGACGATGCTGTTGCGTTGTATGCTGAGCGTTTTCCAGATAATGCTCGCTCGCGTTCTTTTTTTACAAAGTTGTGAATGCCTTTCACTCTGATGGCAGCGTACAAATGAAAAAAAGGAAGCGAAGATTAACAGTTACAGGAGAAGCTAACGAAGTAGCTGTACTAGCAGCTATTCACCAAAATCCACATGTAAGCACACGACAATTACATCGCGATTCCGGCATTTCCAGAGACAGTATTCAAAGAATATTGCATCGTCATAAGTTTCACCCATATCACATTTCACTGCACCAGGAACTAGATGGCGATGATTTTCATAACCGCGTGGTGTTTTGTGAATGGGCATTTCAAAAAATGCAAACGAACCACAATTTCTTTGCTAATGTATTATTTTCAGATGAATCTACATTCACGAACCATGGTGGCGTCAATAGGCATAATATGCATTATTGGAGCGTAGAAAATCCCCATTGGTTACGACAAGTTAATCATCAACGTCCTTGGTCGGTGAACGTTTGGTGTGGAATCATAGGAAATAAACTCATTGGTCCTTATTTCATTGAAGGTAATTTGAATGGAACAAAATATTGAGATTTCTTAGAACAAGAAGTACCATTACTACTTGAGGATGTTGCTATGGACGTCCGACGGACAATGTGGTTTCAGCATGATGGTTGCCCAGCACATTTTTCAAGAGTAGCAAGGGAAATACTAGACCGTGATTACAATGGTAGGTGGATTGGTAGAGGTGGCCCCATTAATTGGCCTGCGAGGTCACCTGATCAAACATCTCTGGATTTCTTCCTATGGGATTACCTAAAAGGTAAGGTTTATGAACAAGTACCAACGACTCGTGAAAACATGGTGGAACGCATAAGAACTGCTTGCGCAGAAATTTCTGCAGATATGATTCTACCATGTATAAAGTCATTTGAAGAAAGAATAAATAAATGCATTGAAGTGGAAGGTCAACATTTCGAACACTTACTCAAGTAAGTGAACAGTGAGACAGTGAGAGGCAAGGGGACTCACGTAAAACAAGCACCCCAAAGGGAACAGAAAAATACTACGTCCACGTCGTTGTTCCTGGGTAACGCTAAATGTATTTTTTCCCGGCTTTGTTAGAATGACCGTATTCCATATCCGCTACGCGGGCGAAAATTGTCAATATTGGAGAATCCAAATCTGCAATAAAAACTGGGGGTTCCTATTTAAGTTTTATTGTTTTTGCCCCCACTCCACCCCCAGGGGATGGGGGAGGGGGTAAATTTAATTATCACTGGATGCCCCCCTTCGTGTCGAACAACTTTCATCCGACAACTTTTTTGATTCTGTGCATAGTTCTCGAGATATTTCGATGTCTTCAGATAAATCGGCCACCCTGTATACAGGATGTATCTAAAAGACCGGAATCGATCTACATCAGGAGGTAGGTTTTTTTTCGGAATCGAATGGCGCTGGAAATAATTTTCTGGAATGTAGGTTTTTTTTTTAATTGAACGTTAAAAACGTATTTATTTCGGGGGGATTGCCTCAGCGAAACAAATGAGACAAAGTAAGATCTGCCTTTGTGCTCTGTTTTAGTTCGTTCGCGGGATTCGTTGACATTTGAAAATCAAATTCAAAATTCCCGGGAAGGCAGGTTCGAACTGACAACTGATGGCAGGCGATTTCTAACCAATATTACCAAGCCCATTCGTAGAAAGGAACGGCTTCTAGTATGGCGTAATGAAGCAAATAAAGAACGATGCTTGCTATTATTAATATGACTTCATTAATTTATGTACTAAATTCAAGGCGATCAAATGACATTCGAATGCTTAACAGTTCCCGTCCGGATTCATCATAAAAAGGGAACTCGGCGACATTATTGGTCACGGGGATACTTACTGAGGTATTATAAGACCTGGCATCGGTATGTATCCCTCTTCTTCTGACTTCTTCGTGACGAGTTCGCCTGGAGGACCCGCTGCCTCGACGACTGTCCGGAGACCCTGGCTGCTCCGGTGATTAAAGTGGGCCCACGCAACCTCATCAGCCAGCAATAATTCAATAATTTAATGGAGGCGGCGAGGATTCATTTTTGACGAAGAAGATATCACGGATTGACGACAGCGTTACTCCGTTCGTCCCTAGTCAAATTCTAAACGAGGCTGCTGGTCCTCTCCTTCGAGGTCGCGACGGAGTGCGATATCAAGATTTGACTCACGAGGTGACAGCAGCCGAAACATCAAAACTACGAGACGGATGGAGCAACGACCGGAACAAGAAGAAAGAAGGACGCCGAAAGAAATAAAATGACGTAAGCCTCTTTCCCTTCCGTCCGTATTAATAAATTAATAATATTGTATGAATTTATGTTATATCACAAAATATTGATGTATGTTTATGTATGTATGTGTGTATATAATATGAATGTGTGATCGTGTTTATCCCGCATAATTTATCCCGTTCCGCGTAACTTATTCGGCTGACTAATCATGACAAAATTTCAAAGACTGACAATTATACTCAATTTTACAAAAAGACTCGATAATTTTATATGTTTAATGACTCTTATTTTTTATTCGCGATATTATAGACTTCGAGTGTGTTTGTATGTATGTAAATAATTGTTTATGGACGAGTTTGTAACGCGACATTCGTGTAAAGGAGAGAAGGAGTGAAGGAGAGAAGGAGTGAAGGAGAGAAGGAGCGAAGATGTGGAGAAAACTTGAAAAATTAAGAAAACTGGCGCGTAAAAAGACGACGGATTCGCACGTGCGAAAAGGCCGTCATCCCGACTAACTAAACACAACCTCACCTGCCTTGGTGATCAACCGCGGGAAGACGGAAAGACCCGAGGACTCACGACGCGGCGCTCCGAGCGCGGTCGGAGCGCTCTATGTGTGGAATTACGCACGAACCAGGCAGGATTGAGGGCACATGTGCGTAAACCGAATGATGGCGCGAATGGCGCGAACTTCGAATGTGACGGGCGGGCTGTCAGTTTGAAATTGACGAATAACATACAAAGAACTGATAGTTCCGTCCACAATTCCGCGTACTGACTGAGGGGGTTGGGTGAACCCGGAGAGGATCAAAGCCGATAAATAGGACTCCCGGGGATGTACCCACTCTCTCTTCTCCATTTTGAGAATTTAAAAGGTGCCGGAAGGAGAGACGGCTATCAAGAAGAAAGGGTACCCGGGGAGGCGCTCACCCACCAATCCACGATCGACTTCGACCGACGGATTCTGGACGGTCCTCAGGACGATAAATAACAACGACGAAGAAGAGAATCGTCCACTGGACGCAGCATCATCAAGAAAGATAGTGCTCCTTCTCTCCACCTAAATGCGGTAGAGCGGTATGTCTAATGTATTATGTAACTTGATTTTAATCCGCGTAAATTAACCGAATTTGACTTGATTTTTATCCGCGTAATTTAACCGTATTTGACTTAATTTTATTCCGAGTAATTTAACCGCATGATATGAATGTGTATTGTTGTGAAAGATGATGACAGTAATGACGTGTGAATTCGAAATAATAATTTGTCTTTATGTAATAATATTTTGTTGCGATATGGATTTGATACAATAACGAAGGATTTAATAGTTAAACGAATTATGACAATTTAATGTAATATGATGTCTGCGTTTGCCCGACTCCAATAATTTGAATTGTAAAAATAAATGAGTCTAATATATAACGACTATTATAATGACTATTTACAATGGCGCTCAACTAAAGGGCTCGAAAAGAAATACACTTATCGAGAACCCACGAGAAAAAAATAACGAAAGACTGGCCATTGCATCGAAAAATTTAATATTGTCACATAATCAAAAACGGGTAGAATAACAAAAAACAAATACCAAAATTTAAATCTTACGAAAAGAAAAAAAAATTTAAAAAAAATGCCGTTGTTCACGAACATGAAACCCGCAACGTATCGCCGCAATCAACAGCAAACACGGCGAGCGAAGTTCAGGAACTCACAAAAATGCTCGCCGAAATGCAACAGCTGGATGATATGCGGAATCAAATGCGGCAGCGAAATGAGGTTGGCAGACAGCAACACATGGAAACACGCGAAAACAATGATATAAATAATATAAAAACGTTCGCAAACGAATTAGGTGCGATTCTATCACAAAATCAAAATAACCGAAATATTGACGTGATCGCACATAAATTCGAAGATGCATTTAAAATTAATCTGGTAAAGTTCCTCGAGGATTTGGATCGTTATTTCAAAATAAAAAACATCCAAGGAATCCGAAAGTTATTGTTCGTCGAAAGCGCTTTGGAGGGTAAGGCAAAAATAGGGTTCGAAATACAAAATTTCGAAAGTTATGACGATTTTAAAAAATTATTTATTGACAAATTCTATTCAATCACAATACAAGTCGAATCTAAACAAAAATGGACGAATGACCAATATCGCACTTCGGACGGTGATTTGCATAGTTACTTTTATAAAAAAATAAAACAAGCAATGTATTTTGTTCCAAAAATGACAGAGTTTGAAGTAAACTATACAATAACGCAACAATTACCGTTTTCCGTTCGAGAATCGCTTGCTCCCTTACAGTATGACAATACTGAGGGAATAGGCGAGACTCTAATGAAATTGGACGCTATCAGAAAAGATAAAGAAACTAAGACTAATAACTATGCAAATCACCCGCAAAGGATTGTTGGAATAAGGCTCATTCGATCAGATGAGGAAAATCGTCGTAAAAATCCATAGTGCGGGAGAATAAAAGAAATCTGAAAAATCCAAATAATCCACCACGCTGGGAGCATCACGAGGAGCGACTTACACTTCCGGACGTACGGTATCCACCACCTAATTTTGATAACCGCAATTTTAATTCAAGTAACGACGTGAGACAAAATAGAAGTAATAAATATTTAAACTAACGACCGGCGCGTTGAATCACGCCCTAACAGCGCGTCGCGATTATAATTTTGCGTCAGACTTTGAAAATAAATTGGACAACAACATCGTACATGAAAGTCACAAGGAATTTAAATGCCCACATATAAAGTTGAATATATGCGGTAGGGAAGTGTGGTCGTTAATTGACTCAGGCAGCCAAATAACTGCCATTCCCGAGGACTTTTATCGACAAATTTCGCATACTGATAACATTCCGGAGTTACCAGTAACCAATCTGCTGATAACCACAGCGATTAGTAGAAAAGCTACGACGATAAAAACACAAGTCTTTTTGAATTTTAAAATTGACAATATAGTGACTGACCCCGCTTTCCTAATAATTCCCAACTTGTCAACACAAATCATTTTAGGAAATGACTTTCATGTACGGTATGGCACAATACTGAATTATTCTGAACGTGAAATTAGGTGGGCAGGAAAAATCATAACCGAAGGAAATGTACAGTTCTCCCCTGACCCGGCGAGTAGTATTTTATGCTCGAATGATGACGAAGCCACATATGTCTTCGTCATGAATCATAGGGATATAAAAATGTTGAATAGAAATAATGAAGATGTAGGAAAAGAGGGGGATGATAATGTAGTGTATGATAATGAAACAAATGAGATATTAAATGATGACAATGATGAAGGAAATAATTTTATAAAAAATCATGACATGATTGGTGATAATTTATTAAATGGTAATGATGATGATCTGAACCATGATTGTTATAAAATTAATAATGATAATGTTAATAATGATGTTTATGTTAATTGTAATAATAATAATGTTAATAATGAATGATGTTTATGTTAATTGTGAAAATGATAATATTAATAATGATGTTTATGTGAATTGTGAAAATGATAATAGTATATGTGAAAATGTTAATGACAAGGTTAATGATACTTCTGTTAATTATAATAATGCTAATGTGAAAAAAAGGGACGAAGCATCAGCAAACTTGTAATAACTAATACATGTTTATATGTGCGTGGCATTTCTTACCCGAGTTACCGGATCAGCCAACTTTTGTCTTAGAAATAGGCCACCGATGGCTTTCTCAACGATCATACACTCTTCTCCCGGGGCCAGGGGTGCTCTCTATTTATTAACTACACTTGCGCCCTATACAGTCCACATAAAGACCCTATTTCCCAAACATTGGTCCTTCGAGCCGGATCGAGAGTCCCCTTCGTCTTGGGTCAAGGGACGAAATTAAAATGATTATGTAGACGCGTATATCTGCATGCGCAATAGACCGATTTTGGGATATTCGAGAATTTTGAAAATTTTCAGTTTGGCAAATTTCCAGAATCTGTTTACATGTATGCATTAATCTACTCAATATCATCCCCCCTTTTGATAGCCTCCAAAATTCGGGCAGTTATTGTTTATCTGGCCGTTTTTAAGATAATTAAGAATTTAAAAAATTTTAACATTTAACAGAAATACCATATTACGTTATAGACGGTGATCGACAGTCGTAGACCAGTGCTCGGTGTCGCGCGCGATCATTGTTTCTAGTCAAGAATTCTTGTTAGGGAACACTACTTGGATGGTTGACCGCTTGCGAACAGCCTTTTTAAGATAATTAAATCAACAAAAAAAAATTTTAAAAACAAAAAATGAAAATTTGTTATGCTTCTTAATTCGTACTGATGGATACAGAAACGGGATTCAGAAGTATTGAGGGTTTCGGTGCTTCTGGGTCATTCTTGGTTTGCTGGGTAGAATAATGAGTTATTGCCACCGGTGTTATCTAACGACCTGTCACTTTATCGGTGCAAAGTATCTGTTAAGGGACTCTTGGTACCATATGGGATACCCACCAACCCTTCTCTTCTGCGGATGTCATTCTTTCTCTTGCTCTGCTAAGCATCCTTTTTTTTTCTATTGGTTTGGAGGAGGGCCCCCACTGCTTGGTTTCTTCAGTTTAGGCTGGGAGGGTTACCACCCTTGGTTTTTCTTTCTTTGCTTTGGAACAGGCCTTTTCATCTCCCTGCTCGTCCGTGACCAGAGAGTCTTGCTCGAATCGCCGGATCGATCAGACCGAGTCCCTTGTTTGGGTGTGACCGAGCTAGTGTTGGAGGCGGCAGAAATAGTCTCACATTTTGATTCCGAATTCTCTCTCTCCACATCTGCTCTTTCGGAGTCCCACCTCATCTCCCTTTTGCGAGAGAGGCTGGGAATTCTGGTCGATGGCCCGTATCCAGGAAAAGATCTTCTCTCTTCCACCCTTCGGGGTGAGGCACCGGAAGTGCGGCCAGTGGTGGCCCGTTTGCTAAGGTCTTCCATCTTGCACCTCTCTAGGTTAAGATTCGGAAGTGCGGTCATCGACCCATAGTCCAAGTCACAACTTGAACCCCTATCCAGGAAATGGTCTTCCCCCTCCATCCTTTGGGGTGAGGGTCAGAAGTGCGGCCAGTGTGGCCCATTAGCTCAGGTCTTCCTTCTTGCACTTTCCTTGAACCCCTGTCAGCCAGTAAGGTCCAGAGACGCGACACTAAGCCCATGCATGCTGATTTTCTTAATTATACTTATTTTCAGGTTTATCCACAGATCTTTCCGTCGGTAACAACCCTCTGCTCAAGATCCTGCTGTTGCGCCAATAAGTACCAACACTTTGTTAATTCAAGGGAAATAAATAAAACATGTTCGGCAAACGTGCGTTTTCGCAGCCTCCTATCCACCTCCCGAGGGACACAATTGTCCTCCCGTGCCTTGCAAATGTGGGGCCGAAAAGACGGATTAGGCAATTCAATATTGATCTTCGATGTCACGCATCCCTAGATTGTTCTGTAGATGTGGAACCATGGTTTGTGGGATGCCGCTTGAGTTGCTGTGCTTACGGCGTCACCAACTTTGGAGACCGTCAGCATTATGACTTTCGACTCTCACCAACTTTGGGTCCCGCTTGCGTCGCATTGACCGTAATTTTCCACTCCATACGACACTATTGTCTGGTTTTGTGTACGGAATCATTCGTGTCTGCGTAGAAGCCCCTCGCGAGCAATCATTCACGTCTACGTAAATGTCTCGCACGTGGGGACCTCGTCATGTCTCATGCCCCTCTCCTTGTGGACATTCATTCACCTCGCTCATCAAAATATACCGTTGACGCCTACGGACTCACGTGCAGACCACCAACTTGCTTCACCGCATACATCTTCACTATGACCGGCAACGCCTGACCGGCCAACAATCATACGAACGTTACGTCTGACCACCTTGTGCCATCTCATACGACCATCGTCTGGACGCCTCGTTCCACAAACTTTCATTCATCCTCGCTTCACATCATGCATTTCTCATAAACATGAACTGTCACGTCATAAACTTTTATTCACACTCAGAAGCGTCGCCTGCATATTCAGGGATCGTCCCTAGCGAGTCGTGCGATTCACTTATCATGCGAATGTCTCCCGTATATCTCCTTGCGCCCTACATGTTTAGAGACCGTCCGCGGCGAATCACTCTGTTCCTCCATCATACTAGTGTTGCCTATATACGTCTCGTATCACCTCCGGCTTGCATTTCATTCGCCCACATAACGTGGAGAGCTCGTCGATGCATCCAAACAGGGATCGCGATGCTAACATTTCATGGATGACGTCATGTCCTTAGACTACAAATGCATGACGCCAGTGCACTAGCATGTACCCCTCTATCCCGACTGAACTGAGAGCGGACGACGTAGTCAGGGAGCAGTTCTATACCTTGTTAGTATTTTGCAAGTTTTATATTTCCTTTTTATCCCTAAATAAAGAATACGTAACCTTCCGTCGCCATCTAAAGGTTGAAACCCTTTTCTGCTCAACGCAACAAAACGGGTGACACCCCTCCAGGAAGGGAATATATTCATGATCGTTTTAGATAAGTCGACACAATAGTATGAATCTTTCAGTTTACCTTTCTAATTAATGGAATACTTTCACGGAGGAGAATGTACCCCATATATAATTAAATTTGCCGTCCTTCTGGTATAATTATATACACGTAATAAATTATTTACACATTCCGACACCGTGGTTCATGGCTTCTTGACTCGAGAGTTCTGGTTGTGCCATCGATAGCGGAGAGTTGGAATTTTGAGGTAACATAATCTTATCGACAAAATGGCGTATTGCGTGACGTGGAGCTGATCTGTGGTTCTGGTCCGGGCATGGTGTCCTCGGTGCGAGGCGCAGACGAGTACCGGTAGCGCGTGCGGGGACCGGAATTGTTTTGGTTCCACGTTGCATGCGATATTTTGTGTGGTGGGAGTGTGATTTCTGAGGTTATATGCGTGGCGTGTTTTGGGTGCTTTATGGTATACAGACGATGGAGTCGGCTTGCGTGCCTATGCGCATGCGCATGGATACATAATGTGTGCATTATCGTCCTCGGGCTATAAGGTAACCGCCCATCCATGATAACTCATTTCAGGTTCTTAAAGCATGCATAAGATGCCGAGGAGGCCGTACTCCTGTTGCAGGGAATACATATAACAAGATTACAAGGAAGTGGATACGGTCGATTTGAAATCATATTGCCTTTCGAGAAGGAGCGCCCCACTATATTGAAAATTAGGTTGCATAACGTCGGCATCTACGCATGGAATTATGCTTTCAGTCGCAAAGATTGGTGATAATAATTTTAAACGATATTTCAATAACGTAGACTAGGTTTTCGGTTCTAAACGATTTCAAAATAATGCATTGACATAACTGCTGTTCTCGCAGAGGCGACATAGTCGGATCTTTAAGAACCCCGATATAACGTACGTTCGGTCAGGATGTTCATCCCAATTGTTAGCAGAATTTCCAGCGATTTACTGCGGTTCAAAAGAAGTTGAAATTTAATGTAAATTTGTGGGGGAGTATGTTGGTGATATAATCACAACAAAGAGTTGCTCGGAGTCGGTTAGGAGGGGACCCTCCCGTTACAGGTTGAACACCCATGCATATGAGAAGGGAGTATACAGGACTCTGAGTCGCTGTTTCTAATTGTGTGTTTGGTTGAATTTCCCGAGGTCTTGGCACAATGGGAGCTTTCCTTGAACATATAAATAAGCCCGTTGAGGGCATTTCTAATCAGTTTATCGAGAAGATCCTAAACGTTCAGATCTCGAGCGTGTGACAGTGCTTGGGCCAAGACTGCGGGAGGTTCGGACGACTGATTGTGAACCCCGGGACGCCGCTCGGACTTGTCTGTGAGTGAGTAGTAATTATATAAAATGATTTCAGGAACAATTAGTCGGTTAATGAATATTAATTAATATTTCTATTTATTTCATATTTCTTTTATATATTTACATATATTTGCATGCGATGTCTGGGGCAGGGCCCGCTTCTAGTAGACCCACTGACGAGTCCATGAGCGTTTAAATTTTGCGTTTTGGGCTATTCTAGAAGCGATTATCGTGTATCTTTCGGTTTCGACATTGATCGTGGCACTTCAGTCGGAAACACACTTTCGTGAATGCGGCAGCCAGATGATTCTAGTTTTAAGCGAGTCTATTTTCTAGTAAATATTATTATTGATATGTTATGATTATTGTTATTATTATTAGTATATATATTGTTATGATTCGATTTAAAATGATTCTTTGTGCAAAACAAAAAAAAAAACATTTAATGCTTTTTGCTTGGTGAAATATTTATTATTGAGTGAGTGAATTTTTTTGCGTTTAATGCCGAGGTAAATGCCTCTGGAATTAAAGAGTGAGTAAGCCTGCTACGGGCTATTAATGACCTAATTATAAATTATCAATAAAGGGAAAGAAAAGAAAATTAATTTATTATGAATACTACGCGAGCCCTTTTAATACGCAAGTCATCCGGGGACCCTTGCCGCGATGAGTGAGTCACGCACTAATTGATAGTGATGTCACGACTGACATATCGAAATTTGTTTTAGGAAAATTCCTATCTTATTCCCTCATCATTAAAGCGCCTTGTGCTCGGTTGTTGTTTGGAGTAACGGTTGTCCGGTTATCGGGTGCGGTGAAACCTTTCGGCTCTGGTCGGACTTGACGAAAAGAAAATTTTACTTTTTGCTCTCGTTCTTCTCGCGGCATTTGAATAGGGTTCCCGGCAGTTGACAGGTAATTTGGTTCTCGGGTATCGTGGACCCTGTTAACGCGGGGGACTGGGCGTCGGAGCTATCGGAGCCAGAGCTGCAGGCGGAGCTCTCTCTACGTTGCTTGTCGGTCGATGGTACGTTGGCTGACCTTCGGGCCCGTTTGCTCACCGCGGTGCGTTTGGAAACAGGGGAGATCCCTGCACTCCCGTCTATACCGTCACAGTCCTTACCCGATTTCGAAACGATGGTGGAAGGGGCCGTCGGCGGGTTTAATGACGCGAACGCGAATAGTACTCAGGTACCTCGTTCCGTTGATTCGAACGTGGCGACGGGGGTCAATGCGAGATTGAGTCCTGTGGACGCGCGTGGGCAGATCCGTCAATCGAGTGTCAATGAACTCCGTCAAGCGGAGGCGGGGGATAATTATCTCAACGGTCGGGGTAACTTGGGTTCACGCGACGTCGGCAGTGCCGGAAGGAGGGCTAGCGAGCGTAGATTAGAAGAGGGCGATTTAAGAATGAGGGCTACCGATCAGAGGCACAACGGTACGGATAACGATCGTGGAAGGCAGGCCCCAAATTTAGACTACGAGGCTTACGGCGACGGTGTATGTCGCGCTCGACCTCTGAATTTACAAGCCACTATCGATCGCGAACTCATTGGGACATGGAACCAATTGGAGGTTACCGCAATTAGCGCGAGAATGCGTTAAAAATCGCCGACACTTACCGACCCCCTCCGTCCGCGGATAGCTCGCTAATGCCGGAGTCTGCATACCGATCCCCTAAACGCGAATCTGATGATCGTCGTTTCGAATGTCGAGGAACCATGGGCCGTGGTAGCCGCCAACATCATCGGGCCATTACCGCGTTGTAAGTCTGGGTTTTCGTATATATTGGTCATGCCGGAGTTCTTCACGAAATGGGTGGAGTTGACCCCATTACGTCAGGCTAACGGAAACAAAATTCGAGATGCATTCGAGGATCTGGTTTTGTGTCGCTGGGGAGCACCTCAAATGTTATTAACGAATAACGGGACGGAATTTATCAACCGTATGATCGAGGGACTC
This sequence comes from Trichopria drosophilae, assembly GCA_030407085.1. Classification (NCBI taxonomy): domain Eukaryota; kingdom Metazoa; phylum Arthropoda; class Insecta; order Hymenoptera; family Diapriidae; genus Trichopria; species Trichopria drosophilae. The sequence continues at coordinate 122,785,747 of CM059582.1, read as the reverse complement.
GCAGCGGAATATAACATCTATCATTCCACTACCCCCCCCCCCTCTCTCCTCATATCACCCTCAGGCTAATCCCGTAGAGCGGGTAAACAGGGTAATTAAGACTATGATAGTATCCTATTTGGGACCAGACCATCGGGACTGGGACCGTCATCTTCCGGAGTTCCGTTTTTCCTACAACACCGCGGCGCACACGTCCACGGGTTTTACGCCAGCGTTTTTGAATTTTGTACGCGACCCTCTAACGGTAAATTCGTACAAGCGCCGTTTAGAGGCCGAAATTCCCCTTTCACCTCCGTGCGAGACTGGGTGGGCGGAGAGAGTCGCAAAAATCGCGGAACTGAAAGGATTAGTAGTGGAAAACCTAGCGAGAGCTCACGCACGTCAGTCGCGCTACTATAATCGGAGACGGCGGGAACGGGTCTACCAAATCGGGGATCGGGTCCTAGCACCTCAAGTCGTCTGGTCATCCGCTGAGAAAAATATCGCCTCGAAGCTTGCTACCAAGTACCGGGGTCCTTATACCGTTACGAAAATATTGTCTCCCCGGGTTTATGAAATTACCGATGATGTCAGTCGAAAGGGTTCAAAGATTCATGTCGAAAAGTTAAAACCTCATTTCACGTCTCCTCCCGTATCATCTAAAATTCATTCATGTCTCTCATTCTCACTCCTCACAGGCTATCGTCCGCAAAAGTACCGCGCATTTAACGACACGAGAAGGCTAAAGTTCCTCCACCCAGAGAGATCCCAACATGGCCCGGTGCAATCCCACCAATTCTTTCAGCGAACCAGAGTGGGAATGGGTGCCGCAGGATTCATCATCTCCTTCGTCCTCACAGGAACTTCCGAGCGAAGGAAAAGCGTCTCCAATGAACACGGCGGAAACCATCCCGGGTGACCAACCAATCGTTATCGTGCTCTCCGAAGATAGTTCCGAGGAAGCGGAAGAAGGATCACAGGCATCGGCGACCGACGACGATAAGTGGGCGGACCCAGAGGCATACATTCGGGCCCCCCTGGAACCTTTCACGGAACAGTTGCGGCAGTTGCAAGAAGATTTTCTAATCGCCTTATACCGGGTGTATTATTGGGGACGCGAGGAAATGGGGCGTCGGCAGTGCTGGGGATGGTCTCCGGGGTATTTCGGCAAGGTGCCCCGAGTAGATACACCGGACGCGGGAGCCGGAAATGTCTTCACTCGGGAGACTCGATGACCCAGACATCGGGGATCAACCTGGTCGACGCTGCCACACAGGCAGGGCAACCGCCGTTACCCCGCGGTTGCAGAGATTCTGGACCATCGACACCAGCTCCCAGAACCGCTTCGGTCGCTCGGCGTTCCGCACGATCCTGTGGGAAGAATACATCAGAGGATGCGGATTATGTCGGGTTCTACCAGGTAAAGGGGCATCGCGACCCAGTAGAGGTCTTATGAGGCGAATTGTGTGCCGCCGTTGTGGCCTCCGGAACGTCACGTTGGCGCAGTGCCTGAGGTGTGCTGTAGCCTGGAGGCAAAAGGGGCCATATGTACGAGCGTTGGGTCGTAACGTACCCCGTTCCGAGGTTTTGACCTCGGCCGACTTTAACCGTCAACATGAGGAGAAGCCAACTTCCAGCGTGGAAGATCGTCTTCGACGGCCACAGGGAAAGGATACCGAATAAGGTTACCGACTCGATGCGGACACCGCACGACGAATTCAGTTTTTTTTGTGTTAGTGAAGTGGAAGTTGCGGAAATGGTCCGCGCCCTAGGCTCTGGCAAGCCACTCTGCGCAAAAAGACGCTTTATTGATGGTTATCCGCCTTTCAGGATCAAAATTCAGACAATTACGAAGGACTATTTAAGTTTGTTTGCTTCTTTCTTCAATTTATGCGTACGTACGTGTACTCACTAAATAAATAGGATTGGCTATAGCCGGGGAGAGAGAAAGTGTGGCATGTTATTGTTAAATATGCATATTTGAATTCTTAGTTTTTACAACGTACAACAGTCGCTCCATAAAGGATAGAGCCGAGCACAATAGCACCCCGGCTACGGTTTCAATGCGGTTCTCGAGTGACTTGCTCAACGTGAGAATGGATACCGTATGGTGAGTGCCAAAAACTGTTTCCTTATATCCCTGTATTAATTGGCGTTTTTGTTTAACCGTGAGTATTCTGAGTTCCAAACTGATATCATCTGGTTGAAGCAATCCGAGTAGGTGTGAAGCAAGCGAGAAAAGGCCTCGTCGGCCACAGTCCAGGGGGGAGGGTATGTAACGTGGCAACACGTTACAGCCGCAATTTTGAGCGACAATCAACTCGTTGGGATGCTGCAGTGCTAATAATCGGGGGACTGCCGATAGAGGCGCTAATATTTTCCTAGTACTGCAGTCGCGGGGGTCATATCCGTTAGGTAAATGGGGGGACTGCCGTGATGGCGCTAATTTTGAGGATGTGGCTCCAAACCGTGGAGCTGATACTACACCATAATAGGGGAGATAGCCGATCGTAGCGCTGGTTTTTGAAAGTAGTTCTGGCACCCGGAAATAAAATACCGCTTTAAAGAATTACAGACTTTGTCTTGCCGGGAGGCTCAATCCGGGACAATGGTGATTGTTAGGGGGGGGGGGGGGAATGCGGCTCTAATTTTTGGAATCACCTTGAATTGCGTTAGATAGCATAGGCGCCAATGTATTAAAAGAATATACTGCGCAGCTCTTAGTAAACTAGCATAGGCGCCAATGTATTGAATTTTCCCCTCGGGGAAAGCCACGGTAGTCAGGCGGTACCGCGGGAGCTAATCAGCGCGCTCCGTCTCTGACGCCGGCGGGGGACGAGAACCGCGTTCTGGCAAGGCGGCGACGAGCCTCGGGCCAATCTCGTTCTGGCAGCGGCAGAACAACCTGGGCTTTGGAAGGTGCACGGATAGACTGGCGACTGACGTGGCATGGGGCTTCGGAGCCTGCATAAACATATTGCGCGCGCAACCTGAAAGGCTGCGTCTAACTGGCTTTCCCCCGCTCAATTTTGCTTGTCGCGCTGCCGCTATAACTTGCACAGAGTTTTTGGGTGCAAAATAACCCTGCGATTTCTCGAGCAAAATAAAACGTTTATTTTCAAGTAAACGGATAGGATGCTCAGTTTAATGTAACTAAACATGGCCGAAAATTCAAAAATTCAGTAATTTACATATTTGTAACAAATATTCCATATATAATGAATATATATTTGAAATAAAAAAATAACCGTTCAATAAATTAAATTTCATCAAGTGGCTCATGTAGGTTTAGTTATCAATATTTGTGATAAATACATGAATGATAAATAATTTATTACCTTTAAAATCTTCTTTTGGTGGTAAAACTCTCATAAAAACAAGGATATACATCTAAAATTTTTTATCGGTGGTAAAACTCTTATTGAAAAAAGGTTTTAGTTCTAAACTTTGTTATTTATGGTGAAACTGTGACCGAAAGAAGGTTTAAAATGTAAACTTATCTGTTCAAAGTAAAACTCTTATTGAAAAAAGGTTTCGGATTTGAAATTTTTCACCGATGGTAAAAGTCTTGTCGAAGTAAAATCAACACCGAATGAAAGCTTCAGATCTAAAATCTTCTATCAATGGTAAAACAGTAATCGAAAGAATATTCTAGGTCCAAAATCTTGTATCGACGGTAAAACTGTTATTGGAAGAAAGTTTTAGATGTTAAATCTTTTCTTTATGGTAAAATTGTGGTCAAAGGAAGATTCAAACCTTAAATGTATCTGTTGATAAAAAAACAAATCTTACTAAAAGAAAGTGTTAAAATCTTTGATCAATAATGAAAGTTTTATCGAATGAAGGTTTTAGATCAATCATCATTTATCAATGGAAAAAACGTTAGTGAAAAGAAGGTTTTAGATCTGTAATTTTGTATTGGTGGTAAAATTTACATCAACAGAAAGCTTACGGTCTAAAATCTTTTATCGATGTTAAAAAATTAGTCAAACAAATATTTTAGGCTTAAAATCTTGTATCGATGGGAAACTCTTATTGAAAGAAGGTTTGGTGTTAGATCTAAAATGTTTTATTTATGCTAAAAATATGGTAAAAAAAAAGTTATAAATCTTTAATCAACTGTAGAAAGTAAAACTCTTCCTGAAAAAATTTAAGTGCTCAAAATTGTAACAATAAATAATGTTTTACTTAGAAATGTACGAATTTGCAATATTACAAAAACAACACTTATTAGTTACTTTCTTACTTATTTTTCGGTTGTTTTCTGCAAAATACTGCCTTTTCTCATCCCCAGAAAGTGTTCCAGTTGTACTTTTTTCCTTTTTTTTTTCAAATTCATTCTATTGTTTACAAGTTTTAACTGTCCCAAATTTTTGAAAAATCACGATACGATTGAAGGCACTCGTCAATGTGACAATGTCGAAACATTCAACATAACGTCACGTTTCGTTTGTTCGCGCGAAATATGTTCTCTCAGTTTAATTGTGCAACACCAACGTGTTCGCGCTGCACGAAATGTATTGAAAAATATTTTTAATTGGGGAAAATTGATTTCGCTACATGTAGATGTTAATCGTCGAGTATGATAAGAAGGGGTGACAGTTGTTCCTTAGGTTCTGAAAGCTTCATAATACTAGAGCACATGTAATAAGTTGGTCCAAGGCAATATATCATAATATGAAATCAATTACGAGTTTATTTTATAATATTAACGTTCAATACATACAGTGTCTTTAGATAAATGATGATACAAAACATAGATACATTATTTTTTTTACTCAAGTCTACACGATATGTCTACTTACAATTAATTGTGTATTATCCTTCCCAAATAACAAGCATGGTGCTTTTATTATTAATGTTGAATAATTTATTATTTTTTTCATTTTGTGAGTCTGGTACTACAGTGTGGCCAAAGTAATGGGAATTAAAGCCACTAAGTTGGAAAGGAGTGTATTGAAAATAAACGTTATCGTCTACGATGTATATGTTATTAATTTTCCCATACTCTGGACAACTATCAAGAATATTAGCAACAATTATTGTTCCGGGCTTATAAGTTACATTGTTTACCGTTACAGAGCTTAATGTTTCTCCCATTTTGGAAGAGGGAAATTTAACGTGAACTGTTTGATCATGTATTGACGAACCGCGTTTCATGTACGTCTCTTTATATTCACTGTATCTGAGGTGCATACGGCTTAGCTGATATCTGACTCCTATACTCTGCAAAATGTTTACACGAGAAGAAGAAGATAATAAAATCTTTTTATTTCTCGGTGTTTCGACTCAAATCGCATTGCTGAAACGTTAATAATGGGACCGACATTTCTCATAATTCGGCAGTAGTGAATAAAAAAATGAAACTTGGGTTTTAATCCGCCAAAGTGTTTGATATATAATTCGTTATGCTCTATTATTAATATTCCTAGTTGAAGTAAGTGAGATTTTGTAATAACAGTTGATGTGGTAATATGAATAATTTCACGGAGTTTCTTATAAATCTTCCAATATTCATTATCTTCATGAACTTTTTCCCCTACTAAGACGCTGAAGTGCCGAGTGAAAAACAACATTTCGGACGCCGACATTTTTAATTTATGGTTTTTTTTTCAAATAATCCATACTAATTTCAAGTGGCTTATTAGTTGTTTCAAAACCGAAATTAACTGTTTTCAACTGATAATTTAAATAGTCGAGGGAAAAACATTTACTCACATTAATTAATGCCAATAAAATGTCGGTCATCACATAATTGCATACCCCTTCAAACAAGTCGTGCATTATATCTACGCATGCATTTTCGATAATATTAAAATTACTCAATTCATTGAAAATGCAAGTTTCCTTAACTCCAGTGTTAAATGTATTAATGTGTTCTATAGCTCCTTTATATTTTTCTACGGTTCGAACTAACGAACTATCTTCTTTACACATGTATTTTGTAATTGATGATGTAGCATAGCAAATGCGGCAAAACACATTTGAAGAAAAAGATTCTACAAAACCGAATATGCCATTTATACCGAGGTTATCGCCTATTATCAAACTAGTTATAAAAAAGTAAACTTTGTTCTTTTTTGTTTGAATATCTATTTCCATGCCATTTTCGTATAAGTCCTGTAATCTGCAATCAATGTTCTAAAAACTATTTTATTCCCGAAACGTTTTCGATCTTTGGAATCAAACGCACTACACATAATTATACTATCTAGTTTCGATGCGTAATTAGGCGGTAGGCAGGGAATTGAGGCATAGACGGCACCGACTTGATTTTTTCCAGTGTTACGTGCCCGTAACTGTCACAATATATAGGAACAACCGATTATAAGAAACCTTACTTACCGATTGCAGTAGCCAAAAGAACAGATATTAATACTAGGAATTTAGGCACAGCGATATCTATAGCTTATACTAACAAACTAAAAACACCCTTTCACCCGCTAGATAACTCGACTGAACACAGAGAAAAATCTGACGTATCGACCCCAGCCGATAAATCCCGACTCAACACATTTACCCATAAGTGCGCTATATTACCGACAAGCTTACACATTTGTATAATACCCCAAAAAAACCTACAAAAATATAAACCAGTAAAAACAAACTCTTCCATAAATAAAAACATTAAAAAAATAATTTTATTAATATTTTTTTCCATTAGAAAACTCTGCCGTGTTAAAAAGATTGGCTTCTTAAAAAGAGTATATCAACAAGTTCCCCTCGGTTTCCCAGAGTCATAAAAATTCCTAAACCATCGACAGCTAAACAAAGAACATAGATATGAAAACTCACACAAACAAATATTCTTTCAAAATTATACAACATATATAAATCTTTAATTTAAACAAAAGCCAATAGAAAATACTAACATCCGACAATATAATATGATGCAACATAATTTTCTGCACATTTTGAGTACAAACAAAATATAATTAAAACCATAATTTACTATAACAAATAATTCTATAAATAAAACAGAATAATTAAATAAACATCTCTTTCTTTAACTAACAACCCAAATTAAGACAAAAATCATTTCCAACAACATACGCTAGAATTTATCAACAAATAAATTGTTTCTTTTTAACGAACTTATCCACATGCACACACACAGGCACCAATACAACTGCACATCCGAGCCACGCCCAAACTATGAGAATATATTTTAATTTATACATAAAATAATACATAAACATGAACACGAAACAAAATATTATTACTCGTAATAATTTTCTTTACATTTTTATATAGAAAAACCTCTGGAATAATCAACGAACTACATGGCTCTTTATACATTAAAATAGTTAAAAACAATTGCTCATAAATAATTAATAACCAACGCGTTAATTAAGTCAATTTCTCGATTGTTTAAAATATATTTATCAAGATCAAAACTAATTTTGCGAATTATTCCACTTCTAAACATGCTACGAAGTTCGTTCATGTTTGTGCAAATCACAGAATGCAATTTGCAAAAACTTCGATTGTCAACCAAACTACATTGTCAACGGATCATTGTTTTTAACAAACTTTGGAAAATCTGATCACGAAAATCTCTTATCTCTGTTCCAACCTTCAACCCCTCCATCTGACCCAGAAAACACAGAGCTAGAATCATATAAATAGCGGCTCCAGAACTACAGAATTCAGTTCAAGTTCAAGACAATATATACGTATCTACGTATCTCGCTAACTGAATAAGTTAGCCGAAAATTCAACCACAACGGAAAGTACGAGTCCCCGGCTTCACCCAAGGAACCTTCGGCCGGAAGTACACCCACCGATCCCGTCTCAGGCCCAGCTGAGTCACCAGGAGCGGAAACCAGGCCTTCCAAAAAAAAAAGTAAGTATTAGCTTCACCCTCTTCCTGCTTTTCCCTCTCTCCCCTTCCCCTTTTTTTTGGGATCGACTGGAGATACTGGCTACCGAGCGGCGAACGTTGGTCTTCGACCACGTCGAGCTTCTCCGTGGTGAGCCTTTGGTTCGATCCACCTGGTCACAGCCCAGTTCTGGACCCGCAGGATATCCCCTTTTTTTTTTATTAGGGATCGATAAAGGGATCGACCTCCGAGCGGCGAACGTTGGTTTATAACCACGTCGAGCCACCCCGTTGTCGGCTCCCCGAATCGATCCACCCCTCGGTCGATTATGGAATTGGGGTCAACACGCTCCGATGCATGATCGACCCATAGGAACCTTTATCTCGTTCACGTGATAGGCCATGTTTCCCGGTTTCCACCGTTCTACATTCCCAATTACCAATCCTCAATAGCCTCCCCCGTACCACCTTTTACTTCCATCCAATCGGTCTCGGTCCGACCACCCATTAACCACCATTTTCGTTTTTTTTTATAGTGAAGGGTGCCCAGCAGCGCCGTCGACTAAGGCGGGCCCGTTTTCGGTTACAGATCCAGTGGTCCGTGTGGGGCGCCCATTTTGCCAGGGGACTTGACCCCAAAAATTCAAGTAATCCGGTCACCAGCGAGCGACTAGCGGAGCTTTGTCAGCTCCCGGCGGCTCCTCCTCCTCTTCCTCCTCCTCCTCCTCCTCCTCCTCCATCTGACCCTCTCCCTGGATCCCCTCCTGAACCCAAGAGAAAAAACTCCCTTCAGGAGTATAGGGACAAGAATGTACAAAAAGGAACTTATTGAATAAATTACATTTTACCTCCGAACCTGAGCATTAATTATTTTACCCTCGTTTTTCCTCCTGGTCCAGCAGCCTCCGTTCACATACGAACCCCTGATTGTCCCTTCAGGACAATCCTCCTTTCGACCGTCCAAAATTGGTGCCTCTGTTTCAAGAGCACTAATTTGGGACGTAACACCAGCATGAGATCCTAATGCGTTACCTGTCTCTACATCATCAAAATATACAAATAGAGGTAAGGCAATACCTTGTTTTTTCAATTTACGCAGCTGTTTTTTCCATAGCTCAGTTTTTATGAAGTTGCTCATGATATTTGTCTCATCTTTTAGGAAATTTAGGTATGATAAAGTGGCATCAAACAATCCGTCTAACTGCAGTAAATTTTGTAGCGATTTTTTCAGCGGTATATGAATCATAGAATCAGTCTTTTCTTGTCGTAACAATTTGTTTCCAAAGGACTTAGCAACCGATTCCTTGTTAAGTACAAATTTCTCAGGTTCAAAGTACAGGCCTGCATTTTTATACAATGCAATTCTTTTTTTTCCATACTGAAAGATTGAAATGGATCTCGATATTTAGAAAATATTTTTATGATCTCCTGATTAACATTATCATTTACTACATTTTCTAAAGATACATTTAACATTTTTAGTAAAAACGGATTGTATGTATCTTTAATGAATTTTTGCATGACACATATCACTGATTGAATTTGACTTCTTTTCATATGCAGATCACTGTATAGCTCGCAAGTCAGACGAAGTAAATTTTCAGTTATATCCATATTTATTAAAAACAAACCTAAGTAAACAAAACTAAGTAAATTATGTAATAACGTATTTTTATTTTTTTAATTCGATAATCAACTCTTTAATCTGACGCAATGCTATGATTCTTCTCCATTTCTCCATACCAAAAATGTACTTCTGTATAAAACTCCAAATGTATACAGAAGCAACTGGAAAATCTACGTTTAAAATAAAAAAAAAGTTTATACAAAAAGTCAACCGATTCTAACACTGTTGTAAAATTGTACACGATCGATTCATACACAACGTGACAACATTGTATTCTGTCCAGTAATGGTCCACAGATAATTATGTACGGCTGTTCTTTTAATTGTAATTCAGCGTATTTGGCACTAACATCTGGGATAATTCGATGACTCTCAATGTGATCCTAAAATATATTTTTATGTACTTTCAAAGTTAAATAAGATGCAGTTCACAAATACATTTAAATATTTATTAACCCTTAAGGCGCACACAGTGGATCAGGATCCCCCAATTTTTGTTTAAAGCACAGCGGCGCTTAAGTGTCGGAGAGAAATGCCCCTGTGTCACCATCTGTACTTTCTTGAAGCTCCCTACTAGGCATTAGAATGGTCGGTAAGCATTCCGAAGCCTTCAGTGGTGTCGTGGTTGACGTTGAAGTCGAACGTTGAAAATCTGGGGTACGTCGAGCCCCCGTATGCGTCACACGTAATACGGAGAAAGAAATTTTTATTTTTTATTAGTGTTTTTGAGTGGGCTTCCAAAAGAACAAACGGTAATGTTCTTATCCCCATAATATTTAAAAAAATAAAAATTTCTGTACTTAAAGCCTTTGAGGTCCGAAGTAAGAGTCGCGGCTCAAGCCGAAGCTTAGCTGAGCGGCTCAAGTACCGGAAGTAGCGTGTTCCAAAAGACATATGAAAAAATACTTATATAAGTGTATCCAACCGAACCAATCCATGTATGTACACGTATACCGACCTTTAAGTCGTAACAAGTCGCCGCCAAGACGATTTAAAAATTCAAAATATTAAATTGAATATTCCGAAAAAATTGTGTTTTAGTACAATTGTAAACGACAGATATGAGTAAACAAACAGAAGTAAGTGGTAATATATGTACAAGTTAAATTAAATTATAAATTGCACTTGTCCATGAAAATTACTGTTTTTAATTTTTTTTTTTAACAAAGAATCAGAAAAATCACCTAACAATCGATGTCTTTTTTGGCTGTGCATATTACTTTGAACTTTAATTCATGTGTGTAATGCTCTGCCAACAATAAATTAAACCTCTACATCACAGTAGCATACATATATGTCACCTTATGAAATGGGTTTGTTATAAAGTTTATTTTATTAATATTTTACATTTTTAAAGTTATTTTTTTTTTTTTTATTTATTAAACATACGGGCGTGAACGCCCAAAACCAGAAATATACAATATTGCGATGGTGTATGTACATTTGGATGTATAAGAATACTTTATATATAGATAATATAAACGGAAAATAAGTAACAAAACAAAAATTAAATGTGATTTATGCCTGTTAAGATACTAATATAACGAACATAAATATCGTTTGCAATAGGCTACAAAGCCTTGATTTATCTCTAACGATGTAATATGTCGTGGTAGTAAATTCCACTTACGCGTTAAACGAAAGACAGTTGAATGATAACATCTATTAGATCTGCATGATCTTTCAAATAAAGGTCTGAAATTTACAGAATAAACGATCTCTCTATAACTAAATAAACTTGAAATTTGGGATCCAGTGACTAGGCCTGAGAGAATCTTCTTAACCAGTATTGCATCATTAAATTCATGAATATACATGAGTGTATGGATTCCAAATTTCTTAGAAACTAAACTATAATCGTGGCAATCATACGCCATAGGATTGCCAGTCTTATATGAAAGGTACCGCATAAACTTTCGTTGCACACTATCCAAATCCCTTTTGGCACATGCAGTAAAAGGAGACCATATCGGTGAAGCATATAACAATATGGGTTGAACTAAGGCTTTATAAATGGACAATATAGCAAGAGGATCTTTGAAACTTCGGGTAGTACGTATAACAAACCCATATTGTTTATAGGCCTTAGATATAACATATGTCAAGTGCACGTGAAAAGACAATTCTTGATCGACGATAACCCCGAGATCCTTAATCGAGGTAACAGTTTCAACAGGACTGTCTTTTAATCGATATTCATATAGGATTGGTGAACGCGATCTACAAAATCTGAGAGTCTTACACTTTTCAATATTTCAATATAGACTATTAGATTCGCACCATATTTGAAGTGCATGGAGATCTTGCTGGATTTTGGACGCTTCAATGGGGGACCTCACAGTTGAATAGATTTTTAAATCATCCGCATATAATAAATAGTTAGAAAATTTAAATTGAAAACATATATCATTTATAAATAAGATGAAGAGTAGTGGGACTCCAGAGGAAGCACGAAAAGGATCGGATAAGTGCCCTTTCACTCTGACAATTTGTGTACGGTCTATGAGGAAAGACTTCAACCAACCCAACATAGGGCCAGTTATGCCGACATTCTGCAATTTACGAATCAACAAAGGATGGTTTATTGAATCGAAAGCCTTAAAAAAATCAAGGTAGATAGAGTCTACTTGACATCCCGCTTCCAAACCATCATTTACGAAAGGAGTAAAAGATAATAGATTTGATACCGTAGATCTACCTTTTACAAAACCATGTTGGGATGGGGAGATAACATATGATAAGTAAGCACTAAGTTTAGCAGTAACTATAGCATCGAATATCTTTGGAATAGAGCTAATGATAGAAATGGGACGATAATTGACTACGTTCTGTCTATCGCCATTTTTAAAAATTGGATTTATAAATGATTGTTTCCATTTATGCGGAAACAAACCAGAGTTCAGCGAAAGATTAAATAATGAATGAATGGGATTTAAAAGTGAGGAGATACATTTTTTAATAAATATCGGAGGTAACAAGTCTGGTCCACTGTGGAGTCCCTCATCAAGATCACCAACAGCCAATAATATGTCCTCCTTAGAAATATTGATGCAACTTAAAGAGTTATCAACAGAGACTAGATCAGGTAAAGGTACCCTAGAGTTACGATAAACATTTTTGAAATGTTTAGCAAAATAATTTGCAATTACAGTATGGTCATGCGAGGATGATTTCCCAATAAACATCGAGCTGGGGAACTCATTACACTTACGCGAACAATTTACATATGACCAGAATGCTTTCATATTTAATCTTGCATTCGATTCAACTTTTCTCATATAATCAACATGACATTTTCGCGATAGTTTTATGCATTTAGCTCGTAAGTGTTTAAATATCACATAATCATTTATGGAATTAGATGTTTTCCATACAGAATGCGCAAGCCTCTTTGACAGTAACAGGTTGTTTAGTTCGGGGGTATGCCACCTCGGTTTGTCATGAGGTCTAATGGGTCTTTTTATAACATGTTGATCTATTGCTTCCATAATATTCTTATAAAATCGATCGGTTAAATTACTGACATCTACCGATTTCGACATAAACTCCCAGTTTACTGCACTAAGGGTAGAGTTTAGACTATCGAAATTTGCATTCTTAAAATCATAATAAAATCCTGAGTGAGGCAATTCTAAAGATGTAGGATTAGCAATAGTAATTTCGAAGCACTCATGATGAGAGTCGGGTTCGATCAAAATATCACTAGCAGGTTCGATGAGCAGTCTTGAGAACGATGAAAATAATAAGTCCAATGTGTATCCTTTATCTTGAATTTTTGGGAATAGTTGATGAAGGTCTAAACATATTGACATTCGAGAGACCATAGTAGCTGATTCAATAATATTTGGCGGAGCATAGTTATTCACAATAAAAGTTGCCAAATCATTGTTCCACAAGATATTAGGGAGATTAAAATCACCTAGAATCATCCAATAGTGGTCTTTATAGTGAGATGAGATTTCTTCAATCTTCCCAACGAAGCTTTGATACGATGACACATCAGAGTTTGGGGAGAAATAAACGACACCAAATACCATCTTTAAACCATACATTACGATCCTTATAAACAGTGCTTCAGATTTGGTATTTAATGAATTAGAACATATTACATTAAAGTTTATACTCTTGTTCACGGCAAGTAGTACCCCACAACCACGAGTTGATTCAGATAAATTGTAGTTTCGGTCACAGCGGCATAAATTGTAGTTTGATAGGCACAGCTCTGCATCATGAACACTATCGTTCAGCCATGTTTCGGTTAAAGCGATGATGTCGGGCTTGTGTGAAAATAAATTAAAATTTAATTTTAACTTGTCAAGCTTTGACCGGAGCCCACGAGTATTCTGATAATAAGCAGATAAGTTGCACTTACAACTGGATGGTGAGGGAACACGTATTAGTTTTTTGACGATGGATGAGCATCTACGATTGAAGGAACACCATGAATAAATTTGATTGTTTTTTTGCAGTTAGGGTCTTCTTCTTTGAGACGTTTCAACTCGATTTGTGTTTCGCTGAGGTATTCAATTTCAGTTTTAGTCCTATCTGAGAAAGCCAGCACTCCATTAGGCAAAGATGGTTTATGTTTGAGAAAATATATAACATCGTATTCTGAACTCAATGTCGCAACCAAAACACGACATTTATTTGTTTTCTTATCACTAATTCCGATACGTATAACATGGTTTAATGTATATTTAAAATTAGGGACTAGCGATAGATACGAGTTAACTGTTTTGGTGTCCGAATTACTAGAAGCCGAGGATTTAGGTTCAGGAACACCTATGAACCGTATGTTCAATCTTTTCCCAAGACTTTCACGAGCTTCTTTCAGCAGCAATAAACGATCTTTAGTGGACATTTGTTTATGTACAGATTCTTGCCGCATTTCAGCCACCGTGGTTTTAAGCATGTCTACGTCTGTAGCTAAAGAAGATAGTCGTCTTAAAACCAATGGAAGTGCAGATAAACCTTTAGTGCACTCTACACAAAAAAATTTTTAAATTCTGGATGTTCTTAATTCCAAAGTACGTTGTTCAGTAGGCGAGATATCAGAATATACGTAATGGTACGATCTTGCACAGGAATCACAGGTAGCAAATTTGTGTTCGATGATTGGCTCTTTACAGGTACCACAAAGATTTGAGTCAATTTCACTAACGGAATCCTGAAATTCGTCTGGACTCGACATGATTTGGTTAGCACAAAGCACGTGTTTATAGGTTAGGATATATAAAATGCACTAATCCGAGTAAGCACAGGCTTGATAACAAAATCCTCAATTTCCCAACACAGCAGTAGAATTTTAGTATAAAATCAACCCAGACTGCTTAACAAATATTTGCTAATTTCACAATTTTGCAACTAAATACGGAGAGTGAGACAAATTTATAACCAAATGTACAAGCGCCACCTGACCAAGTTATTTTATGATAAAATTATTATTCGTAATAAAATGTTCTGTTTACTGAAGGAATGCATTGAAATCCTTGAAGTAAATTGAAATAAAATGTTGAGGATGATGCAGTCGTGCAGGTTGATTTTAATTTAAAAAATGTTAATTTAAAAATGTGACATTTTAAGTATATTACAACAGTGGCGTTAAAATTAAATATTATAATGCAAAGAAAGTTTTCCAGCATTTTTGTTTCAAATAAATACTTTTATTTTACGGTTTCTCAGTTATTGGTCACTTTATGCGAAGGAAGTTTTCAGCATTGTTGTTTCAACTAAGTGTTTTTAATTGTACGATTTCTAAGTTGCTGATCAATTTGTGCAAAGAAAGACTTCCTGCATTTTTGTTTTGAATAAACATTTTTATTTCTACTATTTCTCAGTCGAAAGATTTAATATCTGAAAATGTCCTTACTTAATGATGTAATTTAACATTTTAGTCCCTAATAATGAATTGTTTGACTGATATTTTTCTATGAAATAAGTTTTTACATATTTTTGTTACAAACTGTTATAAGTACATTTTCTTCAACATTGATTTATTGTAAGGTATTATAGTAATCACATTTTTAAGCCTTTCGTATGTCACCTTAACTTATAAATTTCTGTAATCAGAAATGCATTACAATGTGTAGTGTTTAATTCATTCTTTCATTTTTAAATTCGCTATTTGACTTTGATAATTGGGATACAGTTTCTCTACAAAATTTTTCCAAAATATTTTCTAATGCAATTTCGTAAATAATTTTTTGTAATAGATATTGACAACTTGTATATTTTTTATCTAAAGTCTTCCTTCGACACATGTTTTACCATGTATGCAAGATCTTAGATTCAAAATCTAGTTGCGAGAAGACTTTTAAAACCGACAGGCAATTTCAGATCCGAAACCTTCTTTCGTAGAGAATTGTACCAGCGATACAAGATTTAAGGTCTAAAACTTTGTTTACAACAAAATTTTAACACCGATGACATATATTTTGGTTCTAAAACTTTCTTTCGACAAAACTTCTACCACCAATAAGAGATTTAAGATCTAATACCTTCTTTCAACTGCCTTTTACAATCAATAGAGTTTCACATCCAAACCTTCCTTCGATTAAATATTGACAACTTCTACAAGATTTTATATCTAAAATCTTGTTTTGACCAATGTTTTATCAAGTATACAAGATCTTAGATTCCACATCTACACAGTAATCGAAAATGCATTCAGAAAAGATTCAAATGCATTCATTTCATACGTTTGAATCCATTTTCTGTCCCTGACGAATCCATATGAATAGAAAAATAAATTTCCATAAAATTTTTAATGCTTATGAATTCATTTATATCCAAAAATAATATGTACAAAAAAGAACTTGAATTCATTTGAATGCATATATAATATGTCGTAATGAACATATTTGCATACGCATAGATTCATAATTAATATGTTCATTTCGACATATATGTTTTCATTTTCTGTTTAATTTGAATAATTTAGGTCAGGAATTGACCTTATCAACAGGGTGGGTTCAGCATCCTCTTAAAAGAAGCTGTGTGTTTGAATATTGCAAAAAATTTGTAGAATGATTGCATTATTTCATACTCACGTTTACGTGTCGTATAAATGCATTTATAGAATCCACTTTTGTAGGCCTCCACTTGTTGTTTATTAATTTGCTTTTGACAGTATAGCTCATCAAACTGGGCAGCAAAAGAAACCCCAATGCGCTTCTTTGATCTTTAGATATAAAAGGGGGTTTATGTTAATGTTTCATTACTTACTAATGTAAGGCTACAGAAGGCCATTGTGATTTTAATTTGCCTGCAATTTCTGCATCGTTATTTTCGCCTGTATATGTGGCACTGAATATCTTTTTGAAATCTGAAAGTATCTATAAAAGGAAATGCCAAAAAATACATATTCTCTCAAATCAAGCAAAACAAATCAATGAAAATAAGAAGAGAAATGCAATTTGAATACTTAGTGATACAGAGACGAAAAGAAACAATTCATACCAGTTGCACTGCGATCTGATGTTTAAGAATTTTTAAATCTTGGACAATTTCTAAACCCTTTTTTTGCGAGAAAAGCACAGAATGTCTGTGAGTGAATGACTTGTCCCACACGTCTAAGATTTCCTCAGCAGTTGCATTAACATCTTCTTCGCATAAAATTAAAACATCAATCTGAGTAGAAGTTCCTGAAAATATTCCTTGAAATATTCACATTGTACGGAAATGAACTTACAATCACAAATAAAATTTGAATTCCAGAGTCAATTATTATAAAATATTTATCCCTGTTGGGTAATAGGAATTTAGACCAGTTTTTGGCCAGATTTACTTGCAGCATTACCAACCTGGTTTTTGCCTCTTTTTTGTTGCTCGATATATAAAATTCTCATAGCCAGCTTTGCGAATCACGTCTCGGAATTTTAAGTATTCGGTATTCGGAAGACCAGTGGCATTCATTCGTTGTGTTTTGCTGCTACTGCTCTCGATTAGAGGATATGATGCCTGATAATACAACTCTACATCTTCTTGTGGAAAAATTTCAACAATTTCATTTGCTAGCTGTTTAAATCGGTTTGAATGAATGCTGAAATAAAATTATCACAATGTTTTAATCAATTTCAAAGGCATTCGAGACTAGACCGTTATGATATCACAATTTTTCTGATATTTAAGTTTTGTTATTTGATTACTTCATTCATATATTTAAGAATATTTTAAATTAATTTGAACTGAACTTCAATATTTCACTTTCTAATTAATTAAAAACAATTAACGTAACACATATTTTTCGTAGTTTTTTTTACGATTTATTGTTTCATAAAACAATCAAAAATAATTTTTTCAGATTTTTTGAACGACCACTTATGCTGCCGTAAGCAAGTTCAAACTAACATAAAAACGCATTTTTTCAAAGTTTCAAGTGGCTTGCAGCAACATAAGTGGTCGTTCAAAGAATCTGAAAAAATTATTTTTAGATTGATTTATAAAAAAAAAACTCAAAATAATTTTTTTTTTTTTTCGAACGACCTCTTATGTTACCGCAAGCCACTTAAAAAATGCGTTTTTATTTTGAGATTCGGGAAGCGCCAAAAATTTCGTTTTAAGGTACTTTATAGCACTACCTTTGATGCACAAAGAAAATTTTGTTGAAACAGTCTAATATATATATATATATATGTATACAATTTTCTTAACTTAAGATTCTTATTGTTTTTTATACATATATATACATATATATACTAATTTGCCACAGTTAACAATTACAACATAAAAATTGTAACAATTACATTTATTCAGGAAAAAAATAATTTAAAGGTGTTAGAGGCAGTTCATTATGAATCCCACCCAAATTTTTCTTTTTACAAATTCAGACCACTTTAGGGGGTGCACAATTCGAAATTAAAAAATGATCCTTTTAAGGTCCACACTAATGTACATATATATATATATGAAATATTACGAAATGTTACAAAATTTAATATGTTAAATGTAACCAAATATTCTTACGTAAAAGGGTTTGGTAACTTTTGTGTACTGGCCAGTTCGCGCTCAACAATTATTTTACATAAGGATGTTCTGAAGTTTGAGATGTCCTGTTTTTCACCGTATTTCAAAAGTATAACGTTTCCCATCAAATTATTTTCCGTACATAGTAATTTAAATAGTTTCTTATTGCGTTGAACTACAAATAAAAAAGTGTATACAAATAATTACTAAGATCGATGATACAAAAAAAATGATTAATTCATGCAGTGTATAGAAGGTTAGAAAAATGTTACTTTGTGAGTAAGCTTTCTCGCATACATTGCGATGATGATGGTGATCATGCTCACACGAATCGGGTTCGTTTTCTGATGACATTCTAGGTAACTATTCTAGGTAATACATTAAAAATGTGTAAATAGAAATAGCTACAGACAGAATACCATTCGAAATAAATATGCAAAAATAGTAATAATTTTTTATGCAAGTGCGAAAGTCTTATTTACAGATCATAAATATTTTTTAACATGCTTCAAATAATTTTTTAAAATAAAATAATTTTTTGGCAACTGTGTATAAAATAGCACTTAGTAGGTAAACTATGCGGGTTCCATTACAGCCCAGTCGGTAAATGGTGGTTCTGATCTGTGCTATACCGTCCGAGGGTAATGCAGATTGACCGCGGTCGGTAAATGTTGGTGGTTCTGACCCGTGCTATACCATCAAAGGGTAATGCAGATTGCCTACATTCGGTAAATAGTGGTTCTGAGCCTTGCTATACCACCCATGGGTAATGCAGATTGTCCTCGGTCGGCAAATGATGGTGGTTGTTCTAACCCATGGTCGGTAAATGATGGTGGTGGTGGTTATAACCCGTGCTATACCAAATGGTGTGGTTCAGATCTTTACTAACTGTGATATTAGGGGTGTAGGGTTCTTGATTTTACCATGTGATGTCGCGCGCGTTATTTGCCCACACGTAGAACCAGTATCCTCTACCTTCAGTATGTTAGGGTCAGCTTTCTGCATTACCGACCAAAGACCTACACGAGATTTCGCATTGATCCGCTAGATGGCGCTTTATGTACATGCCTACTATGCTATCATATCGATACATATTATGTATATTGTGATCTCTACATTATCGATCAGTGACCTGTACGAGATTTCACTTTGGACCGCTAGATGGCGCTTCACGTACATTCTTAATATACTATTATGATAAATATTACAAGATTGTAAGTAGCCTAATGGTAGGTAAGTAATAACTCTTGATTATAATTTTTATTATACCAAATTATTAGTTTATTCAATATCTGTTCTTAGTACATAATTTTCAATTAAAATGTGAGTAAGTTAAAATAATAAGTATTAAATAATTCTTTAGATGTAGCTTATTATATTTTATACAAGTTTTATTACATCACCACTTATGGGGTTATATTGCACAATGCGATCATGAATTATCAGACAATAAGCTGAGGTTCCAACCGCAAAATTCTCTCTTGCTTCAAATTCTAGACGTACATCAACAGGTGCACTCTTTAACGATTCATTTTGCTTTGAACAATCTAATACGATGAGCGGTACAGATGTTAGATAATCAGATTTTTTTAGTATAGGTTCTGCAGCTTTATCATAGTACACATTTTGGAAGTTAGCATACATATCGTACAGTTTAGAAAATTGATTTCTAGCAATGTCGAGATTTAGATTTCCGTATGGATACTGCTGTGAATTAAGATAGAGTTTCACATTGCTCATATTGCAGTGATCAAAATTACTACAATTTCTACCACATACCCCCTTTCGATTCGTTTGAAAACCGAGAATTACAAAGCGTGGCTTTTCCAACTGATTGGATGTTTTTACAGTCCAAATATGTCTTAAAGTATTTGGGAGAAGTGGATACTCATACAACTCCCATGTTCGAAAACTTATTGATATAGGTTTATCTTTTTCAATGTAGCTTAGCAATCGGATTTTTCTTCTATCAGACACTACTATATACGGCATTAGCCATTCAATTTTTGATATCTGAATATTAAAATCTTCGTAAACATTAGGGTTTTCTTGATTTGGCGGTGTTTGAAGAACTGCATTAATATCAGTCCGTGATCTAATAAGTATAAGCTCATGTTTAGCGTTAACTACAATTTTTCGATAGTCTTCAGCAAAACCCATTATCATGCTTAGCGGAAGAGATATGTCGAAGTAACCGTTATCATTAGTTATTCGTCGAGTTTCCTCAACATCAAGCCATCCTGCATTCTCAATAATCAAGCTTTGGGCAGGATTAAGCGATGCTCAGCCTTTCATTAGACTAGTTAAACCAACATTTTTACATCTATCAATTTCTATGGCGTTTATCTCATATCGAATTTCATCGAACAAATGACAAATGGCGTTATTAACCAAACTTGTATGTTGAACATTCGTCCCATCTGTTTTAAGTAATCGCCCACATATGTGTAGGGAACTTTTAGAGGGAAGAATGTATAGATCTTGATGTTGAATAGATATGTGGATTTCGTCGTTATTGTTGAAGGTTGATGACGTATATGGCTGATGTGCATGCACCTCATAATGTGCAACAGATTCGTCAAAAGTCACTGGAGACTGAATGCTCAGAATCTCCTCCATTTCGTTTAATACAACAAAACAATATGCAGATTAGTTTGTTTTTTTTCCACCAGCAGCAGCTTGAGAAATTGTACCAACGACTCTTAAGCCTAGACTTTTTAGAAATTGAATATTCTTCCGTGTTAGCGCTTTGATTGCTTTCCGACGACTGATTGTTCGATAACATGTTGGTTTCTTAATATAGCCTCTACCAATTTTCACTTTATAAATTATTCCCATATTTATTTGTTTACGTTGATACTTTAATGTGCAATAGAACAGCTATAACTTCGCCTCGAAAATTAATCAACTGCTCATCTTGATCAACTATGCGTAATTGTAAATGATCTATGCTCTTTACGGTAACTGGAAGGTAAATGACTTGCGATGGAATTTCACAGATTTTATATCCTGGAGGTACTGCAGGAAAAAATTCATGGATCGTGTGCACTTTCCGCCCATTTATATATGCACCGCTAGTAATATTGCACTCAACTTGCAATGCGTTTATCTTTAGAATAGATACTGGTATGTCGGAGATGTGAGACACGTTCGGAGCTAAAGTCCGGTCAGTGAAACCTAATAGTTGCCCAACTGAGTCACGTTTAAACTGGATTTTCTGACTGCACTTAATCACGCTGCGAATTGTGTTATTGTTTGGTTTCAAGCTGATTGTAATATCTCTTGGAACTAAAATCTCTTGAAGATAGCTTTCTATAGCTTTAATTTCATAGCTACCTGTAGGTATTTCAATTATTTCATCACCTACATAAAATTTGTTGTTGCCAATATCGATATTAGGTATTGAATTGAAGGTAAAAAGTTCCACCAAGCCAAGTACATAATTCTTGTTCGGTGAACGTTCAATTGGTGGAAAATAATGTGCTTCAAGTACAGATGATCTGCCGGATAGTGTTAGAGTAAATGATTCTTCCATGTCTGTTTAACTAATAATGATGCGTTGATCACATCAGACCTCTATATATATATATATATATATGTATGTTCAGTCAAGCTTGTTGGACAAAAATTTTAAACATAAATGACCGCAATTAAATGTATTAAATTTTTGAAACTTTTCATAATTATACTTTACGGTATTAGTATTTAAATATAACATTAAATCAAGGGGAGGTTGAAGATCACCGAAGCTATCAAAGTACACAATATCATTAGCATTTTTTCTGTATGCGACCCAATGCGTTCCAGGACCACTTTTATCATCGAGATTTACAATAGCTGATTCACGAAAGCGTGGACCACTGACTGGTAAATCATTTCGCATAAATACTCCTCGAAAATAAGGAATTTTCATTCTTTTTGCATATTTCAGTAATTCGATATTGGTAAGCGCTCGCCTAGGCAATCTTATTTCGAGCTGCTTTTTTTTTTGTTTAAAGCTTTTTCCCCATGCGTTCTTATCTGGAGACCAAAGCCTTGTCTATACGGCTTAAGATAAAGGCCTTTGCCTAAAGAAATATCTTCTATTTTTTTATTATGCCGTCTTGCTTCTTCTAATTGTTCTTGCGCTGCTTTCGAATCATTGATCGCTTTTGCAATACCAGCAGCACCACCGGTTAATGCACCGGCAGCACTAAGGCCAGCAAAGAGGGGAATGAGAAAGGGTAAAGCGCCACCTTGTTTTATTATTGGAGGTATACTGAGAGTTCGTGGAATTTTCACGTTTCTCTTACCTCCTGCTAACTTAACAGTATTGCGAGCTTTCTCAAGTGCTGAACGAATGACTGTACGAGCACTTTTACTTGGAACTATGGAATGGGAAACGTTTTTAACTACATTTGTTAGATTAATAGAAGATTTCTTTTTTTTCTTAGGCGACTTCTTCGTCACCTTCCGTGACAATCCCATTCTAAGCTTTGACTTCGCTTTCATGATATTAGTAATGGCGTAAGCGGCAGCTTTTTCACCAAAATTTGAGTCTTTAGCTAAGACTCGTTGCCAGGCTTTATCAGCTAGAACTCTATCTGCAGAGTTTCTTGCAGCAATACTTTCGCGATTCTGAGAATATGCTATATCGTGTTCTTTACACGCCGCGTCTAAAGGATTAATTCCAGTATCTCCTCGAGCAAGTCTTTTAGTTAATTTAGTTCCAGGTCCACAGTATTGATAACCAGGTACGTGAAGTTCAACAGGTAATTTGTTTATAATTTTGTTTATGAAACCTCGATCACTATGCGCTTTACTTTGATGCATGATCATTGAGCGTTCAGTGTTGACATGGAACTGATAGAAAACATTTATATACGCGCTATTTATACTCAATCATCCAGTCGCGTAAAAGCCAGCGCTGTATAAACATGAATTTTAAAGAACAACATAAGAAGCTCCCGGTGACGAATTTCGACACTATTGCAAAGCAGGAAGAAATAAACAGACGTCATGGGGAATTACTTCCTAGCAGTATAAGGGCCGTGTTTTGCGGTCCCTCAAATTGTGGAAAAACGAACACACTACTTAGTCTCATAGCACACCCTAATGGAGTACGATTCGAAAATATATATGTTTACTCCAAATCAACTTATACCAAATACTTAAATCAACCAAAGTATAAGTTTTTGAAAGATTTACTCGAACCGCTTGATGGTATGCAGTACTTTCCGTTCAGCGAACATGAATTGGTAATAGCTCCGGAGAATACACTTCCAAATTCTCTTATGATATTTGACGATGTAGCTTGCGAGAAGCAAGATAATATAAGAGCATTCTTTTGCATGAGGAGACACAAAAGTGTTGATTGTTTCTATCTATGTCAGTCGTATGCCCGTGTTCCCAAACATCTCGTGCGCGATAATGTTAATTTATTAGTAATATTTCGGCAAGACGATGGAAATCTCAAACATATTTACGATGATCATGTAAATTCTGACATGACGTACTCTCAATTCAAAAATTTATGTTCAATATGTTGGAAAGATGAAAAGTATGGATTTATTGTTATAGATAAAGACCGAGGAATTAGCAGCGGAAGATTCAGAAAAGGATTCGACTGTTTTGCTATAAATATACCACACAGCGTTTAAAGATGTATCAGTATATCGTACATTGTTATAAGCAAATTATGGCTGAGTTCCGGAAAGAGCGTCATATTCTTCAAGAGATTGAAAAAACCAGAGAAGCAATTAAACGAAAACATAGATTGCTCAAGATGGGTAAAGATGAAGCCGAGCGAGCATTAGTTGAAACATTTAAACCCGTTGTAGGACCGCTTAAAAAGCTCGTTGATATATCCCGAGAAAAAAGTATATTTCCAGATGCTAATCCAATGACACCTGAAAGTGAAATTTACAAATTTGATGAATCACTAAGGAAAAATAAGAGTCTCTACTATGATGATGATGATGATGATGATGATGATTTACAATATAAATCATTCGTCACTGCGAAGTCTTACGCAGATAAGGATGATGAAGAAAATTATAATAAAACAAGTGAAAGAGAATCAATTACGAATAAATATCTCCATATGTTACTTATGAATCGTAAAAAATATTTAGACAACCTCTATGGCTATCGTAAGAAAGACGATAAGATTATGATTGGAGATTCATTTATTCGTTTTGATAATGAAAATGTTAGTGTGAACAATGAGACCTATCCATTAACTACGGGTTTACTCGAATTGCTCTTCAGAATGGATCCTAACGAAGATGTTATCAGCCCCTCTGACAGACAAAATTATCGCAGCATCCTTTTAACTTCGAACGGGCACAAGAAAAAATATAGCGCGAATGAAGATATTCGTAAGCAGAAAAGTAAAAAATTTAACAATTTTATCGCTCCACTGTTCAATATTGATGTGAAAAAATCTACAAAAAGTGGTGGTGGAATAAACAGCATACCTCCCTTTAAAATAGCGCGAACAGGTATGTTAACGGACTATGTCTATTGGGATGACCCTAATGAGCGTCTTCGCTTACTATTAGCCGAAAAATCAGCAGGAAATCCCAGTCATATAAATGAGATTCATTCTAGCCTTGAGGAACTTCGTGAGGCAGGTATTATATATTAGAATGAATTGCTAATAGCGCATCAGTTTTAAAATGAGTATCGATGTGTTTGGACGTAAACTTGATCGAATCGATCATTCATTATCATTGTCACGCGGTCCAGCCGGTGTTGGGTATAAACTTAATGCTCAAGGTCACTATGATTTGGAAAATAAGAGATTGTGTAACCTTGCAGCTCCACAAGAATTGACAGATGCAGTCGATCTTAAAAGTCTCGAACGTGTGAATTTTGAACTTAATAATTTAAAAGCAAAAATTCAAAGCATTCAAGACGAGTGTGAAGAAAAATTTCAAAAACTTGATACAATTGTTGAAATAACTATGAGCAAGGTTGTGGATTCACGCAAAGAAGAAAAGAATACCCAACGATTGCATGATGAACTATGAACTTAATAATTAAATAAGCAATGAATTATAATAAACAAAAAAAAAGTACTGGTAGAAGAGCTGCATAAACCCGCTCGCCGTAATTATCTACGTCGAAAGTTTAATATGCGAGGTATTGACGAGACCTGGCAAACCGACCTCGTTGAGATGATACCATATGCTGGCGAGAATAAGGGCTATAGATACATGCTCACAATCATTGATGTGTTCTCTAAGTATGCATGGGCTGTTCCAGTGAAACGGAAGACAGGTGAAGATGTTGCAGAAGGTCTGAAAAGTGTTCTTCGTCAAGGACGTGTGCCAAAACTCTTACACACCGATCAGGGCAAGGAATTTTACAATGCGAGTTTTAAAAATCTCATGATGGCTTATAATATAAAGCTCTATTCAACTTTTAGCAATCTCAAAGCTTCTATATGTGAAAGATTTAATCGCACCTTAAAAAATAAAATGTGGCTACAGTTTAGTCTTCGAGGTAATTACAAGTGGATCGATACCTTGAATAATTTAGTAAGTGAATATAACACAAGTAAACACCGAACTACTGGTATGAAGCCGAAAGACGTTACGAGTGTTAATCAAATTAAGGTCTTGAACAGATTTATGCAACAGCAACAACAACAACAGCAAAACAAATCTACGAAGAGGAATACTCCAAAGTTTAAAATCGACGACAAGGTTCGAGTAAGCAAGATGAAACATGTATTCGAGAAAAGCTATACTCCCAATTGGTCCACCGAAGTATTCACGATCTCAAACGTATTAAAGACGGTGTCGGTCACGTATAAGTTAAAGGATTATAAAGATCAACACATCCAGGGCTGCTTCTATGAACAAGAACTTCAAAAAACCAAATACCCAGTCGTATATCTCGTAGAAAAAGTAATTAAACGACGGAAAAATCAGTTGTATGTAAAATGGTTAGGATTTGATAGTTCTCACAATAGCTGGATAAGTAAATCAGATATGTAAATTTAATTAAAGTTTATTTCAATAAATATATAAAACTTTAATTTCTATTTTCATTCATTTTTACAAAACTCTATGTCCGACGTTTTGCCACTTGCACCGTGGTATATCAAACATGCTTCATTTGCTTGAACTGCTGAAATGGTGGAATCCAGCAAGGTCTTATCCTTAATGAATTGCGATGATGCACGTTCTGGTAAATAAACCTGAAATTCATTGTCAAGAATGAGTCGTATCTTCTTTCCAAACTTAGTTTCAACATTTTGAAATTGAGTTATTTTATATTTTCTCCCCTTTTCCATCTCAATAAATTTCTTTATTGGTAAGTAGGTTGGAGCTCGAGCAAAACTATTAATTTTTTCAAAGTCCATTTTCTTTTTCTCTCTCTCTTTCTTCCTACAAACATAGATAAAATAAGATTTAGTTTCCATTATTAACAACTACTTTATATAATATATTTAAGAGTAAGTTATATTTTTATATGTACCTCAAATATAAAAGAAACTCTTTGATAGCTCAATCAGCTTATAATCGGTAATGTTGGGACAACGACTTGCTCGCTGCCGACTTTTAGAATGAATTTATCATTCATGTGTGACTGCTTTATTGTAGACTCACCCCTACCTTTACTTGGAAATTCCCACCACAGTGTTCTTCATTATGTTGCTACAAACGATAGTTTTTCTCACTCACATCCTCCCCCTCCACCTGATCCTTTCCCCCCCTCTACTCGCTGCCCACTAATTCTCTTGATACCGTAATGTCCCCAGGGAAGAGTGTCGGTGGTATCAGAGAGAAGATATCGCTTGTCATCGTGAGCAATTAGAGCAATTTTTGTCTGCCTCTCACTTCGCAAATTATGAAGATGAGAACGAATGACGCATTGTTCTCGAGTCACAGACGTTTTTTCACGCAAAACACTTACATAATCATCAAACGTTATTGTTGTCTTTACAACTGCAGCCTTCACACCTTTTGCCTTCTTCATAGAATCTAGATTTTCAATTCTTATGCTGTACATTTTGCTGCGTAAGCCCACAAATTCTGTCATAATCCTACCGTTAGACTCATCCTTCATAAGTCCAACCTGTTTTCTATTAACACGTGG
Source organism: Trichopria drosophilae (assembly GCA_030407085.1). Classification (NCBI taxonomy): domain Eukaryota; kingdom Metazoa; phylum Arthropoda; class Insecta; order Hymenoptera; family Diapriidae; genus Trichopria; species Trichopria drosophilae. The sequence goes on along the minus strand of CM059582.1, from coordinate 122,758,266 downwards.
CATGTTAAATTGATTATTGTTTGGATAATCAGACGTATCGAATCTATGAATATCTTGTTTCATTGATTCATACACATCACCACCAAATAAGAATTTCATATATAAAACTGTCAGTATCGGTATAGAGTAGTTTGCAATTATCTGCAAAACGCGCCTTCATGTATTCATAATGAAATTCATACATGAGTGTTTTTGATATATCCAAAACACACATTCCGATGTATAGTGGTTTTCTTATACATATCTCTGTACGTGATAATTGCACAGCTACAAGATCTTCCGCAAAAATGGAGCAACTGTGGAAATTTGGTTTAGCAATCAAGGCTTCTGCGCCGTAACGTCCATGCCATTTGGTGACTAGCTTAACATCAACACGTTTGCGTTCATTTTCCATCGTTTTACCGTAGACAGCATTATTGAAGAGTTTTGGTATTTCTTTCTCAAATTCATTTTTCGCTTGCTCTCTTCTTCTGCTATTTAAATCAATGTACAATTTAAGCCACGGTTTCTGGTTAAATTTCAAGACTCTATGAATCTTTGTTATTAACATTCCACAACTCACAGCTTGTTTTAAACTTCTGTAATGAATTATATAGCGTTCTTTGTTGTATAAAGTTGTCATTAGTTGATGAACCCTGTGATGAACTCTGTGATGAACCCGGGGGAGCTAAATGTTCAGGACAAAGCGGCAAATCTTTATGAACATCATGTATACTCTCAGGGTACTCAAGATCTACTTCCAGAATATACCCTATTGATGAATCATCATCAACTTTGTAAAAATTTAAGTCTTCAATATTCTCAACCCACGCAAATCCTCCATAAGGTAACGATTGAGTCATTGCCCAACCATAGAGGTTATTCACCTCATAGTACAAAAGATATTTCGATTCTTCACTCTCATTGTAATCCTCCTTTCTCATATAGCGATTATTCGCTTTAGCGTATCGATTGCAACACTGACTGATACCACCTCTAATACCTCGTTCAATGAATAACAGCATATCAATATCAGTAAGAAGTTCTAATTCAATTTTAGTATATTTAAGCATGGCATCCCATGTCAAACCAGGTGTTGTGTAATAGTGTGCTGGATCCAATTCATATATTCTCATACAAGTTTTTCGAAAATTCTCAAAGACATCTGACAGTAGAAGAACATCGGTTTTTAAGTAAAGATCGGAATATTCACCGAGATTTTTCGCTTGAAATTCATTCCATACAGTCGTAGCATGTTGATAATCATCTTCAGAGATGTGACATTTATTTAAAGTGCTGTAGAATTGATCCTTACTTGGCATCTGTGTTGTTTCTAAGGAGTCATACGAACATACGTAATCATATGGGAAAACTCCCTTTCTCGTAAGAAGGGCAATTTTATCGGACGTATAGCCATCATCCTTCTCAAATACTTTTCGAGTAATATCAAGATCATTAAGATATGATGCCAATTTTTCTAAGGAAAAAGGCATAAAACGAAAAGAGTCGATGAATTTAAAACTAATGTCACTTCCATCGATGAATTTCGTAAACGATATATAACGCTCTTTTGTCTGTGGTATAAGCCTTATTCGTCCTTTCATAATATCATTTGAAGCAATTTCTTTTATGAATAAATGAGAGTCATAACCACTCAAATTATGGAAAATTACAGGAATATTCCGTGAATCCTGGTATTTAAGATTACACGATCGATGAGCAGCTCCTCTAAATCTGAAATAGAATCAGAACATTATTTCAATTGAAAAATGTATATATAAAAAATATAAGTAACATGCGTTCGTATTACTCACCGTCCTTTGAAATGACAATGATCTTGTATCTTCGGGTCATTTTCGATAAATGGTTTTAAACGTATATAACAATTTATAGCTGTGTTGTAGTTCTCTACATCATCGGCTGTTAAAGGAGTTATAGACATTGGATTTTGATAAATGTCTTCAAGTTCCTTAACAAGTGTTTGAAGGTGTCTTACAAACCAATTTGCAGGACTTTCTAGCTCCTGCTGATCTCCGCATTTTCGATAGCTCTTGTATTCACATTTTTCTTCGCTGTAATAATAATTAACATAATATCCAATGATGTACGCTTCATGCTCCTGATATCCATGTTTACCATCTTCAATGGGCTTCAATAAACATTCGAAGTCAGCATACACAACGATCGGCACGGCCAAATTATGAGATATATTATTAAACTTGAGAACATTGTTATTCATCGTTGGTAGTGTGATTTTACATTTATTTAATTGAGCACAATCTGCTTCATGTGCAGCCAGTTTGTCGACTGAATAAAAATAGTGAAGACACCTGTCACAGACATGTACAGCTCGTTTAGATAATGAAACTTGACTTGTTACCAATCGAGACATATTTTTTATCCACACGTAATGCATTCTTGGTAGTTCATCATCATCATCATCATCATCATCATCATTATTATTATTGTCATCATCTTCATCTACGTAAAAATCTTGAATTAGTAGGAGATTAGCGTGTCGATCTCTCTTGCAGGATGTGATGTGGTATGGTGATAAATCGTATTTAGAACGACGTTTTTTCAAAATGAATGTGTTAACAGATATATCATTTAACTTTTCGAATTTACTGATCTGTTTTGGCGATACTGGAAAGTCAATACCTTCAAAATTCAATGTATTTCGATATTTTATATAGTTTGACAGTCGATTAGGATTACCTGCTGGGTACAGCATAGATAATATTGCCCATCTAAAGCATTCATTATCATCATTTTTCACGTTTACACACGCATTCTTATCTTTTATAAATTTCGGGAGCGGTATGTAAGAACTTCCTTTAATTGGGCTAAATACATTAATATTAACAGTTAAATTCAAAACTGTACGTAATGCCCAGCCAGACTCGCGTTCTTGAAATTCCTCCATGATGCGTTCAATAGGTCTCTGAACATTATGTATGTACCATTCTGTTCAAACAGTTGTTTGAAAAACTTCTGCACTTTTAGTTTGAAAATATTTAGTATCATTGATTTGAATCTCATCAGTAATTTTGGTGTACTCAGCTGCTAGTATTGTGTAAACTTTTAACGCATCATGTTTAATGCGAATATTTTCAATTTGAGTAATTACAATTTTTTGGGCGTCATGCAAAAATGTTGTTGAATCTAAATGTTTTAAATTCGTTATCACGCCAGATTTTATATTATTAGCAAATGCTGATTGAACATCGTTCCAAATAATGTTAATATCTTCTCGTCTGTTCTGTAAGCTCCCACCGTGTTTGAAACACTGGTAAATTTTATTTTGTAAGCCATATAATAGTCTAATAGTTGTTCGGTATCTGCGCCTTTCATGTACATTTAAATTTACCGTTCTTAATGCAGTTGAAAATATATTAATATACTTATCAACAATTTTATCTGCCCATTTCTGAATACACTCATCATCATTAACATTGACACTTTGCATAAGCTGCAAAGCCTCCTGCACAGTCCTTATAGCTCCATTGCATAACTCACTAGTAGCCATGATAAATGTACTATATTTTATTAATCACTGATTTTGACTATCGGGAATAAAATGATGAGAGAGCCGAATTCGCAACTCCTTATATATCTACAAAACGCTTAAAAATTGGTGGGGAGAGAAATTTGATTAGTTGAGTGAATGAAAACATCGTTAAAAAAAAAGATTCATGGTGAGAGAAATTCGTTGCTATAAAACCGCGATTGTCAGCTACTTTCGTCAATATATTTCGAGATGTCAGACCTCGTGGTAGATGTTCAGGGTTTTAAAGACAGCTCCAACCAATTTATATATAAAGAAGTTGGGATTTTCGTGCTTGGAGAAGATATACCACCATCCGTCTATCACTTTAAACCTCCATACGCATCAGATATTTTACCCAGTAAATATCAACAAACGATTAGGTGGATGGAAAAATGCATTCACGGTATTCCATGGACATCGGGCGAACTTCCTTATTACACGGGATTGGAGAGTTTAAAACTCCGACTTTTAAACTGTCGAAGAATTTACGTTAAAGGAGAGGAAAAAAGAAGATGGTTAATGCAACTTCTAAACATGCGGAGTGTATACAATGTTGAGTCGTCCTGTCCGTCATTGGAAAAACTTCGCGATCGGGTGACATTTACTGGATGTTCGAATCATCCACTTTGCACCTGTGTAATACCAGTTTGTGCTGTCCACAATGCTCTAGCATTAAAAGCATGGTTGCTAAAAGCAACGAATGCAAGTCATGTCGAAGGCGTCGATGAAGTAGATAACGTTAATAAATCATTATAATTTAAAAGCATTTTGTAAATTAATTGTGCTATAAAGAATATATATACTTACCATACCCAAAAATTTTTTTTCTATTATGTGTGTGTTTCAATTTTACTTAAGATGTACGGATTAGGAATAATCAATTGCCTTCTGCCGTCTAACAACTCACTACTCAACGACATGTGGATGCACGTTTAATAAAGAAGTAGAAATAATAATTTTTGAATACTTGATTGGGTATGTATTCGTTTCGTTGACAAGCATACTTATATTACAATTTGTTTTCACCTTTGTCTTCATTTTTAATCATCATCATCATCGTTGTATAAGAGCATGAGAAATGCAATATACTATTAGTGAATAAATCTTTCAAAGACGTCTAGCAATTCATTGCGGAATGAAATTAATTCATCTTAGTCTCCATCGTCGTCATCGTCATCGTCGTCATCGTTGTCATCGTCGTTGTCGTGATCTTCACCGTAGGAGAGCAAAAGAGAAGCGAAATAAATTATTACTAAATGTTGAAAAACGAATTCTCGGAGAAGATTGTTAAAAATTAAGAATACATACATTAGTGGAAAACATTTCTTTTATTATAAAATTATATTATTTTCTTATTTATAACATAATACAATACAATTTATTATTTTTCTTTTCTTCTCATATATTTCGATGGACGCGTTTTTTTCCTTATACAGGGATTTTGTTCGTCAATACTTGTTATTGGTGGTGGGGGAAGCGATACCATCTCCTTGAATATCGACTCGATTGATGTCCTTTTTCTTACGCTAGAATGCTCTTCTTCATCTATACTTTTGCATAGTGGTGGGGGAAGCGATCCCATCTCTTTCAATATTGACTCGATTGCCAACGATACTTCATCATTTTGGGACGATGTAGAAGTAGAAGTAGGAGTTGTTGTTGTAGCGGTTGGACGTGAAATTGGGGTAGGGATGTATTCTTGTTGACATGGTGGAGGTGGATTGGGGTGGGGTATCTGTAGAGGGGTAAGAGGGGGAATGGTGGGATAATAGGAGTATGTTTTGCAGGTTGACTGTTTAGGAATTTTGAAAATAGGAGTAGGAATGTATGGTGGTGGGGGAAATTGCTTAATTTGATTTCGTTTCAGTGGAGGTGGGAAAATGTGCTTATCTGAAGGATTGTGAGCCACGCGGTGTTTCTTGGAAGAACGACAAGAGGGATATTGAAGAGATTGAGGATAAGAGGGGTACGTAGGAGGTAGATGTGAATATATCGGATGCAACAAATCTTTTGATAATGGTGGGGAAGGCATTGGTGGTAGTGGTGGGGATGGTGGGGGTGGTGGGGGTGGGGGTAGAGGTTGTGATGGAGATGAAGGCATTGGTGGTAGTGGTGGGGGTGGTGGTGGTAATTGTTGTGATGGAGGTGAAGGCATTGGTGGTAGTGGTGGTGGTGAGAGTGGTGGTAGTTGCGAAGGTGATGGGGTTGGAGGTGGTGGGGATGGTGGTAATGTTGGTGATGGGAGGAATGATGTAGGCTCTGATTTCTTTTGATTATAAAGTGGTGGGGGTGATGGCGTTGGTTGTGATGTTTGTGGTGGGGGATGGGATGTAGGTAGAGTAGACTCTGATTTCTGTTGTTTAGTAAGTGGCGCGGGTGAAGGCGTTGGTTGTGATGGTCGTTGTGAGAGATGAGATGTAGATAGCGTAGACTCAGGGAATTGTGTTGCAGGGGAATTAATGTTAAAATGGAAATTAATAGGTGATGTTTGAAAAGGGATAGAATGCAAATGAATAGGTGGCGTTTGGTGATGGCTAGAATGCGCATAAGGAAAATAGTGCGGTGAATACATTAAGTGCGGAAAAGGACTAGGATTATATGATAAGGTATTGTTGGTCACCTCTTGATGCCTGGCAGCGGCTTCGTTCAGTTTCCCATTTTGAAACGCTGCTGAACGCTTTCGCTTCTTATTTCGACTGCGTAATCTAATAAACGGATTTGGGTACATCCTTTCTTCCGATCTCTCAAGATCATTCTGAAAAATAAATATATATCCAAATGTATTAGATACATCATGCAAGCACGTACGCGGGTGTGTGTGTGCGTGCGTGCGTGCGTGCGTGCATGCGTGTGTGTGTCTATATAATAATATATATTCACCTCTTTTGCCTCAATATCTGGCTTCAGTGGGAACTCGTCAGTACTTCTCGAGTCCGAGTCTGCAGTTGTTGCCATTATTGCCTGAAACATTATTAAAAATAATTAGTTTTCTGAAAAATATTCAAAACATAAGCTTATATATAAAATTGAAAAAAAAATACATTTTAATCGCGACGCAGACAACTGCATCTAGCGTTCAAGTATCGATGCAGACTACTGCACAAAAATACTAAAAAATTAATTTTAACCGCGACGCAGACAACTGCATCTAGCGTTCAAGTATCGACGCAGACTACTGCATCAAAATACTAAATAATTAATTTTAACCACGACGCAGACAACTGCATCTAGCGTTCAAGTATCGACGCAGACTACTGCATCAAAATACCCCAAAAAATTAATTTTAACCGCGACGCAGACAACTGCATCTAGCGTTCAAGTATCGACGCAGACTACTGCATCAAAATACCCAAATACTGCATTAAACAACAATTTCTACATAATGAATATTATTAATTATTGTATACTTACTAATAATTTGTATTCCCCTATAATCTCTTCGGCAACTGAGCGCAGACTCTAATAAAAAAATCCCAACTTGCCGAAGTCTTTTATACCAAACGAAGGTATATGCGATTGGTATACTTATTGTCTATATGTTTATAAATGGAAGAAATTCGGGATTCCAACAAGATCAATTCGTGGATGGCACTTCCGTGGACCGCGCGATAAATCTCAATGGTGTCGGGTTGCAACTCGAGAGTTCGCAGATAGCGCGCGTACATTCGAAAACCATGAGTGCTGTATTAATGTATGATATTTAATAATGCACAACATTCAAATAGTTAAGCAAAAGATATCTTAACTGAAAGAATTTAATTAACTTCAATTATATACGTACAATTTAGATGTTAAACTTATCGTTTCTAAACGATTTGCTTTCTTATTTAATTAATCTGGTTTGAACTAAATTTAAATAATGTCTTTTATTCAAATTGTATTAGAATTGCGAAAATGAAATAAATAAGATCATGTACGGTTTCTTATTCATACTTCTAGAAAGAAACGTATCAAACGCAAAACTTATTGCATGTATCTATTATATTTATAATCATATAAATGGAGATGTAAATTCTAAATAATAAGCTTTATCTAAGAGTTTTACTTTAACATCAAATTAATATATATGTACGTATTAAGGCAGCATTAAGTACACGAATAACTTGTAATCATCATGGCTTATTACTTACATAGCATTTAAAACTATACAATCCTATAAACATATATCATATATAATTATCTATAATTTGCATGAACATGTATATACTTCATATATTTATAACTTTTATTAATATGTTAATATAGGTATGTACATGAAGCGCCATCTAGCGGTCCAAAGTGAAATCTCGTACAGGTCACTGATCGATAATGTAGAGATCACAATATACATAATATTTATCGATATGATAGCATAGTAGGCATGTACATAAAGCGCCATCTAGCGGATCAATGCGAAATCTCGTGTAGGTCTTTGGTCGGTAATGCAGAAAGCTGACCCTAACATACTGAAGGTAGAGGATACTGGTTCTACGTGTGGGCAAATAACGCGCGCGACATCACACGGTAAAATCAAGAGCCCTACACCCCCAATATCACAGTTAGTAAAGATCTGAACCACACCATTTGGTATAGCACGGGTTATAACCACCACCACCATCATTTACCGACCATGGGTTAGAACAACCACCATCATTTGCCGACCGAGGACAATCTGCATTACCCATGGGTGGTATAGCAAGGCTCAGAACCACTATTTACCGAATGTAGGCAATCTGCATTACCCTTTGATGGTATAGCACGGGTCAGAACCACCAACATTTACCGACCGCGGTCAATCTGCATTACCCTCGGACGGTATAGCACAGATCAGAACCACCATTTACCGACTGGGCTGTGATGGAACCCGCATAGCTTACCTACTGCACTTTATGCACTCAGCAACATAAAAAAAATTAAAATAAATAAGACAAAACTGTATATTATAAACCATAAACAAATGTACAGAAAAAATGTTTTTAACAGTGTAATCAATTCGTTTAAGATTGAAAAATAAAAAGCGCAAGCGATGCGTCAATGGAATGAAAATTGAAATTAATTTTTTTTCACCATTTACCTTTCAAAATTGGCCTTCACTCGATGAGCAATTTCCGTCAAAAATGTCTTCAAATATATCCTATGCACTTCCACTCTCGAGAAAATACTTTACTCGCAAACTATATACTTGAAACCCGGACGATAACCAACACAACAAATCACAATACTCTATAGCTAGAGTATAGGCAGCTAAAACTACTTTCAAAAACTAGCGCCACGATCGGCTATCCCCCCTATTATGGTGCAGTATCAGCTCCACGGTTTGGAGTCACATCCTCAAAATTAGCGCCATCTTGGCAGTCCCCCCATTTACCCATCGGATATGACCCCCGCGACTGCAGTACTAGGAAAATATTAGCGCCTCTATCGGCAGTCCCTCTATTATTAGCACTGCAGCATCCCAACGAGTTGATTCTCGCTCAAAACTACGGCTGTAACGTGTTTCCACGTTACGATGGACATGGACTGGCAGATATACGAAAGCATTTGACGATATGAAAAGGGATTTTATGACAGGTCCGAGTCTCCACTACATTATTCCAAATAGCAAATTTTATGTTCATACAACGACCGAGAAGAAATTACTGTTCATCGTGTGTTCTGTGACAAAATTCCGAACGTACTTAATTGGGGTGCACTTAGAAATCATGACGTATCTCAAAAGTTTGACATTTTTGGGATCCAGCATGTTTCAGAATCACCGGCTGTTACGTTGGGGTTTTTGTTCCAGCAATACTCCTTCTCAGTATCTCATATAAAAGGATCCGAAAATGTATTGGCGGACTTTTTAAGTCGGAATCCAGAGGGAAAATTTGGAGTAGAGTCCGATAAAAGGATCATGATAGCATCGACTCAGGATGGAAGTACAAACTTATATGCATCTGCTTTGGGCATGACAGTCTGTCTCTTGAATAAAGCGAACTTAAAAGGTGACATTAAAACTTTAATAAAATGGCAAAACGAGAATGACGATATTGCTAAATTAATTAATATATATGAGGACGATCCGAGTAATACATTTTACCAGGTGTATGACGGAATATTATTTCACAAATCGAGTGGACAAGAGCAATGGCAGGTTATTGTCCCAAGGCAGATGCGTACTCATTTTGTGAAATATGTTCACGACAGATTGGGTCATCCTGGGGTTTATAAAACTGTAGAAATTTCTAATTTCTATTCCCTTAAAGAAATGTTGTTATTGGAGAGGAATGCATCGAGACACCAAAAAATATGACTTATCCTGTGACCTCTGTCAGAGGACAAAATACTGAAATTTTTTCATCTGTTCGAGGGTCCCTATGAAATTAAAAAACAAATTGGGAACAATGCCTTCCTGTTGAGCGACCCAACGAACAATACAATAAAGGGAACTTACAATCGGTCCAATCTTCGACGAGATATTACACTGGAGATGCGAAAATAATCCTGTTGTGGCTGTAATCCTCGGTGTAGCTGAAACGGAGAGAGAAAAACAAGAATAAATTAGACACATTTAGAGCAATCATTTTAATCATACGCATTCTTAAAGACACACGGGCCGTAGTAGATATAACCGCACAGAAAACGAAACCACATGGTGAAACGAATGCGCGCGAACCGAGTTTCTTTTCCGATCGTCGGACGACCCCTGAAAAGAAAAGCGGGATAATGTAACCCAACATTCGTGTAAAGGAGAGAAGGAGAGAAGGATCGAATATGTGAGGAAAACTTGGAAAATTAAGAAAACCGGCGCGGAAAAAGACGACGGATTCGCACGTGCGAAAAGGCCATCATCCCGACTAACTAAACCCAACCTCACCTGCCTTGGTGATCAACCGCGGGAAGACGGAAAGACCCGAGGAATCACGACGCGGGGCTCCGAGCGCGGTCGGAGCGCTCTATGTGCGGAATTAAGGACGAACCAGGCAGCATTGAGGGCGCATGTGCGAATACCGAGAGATGGCGCGAATGGCGCGGACTTCGAATGTGACGGGCGGGCTGTCAGTTTGAAATTGACGAATAACATTAAAAAAACTGACAGTTCCGTCCACAATTCCGCGTACTGACTGAGGGGGTTGGGTGAACCCGGAGAGGATCAAAGCCTATAAATAGGATTCCCGGGGATGTACTCACTCTCTCTTTTCCCGATCAATGAGGACGTGGACACCGCAATCTGGACCTGCATAAATTGGAGCCACGAGGTCGTCGGGACGGTCCGGAGCTCCAAAAAATCTGCGGTGTTCGACAAGAAAATTTGACCAACCCGGTCGAAGTGCCAAGGCGAGCGTATTCCACTCTCCATATTCCACAAAAAGAAAAATAATTAGTCGTCCGCTTCCCCTTTTTGAGAACTTAAAAAGTGCCGGAAGCAGTGACGGCTATAAAGAAGAAAGGGTACCCGGAGAGACGCTCACCCATCAAATCCACGATCGACTTCGACCGGTGGATTCTGGACGGTCCTCAGGACGAGAAATGATTGGAAGACGAAGAAGACAATCGACGACTGGACGCAGTCCACTATGTAACTTGATTTTTATACGGGTAATTTAACCGTATTTGACTTAATTTTATTCCGCGTAATTTAACCACATGATATGTATGTGTATTGTTGTGAAAAATGGTGACAGTAATGACGTGTAATTCGAAATGATAATTTAGATTTATCTAATAATGTTTTGTTGCGATATGGATTTGATACAATAATGAATGATTTAATTGTTTAACGAATTATGACAATTTAATGTAATAAGATGTCTGCGTTTGCCCGACTCCAGTAATTTGAATTGTAAAAATAAATGTGGCTAATATATAACGACTATTCTTTCCATGACCTATAATTTTATGTGACATGACCAAAAATGTATACACAATAAATTAATAAATTGACACATATATAATCTGACTATTTACAAGTTCGATTTTGTAAGATTCAAATTATAAAAATACAATTTTAATTGAATGACAAAAATAATAACTTTTGTTATTTCAGCACCAATGTTTCCGATCTGCTATTTTATTAATGTTATTGACTGATATTGACTTATGTAAATTTTTATATTGTGTGTACGATTCCTGAATGACTTAACTAAATAATGACCGGAATCGTTACAAACATCGCCTACACGGATATAAAAGTTGGTATAACCAACAGTTGTTTATTCGAACTAACATTTTTTTCCGTGTACGAGATTCAGCAAACGAAAATTAATTGTCTTTATCGGGTAAAAAATGGCACGCGAAAAAAATGTAACATTAATATCATTAATAATGAATTAGGAATTCAAGTAAAAATAGTCATAATGAAAAATTAATTATAAACCCTAGAAAAAAAATCTTGATTAAAAATGAATGATGAATTCAAGTAAGAATAATCATAATCAAAAATGAATTATTAATCGAAATTAAAAAAATCGAAAGTCACGAAATGATTACAAATTTAAAATGAATATTCAAGAAATTATCTGTATGACAGTACGTGTTGATCCTGCTGTCGCCAATCATGGGAACTAGATGACACACTCCGTAATGTTTCATGATTTTATCTGAAATATTTTAATGTTTTTATCCAGAGATGAGCATAATTTGACTAGTAATACAGAAATTCAAAAACTATTCATGCATTCTGAATATTAAAAAAAAAAGAATCATTTCAGGCAGGGCAAGGAATATTCAAAATACAATTCAAAATCAATAATGAATTATGAATTTAAAAAGACTTTAATTCATAATTTATTTTTCACGACGATTTTTTATTATGACTATCTCTTACTTGAATTCATAGTTCATTTTTCATTTTTACTATTTTTACATGAATTCATGATTCATGTGTATTGTGATTTATCTTTTTAAATTGGATGGAACGTGGATGAAACGTTTATAAAACGTTCTGTAAAAGTTGCAGACATAAAACGTTTTAGGAACGTTTCTGGTACATTCTAAAAACGTTTTAGAAACATTTGGGTTCTTCGTGCCCGTTGGGTTTTCTTGTTTTTAATAACCGACCTCTTGTCTTCATTAAATTTTTCATGTATAAATGATCAACTGTGATATTTTTCGATATCACGCCCCTAGATTCTCAGTATTTGGATTTTTAAGTTTGCATTTCTCCTAGCAGAAGGGGGTATATTCTCGTGTGTTCGAGAATGGTTCAAATATTCGTTACATTTTCAAATAACTGATCTACGGCAATATTTTTCGCTTTCACGCCCTTAGAGGCTCAGTAGTGGATTTTAAATTTTGCATTTCTTTTAGCAGAAGAGGGTATAATCTCGCGTGTTCGAAACCGCTCCGAGTATTCATTAGATCTTTCATATAAAAGATTTTGAACATGCAAGATTATAAATCTTACCTTCTAGGAGAAATGTAAACTTTTCCTCTAGGGACGTGAAATCGAAAAATATCACAGTAGATCATTTATTTAAAAAACTAACGATTATTTGAAGCCTTTTTGAACACGCGAAATTATACACCCTTTTGCTGGAAGAAATGCATAATTCAATTTTCAATTATTTTACTTTTGGCAATAGCCTCGTAGGGTGAATATGCCAATGAATGGAGGGATAAGCAATTTTTACACTTTGATCGATTGTAAGTATCTAATTCTTTAACAACGTGTTAAGTATGATACCACCATTGCAGTCGTTAAACTGTGCACGTTTGTAATTTTATAACAAAATTCGCAAAACCTCAATGAATGGACGGGTTAAATCGAATGGGTCGTTTTCCTTACCAGTTTTGGACATCTTCAAAACTTTGCCTTTTTTCTACAAAATCATAAACAATTGAAGGTTAATAGTTGTGTAAACATTGTTGTGAATGGTCAAAGAAAATAAAAATTCATATTTCGTATACTTTGTGCACCATACATTCATAAAAAATAGCAATATGTAGAAGATCGTTCATTCATTTGTAGCCGTCCATTCATTGGTATATTCACCCTATGTGTTGAACATACCCTATAAATTTCAAGGCGTTTTCAGTCAACTCGTTTTTAGATACCGTGATAGTCAACTCAGATTTTTTATTTTACATACAGTGCTTTCTTACAAACGTCATAATACTGTTTAGCAAGAAAAGCAAACACACTGTATCATTTACCATTTAATGAACCAGGTTCTTAAGGTTCAACCACAGTTCCTATTGTTTATTGGTTAGATTTCCGTAGTTGCAAGTATAGTACTTGTTGAAATCAATTAGTCAGGTATACTTTTTCAGGGATACTATACTTTCGGCGTATACATTACCTTACCGCTATCATACCTTGATTTTCTTGAAAGTGGAGAATTTTGAAGCCGAGGTTTGTGTATTCGAACATAACTCTATTTACAAGAAGATGACAAAGTTTGTGCCAGTTTATTTATTCAGTTCTTTTCAAATTTCCGTGATTTTTTCTTATAATTGATTAGAAATAACTTTTTCGAAATCATAAATAATTCATGGCTCCTGAAAATTAAAAAAAAATTATTATTTGTAGGGCGTGACAAGGAATATTCAAAATACAATTAGCAATCAATAATGACTTATTAATTTAAAAAGATAAATCGCAAGTAAAAATGAATTACGAATTGAAGTGAAAATAGTCATAATTGAAAATGAATTAGGGATTGAACTAAAAATAGTCAAAATAAAAAATCAATTTTGAATTCAAGTAAAAAATAGTCATAATTAAAAATGAATTATGAATTGAAATAAAAATAATGATAATTGAAAATCAATTATGAATTGAAATAAAAAAAATTGAATGTCATGAAATGATTGTGAATTTAAAATGAATATTCGAGAAATTATCTGTATAACAGCACCCACGACTTTGCAGTCCTGCAGTCGCAAATCGTGGGGGCTTGATGACACACAAATTTCATTCAGCACGCTTGAAACTTTCGTTAATTCTTATCCATTGTAATATAGCATCTGTCGATAAAGCAGCGAATGATTTTACCAAACTGTATCGCGTGTAATGTTCGTGATGTAGCCTGTATGTACTGCGGCAATTTATGTTTAAGAGAGAGAGAGAGCGAGAGAGCGAGAGCGATGGAAATACGAGAGATGGAGCGCATACGTTGCAACATCGTCATATAGGCAACTTTTATGAAAAAGAAAATTGGTAACATTGCTAAGTTAGAAACAATTGGTGACGATTGAGGTGAGATTGACATTTGAGGAAGGGGCAGTCTACAAGTAGGCATCGAAGGGTTCACTGTACGTTGCTCTTCTTCGCTCTGGTTTTATGGAACAAGAGGTCCCGTGCATCGCCATTTTGTAACGACGATTCCATTCATGGCTTTGGGCAGTCAATCATTAAATTTGCTGGAAATGGCCGTCCAATGATCTACGTCGAGCAATAATTGATGGCAACTACGGTGCAAAGCTGAGGTTGCATAAACTATTCAACGCTTTACAAAACGGGAGGCTTTGACTGCAAGTTCGTAGTCAAAGTCGCATGGTGAGTGTCCGAATCTTTTCTAATCATGGACCCGTGCATCTAACCTGCGGTTCTTCTACGACATGTGTGACTGATTATTTAATAACCGTTGGACAAAATACTGCTGGAAAAAACTTATATGTTTAGTGTGGCGATTGTGGAAGTTCGCGCTGATGTGCCATGCTCTGCCGCTTCCGGTTGAGTGGTTTCCTGTTGACGATGCCACTTGGCTCCATTGCGTAGTGGCAAGAACTACCATTTTCAACAAGCCGTTTTCTATTCGAGTGTTCGGAGGCATTGCTGAGTGATCGTCAGAGCCGTTGTTTGACTTTGCCAATTGACGATCAGCTAAGTCACAGGTCATCTTTTTTTTTATTATGTTCCGTTTCTCTCGCGCGTATTAGACTTTTCATTTAACCGGTCGATGAAAATTTGTGTTTGAGAGCAGTGTTATTCCCCCCCCCCCCTTTTTCTTTGTTATTTATTTCACTTTCAGTTTTCAAATTCAGTTATGTTCAATTTTTCAAAAGCGAACTTCTTCCTTTGAAATTGTTGTATCTCTGTATGGACCAAATTGCATTTCCTTTTTTTTGTACGCAAACTATTATTGAAAAATAAAATATTATTCATTTGATAAAACGGATTGATTTTAAAAACAGAATAAATATATAAATCAGTAATATTATACCATATTGACAAAAATGTATAGTAAACATTTAAGCATAAAAGTGTGGAATTTTCAAGAAAATTTAATTCATTTATTTTTATAAAATCTATCGCAATTTTGTTAACAATGAAGAATTTTTTAAATTTCAAACGATTTTTAAAGGGTACAAAATTGACTCTAAGATTTAACAAACAAAAATGAATAGTCTACATCAGGTAAAAAAAATGACACGAAAAATTATATACACAACTTATTTTTCAGTACAATTCACTTTAAATATAGTATGCACTTAACCAAATTTTTCACACATTCTATACTGACATTAACGTGTAAATAGAAATGTTACCATGGTAACTATTTCTTACCATAATGTCATATACGAAATATTCAAACTTCATCAATTGAAAAGAATGTTACTGTTTTTAAAATAGATAAAGAGTTATCTGCTAATTTCCTGAAATCGAAAACGCACAGAATTCCGTTTTAATTTTATTTCATTCTCTTTACAATATGTTTCAATGTTACGATATAAATTGTTTTGGTATATATTATAATATATGTTACTTATAGTACATATTCTTGAATAAAACGACCACGAATTGAAGAAACATTTTGATTACATATTAATTTTTACGTTATTAAGCTTAACTCGATGAAAAAAAAACTTCTCCATGGATTATTTCACGAACGGGAACAGGTAGGATTTAGTTCTAAACGGATTTTGAACCTATAAATATGGCCAAAACATCCTACCCTAACCGTTTTTATTCACATTTTTACGACACCTATCTTCGCTTCCAGAGCACCGTGTTCGTGATTTACTTACAAGATTACAAAAGAAAACACATTGACGAGTCAATATTAAAGTGAATTCGAATTTTGCGCAATTTCAAAATTGTTCCTTCACCACGGTAAAGATTGCATATTAATTTAAACCAAAGCGAATAATTATTATTAATTATGAACTTTAGTAAAAAACAGTCTTAGTTATAAATGAATTATGAATTCAAGTAAAAAAAATCGTAATTGAAAATGAATTATTAATTGAAATTAAAAAAATCCAAAGTAACGAAATGACTACGAATTTAAAATGAATATTTCGAAATTATCTGTATAACAGCACTCACGACGTTGATCCTGCAGTCGCCAATTATGGGGTCTAGATGACGCACTCCGTAATATTTCATGATCTTATCTAAAATATTTTTATCCACAAATAGGTATTCTTAGATTTCAGGCCCTTAAAGTCTTAGTATGTGGATTTTGAATTATGCATTTCTTCCAGCAAAAGGGGGTATAATCTCGCGTGTTCAAAAAGGCTTCAAATAATCGTTAGATTTTTTCAATAAATGATCTACTGTGATATTTTCCGATTTCACGTCCCTAGAGGCTCAGTACATGAATTTTTAAGGTTACATTTCTGCTACCAAATAAGATTTATAATCTTGAATGTTCAAAATCTTTTATGTGAAAAATCTAATGAATACTTGGAGCGGTTTCGAACACGCTAGATTATACCCTCTTCTACTAGGAGAAATGCAAACTCAAAAATCCAAATACTGAGACTCTAGGGGCGTGATATCGAAAAATATCACAGTTGATCATTTATACATGAAAAATTTAATGAAGACAAGAGGTCGGTTATTAAAAACAAGAAAAATATTATACTCTGTTTCTTTTCAAATGTCCACATTTCAAAACAATTTTTTATTTTTTTACGGTTTCCAATATTATTATTTTATTGCAACATTTCAAATTACGCGACTTCATTCGTCTTACAATTCTTAAAACCTCCATTTCCGAGTTCACCTACATTACTAAGTATATTTCATAGAAATATTGAAAATATTAATTATAAATGTTTGCGCAATAACAAAAACATTGACTACAATTATAAATTTAGTCTGTGTATTAAATTATTGAATTTGAAAAATTTTCACACTGAAATAAATTTTCTTACTAAGATAAATAAATAAAAATAAAAAAATAAAAACACTCAAATTCTCAATAAAAAAAAATAAACATATGTCAAGTAATCATCAAAAATATTTCACTAAATTGTGTTAAAATGGTTCGATCATGTTCCAAATAAACCAACCGACGAATCCGCGTCAGAATTTGTTTATATTTTAATCTAAAAATCCGAGCTGCTACGCACGCATCCAAATTGTTTATTTCTTCGCGCACCTAGACTATATATTTCCCCGAGCCTAACTGTCGTGCGCCTCGACCTCACTCTCTCGTGGTCTCGTTCCGTCTGTGCTCCCGAGTACCCCTTCTCTCGAGCGATTCCCTACTCCGCGTGTATCCCTTTCTCTGTCTCGCGCGATCTCTCACTCTCCGAGTCTCGCGCACTTTCGGTCACATCCGAATCTACCCGACGTTCAAAATGCAGCGTACCCGTGCACTGACATTCTTTCTCACTTCGAAACGCGTGTTCTCTCTTGCACTCGTAAACACTCTCGACTACTTTGTTTTTGTTACGCCCTTCGAATCGAAAAACCAATCTGCCTAAAAGAAAGAATATTAGACATACATATATGATATTTTAAATATGAAAACGAGACTTTTGAAACGAATGACAATTATGGAGTTTGAATATGAACTTTTTCAAATTTTTCCAAACCGAACCCACTCTACACGTTTTTCGGCCCTTTACGTTGTGGCGCCAATTTTATAACGGCTCTTTTACGTTTTATAACTGTGACTTTTATTACAACGATGACTACATCCAACCGAACTGAATTCGGTTACAACCACCCCCGTTATAACTTCCGAGCTGAAACCCGGGAACCGAACTTTTTAGCTGGCCGGCTCAATATTTGAACAATTCGAACAATCGTTCAACTGGTCAGGCGTCAGCCTCCGGTATTCCTTGTACCACTCGGGATGTTTCTCCCCAACTAAACTTTATCTTGGCCATCCTGGGACGCGTGCACACACTTCGACCGACCTAGTTCTTACAATTTTCGATAATTTACCACGACGGCTCGGACACGTCTGCTGCTAGACCCAAACAGACTTTTCGGCGGGTCGAGTGCCGTGCCGCGGATCAACCAATGACAGGACATGACGCCCCATCAACCAAAATTCGACATGTACAAGGCTACCTGTCTGTTCTTAACATTCGGCACTTATGCGTGCTCTCTTTCTCTCTTTCGCGCTTCGCGCGATCGCTACCATTTCGTCGCAACGTTCGTCAAATTTCTTCCTTGTCTCTCCCACCTGAAACATATAAGTCGCTTTCGGGCATTAGAATTAAATACCGATCGCTTTTTCGGAATTGCCCGTGGAACAGACGTGCGCTTCTTTTATAATATTCAGGAGCTTCTTCTTTAATATTCAGGAGCCATGCATGATTTATGTATTTCTAGTAAGATTTTGACCATTTCTGTTTTTACCAAAATTAGTAATTCAATTTTTTTTAAAATAAAGAAAATGTTACATTTTTTTTCGCGTGCCATTTTTTTACCCGATAAAGACAATTAATTTTCGTTTGCTGAATCTCGTACACGGAAAAGAGTTAGTTGGAATAACCAACTGTTGGATGGACCAACCATTTAGTTGTTTATACCAACTTTTATATCCGTGTAGTCGATGTGTTTCGTTTAAAACTTTAAAATTTCTCGAAAATTCCACACATTTTTGTTCAAATATTTACCATAAATTTATGTCAATATGGAGAATAATTTTCCAAATTCGCAATAATACAAAGCATGCGAAACAGGCCGAAAATTGTTAATTTATTTAATTCTTAATAATTTAAACCCAAGCGCATAAAAAATGTTTCGTTTTATACTATTTTGCATGTTTTTAAAACCGACAATGTTTCATTTTTTATGCGCGGCAATTTATTACTTCAGTATCCTCTGCAACGATAAGAGTAATGTTAGTACATAAATTAAGGAAGTCATTAAGAGCAATCATCGTTCTTTATTTGCTTGATTACGCCATACTAGAAGCCGTTCCTTTCTACGAATGGGCTTGGTAATATTGGTTAGAAAGCGCCTGCCATCAGTTGTCAGTTCGAACCTGCCTTCCCGGGAATTTTGAATTTGATTTTCAATTGTTAACGAATCCCACGAACGAACTAAAACAGAGCACAAATGCCGATCTTACATTATCTCAATTGTTTCGCTGAGGCGACTCCCCGAAATAAATACGTTTTTAACGTTCAATTAAAAAAAAAAACCCCTACATTCCAGAAAATTATTTCCAGCGCCATTCGATTCCGAAAAAAAACCTACCTCCAGGTCGATTCCGGTCTTTTAGGTACACCCTGTATACAATATATATATATACATATATAATTCGTCAAAGATATCTCGAAAGTGTCTGACGGATATCTTTTAGGTATCTTTAAAACATCTTTTAGATATATCGAAATAGTTATTTTCGCATCAAGGGCATAAAAGAACTTATGCGCCCATAGGTGATCACCGCGCCCAGGGGGCTGGCGAAGACTACCCCTGGGGAGTAGGGGGTCGAAACATCGAAATTTGATGAAAAACTATAGGGTAATTTTTTTGCCGATGTGACCAAATTCAATACTTTTTCAGACAATAAACATAAGCATTTTAAACCAGTTTTTATGGCATTATCGTTGACTTTAGGAAGAAAATGCATACAAGCTTTTTTATAAAGAATTTCATGCTTTATCTTTTTTGTTTGAAAAAAAAAATATTATTTTTCAAAATAAATGCAAAAAACTACAAAGAAACTTAATTGGGGCTAATGTTTTTTAGTAATGGACGGATGGATCTGCGCCAAAATCGAATCAGATCTAAGATATGACACCCCACGAATTTAAACAAAATGTATGTCTTTATGCTTAGTCGTACGCGAGCTATCGCGAGACAAAAAAAACGGGACATACGGACGTACGTACGTACAAGATCACGGACACGAATTTTTTTATTGTTGAATTGGGGTCCTTAGGGTCTGAAACGTCGACATTTGATGAAAAACTATAGGGTAATTTGCATGCCTGAAGTGACCAAATTCAATACTTTTATTTACATTTATTATTATATATATTTATTATATATTTATATATATGTAAATCCGAAGATATAAACAAAAATGAATACGATAACGAATATGAAAATGAACATGAAAATGAATATGAAAATGAATACACAAGCAAGTTTTACTATATAAACGAAAATGACGTCAGAAATGAATATGATGAAATTGAAAAAGAAATTTTAAACTTAGTCCTAATACACTGTCCTAAATCTCAATTCTTCTGTGCACGAAGACCAAGATTTCTTCACAAACAATACCAAATTACTACTTGTACAAAGAAAAAGACTAGAAGATAAAATTAATAAAAAACCAGATCAAGTTAGTTCCTCTGTATCAGATAAAAATAATAAATCAGATCAAGACTTAACCTCTGAATCTAGTAATAAAATAAATAAAAGAGATCAAGTTAATTCCTGTGAATCAGATAAAAATAATAAATCAGATGAAGATTTAAATTTCCCTTAAAACTAGAAATAAATAATAAATGGCATGATATAAATATAATGAGTGAAGATGAAATTACAATGAGAAAATTTAGAGACTTAGAACACACTAAATATAAAAATTTTGTGACATACAATGATTATTTGAAAGAAAGCTATACAATACGATCAGAATCAAAGACAGCCCAAATATACCACGCACATACAATAAAAGAAACAAAACGCGCTAAAGAAGTAAAGGAACTACTACGAATGGGACATCTAAACAAAGAAGAAAAAGAAAATATTCACACAATTGTTAATAAACAGGCCGATATATTTCCTTTACCTGGTGAAATACTAACCCATACGGAACTCGTAAAACACAAAATTTACTTTTTTATTACAACAGATGAAATACCAGTCAATACGAAACAATATCGATTTCCGCCTAATACATAAAGAAGAAATAATCAAGCAAATAGAAGAACAATTTAATAGTGGAATCATAAAACCGTCGAATTCACCATACAATACACCCTTATGGATAGTACCTAAAAAAGCAGATTCACAAGGCAATAAAAGATGTCGAATGGTTCTAGATTTTCGAAAATTAAATGAGAAATCAATAGGCGACTCGTACCCTATACCAAATATAGTGGATATCCTAGATCAATTAGGAGGCGCTAAAAATTTCTCGATATTCGATTTAGCCTCTGGGTTTTTACAAATAAAAATGGATGAGCAAGACGCACAAAAAACCGCCTTTTCTACGCCCCATCGACATTATGAATTCGATAGAATGCCGTTTGGCCTGAAAAATGCCCCAGCTCCATTTCAACGACTCATGGATATCGTATAATCTGGATTATAAGGAAATTAACTTTTCGTATATTTGGACGATATTGTAATATATGCATTCTCGTTACAAGAACATCAGATAAAATGTAAAAAATTAATGAACAGATTAAGACAAGCAAACCTAAAATTACAACCTGACAAGTGGGAATTTTTTAGAAAAGAAGTCTGCTACCTAGGCCACATTATCAGTGAAGGTGGTTTAAAATCAGATCCAAACAAAATTAACTGCGTACAAACATTCCCAACACCCAAAAATCAGAAAAACA
Organism: Trichopria drosophilae; assembly: GCA_030407085.1. NCBI lineage: Eukaryota > Metazoa > Arthropoda > Insecta > Hymenoptera > Diapriidae > Trichopria > Trichopria drosophilae. The sequence continues at coordinate 122,736,056 of CM059582.1, read as the reverse complement.
TCAGACAATTCCTAGGACTTGCTAGATATTATAGAAGATTTATTGAAAATTTCTCAAGCATAGGAAAACCATTGTCAAACTTATTAAAAGATAACACACCTTTCATCTGGGGAATAGAAGAAAACAATGCATTTAATACGGTACGCGAAAGACATGTATTACTCCGGTCTTATAATATCCAAATTTTAACGAACCTTTCATAATCACAACCGATGCATCCGGATATGCAATAGGCGTTATAGTTTCACAAAGAGAAATAGGAAAAGATAGACCAATATCATACACATCTCGAGTACTAAACGAACATGAACAAAAATACGAAACCTACGATAAGGAAGCACTAGCAATTTATTATGCAATATTACATATCAGACCATACATTTACGGAAGACATTTGACAGTAGTTACATACAGACCATAAACCTCTCACATCCTTCAGAACAAAAATAGATCCAAATTCAAGAGTAGCAAAATGGATGTACAATTTATTGGAATTTGAATTTAATATAATATACAAAGCTGGCCAATCAAACGTAAACGCGGACGCATTATCCAGAAATCCAGTGGGGGTATCAAAAATTTCGGAAATTAAAGAAAATGAAATGTCCAATAATATAATAACTCGAATGATGCACAAAATGGGTTGGAAAGGATCTGGAATAGGAAAATTTAATCAAGGAATGAGAGAGCCAGTTAAAGTAAAATCACAAACAGATAGGAAAGGCTGAGAATATATAGGAAATAACAATAAATGGGATATTTGGAACGAAAAACAAGATGCACAAATTTTAAAATCCATAGAATTCATAAAAAGTAAACAAATATTAATCAAACAAAACCAATCGAGACAAAAGATATTACACAATCCAATATATAATATAAAAATACCCAGAAACGCAGTTAATAAAATAAATTACACAGGTCCACGATATAATCTATCAGCCAGAATTTCGTTTTGCCCCAAATGCAACCATTTGAACCATACTCTGCGTGAATGTTTTGTATAAAAAACTGACATAAAAACTTACACAGCAATACACGGAAAGAAAATACTCGTGTTAATTTAACTAAGCAACTAAGCAATATTTACTACGTAGATAGATGAACATGAAAACTCCGTTTGCGAAGGTGTACTCGAAATGTCAAAAAACCAGAAAGTTTAGGAATAAATAATAACAAGCAAAAAAGAGGTACTAACAAACCCAAAAGAAAGATAATAGATAAACCGACAAAAACACAAACGAAACAAAATACAACAAATCATTTGGATCCAATAAATTACATGGACGAATACAACAATATTGTAATTGAAGATTACGAATCAGATTGAAAGTAATAAACAACCGAATTTTAATACCTTCGAAGATAGTGAATTAGACTCTAACACCGACGAAGAAAATAATACTGAATATAATTAAGAAAATAGAACAAACAATATAATAGAAATAAAAAATTATCTATTTATGCAAAAAAATAATTTTGCATATTTTATAACCACAACAGGACAACCTTGCGATAAAGGATCATCAACCTTGAACAGTAGAAACGAACTTCTTAAAATCGAAAACGTAAAGCTAAATGAAATAGTAATCTCAACTAAAAATAATAAATATCATATTGCACTTCCAATAGTTACAAGTATTGGAGAAACTCAAATAACAGTATTAAAAAACATAAAAACGATAATCAGATCTTTAAAAAAAGAAACAAATAACCGAAAAATAAAAACACTAAGTATATCAACATAGGTACTAGACGCAGCCAGCGCTAAATCCGAGATGAATTCGGCGATCATAGAACTGAAAGACGCGATTGTGTCTTCCCTTTCTGCTAAGATGGACTCATTTCATAATGAGAGTATGACGGCTATTGTATGACGGGTAAACAAAAAAGTTTTTTGAAGTTTCCAAAGGGTTCTGGTGGAGGGTGAATGGTTCACTTGGTCGGCCGATGACCAATTTTTATGAGAGGGAACACCAGAACCTCTCTCTTTGTCTCCAAATACTACTGCTAGATATACACCTATAGAGTGTTCCAAAAACGGTTAAGGCCTGGCCCTTTTTCCAGCTTCAGATATGCCAAAGCATCTCTTCAAACCATTAACCATCGACTTAGACCTTCTCCATCATCTGGGCGTAACTGTTTGCCTTTTAGTACAAGGCCTAAAGAGGTACCCAGATTGAACGAGCCTTTCATTATTATCTCTTTTTGGAATATTCATGGCCCGCATAACTTATCCATGGTGAATATAGCCTCCGAAAACACCATCATGAATTTTTCGGAGACTTGGACCACTTCTGTTCCTAAGACAACTCAACATGACGATATGTCAACTTTCATCGTTCCAGCTTCAAGAGAGGGCTCTATCGGCAGATATTGCGGCGGTCTACTAACACGTCTACCCTCGGCTGGGTCCCCAGAAGTGATTGAGGTCTCCCCGAATGGATATTTATACTTGTCAAAGCTCTCCCGATTGTTATGATTCATGGTTCGTTTTATATTTCGCCGACTACTAACCTATTTTTTCAGCTACAAAACTTGCAATTAATACTAGATTCACTGTCTGTTAAATTTCCAGACAGTATAGTTGTCTTGGGGGTGACTTCAATTCATGGCTGGGAACCTTAAATCTTGAAAGCGACTGCGAACATCTCTTTGACAATACCCAACTTAACTCGGTTAGGCGATCATGTGATCTAAGACATAATTGTCGGGGTAAAAGTTTATAGGAATTTATGTTTGCAAACAATTTTGTGCTCCTAAATGGTCGATCGCCAGGTGACACTCCTGCTCAATTTACTTATATAGATGTTAAAGGCCGTACCATAGTGGATATGGTCTGAGTCTCTGCAAACTACTTGCATTTTGTTAAAGATTTTTTCAGTGGCCCAGAAAATGGAGGCTCAGATCATCTCCCGGCTACTGTTGAACTAGCCTTATCATGGTCAAATTCATCGGGTTATTCTTTCACCCCGTGCAATTCAGTAGTGCGTCGTAAAACAACTTGGTCGGCAGATGACGCAATTAAACTTATAAATCATATGCGAGACTTGAACCCCTCTGATTTGTTAATAGATGAAGTAACGCGAGACCCTTCTTTCTCAACATTTTGTACATATTTATTAAAGCTCATTGAACACGAAGGTCTAGTTCAGTTGACTAGCGTTAATAGGGGCAATCGTAGACCTAACTATTCCCCAGCTCGGTGGTACGGTGCTACTTGTAAGGATGCTCGGAAGCATCTGAATAGAGCACTATTTTCACAATTGGTGTGGTGTTTTCTCACAATTACGCTCGTCCGTACGAAGTTGCGTATTTTAGGCAAACCAAAATTTAAGCTAGTAAAATTCTTAGCTAAAAAAGGTACATTTCGGGGGTGGCGGACTCTTTCGCAGGGGTGAGGGACGCGAAGGGCTTCTGGTCCACTGTTCGGAGACACAGGCGGGCTCCATTATTCAGTGCGTCTGTGTCTCTCGAGAGGTGGAGTGGGTACTTGGCGTCTCTTGACCCGGCGAGACCTTCGACTCCTTATACTTTTTACAGGACTTTTGATACCTTTTTAGACGCACCAATCTTGCCACAGGAGTTATTGGACAGCATGAAGAGATTAAAATCGAGTAAAGTAGTGGGCCCGAATGGCATCCCTGCGAAAGTGTTAAAAGTGCTCTCAGGAGATTGGGTTTCCTTTACTCTCGAGCTGTTTAATTCGATCTTGTGTAATGAACTGCCACCTGAGGGATGGATGCAAGCAAGTCTCTTCATGCTTTTCAAAAAAAGGGACCGTTCAGACCCTGCGAACTATAGAGCGATTGCGATTACTAATGCGTTTACATAATTATTTATGCAGATTTTTGCGGCAAGATTGGAGAGTTGGCTCCAACATCGTAACATACTCTCGGAAAAGCAGGCTGGCTTCAGAAGAGGACGCTCTGCGGAAGGTAACATCTTCACACTTAATGCAGCAGTTCGGATATTGCTTCGGACAAAAGGATCAAAATGATATGTACTCTTCGTGGACCACCGCAGAGCGTTCGACTCTATCCCACACGATAAACTATGGCATAAACTGTACATCATTGGTATAAGTGCAAAGATAGTTAGGCTGCCGAAAGCTTGCTACGACTCTGCAAAGTCATCTGTTGTCTGTTCCACCGTAGCTACATAGCTTATCCGGATGACTGAGGGAGTCCTTCAGAGCGAAATTTTGAGCCCGCTACTTTTTAACCTCTATATTTCAGACACAGTTGCCTCCTTCCGTGAGAACGGCTTTAGAGGTTTCGACTATACGTTAACCTATGACCTGATGATGTTACTATATGCTGACGATTTGGAGATTTTCGCCTACTCTCCTGCTGACCTAAAAGCCAAACTTAGGATGCTTGCGTCTTATTGTGCCATAAATGGGCTTACAGTAAACACTTCAAAAACTAAAATTGTCGTATTTAGAAGGCGGTCGTCAAGCGCACTCTTCTTGTGCAGGAAATTATTCGACGGCTGAGTTCTTAACTGATTCTATTGATTTTTTTTTAAATACTCGGGAATAGCTGTACGATATCGGACACCCGCGCCAGTTTGGATATTTCCAGTGATTCACAAATAATCTGTTAGAAACGTGCTCAGATTGCGCTCACCGCATTGTGAAATGGTGTAACATTACACTGATTCACTTTGAAATCATCGGGAAAATATTTATTTAATGATTTTTATATACGCGGAACACAAATCTGAGGTAAAGTCGGCGTGATGATCGTGCGGGCTAAGGCGTCAGTCTTAGTCCGCCCGAACTGAACGTCGCGAAGGGCCCGAGTTCGAATCCCCGTCCTGCAATTTTCTCTGCTTATGTCCAGTGTGGAATAACCAGGGAACTTTGCTGGGCGAAGGTACGAATTTGGGACCGCTGCCGACCCCCGTCGGCAGTTATCTGTACCATCAGCGTCTTATCCGCGGTCGGTACGTCGTGGGTCTTATCTCGGATAAAGAGGGGATAAGCCCCGCGTCGTACTCGCTAAGGCACAGACCGTCGAATCTGCTGGTGGTACCGATATTGGGGTAGGGGGGACTGGCTCTGGGTGGGTGTTGTGTGTGCCTATAGTTCTGTCTTGTAATGTCTGTCTCTGTCCTGTACCTCTCCACCCGAGAGCCGACCCGCAAACAGACATTCGTCATTAACGCGGGGGAAAATTTCCTGTCCTTTGTCCTTGTCTTTTTGTCCACAAATCTGAGGTCAGAATTTCTAATTTCAAAATGGCGGATCTAATATGGCAGACATTATAACGCAAGCTTCTTTCTTAATTAATCGTTTTATATAAAACTCACTGTCAGTATAATTTTATGGTCAATTAATACAAATCTGAGGTTAGAATTTCTAATTTCAAAATGGCGGATCTAATATGGCGGACATTGTAATGCAAACTTCTTTCTTAATTAATCGTTTTATATAAAACTCACTGTCAGTATAATTTTATGGTCACTTAATACAAATCTGAGGTAGGAATTTCTAATTTCAAAGTGGCCGATCTAATATGGCGGACATTGTAACGCAAACTTATTTCTTAATTAATCGTTTTATATAAAACTCACTGTCAGTATAATTTTATGGTCACTTAATACAAATCTGAAGTTAGAATTTCTAATTTCAAAATGGCGGATCTAATGTGGCGGACATTGCCATATTAACTTGTTTATTAATTAGTCGGATTGAATAAAACTCAGCGTATTTGTATGTTCGCTGATTGTAAATGTGGAATTGTAATTTGAAAATTCAATATGGCGGATATAGTATGGCAACAGTGTCACGCACAGGACCCCGCATAATGTGAATGGAAAATGGGTCACGGTCGATTCGGCTGAAACTGTAGTATGTTGTAGTTTACGACTTTCTGATCTCGTAAAATTCTGAAATCGTTCTCGTGCTCTTCTGAAAGTTCTCGTAGGCTCGAAATGATTATATGGATAGTTTCCGTGATATATAGGGGATAGATTCGACGTAAAATGTAAGCAATTTTTTGATAATTATTGTCACATTTAATTTTAATTACATTCATCAAGTGCGAATGAGACGACCACGCAATTTCTGACAGAAAAGTAAATCGTCCACGTTTATTCAGGAAATACAAGAATGGGAGTTGCTGAAATCACTGCAAAGAGCATTTAACGTAAACAAACTGCAAAATGTAATAATTTTTTCCGCAACAGAGTTTTGGCCATCGACTTGCAGTGAACGAAAGCGAAATATAATGCACTTCATTCTTGTAATGAGGATTTTTTGGCATTAAAAGACACTCCTCTTATCCCTAGATTCTCGCGTCATGAAAGCGATGCTATCCCGAAGTTGTCATCATTGTAGATTATAATAATCACTTCCCGACCATGTATTGTTTAACGACTGATATCGTCGTTAGCACCCGAAAGTGTAAAATGGTTAAATGTAAACTTTACACAGTAAGTGGGTTGAGGATGGAGATGGTATTCAACTAGTAATCCACATAGGAGTAAGTTTATCAAACAAATAATACGGGTGAAGTTTCTCCGATGATTGATGAAACCAGCGGGCAACAATATATCTGCGATCAGTCTATGTTCATAATTTCATTTGTCCCTTTACAACTGACATGTGGTAATGAATCTTTATTGATAAACGATCGTAAAGTCGATCAAGTTTGAATTTATCAAAGAAAATATAAGAAAACACTCAAAAACACAATTATTTTAATGACAGAGTAAATAGCATTGATCGCAATTTTGTCACATTCGATGATATTTATAGTGTACAATGATCGAAGGAAAAACGTGCAATATCGTCATGCAGTATTTGTAGTTCCAAACTCTCACAAATGAGTGACTAGTGTGTTGATGCTTTAGTTTGAAAGACAGTGTTTTACAAGCTGAGATCTTCAACATAAGAAAATTACTAATTCGCAAAATCCGTTTCATGAAGTGTTTATTTCATATCGCATATGATTTTGAGTTTAAAAAGGCACAATTAGCTAAAAGAGTTGAAAATGATACATCTTAACAATAGAAGAAGACTTTTATTTAAAGTGTATTAAAAACAGAAGTGGGTATATTTTTTTATACAGCGAGTCAAGTAGTTGGAAATATGGCAAAAGCATCGAGTCGTTTAATCTTCACGAATCGCTGCAAGAATTTGCGATCTTGGCGAACGATTGGTAATATGATTTGGTACCATTACGTAATTACTTGTTACCTTTCATGATATTGCCAATACAAATTTCAGTCTGTACGCAAAAAAAAACGACGAAATCTACATCACTTTATAGGGGCAAGCAATATTTATAAGTAAAATACTTAAATCAATATCGTAAAGGAAATAGTAACCTTCTGCATTACACGCAACTAAGGACGAGGACGTATCTACTGTGTAGTTCCATTTTTTTTTGTATTTTTTTATTTTTAATTTTTTTTTTGTATTTTTATATTTTTAATTTTTTTTTGTTTTTATTTATGCATTTACTTTTTTATTTACGATTTAAAACAATTTTTTATGTTTATTTTTTTTCGGTTTTCCAATATTTTTTATTTTATTAACTGTTTAGATTCTTCTGATAAATCATTCTGTATTTTCTGTTTTCTTAGACTGCTAATTGTAGGATCAGAAGCCACTAAAAGGTAATGTATCTTCATTATTAGCACACTTAGATGATCAACGAGAATTGTGAGCTCGTGCATTCCGAAATACTTTATTATTAGCTTCTTGAGCTTCTTCCGAATATCTACCGATCGATAATGGCGAGCTTTCTATTATGTGAGCACCATGTATCAGTACGTTATGTACAGATGGTGGCATAAAATACCAGCCATACAAACTGGGATACAATTCAGCAGTTTCTCTTGCGTACAGTCTGAATTTTGCAATGTCAATGTCTACACTGCTCGCAAGAACTTGCGCGATAGTAGCAAATCGTGTCACTAAACGTTCATCGAGTTGGCATATTCGTGCTATTACTTCTGGATTGGCGAAGAAACGTCTAGCTGTATTTCCGATATTGGTATTTCCAGCTCTCTGCTTTACAATATCGACAAGTATCCCAAGTTCTTTCTTTAATGCGGTTTGAATAAAAGACTTTTTCTGTTGTTTAGCTGCTTTATTTTCAACTCCTTTAGCTTGGGCCTTCTTAAAATCTGAATTATATGCAATGTGAAGTAAACACTCCATAAAACGAATTTTGCAGTGTAATGTTGACAGTCCCAGCTTGTAAAGCTCCGTCATTCGAACCAAGGCATCTACAATCGACAAAATTATTCGTGTGGAAGGGTTTGGCACCACAAATATTGCACGAATTAGAAGCTTTTTGATCTGCGATTATGTTGCATGTTTTTCCGTCGATCAGAGTGCACTGTAAATCGTGTTTTACGGATAGCGAAATATCATCGAATGCATTAGAAGTAGGAGCAATATTGTTCACTCTTTCATTGTAATAATTATATTCTTTAACACTATTTATTGCATTTTCTTTGATAAATTCAAACTTGATAGGGCGACAAAATCTAACAGATGACGGTCGATCATTTATCCATATAATTATTATTTTATTCCCATAAAAGAAAATACATATTCTGTTGGGAAGGAGTTACAATTCGGCAGAACAGAAAAGCGGCATATCTGTAAAAATACAAAAATATAAGCGTGAGGTAAGCAGGTTTATAAGCTAAGGTACATAGCAAAAAGGAAACATACGCTACAGTCTAGGGGTTCAGTATGAACGCTCTCCGTTTAAAGCAGTTTTTAACATAAAAATACAGCATTTTCGATGCCTCTAAATCCTGCGTAGCGACTAAGAAAGGTAGCAAATTGGAGGTCGAACATTTCCGCTTTTTAAGGTTGTCAGAAATAGAATCACGACATGACTTAGTCTGAGGACAGTCACTTAAAAAGGGGTAAAGAGAGTCAGAGGCATCCAAATTACAAAGGGGACAGCTGGCAGCCGGGTCAAAGCTGTAATGGACGCGGTCGAGGGTAAAAGTGTACGAGTAGCGAGTGGCCGTTCTCTATTGCATTTTAACACGTACGTAAGATATGGGACATCGGTTTGAATATTCATTTACAAAGCAGTCGGAGAACACTCTAAATATCGGAAATTGGATAGACGCAGAATTATAATAACGTTGGTCATCGTTCGTACGCTGTTGATGCGCAAAATGATGGCAGATTTGCTCTAGGTTAGCTTCCCAAAAGTCGGCTGTCAAATTGGTCCACAGATCGGCATAGAGTGGAGAGCACAAAACGCCCCTTAGTTGCGAGACGACGTTGTAAGCATCTGGGTTGTTTGGCCCTTGGCTTAATTCAGCTAGTCGTAAGAAACCCATACCTGGTAAACTGGAAGGGGGTTGCTTTAAGAAACGTACAACTAGGGACATCGCACGCTTAGTAATCTCCACCGAAATTGGATAGAGCCCGAGTTCTAGGCGTACAAGGTAGGCAGGTGTTTTCCTAGGCAAACTGTAAAGGCGCTTAAAAAACTCGACTTGAGTTGCTTCCAATCGGTCGAAATATTGTACGACCCAGCATGGGGCAGCGTAGAGCAGCACGGCCACGATCATAGCTTGGTAAAGCTTAAGAGCACCGGACCACGCTTCCGCCCTTGCCGAGGCTGTTATGGCAAGGACAGAGGAAGTCGCTTGCCACGTTCTCACTATTGCGTCGTCGGCCGCTTTGAGACCCTTTGTCGATGATGAGACTAAAATGCCCAGATAGCGGTAGGTTGGAGCAATTTCCACCGTCCTTCCTGCGAAATAGAATTGACTGGAGTTTGCTTGAAGACGACCACCTTTTCGGAAAATGACTATCGCGGTTTTTTTTATATTTACCATTAGGCCATTTAAATTACAGTAGTCGTCAAGAATTCGGAGCTTAAGTCTAAGGTCGGCAGGTGAGTAGGCAAAAATCGTCATATCATCAGCAAAGAGCAACAGCAAAATATTAAAGAGACGCGTGTAATCAATGCCTCTGCCACCACGGTCCCAAAAGAATGTGGAAATATCGGCTAAAAATAAAATAAAAAGAAGCGGACTTAAAATTTCGCCCTGGAGAACACCCGCCGTCACCTTGAACGAGTCTGAAGGTGTTTCACCTCTTAGTCATAACTGTGGCTTTGCCATACATTGCTTTCAGTAAACGAATAAGTTTGGCGCTTAAGCCGTAAGCGTACAATTTCTGCCACAAGAGATCGTGGGGGACACAATCAAATGCGCGCCTGAAATCAACGAACAGAGCGTAACATTTCCCAGCTCGATGGCTGAGAAGTATCTGCGCAGCTGCTATTAAGGTGAAAATGTGATCAACCGTCGAACGGCCCCTCCTAAAACCCGATTGCTCGTTTGGCAGAATATTAGTGCGATTTGCCCATGATTCCATCCTTACCACGATAATCTGAGACAGAAGTTTTGCTAACGCATTAGTTATAGCTATCGCTCTAAAATTCTCAGGATTTGCCGGATCACCTTTTTTGAAGAGCATGAAGAGACTGGCGCTCATCCAACCCTCAGGTATTTGTTCATACATAAAGATATAATTTAAGGGTGAACCGACGCCATTCCCCCTCCAAGAGCTTTAGGAGCTCCGCAGGAAGATCGTCGGGACCAATTGCCTTACCGGATTTCAGTCTCCTCATGCTGTCTAAAAGTTCTCGTTTCGCAATTGGAATATCTAAGAATTGGTCATAAGTGCCAAAAAAGGTAGTCATTAACAACCTTTGACGAGAAAAGGAGTGCCAGATGCGCGTTCCAGGATGCGGTAGAAACTATGTGGGATCGAGAGGGGGGACCCCTCCTAAACCTGCGGATCGTAGCCCAGAAAGCACTGGCATCCCTAACCCGGGAAAAGCTATCCGCAACTTTGTCAACATATTGCTTTTTAGACAGCCGAATAGTCTTACGATAGATTTGTTTCGCCGCTAAATATATTGACTCTGACTGTGGGGAAATATTGCGTCGTAGGAGAGCTAAGGCCCGATTCAAGGTTTTCCGCGCTTGTCTACAGTTCGCATCAAACCATGGCATTTTCGGACAGGAAGCCTGGGAACTTATATGTAAGTCGCTTAAAAGACCTGCACTCACGGCGGCGTTAATCAGGCTAGTAGTGAAGGAAGGATCACATCGACTGGAATATTGTCTTTAATTTCAAAGCGAGGAGAAGACTTATTTACAAGCTCTTGGAATTTGCTACTAGTTGCAGGCGAATTAAGAATCCTTCTTCTTCCTCTACAACGAGACTCAGTTGGCGGCGCTTCCTGTTCCGTGAGCGACAATCGTAATTTTAATAAAACAGAAAGGTGGTCAGAGATGCCTGGTTCGGTACCGATTTCAAGGTCTTGGACATATTGTAGAGAGTTTCCAGAGATCCAGACAAGATCTACTATACTGCGGCCACGCTCGCTCAAAAAGGTAAAACCGGCCGGAAAATCAGCGCCCGTGCGACCATTCAACAGAACCAGATTATTATCCCGCATAAAGTTATAAAGTAATAAACCTCTCTGGTTTGTTCTAGGGTCGGACGAACGCCAATCACAATGGAGAAACGTACTGGCAAATAAATCGGAAAAGTCGCAGTTGAGGTCCAGGGAGCCCACCTAGGAGTTGAAGTCACCGCCCAGTACAAAAATAGCTTGTGGATAAAGTGAGAGGAACTTATTAATGCTGGCTTGTAAGGTGTCTAGTAACGGAATAATTATGGTATCAGGAGAAAAGTAAAAGGAGCCTAAAATTAAGTGGGACGGAAACGTATTGATAACTGAAAATATCCAATTGGCGGTGACCTCTAGAACCTCGGGGGAACCCCGCCTTGGAATTGTCGTAAGTAGACCTCCACTAAACCTACCCCTAGCGCCATCCCGAACGGCGGGAAAGTTGACGAAGAGATGGTCTTGAAGAAGCGGAAGAGCGATGTCATCAGGTCTCCAGGTTTCCAAAAAATTCAAAATAGTCGCAGCCGTGACATTGACTGTAGATAGGCTTAGCGGGCCGTGGATATGCCAGAAGAGGATAGAAAGTTCGATGGTAGGAGCAGATGCTGAATGAAAATCATACTGCTGGGGAGACAAGGAGGCCGTCGATGAAGGCTGAGGCAATAAGCGGTGTGCAAGCGCTGAAGTATATCGACGACCACCCACGATCTTGCTTACGTGGGCGGTTGGTAGACGTTTTTTGATGACGAAGCCCGAGGGTGAAGTGCCTGAGCAAATGTTTTGGGAGGCTTGCCGACTGCCAACTTTTCGTCGCTGATAAATTTGTCCAGGTTATTGGACCATCTGTGCCAGACACCGTCAATTTGTACACGGCGGTGCTTTTTCAGCACTTTTTTCCCTCCTGTAGGGCTTTCCTGGACAATTCGGGAGCATGGAATTCATTTTTCGACCCCTGCTTAGTGAGGTCACCCGACATGAAAATGTTCTGGCTTGTTAGTACACGTCTTTTACTATACAGAATGTGCGCCTTGGCTCGAGCAGGTGTTAATTCCGTCAAGATGGTTGGGGCTCCTTCTTGAGAACGTAGGCAATGTCCACTACATTCTCAAGCTCAAAATTGGTCGATAAAAACTGTTCGACTGCAGCAGTAACATGTTCGGCTGCTTTTAAGCCTGTTATAATAATATTTTTTTTCCGTGCAGATTTGTCCTGAGACTCGATTCTAGCCGTTAATCTCTTGATTTCCTCATCTTTTTCCTCGGTCGTTTTCTTAAGGCCACTTAGTTTACTTATAACCTCGGATATGAATGTGGTGAAAGCATTAAGAAGATGGTTGGATTCAGTTTTACGCTCGAGATTTAAATCTTCAATTTTATTGTTACAACATCGATTTTATTGTTAACAGCGTCAATTCTGGTTGACAGCGCACCAATAATGCTATTCGGCAACTTCTGTATAATATCGGCATCCATTTTACAGCTGATAATTGATTGGGGAGAATCTTGCAGTACAGAAGAGCGCGACCTCATTTTAGCCGGTTAAATTGTGCCCTTAGTTTGCTCCGTGGAAAGTTCGGGCGACCGCAGATGGTTGGAATTTGACAATTCGTAGTAGCGCGTGATGGGAGCTTGGGCAGGGCTACTAAGCTGCCGCCATCGCAGAGCAGTCGATGGCCGACCCAGCACAGGAGTAATAGGTTGAGGCGGGGCGAAAGGCTCGTCGCTAGTGCGAATCGCTACAGCAGTAGGCGTCGACTCTAGGCTGGACGGTGAGGGAGTCCCCTCTTCAGACATGACAGGCTCCCGGAACGTGCTGCCTCAGGAGGAGACCGGGCGGACTAGCAGCCAGCAGAGTATCAGTAGACGTGGCAGCGGAAACTAGGACACTAGATGCGCGCTGAAAATTGCGCAACAGACCCTGATTTATGTCACGAACACGAGGCACGTATCAACAAAAAAACTAGTAGGTTAAACACGCACTTCAAACTTAAGGCTCAGAAGATAAAAAAAAAGTTCAACAGGCATGCGCGTCCACACACTCTCAGTAGCCGAAAGAACCACAACTCACAAAACCGGCGGGGCACGAAAAAACCTGATTTTTCCCAAATTATAATGTCTTAAATAGGTCGTAAAGTGAGAGCACTAGAAAACAGGTAGTGACAGTTTCGCTGCCGGAAACGAACAATTTATCTATACAATATCATTACCACATGTCAGCTGTAGAGGGGCAAATGAAATTATGAACACAGACTGATCGCATATGTATTGTTGGTCATTGTTTTCCTCAATCATCGGAGAAACTTCACCTGCGTAATTTATTTGATCACATTTACTTGCAGTCTGAATAACTTGTCGACTACCAGCTCCGTCCAAACCCCATTTACTATATAAAGTTAACGTTTTACCATTGCATTTTTTTACAACTTCGGGTAATGATGATACCAATCATTGAACAATATGGTCGACCAGAGATTGCAAGTCAACAGTTGCACCCTTCTCCGTAACGACTACACGGATAGTACCGCTTGTTTGCTGCAAGAATCAAGGTGTAAGAGGGGTACTTTTTATCGCCAAAAAGTTGTTCATTATATGATCGCAGTGCGTCATATTTCGCTTTCGTTAAATTCATGTCCATGTACAAGGCCAAAACTGTGTTGATAGAAAACCTCATCGACAGCGGTTACTTCATCCAACCTTTCCTGGCAATTCTGCACTTTGTTTACGTTAACTGCTCTTTGCAATGCTTCTTGTGGAAACGAACATCGGATTTCAGCAACACGCAATCTTTTAGATGCTTCTGATAATTCTTCGTAAGGTAATCACGGACGACCTACTCTTTTATCAGAAATATTTGCGGGGAAATTACCAGGCAGGGTCGTTTCATTCTCAATGGAACTCAACCTGAAAATCATTATCTAAAAATTGCTGATATTTACATTCAAACCTATCTCTTTTGCGACAAACTGATTTCCACCTTCTGGAATATGATGGAGAAAAATGTTTTTTTATTTTATCGGTAATTTGTGAAAGTTCATGTACATTATATTCACTGTTGCCTATTTTATTCACGATTAGCGTAATATTATCTTCGTTGGTATTGTTACGATTCTATAACCACGAATGTAGCGTTCATTGTGAAATGCTGAATTGTCCATTTTCAATGCAAAAAATAATTATAATGGTCGGGAATGCAAATATATTGCGGCTTGTTTCGTACGTTTATGATGCCTAAATATCAATCAAAGGCTGCGCTCCTTCACTTGCGGGAAACAGAAAAGCCCGGCAACGGACGACGTGATTGATCTCGAACGAATCTCCCGTTTCGAACAAATTCGTATTAACCCATTTACGCGCAGAGCGTCCACTTTTTCTGTAAAACTTTCGACTTTTAACAAACGATCAAAATTCGAGATCTAGTCGTTACAATCTTGTACCCCAATGTTCTTCTGCGATAAAACCAAGAGTAAATTACAATAGCACATTTTGTACAAAAAAGTAAAAGAATGGGTGATGTTTTTTTTTCTCCAATATTTAGGCCGAAATAATTTTTTTATATACTCCTAATACATCAAAAAAGGGCCGTTTTTTTGTACTTATAGACTATGATAATAGAAAAAATTAAATTTTAAAATGGTTGTTGCAAAATATCCCTGTTTTCATAAAACGTATAACCATAAACTTTGATAGATTTACTAATAACATTTTCTCGTATTATACGTAAAAATTATGCAAAAAAAAAATTTCGTTTTTAAATTTTCTATTCGCTGAGATTATTTCAAATTTTTAGAAGTAAATTTTTGTACCCTACTTTATCAGTTTTGTGTTTTTCTGCTTTACGATCATTGACAAGTATAAATGCGTATTTAATTTACGCTCAAGTTCAGGATTATGTTTCTTTTTACTATTTAGTTTTTCGGTCATTCCCTTGCTGAAATTTTGAAAAAAGCACACTGCATATATTAATATTAAAATTGTTCATATATTTTATGCATGTAAAAATAAAGTTGATTATTTATTTTTAAGTATGTTTATATGAAAGTATTGTAACACAGAAACAAAGTTGAATTACAAAATACCTGGCAATGGTCGCAATGCAAAGATAGTTAAAAGCTTCCTTAAACATTTTGTCTATCATGTCAATAATTCGAACTAAATATTGGAAGAACCTCATTATTTTGTTTTAATGGAATAAGCTTTTTTAAGTAAATATTAGACAATTCCTAAGAGCTACATTAAAGCTTAAACAAGTACTTTTCGATCACATTTTGCTACTTTCTCCTGCGATCATTGACAAAGACAAAGGTGGATTGAAAAAATAAAAATTAAGTGAAAACGGAAATGAAACCAACGCGTTTGAGAAACTTAAAGTCTTGTCTTTATTTTTTATTATTTCTGTATGTTCGCGCGGCATCCGCGAACGTGCCGAAATTGGTATGAGTGGCGACATCTGCGGGCGCCGCTAGACGGTTCGTCGCACTCACGCTAATTAATTATCGATCGTCGCGATCATTAATCTGATTATTCAAATCACGCGCGCAATAAACTGACCAGTAATAACCTTCGCGGTCTCGAAGGATCCAGTGGCGGTACCTAGTTCCGGAGGTGTTCTTCCTAGTCAGTCTAGAACCGCTCGCAAAAGGTCACCTAATGTGTGCACCATTGTCGCAACTTTTTGGAAATCTTTCCAATTTGCACTTTCGCCGCGCCGCAAGAGGTTCCTCGCGATCTCCGCAATTTTAGTTTAGTAGTCATTTAATGTAATTTTTAATTAGTGTAAATAAAGTTAATTATAGTGTCAATTAGCGTTGACTCTGCTGCAAACCTGACCCGTACACGCACGCCAGAGGTCAGTGATTTTTATTGCAAAAGTCAGGGCCAGGAGCGAACATTTGGCAATCCTGCCAGGATCCTGTAGTGAGAGTTATACAAATGGTGACATCTGAATCGCGAGTGAACGCTAACTATTATTATATTTTGATAGTCAAGAAAAGTCAACGTCGGCTCTTTCAAAAAAGTAACCGTGTGTGTGCAGTGCAGGGCTGTGAAAATTAATGATCGAATCAAATCTCGATCATTTCCGTCATCACTCGGCGATTTTTAAATCGAGTGAAGATCACAGCTCCAATCGGGTTGAATCAGTGTGACGTCACTACGTCTCAGCTGTAATACTCGGCTCTCCTCGGCCGCGCCGAGAGATGACGACTCGCCGAGTCCTATCGGTCCTATCACACACTACGGGCGCTACGTCACAGTCGTGACGTTAGCAAGAGTTGGGGAGTCGACCGGCTCCCTTCTTCTACCTTTGTTGCCACGGCAACCGCTCAAGGGCAAGTCAGCGCTGCTCGCGCTATCGGCCACACTCTTTGTCTACTATCGATTGCAGATTAGTAGATCATTCCTTTGATTAATGGTGTCAAAATCTTGTCACACCTCCAAACGCACCTTATAGGCGAAATCACGCGCCACTTAGAGGAAATAATTGTCCTTCGCACAATTGCGCGACGAGTATTACCTTGCGTTTGAAGAGCCAGTAATACGCGGCAATAATTTTTGAATTGACAAGTGATTCGGCGCATTGAAATTGCATTTAATTTGCATTCGATTGCAATTTCTGTAGTATTTTGCCGAAATTCGTAAACAAGCGCAAAATGTCAAAACGCACAGAGACAACCGACGAATATCATCGATTTGTGCAGCAAGTTGCTGCACAAGTAGCTGCGTTCGCATCGATCGAGCGAATTGTAAACGCGTTAAAAAAGCCGCTCACGGTGGAGCAAGCACATACACGCTTAAGTGTCATTGAGAAAAAGTGGGCTAAAATCAGCGAGCGTGACATCTCGATGCTCGAATTCAAGGGTTCTCCTGAATGCCTCGAATATGACTACTTCGCCGAGCACTTTATGGCCAACATGGACACTGTCGCCCAACTGACAGCTGTCATCAACTCGCTACAAGTGTCAACACCGGCTACGCCTTCACCGTCAGCAGCGGGACGACTCAACTCAGATCGACGCACGCAAGTACCTGCAATTAAGTTACCGCGATTTTCGGGAATATTTTCGGATTGGGTAGAGTTTCGCGAACATTTCAAAGCGCTAATTATAAATAACAATTCGTTTAATAATTTCGAGAAATTATATTATCTAAAATCGACGGCGAAGCTCGCCAGTTGAGCTGCGAATTCTACTCGATTCCGTGACAGAAATTATCGATGCACTAATAAAATTAGAAAGACCGGTCTCCAATGACATTTTAGTCTTTGTCATTGGTCAACGAATCGACCATGCAACGCGTGAGGCTTGGGAATTCTCTCGAGATACCGACGATTTTGCGACATTTGACCAAATGTCAAAATTCCTAAATAAAAAAATTCGCGCCCTTGAAGCGTCGCAAAACTTTGCTCGGGTTCTCAGATCGTCGGTCTCACAAATGCGCGTCAAATTCTCGGCCTCACATGTTCAAGCGCATCATCTCGTGCAACGTTCCGTAGATGCATGCAAATTGTGCAACGAAACGCACACCCTTTACAAATGTGCACGATTTATAGCGAAATCAGTATCCCAACGGTGGGATTTTGTGAGGCGGTTTCAAGCATGCACGAACTGTCTATTGCAATATCACCGCTTAAGCGCATGCAAAAGCTAGCGAACTTGCAAAGAATGCAAAAAACGGCATCACTGGCTCTTGCATACACAGTCAACGCGCGGTAATACGCCAACATCGGCAGCTTCTGCGGAAGCGAGTGCACAATCCTCCGCAGTAGACATAAGTTTTGTTCAAACGCATTTAAGCACTCGTAAAGTGCCAGCGCATGTGCTCCTCGCAACCGCATGGGTTGTAGTGACCTCGGCGTCGAACCGCACGGTCAAATTACGTGCGTTATTAGATCTCGGATCTACGCACACGTTTATTTCGCGCGAAGTCGCAAACGCATTACGCACCAAAATGTATGCTACATCGGTGTTGGCAAGCGGACTTGGGCAATGTGAATCTACTAAAGTGGACAAAATTGTGCCTATTTCCGTAAGTTCTGTACGTGATCGGAGTTTATATTTATCTACTGACGCTCTCGTGATCGATAAAATTACAGATTACGTTCCCAAGTTCCGCTTTCCAATATCGCATTGGCCGCATCTAGACAATCTAGAATTCGAGATGGCTGTCTACCGACGATACGCCAATACACATGCTCATCGGGTCGGATATTTATCCCTACGCGCTCTGTGACGATGTAAGGCGTGGTAAGAGCGACGAGCCGGTGGCGATGCAAACCATTTTTGGGTGGGTCCTGTCTGGGAACAGCAATTACCTCTTGCCCTCCATCAAACTCTGCATCAGTGCATGCGCTTCACGATGTTACAGATAACAGCTCTTTACAAACAGCAATAACGTGTTTCTGGGAGGTAGAGGAAATTTCGACCTCTACGCGTCTCTCAGATGACGACGAGCGCTGTGAGCGCCATTTCAAAGAGACACACTCACGCTCTCTAGACGGGCGTTACATCGTCCGTATTCCTCTCAAGGAGTCTGCATCACGCGCTATCGGCAGCACTTACGCTCGCGCGAGACAATGTCTGCTCTCCACTGAACGACGAATGGCCTCTCGGCTGCAAGAACGTGAAGCCTACTTAGGTTTCATGAACCAATACGCGTCTCTCGGACACATGCGTATCGCTCCTGATTTCCCTACACCGTCGAACGCCATCTATCTACCACACCATCCTGTGGTCAAGGATAGTAGTACGACCACTAAAACTCGCATTGTCTTTCAATGCATCCGCGTTGTCAACTTCTGGCAAATCCTTCAACAACATTCAGTTGACAGGTCCCAAACTGCAATCTGATCTACAGCTGCTACATCTGCAATGGCGCATGCATAAATATGTATATGCTGCCGACATTGCCAAGATGTACCGACAGATCCTGATCGATGAGCGCGATTTGGACCTGCAGCGCATTCTGTGGCGACAGTCGCCATCTGAACGAATAGAGGAGTACCAACTTCTAACCGTTACATACGGTACTGCAAACGCTCCTTTCTTAGCGCAACGTGTACTTCTCCAATTGGCGGAGGACGAGGGTCAAGACCTTCCAGCGGGTAAAGCCGCTCTGACGTCCAATATGTTCGTCGATGACGCTCTTTTCGGAGCCTCAATCGAGCAAGCGAAAGTAATTCGCGATCAACTGATCACTTTGCTGGGAAGGGGTCAGTTCCAACTCCGCAAATGGTCTTGCAATTAGACCAATCTACTTGCTGACATAGATCCCACACAGATCACAACTTAGCCTGCGATAAAGCGCTCCAAGAAGACGAAAGTCTTAAAATCCTCGAAATTGTATGGAGCCCTTCGGATGAGGCTTATCGAATCCAGGTCCACACTTCCGAGTCTTCAACCATCACTAAGCGCACGAACTTAGCTGAGATCGCTCGCATTTTCAATCCGCTAGGCTGGATAGCCCCGGTTGTCGTTGTCGCCAAACAGCTTATGCAACGCCTATGGCTGTGCGACGCAGGTTGGGATTCTATTCTCCCGAATGATCACAGGAAAACCTGGCTCTCTTTGCGAAGTGCATTACCGCACTTAGAAGCAATCTATATTTCTCGGCGGCTTGGAACATCACCCACCACGTGGTATGAGTTGCACGGCTTCTCTGTCGCGTCAGAAAAGGCTTACGCTGCGGTAGTCTATATCCGGGCAGAGTATTCCAATGGCTCCGTACAAACAACTAGATTAGCGCGAATAGAATGTTCGAGATCCGTTGAGTAATGTACTCGCGTCCTGTTTCGAATATTCCGCGCGTATCAACCAATGGGGTAGTACGGCTCTCGCGCTTTTATTCGAAGGGCTGCGTGGCCAATGAAACGCGAGCAAGTTCGTCAACGGTTCGACATGACCGGCAAGCCGAAGTCAGTCTTTTAAGGTCCGCGAACACGCGCATATCTTATCGACTATCGATCGTTCTTAGTACAATCGTTACCGAATTTTATGATCACCGAGATCATTGTACGCGACAAACATTTCTCTCCGGCGTCAAAAGTCGCACCGGTGAAACTGAACATGGCGACAAACAGTGTTCACCGGCGACAACAGTCACACCGGTGAAACTGAAACCCTTGCAACAACAGTTGCATAAGACCATTTCGGCAACAACGGTTGCGCCGATCGTGGTTTCGCCGTTCGATAACAAATCGAGTATTCGTGTACGCATTAATGTAAAATTTCAAGGGTTTTTTATGCCTGAGGGCTTTTTCCCTTTATCGAGCCTTTAAAGAGACTCGCTCACCTCGCTCAAACATCGTGGTGTTTTATTTACTGTGTGTGAATTTACCGAACCTCTTCATCCCACCACAAATCGATGAATTAGTGAATCGGTCCATGTTGGCCTGATTACACACAAAACACTGGGTTTATACCCCATTTCTGTTGAAATAATTCGTAGAGCACTAAATTTAATTCTTTGGCTCCTTCGTCAAGGACCGTCCAGTCTAGCAAGGATGGGTTTAATTAGGTTGTCTGAGCTCGGGTCGGGTGGGAGAGCTGAACCGGCTGTTAACTGGTTCAGCCAACTGAAGCTCGTCCCGGCCTCTTTCTCTTATGATGACCTATGGGCAGACTTGTCGGTGGAAAACTGGGAGTCACGTCTAACTTCTACGTGTGAACTTTTTGCAACAGTTCAAAGAAACCGTGATCTTCAGCACTATTATTGTTCTAAGTCGATCGAATTACCAATCTTCAGGCAATATTCGGATAGTCTTGCCAGTCTCTACCCAGCGCGTTGCCAACTCACCTATGTAAGTTTAAAGATGCAACTTCGTACGGCTACTCTTTATTCGCGCTCGCTTCTCATTGGAGATATTTTTTATACCTACAACCCCTCAGAACCTTGCTCTGCATGCAATCTGGGCGCGAAGGAGATCCTAATACATATATTGTGCGAGTGTCCTCTTTCCCGCCCTTCAAGATCCAGTCTCCGCCAAAACGCCCTTATTAAGAATTTTTCTGAAGTTAATATAATGGCCTAATTTTTTTAAAAAAATTTAATTACCACCGATGATCTGCATGAGCTCAAGGTTCTGTTTTATTTTTTAAGTTCTGTTTTAATAGAAGACGTTTCCTTTTAGAATACTAATACCTACTGCACTTGTCATTTTGTCTACTCGTATTTTCTTCTTATTTTTTATTAGTTCTACTTGTGCCATACTAAGTGTCAACGTGCGTCATTTCAGTTTCATTTTAGGTTTATAGTTTTATTGTATATGTTTTTGTAGTCTCCTGTGGTCCTCTTTGTATAATTTGGTGTCTGCGCTTTAACTGTGTACTCTGCCCTTAAGAATTTTATGTAATACAAATATGGGTCAATAAATTATTATTATTATTATTATTATTAAATTTATTTTATATTTTTTTTATGAGACGAATGTGGCGGACTTTTTTCCTTTTTTTTTTTGATGACCACTTTTTTTTAACATATAAATATAAAGAAGCCGACACCTTAGGGATTCCTTTTTTTATTTTAGCGACTCTAGTGCGTTTAACTGAAGCCCTTTTGGATGACCGGATGCAAGGCACACCCATTTTTTTGTCCGGTTAATATATTATATTTTAACTTTTATAAATAAAAAAATAATAAATAAATATTTATACATATATATTAAGCACTTTTTCATCCATTTATCTGTTCAGTGCCGGTACATAAAAAGGATAGGGCCTATTGTGGTCGTCAGCGACTCCTCCGCGAGCGGGCTGCCAGGGAATCCAAAACGAACCTTAGTTCGTTTCCCGACCCTCATTTGCCTCAGAAAACTCCACCACAATCTCCTCCAGTCGAACCTCACCCTTCCACAATTCGAGAAACCTTACTCGCCCAATCCGAATCCCCCATCAACTTTACTGCTCCCTTCCTCTCGAACCTCTTCCGCCCCCTTACGAACGTTTCGCAACCCACCAATCCACCTAATTCAAACCGCACTTAAATTTGTATTGCCAAAAAAATTAATAAAATTTTCGTTATCATTTTCCTGGATAAAACGAGTTTTCTTTCTTCTCCTTCCATCATTTCTTTCAAAGCAGGCCGCCTCCATTCACCAACCCAGATTAACCCATGTGGTTGACCGCCTTTTCACGGTTCCGAGATCCGTATAATTTAAGTAAGTATGGTAAATCGGGTCGTAACACCTCCGTCGAAGTGTTGAAACTCACCTGCGTCTGTTTTGTTTTTTTGGAAGAAAATGAGATAGGCAAGGAGAGGAATTAAGTATAAAATCGTATTTATTAAAATATAAAGGAAAACGATTTATAAAGATCGCAACCTTAGAAGGAATTCTCGATATTTATTTAAAGGCGAATTTCTAAGCGGCAATATTATGTATTTCCGTGAGGTTGTGAGCACAAAGGACTGGATCTGTGGACGCGTACCAACGTAGATTACCACCACGCGAAGCGTCGCGGAGTGAGAGAAAGGCCAATAAACTCAAACAGTCTTTTACTAACCAATAATCTTTATTGATAACCGCGTCACAAAGAATCCGACTAGAGTCGAAATAAAACATTCAGATAATATTCGAAAAAAACGCACGAGTTTTTATTTTTGTGCACGAGGCGAAACAGTTCAAGTCCGCAAAACGAATGCGTTCTCTTCCCGCTAAAATCGAACGCGATCGAAGCATTCTAGCCCGCGGAAAAGGTGGGAAACCACGTGGAAGAGTCTTCAGCGCTACCCGATAACAAACAAGTTGTTTAATTCGAGTGTGTACCATACAATCCCCGAGATGTCAACACTAGTTACAATTTTGGCGAATTTGTCATTTAAAACTCAGACACAAACACACCGCCCTCGTTGCTTATACCTATTTAAGCAAAAATGCTAACGATGACTCAAACTCTTCTAAATTGATCACCGCGATCCAACAAAAAGTGAATAAACCCAAAACAAAAGGGGGGCCGAACAATCACTCGCCTAGGCATGTTCCTCTGACGCGTTTACGGGAAGCCGGCATAACTTGTGAATTGATCGTTTCAAGCAAGTAGACGATGTTCGTAATTCGCAGACGCGGAGGGAGATTATCGTATTTAGCGATAACTATGTCACCAACCATTTAATTGGGCTTAACGGTGCGCCACTTGGATCGCTTTTGCAAGGTATTCAAATAATCCAAACGCCATACCTTCCAGAAGCGATCTCGCATTTATTGTATCAGTTGGAAACGTGACAAACTCGATTCTCTATGGAAGATCATACTCGGCTCAGGAAGCGCAAGAAGGAATGTTCCAACTAGGAAGTGACCCGGGGTTAAGTATGCCAACTCATCGTTATCGTTCGACATTCCCGTGAGATGTCGTGAATTTAAGCTCCGACCACACGACGTAAATGGTACTTAACCGATTTGACGCCTACTTCCCAGAGTCCGCCAAAGTGAAGTGAGGAGGGAGGTATAAATGCCAATCGATTTGATCCACCGACATTGCAGCAGCTATACGCGGTTCACGGAGCGCAGAACGAAACAAATGCAAAAGTTCGGGTTCGGCACCTCGAAAGTTGGTTCCATTGTCACTCTAAACCTCCAAAGGTATAACTCGACGAGAAATAAAGCGTCGAAAGGTGGTTAAGAACGCTGACGTAGTGAGATCATGCACTAATTCGATGTGTACTGTTCGCACTGTCATACACACGAAGATGGCAATATACATTTTTCGTGCATGATGTCCCCTCCCAGCAAAGGAGCGGACCGCAAAAGGGCCGGCATAATCAACACCGACCTTGAGGAAAGGTCGGGTGACCAAATGGACCCAAGCATCCGGAACAGGGGCCATTTGTTGTCGCCCGAGGATTGCTCGATAACGAGCACAAATGACCCAATGATTCAGGATCGATCGAATGATAATTTTAGACGGAATAAGCCAAAATTCATCGCACAAACGATTCGTCAGGGCACTACCTCCGTGTAAGGTGCATAAATGAGCATGACGGACGATAGGACGTATTAGCGGGTCAACGGCGATGATGATCGGACATTTTTAATTACATTGCAACGGTGCATTTTTTAGTCGACCGTCCATTCTAATAATTCCTTGACCATCCAAATTTGGGCACAAAGCTGCTAATGGGCTGGACCAAGGTAAAGAAAATCCTTTACGCAACAGTTGATCTCAGTATTGAATAATCGCGTTTGGATGTATTTAATGCACAATCGTTGGGCTTCTGGTACAAAGGTTGCGGTACTAAATCCCGCTCTGTTTTGTTTTCGAAGTAACGCAACAAAGCGCAAAACTAGAGCAGTTATTCGCAACAATTTGCCCCAATCCGAAAACTTAGTCGCCAATTCCCATTCGACAATGTGTAACAATTTTAATAATTGCCACAAACATATATTATTATAGAAAAGAGAAAACGTAACAAATTTCCGAATTACAATAATGAATTGCCGTTGTTTCGAGTCAATCGATAAAAACCACATATAAATAATCTGTATTTACAATAAATACACACATATACGGAATAAATTACGCGAATACGGTACACACATTGAATAATCTACTATACGAGTCAATAATTAGTCCAAGAACGAAATAACTTACGCGGGTTAAAATTTATCAGTTAAACGAGTCAAGAGACGGAATAATTTAGGCGAGTAAAAGTTTTATAAAAAATAACGGCAAAATATTATTAATATACAACATATATAAAAAAAGGAAATACCACGCAGCGGGAGAGAAGGCGCGTATCTTCCGCGATGTCTTCTTCTTAGTTTTTCGGGGCCCCTGTATTTATTGGGCCGGCCCTGGCTTCCTCTCGACGATCCGCCGGTCGGTCGATCTTAAGTAGCGGATCTTCCGGGGTACCCACTGGCCGCTCCGTTGCTTTCCGTCCTCTAGCAGAACCTCGACAGGGGAAGCAGAGCGTCAGACAATTTTCAAGATGGAAATTTGAATAAAAAATGGCGAGATCACGCTTACCTTGGACTTCGACCAAGCGGGTCGATATCGATGAGAATTATCGCCTTGAATCGTAAAAATCGGCTGCACCGACTTTGCCCTGAAGGTGAAATCGACGCCCTCGAAAATTGGTGCGTGGCCACGTTTTGAAGTTCCTGATGAGGGTCGTCGACGTAGGGACTTAACTTGCAGGCCGTGAGAGGAAGAAGAGTAGTTCTTCTTGAGCCCCAAGCGGAGCTCTCATTTATAACTTCGGGGTCGTCCCCTTAGGAATGGCCACGATGCCCTTTTATCAAGAATTTTGGATGAAACTGTCAGTCATTCAAATGTCATGTGTGCATTTGAACTGACAGTTCCTACTTTTCATTTGAATGTTCGCGCCGCATGCGCATTATCGTGGCGGTGAATAAAAGCGCTGTCTCTCGTTCGTGCGCGGTCCGCTTATGGTGCCGTTCCGGTTCCGCGTTTCCCTTCTCGCCTACCCGCGGTCACGTGTGATTAGTATCTCAACATGGCGGGCAGCCGCACGTCCCGGTCGCACACGTGTTTTTCGCGTTTTCATGATTTTTCCCTTCTCTCCCTTTTCCTTCTCTCTTTCGTGTCATTATCATAAACGCCGCGTTACAATATCCCCCTTTTCTTTCAAGGGGTCGTCCGATCGCGAAAAAGAAACCGAATCGGGAGTGTATAAAATCTAATCGTCCATGGTGCGCGTTCGTCGGTTTGTTTGGCATGCAGTGCAAGTGGTCGACTATCCAGCTGGAACGAATGGATGAAAAATAAAAAATAAAATTGGCTCTTTATTTCTCCTGTCCCTTTTACGAGCCTCGAAGGTAGCCGTATGTCAAGGATCAGACGTCATACCAACATATGGACGAAGACTCGCTTTGTTCTATGTGCCTTCTTTTGTGGTACCGGATTTTGGATCACCTAGTCTCACCGCATTATTTCCAACCATTGACACGACGTTATAAGGGCCCTCAAATAGGTGAAAGAACTTTTTTGTCGTTCTGTCAAGTGCACTGGACAGATGGAGGACTCGCAATAGCACTATATCTCCCACTTTTATTTGTACGTTTGAAATGGTTTTTTGTTGTTTTTTGCGCTGTTTATAGCTCCGTTCCAGATTGCTATTGGCTAAAATAATCATTTGGTCATCATTTATTTGTTTCATAGGTGGGAATTTCACTAATCGTCGTATTATATCCTTGACAGGCTCACCAAAATGAAGCTGGTGAGGTGCATATCCTGTCGAGTGGTGTGTCATAACATTTAAAACCCTTTCTATCTCTGGAACGAAGCTGACCCATTTCGTATGCTTATCTGAGCAGGGTGTGCGACAAAGGCAACCCAATTCACGCATCACCCGCTCAGTAGGATTCGACTGTGGGTGTCGAATGGAGCTAAAGCGAACCCCAACATCCAGTGCCTCTAACGTGTTCGTCCACAAGCCCGATGTGAATTGCGAACCATGATCGCTTAAAATCTTTTTAGGTTTCCCCACATTTATAAAATAATCATTTATAAGACGGTTAAAGCTGGCGCGAGTGGTGGCCCCTTTCATGGGGTATAATTTCACATATTTTGAGAATGCACCGACGATTACAAAAATATGCTGCATTCCTGCCCTGCCACTCGGTAATGGACCATAGAAGTCCACTGTCACCAAATGACGTGGATTTAACAAACTCATATTCCCCCTCCATAGCTTGATTTGGGGTTTTAACGCGTTGGCACAGGTCACAGGATGCAACATACTTTTTCACTCGTCGGTGCGTACCACGCCAATAAAAGCATCTCTTTAAATATTCAAAAGTTTTATATACTTCTGAGTGACACAATTTCTCATGAGTATATTCAATCAATTCGGCATGCATCCGCCTCGGGACAACCTGCCATTCCTGTCGTCCATGGGACTTATGGAATAACATATCGTTGCAAAGCTGATAAGATTCATCATTTTTATTGTCCTTACATTTATCTATCAACCCTGCAACGAAGTCATCTTCCTTTTGCCAAATTTTTTAATTTTTTATATCCCCCCTTATTTCTCTTTCATTTATAAGGCAGATAGCCATATTCAAGGCCAATGCATGCCGATTATCATCCTTAACGTTAATATTAGCAATTACAATCGTTTTCTTCTCTTCGTAATTCCCAAATTCTCCTGACGGATTGCGACTTAAAAAATCTGCCATGACATTTTAAGATCCTTTTATATGGCTGACCGAGTAGGAATATTGCTGCAACAATAGTCCCCAGCGCATCAGGCGAGCACTTTGAAATGTACAGGATCGTAAGAATGTCAAACTCTTATGATCCGTCACAATCCCAAAATGGACACCAATTAGATAAGCTCGGAACTTTGTTACAGCATATACGATGGACAGTAATTCCTTCTAGGTTGTGGTATATTTGATCTCTGTATCATTTAAGCACCGACTCGCTACTGCAATTATCTGTCTATTTTTCTCTTTATCAAGTTGCACGAGCACGCCTCCCGGACCATGATCACTCGCGTCAGCTTCAACATAAAACATTGAACCCAGAATGACATGATGTAAAGTGATTCACTCGAGAAAGTTTCTTTTTAGGGTAGCAAACGCGTTTCTATGGGCATCGCTCCACTCCCATTTTGCATTTTTCTTTAATAATTCTCGCAGGGAGTCTACAGCTTTACTATGATTCGGGCTAAATTCTCTATAATAGTTGCAGACCCCTAAAAATCGTTGTAGTTCCTTGACGTTTTTGGGTTCACTGAAATCCCTAATATCTTTTAGTTTTTCGGGGTCTGCATCTACCCCCCTGCGAGAAATAATGGACCCCAGAAATGGCATATTAGCCTTAAAAAACTCACATTTTTTCAAATTTAATGTGAAGTTGTATTCGGATAATTTACAAAATAATCGGCCCAATACTTTTAAATGACTGTCAATCGAACTCTTCCCTACTAATAGGTCGTCAATATACATCGCGGTTTCTTTCTCAAAATCCCCATCCATTGCCATTCCAAGTGCCCTAATGAAGCCGCTGCCAGCAGTTTTAAGGCCGAAAGGGATCCGACAAAAGTAGTAGGTTTTTCCCTCAAAAACCAATCCCGTATACTTCCTCGAGTCAATATGCAACGGTACTTGCCAGTAGCCGTGCGTGAGATCTATTTTTGAGAAAAAACCCACACCATGGAATTTTTGGATTAATTCTTTAATAATTGGGGGGATTCGTTGCCATCTTCAATTATGTCGTTTAAATGTCGAGCATCTATACAAATCCGAATCCCCCCATTAGCTTTTGAAACAACTCTCAATGGGTTTACGTACGGCGTTATCGCCCTTTCAATTATTCGCTGTGCCATCGTTTCTTTTATTTTACTGCTAACAGCACTTCTAAGGGCGAATGGCACTGGATAGTTTCGTCTAATGTGTATCTTGTCATTTTTTAAGATTATTCTGTGCTCATAACCTCTAGCGCATCCTATCTTGTCCGAAAACAACTTCACATGTTTCCTTAAAACTTTCTCGAATGCGGTCCTCTCATGGTTATTGAACTCATTTATATTATTGATTATCCGCATTATTTCATGTTCTTTCGTTACTCGAAAACCCTCAGGTTCGCAATCCACACCGGTTGTGACAATCTGATTACATCTTATTATAGAATCATCCCCCGAACACCCGTTAACGACCTCATGTTCTCCACCATGAACCACTCGACATATCCCCCTATCACCAATGTCGTATGTGACATTATCAGCGACTACATCGTCATTATTCAATACATCATTTTTTTCAAAATCGTCATCATTTAAAATATCATTTCTTTTAAAATCGTCACCATCATCGTTCAGTACATTATCATTGTCATCATTACCATGTGTATCACATTCATTGTCAACATTTAGCACATAACCATCATCATTATTGCAATTATTGTTCCCACTTCTAAAGTTATCGTCACTGCTGTAGCCATCATAAATAAAATCATTAATGCTTTTATTTTCAAAATTATCATTACTTACATAGTCATCATAAATAAATTTATTATCATTTTCATTTTCAAAATTATCATTATTTATATAGTTATCATAAATAAAATTATCATTTTCATTTTCAAAATTATCATTATTTACATAGTCATCATAAATAAAATTATTATCATTTTCGACATTATACGTTGCACATTTATCCCCCATTCCATGTTATTTCCCCCATTAATTTGATATTGCTCATTAAAATTCCCAAAAAGTTCATGATGGTTCATGACGAAAACATAGGCTGCATCATCCAAATTAGAACATGTGATGCTACTTGACAGGTCAATTGAAAATCGCACATATGCTTTCGAGATATATTTTCCTGCACACACGATGGATTTCCCCGGATAATTAAGCACTATTCCGAATGTCATATAGAAATCATTACCTAAAATTATTTCTGTCGATAAGTGAGGAATTACTAAAAATGAATGGGCTCTTGTCACATTGTCAATATTAAAAGTCAAAAATACTTGTCTTTTTATTGTCGTGGCTTTTTTATCAATTGCAGTTGAAATTAAAAGATTAGTCACAGGTAATTCAGGCGGATTACCTGTGCTGCAAATTTGTTTATAAAAGTTTTCTGAGATAGTTTGGCTACCCGTGTCAATTAGAGCCCATATATCATTATTATAAATATTCAATTTAATATGTGGACATTTAAATTCCTCACTTACTCGACATTTGTTTGTTTTGATTTCGATATTGTTTTGCAACTCCGGTGCCAAATCATAATCACGACGCGCCGTTGGGGCATAATTCAACGCGCCGGTCTTCAGTTTAAATTCGACTTTCATGCGTAATTATTCGAAGAAATCGCGTCCGACTTTTGAAAAATCGGTGACGGGTATCTGACGTCCGGTAGTGAAAAGTGTTGTGAACCGTTTTGAGGATTAATGTGCCCGTTAGAGTTTTGCGGAATTCGGGGTTGATTCTCATTTCGCGTATTTAAACTTTTTGAACGGTTTTCACCCGTTTGAATTTGCCTTACTTCTTTCGTGCGGTTTTCGTTATTCGGGATTGCAGAATTACTTCTACTTTTTGTCACTTTTTCGGTTCGAATCGCGTCCAATTTCGTGAGTGCTTGAATTATTCCATCTGCATCGTCATATTTTATCGAAACTAACGATTCTCGTACAGATCATGGTAATTGTTGAATTATCAAATAATTAATTTCTCATTCGGTCATTTTCGGTATAAAATACGTTGCGTCCAAAATTTTTCTATAGAAGTAAATCTGCAAACCCCCTTCAGATTTGCGATAGCATTCATTCGTTCATTTTTGTTTTAGTTCTAGTTGTATTGGCAGTGAATAAACTTTTCATAAAAATGATATTTTAAATTCATCATATGCCTTGAAATTATTGATGCCGAACCATACTAGCGCTCTTCCCTCCAAAACATTTTCAATAAATAAAATTTTACGAACCCTTTGTATATTCTTTCATTTGAAATATCGTTTCACGTCGTCTATAAATTTTATAGGATTCGTCATATTTTCATTTTTAAATTTCGGTGGAACGACATCGATGGATGGCTGTTGATTTTGATTTAAAATTGTGCCCAATTCAGCAGCAAATGCTCGAAAACCTGCAATCTGTTCATTTTTTTAATTATCAGGTCCTCGAGCATTGAACTCGTCATTTTGCTGCCGAATTTGGGTTCTCAAC